>CM057345.1:532788553-533988553 GCA_030015575.1 Agapanthus africanus | reverse complement strand
ACTAGCAAACAAGAGAAAGGGTGAGAGATATACCGAGTGATCCGAGTCCTCCGGTCTTCTCGTCGTCGTCCCGATCTCCCGCGGAAACTCCGGTCGTCGCCTCCTTGCCGGAAGGGCACCACATCGTCTGCATCTTTTACGGGCTCCCACCTCAATACCGAGGCAACTCGGGCACGAAGCTGGCTAGTCGACGTGCCCAAGATTTGCTGTAGAATGTAGTGTAGATGATGCTTGTCTCATTTGGGGTTTGTAGTTGCCTTGATGGAGGAATAAGGTTATGGAAAAATGGTGCTTTCATTTTTCCAAAACTAGAAGAATGAGATGATCAAATTTGTGCTACAACCAAATGGAAATTTCTCTCACCCTTGCACAAAAGTGGCAGGCCAACCTCTTTTAAGAATGGTGGAGGAAAAAGAATATGTAGCATGAAGGGAGGTGATTGTAGGATAAAGAAAGAGGTGACCTTAAACAAAACATTATCATCACAAACTTACATCCAAACCATACCCTCTCAAATCACAATTAATGCAAGTGATGGTGCAAAAGAAAAGATGCTTATCATAATGAATACAAGTGCAAGAAACCCCCTCCTCAAATGTTATTTGCACAATTGCAAATAACCCCCTCCATCGGAAAAGTCCGGCCGGGAAAGAACAAAGGAAAACCGGCCGGAACGGAATGCAAACTGGCAACTCCAGAAAACTGGTCCCGTAATAAATTACAGGAAAACCCCGATACTGTGCATACACACCCGCATCTGTATTCCGACCGGATACAAATGCAATGAGACAAAATCTACACTGTACTAAACTAGGACCGGCTTAAACCAAAGCCGGCTAGTAATATCCGTTCGATCCTAATCCGTACAATACCGCACGTATCGGATCGAACCCTGCCATATATCCATACGGCCACTAGTACAAACCGTCCGATCCTGATCCGTGCAATACCGCACGTATCTGATCGGACCCTGCCATATCTCCATACGGCCTCTACAGCGTTTCACCCGAAAGCTTGAGTAACTGAAAGTGTGGTGGACTCTAAAGACTCGTCAATACTATGGCTGTGGATTTAACCACTAGCACGTCAGAGGTATAAGCCAATACGTGACGGGCCACCAGCTATTGACCAAAAGGGACGTCGATGAGCGAACTCATCCTGACACCCTACTGAGCCTGTCAGTGACAATATCCGTACAGTCCGGTCCGTTCGTCTATGAGTATCGCATGGCGGGCCTAGTGGGTTGGTAAAAGTCAGACCCCCAAAGGCGGTACAAGTCATGTCGGATTAAAGCCCAGAACACCCTGAGATACTACTGGAATACCTACCAGTAAATCTCCTGCCTCGGCCGAGGGCTTTGTGTAATGGCTCTCCTAGACACAGCGCGACCTCACCCCCAATACCGGGAGAGACGAACCCCTGCAGATCCGCTCACTGCCTCCATGTGGCTCGGGACTGTACCCAACTAAAACCTGTTTGCACGACTCCTTTGAGCCGTGGTAGGGTAGTAATCAAAGCACAGTGGGAACTCACACGAGACAAATGACAATCTCAGGTCGATGAACTAACCTGTACACATATCACCTGGGAACTGCTATCTGACGTCTGGTATAATCCCAACTAGCAGGTTCCCGGCGAGTCCTGTCTGGTGTACTCATAACCCAATGAGCACCTGTATACATCTTAGGTGAACCAACTGACACCAGTGGCTTATGAGACCGGCCACCGCCCCTCGTCGGGGTCTCGACTGTATACACTAGTCTACTCTGGAGAATCGATGCCCTGTCTCGAAACTCCCACGACTAGGGACCTTTTAAGGATGTGCTTATAGACCACCAGCTCTCACGTATATGATCGCCATCATACTGCCGGCAGTCAAGCAAGAATCCTAGGGGCTCTATCAGCGTGTAATAGCGACCTGTAAGGTCACCTAAAGCAGTACACGATGATAAAGGTAAACCAGATAGCATACTATCATCTCGAGTAAGACTGTCCTCCTGGGATAGGTCCTCCCTCAATCATTGCAATCACGTGCCTGTGATCCAATAATTGACTCTGAGGGCACTATCTCCAACAAGTCGCAGATGAAGGACAGGCACGAGTTTTCGCTTTGACTCATCGGGACGCGGGGGCGTCCAACGCGGAGCTTTCAGGTACTCCTTCAGTATGTCCTTTTGTTGCACTCGTATGTTTCCACACTTCGTGCTGAGTTTAGGACGAGAGTCGTACTAGGTAGATCAGCCGTTTGTTGTGTTAACTTCTGTCAGCGATCCTTTTATTGCGCGACACGTAATTCGGTCTTGTGCCAATCGGGTAGGAGATAGAGATTCGTCTGTTATTTTGATCCTCCTAGAGATGTTGGATTTGGCAATCTCCTGGGCACGGACTGGTTAGCTTTGTGCTAGGCGTTGTGGACTACCATGAGGAAACAATTAGGTTTTGTTTTCCCGGGCGAGTCAGTCTTGTGGTGCTGGTGGATAGTGGTGCCGCCTCTTACAGCTTGAATTCAGCCTTGTTCGCTAATCGGTTTGAGGAGATGTCGTAGATTCTTGGCGTTATTCGTGATACCATAGCGACAGTTGGTGTGTTGGGCTGGTTTTCTTTAGTGGGGAGAGTTTTCCGGCGTTGTTCCAGATGAGCCGTCGAGGCTTATGGAGCTTAAAGATCTGCTGCAGAGTTGTTGTTGAGGGAGTTTGTGCGTCTGAGTGTTTCGCATTAGGAAACTCCTATTTCTGTTCGTCAAGGAGAATGGCAACAGATTGAGATTGTGTATTGATGGATCGTCAATGGAACCAGCTTACGGTGCGGATAGATATCCTGTACACCGCATTGACGATTTCTTCGATCAGCGTCAGAGTGCGAGACTTTGTCTAAGTTTGTTTGGGATCAGGTCATCATTGTTGCGGGTTCGGAGTGATGACATTCCGAAGACTGCCTTGTGCGTGCTACGGGCTTTGTGCGTTTTGGGTGTGTCACTGTAGGGTTCCTAGGCATACTCAAGAGGTTCCACAAGGCATCTACCATGCCAAATTCAAATTTTCCGGTGCCGAGAAACCCTAACCTAGATCGATTACTAGAGGATAGGCGAAACTACAAGCTACTAAACTGCTTTAGTACTAAGTGAAAGGGACTACAACCTTTGTAGATCCGGTCCACCACTTCTTTAGCTCCGTGTTGATGTCCTTCCGCTGCGATCATCGGAATCCCGGACTCTAGCGATGGTTTCGTCGGAGAAATGGGCGGGCTGGGTCGTTGACTTCGATGCCGAAGATGATCTACGTCGAGGCGACTCAAACTCAAGCTCCACTTTCACTAGGTCATGAAACTTGTGAAGATAACACACTCTACTACATGGCAAGTGGTAGAGGATGAAGAAATAGTAAGTGGGTTCACTTTGGATTTGGATTTCTCACTTGGAATCATCACTTGGAATTTTCTAGTAAGCTTTCTTCAACTCATGAAGAAGATGAAGAAGAAAAGAATGAATTATCTAATTAGAAAATTCAAGTGATGCTTATCATTTAGCAACCATGGGTGAGGCTAACTCATGTAGAGAATAAACTAGGTTTTAGTTAAATGGTTAGGTTAAGGATAAAACAAAATGGAAGACTTTTTCAAAGATGCTTTGAAGCTTCAAGAAGCTTCAAGCAAAGAAAGAAAAGAAAGCCACCATTTCATTTTTTCCATAAAATAAATAAATAATTTAAAATCCTAACCATTAACCTAAACATGGTTTAAAGCACACACCCAAGTTTGCATGTATCATCAAACATGATACAATCAAGTGCACAAAAATATATCATATATACAATATGCACAATCTAATGAGAAAATAATCTTAAGTGAACCAATACTAGTTAATGTAAAGTAATATATCAAATATATAATTATACATTAAATCATTAAATCAACACTTGATTTAATGATCCGGTCATACTTCATATAACCGACTAATATCAAGTGTATCAATGTATCGAATCAACACTTGATTCGGTAACCCGGCTATATCTCATATAACCGTTCAATGATACATATCACGAGAATAGAATACAGTATCACATACTGGTATTATTCTCGGTCCCGCACATATCTCATATGCGCTCCTATTTCATTTCGCTTGAGCCACGAAACCTCTGTGTAGGACTCTAAAGACTCGTCAATACGCCGGCAGCAGGTGATGATCATATCAAACACCCACAAGCCGCAAGCGGTCTGCTAAACGTAACGGCCACCCGGGTATTGAGCGATCAGAAGATCAACGAGCAAGCCCGCTCACACTCCTGTGAATCCAACCATCAACACTTACCGTACAGTCCGGTCTGTTCGTCTGATATGTCGCATATCTCGCCTAGAGGTGGTAAACGTTAGACCCCAGTAGCTCGATAAGTCGTGTCGATATGAGGTCTATAACAGTTTAATAAACTACTGGTAACACTTACCAGTAAATCTCAGTAACCCTGGCCATGGATTTTCGGTTATAGCCAATCGAACACAGCGCAACATCAACTCCCTATACCGGGAGAGACGAATCCCCTCCTATCGCTCATTACCTCCATATGATTCGGGACTGTACCCAAAAACCACCGTTTTGCACGCCCTCTTGGACGTGGTAAGGTGGAAATCAAAGCACTGTGGGAATCACACAAGACTCTATGACGATCTCGGGTCAACAGACTACTCTGTACCAGTGTCACCAGAGAACTGCCATCTGACGTGAGGTATAATACCATCTGGGAGTTCTCGGCGAGTCCGTCCAGTGTACCCAGTCTCCACTGAGCACCCGTATATCATCTCTGATGTCAAACACCAATGGATATGGGATCATCCATCGCCCATCTGTATGGGTCGAGAAGGTATACGCTAGTCTACTCTGGTATATCGATGCCCTGTCTCGATACACCCATGACTAGGGACCTTGAAGGATGTACTTATGGACTACCATGTCCCTACTAGTATGATCCGCATCATAGTCCAGGTAGTCAAGTACACATCCTAAAGTCTTTACCAACATGTAACAGAGAGACAATCAGTGTACACGTTAAGATAAAGAGCAACCAGATAGCATACTATCATGTCGAGCAAGAAAGTCCTCCCTATATATGTCCCAGCATCCACTACAATATACATCCTATGAACAGTAATGGCCTCTAGGGCATACATATAACTAACAATCTCCCACTTGCACTAGGGCCATCTGTAGCAGTGGTTGCAGTATCTCATACTCAACCATCCCATAAAAGTCTCTCTCTGGGAAAAGGCCTTTGTGAGTGGATCCGCCGTGTTGTCCTCTGAGTCTACTCTCCTAACCTCGATCTCCTTGGATATCAACCATCTCCATGATCAGGTGATACTGCCTTAGAATATGTCTGGATCACTGATGGGACGGACGTTCCTTGGCATAAGCCACAACTCCATTGTCACACAATGGAGGGAACAAAGTTCATCTCATGAACCAATATACACCCAGACTGTCTCTTTGGTAGTATCTTAAGTAGCGATGTATCCAGCCTTTATCGTCTAGTATGCCACGGTATCTAGCTTGGAACTCTTCCAACATACCGTCCCGTTACTGAGGGTAAAGACAATGCCTGTGACTGACATTCAGTCGCCCTTATCACTCTGGAACCTTTCCAGTGATTCTCCCCAGGATTGATTGATACCATCTCACTACAACTAGTGAGAATCCTAACATCCAGTTACTTCTATCTCATAGATCAAAACTCAGGATTTAGGAGGTATCACTTTGATCCTTTATGGAGAATCCCTGTGATAAGCGGAGATTGATCGAGCGTAGCATAGGAAACTGCTTCCCCATCAAGAGTATGTCATCCACGTACTCTACGAGGATCGCCACCATACTCTCTACTACCTTTTTGTATATACAAGGTTCATCTACCATTTTGATGAAATCAAACTCTTTGACTATCACATCAAAACAGACGTTCCAACTCCGCGATACCTGTTTTATCACATAAAACATCTTGCACACGTTTCCGCTACTCCCACTGTCTACGAAGCCCTCTGGCTGTGTACTTATAGACGCTCTCTTCCAAATCATCATTTAGAAAAGCAGTCATGACACCCAACCACCAGATATCGTAGTCATGGTATGTAGCCGTGGCAAGTAGGATCTGGATGGACTTAAGCATAAGCCCCAGAAAAGGTTTCATCATTAGCCACAACTGGTCTATGATGCAAACCTTTAATGAGTCTAGCTTTGAAAGTCTGAACTTTTCCATGTACACCAAGTAATCTTCTCAAGATATACTTGCTCCAGACGGGAATTTAACCCTTCAGATAAGGCAACCAAAGTCCATACTTTGTTGGTGTATAAGGATTCCATCTCAGATCGATAAGCATCCAGCCATTCTTACAGAGTCCTACTCCTGATGGCCAGCCCGAAACTAGTTGGGTCATCATCTCATGATGCAATCCTTGCTCCCACTGTCATAGAGAAACCGAAGTATCTCTCAGGTGGGTGAGGAACCCTACTAGATCGGCGGAGAGGCTGAGGTTCGTTGGTTGCTATTGAATCCTTTGGTTCTACCAAATCATTAGCTGCAGTTTGTATAGCTGGAACTTTTCCAGTTCTACATAACTGACCTTGCCTCGAGCTTGTCCGGATTTTGCTTTTAGACATAGGCCGGACAACCCTAAATCTTAACAAACTTAAGATATGGACTCTTCCCTTTCCATATCACATATGAAGTGGTAGGCAATTGATTTGATCGGAACCCTATTCAATAGGTATGCAGCTTCTCAAGCGCATAATTCCCAAAAGGAAATAGGAAACTCAGCAGTACTCATTATAGAGCACACCATATCACATAGGGTGCTATTGCTCCGCCCCGATATACCATCGTGCTATGGTGTATACGGAGGAGTAATGCTGAGAGAGAATCTCATTCTCCTTTAGAAAAGTCCAAGAATTTCATGCTCAAGTATTCTCCTCCTTGATCTCATCAAAGGACATAATACTTATACCCGTATTGGTTCTCTACTTCTAACTTATATTCTGTGAATATCTCAAAAGGTTCGGACTTGTGTTTCAACAGGAACATATGACTGAATCTTGAGAGATCATCAGAGAATGTAATGAAGTACAAAGAACCGGTCTTGGTATGTATAGACAGGGGACCTTCATACATCAGTATGTATCAATCCCAAGAGTTCACTAACTCTTTCTCTGTTTCCAATAAACGGAGCTATGGTCATCTAATCTTTGTGACATGACTGGCAAGTTTCATAAGATGTAAATTCAAACAGATTTAAATATGCATCTAAATGTAACTTCAACTAGTCGGGTCGCATTGTTATGACCTAGTCTACAATACCTTAAGAAGGATCCGTTCATTTCTGAACTATTCCTCTTGTGTGTTCCGTATACTAAGAACTGTAGTTTGATTTAGAACATTAATGCTTTTAGATAACGTGCCTGAACCGATCAACTTTTGATATAGGAAATGTTCAAAACATTATCCAACAATACAAAATTTTATCATTTCTTTACTAATAAAGTGACTGATATGATTTTGTATATCAGGTTCGATATCTAATAACATTCGTTCAGAATCAATGTATTTGGAATACAGGGTGACAGTGACCAACAGACTTGGCTGCAACACTTGCACTGTTTTCTGTCTCATGAAACTTATCACCCGTTCTCAGTTCTCTACCTTTCTGTAGCCCTATGTAACAGATTACATTTCTGGGATCCTGATCCGGTATCAAATACCCAGGACATAGAGGATACAGAGAAACAGTTCTTTATAATAAACACACCCGAAGGAGATGCATCATATGCACTTTCTTCGTTTGGGCGGCAAAGGAATTCTGGTATTCCCCTATTTCCTGCTCTGTCTTATAACAATTATAAGTTGGAGCGGGACCAACGTTCCCCAGCACAGTATAACAAGCGGGTTCGGTCAATACATTCGTATTATTATCTTGATTAAGGCGTGATATGGTCGCTACCTGGAGAGAGAGAGAAGAAAACACTCAGCGTATGCTCTTGCAAGATTAGATTGGTTATATATTTTATCTAATCAGGATGGCTCCCACTGTTTTTATCAAATCTTCCTTCAAACCCTAAAAGGAAAGACTAGCCGGGATTAATTACACGCTACAAGTTCGCCAATCTTTCAGCCAGGCCAGTGTCGGTACTTTGAGAGAGGTTCCCCGTGCTTTCGCACGGACCTAATTACAGTAAACCTCGTTTTCCCAGAGGCGTAACCCCGTTGACACCTTTCTAGACACCTACTAGATCGGCTAATTGTAAAGTGTAAAACTCTCCTAGGAGTAACAATTACTCGCAGTGGATATCGGGATCCAACTATCTCATAGAAGGTATGCAATCTCATTGCAAATTTCAACACTTGAAATTCCCGATAATTTTGCCCCTAACACCCTATGACCTTGACGGAGGTCAACAAACCATAGGCTACTAGTCAAGTTCAACCCGTCATTTCTTGATTGAATCAAACCCACCCGCACGACCCTTGACGGAGGTCAACAAGGCCGTACGACTACCCTAACCCAATCTGCATCATATGCATAAGCAGATAAATACTAGTTAGCTACCGCACACTACGCCTTGACGGAGGTCAACAAACGTAGCACGAATACTAAGTAGGACTTATCTGAAATGACGGAGGGCTACGACAGGTTTTTCTGAAAACCTATTGCGTAATGAACTTGATATCGTTGTAGAATCAAATGATTTTAAAATGGAGTGTTTTTTAGGCATTTCTAGTTTTGCTAAAGGGGTCACTCCCGGTGAAGGGATCGTCGGCCCTTTCTTCGTCGAATGAGGTGCGGGACATATCATATATATCACTGTGCAAAGCAGAAACTATAGAAGCAATCAAAAGACAAACCGAGGGGTGTAGCATCTGCCAGTTATTGCTAAAGGGGTCACTCCCGGTGAAGGGATCTCGGCCCTTTCCTTATCGAATAAGGTGCAGGATGTTCTACAAGGAACACCGCGATGCAAAGCAAGAACTGTAGCTACCTGTTTTTGAAAATTCGATTCCATAACATCTTAGGTTTCTTTTCTTTCATTAATCATATTAATGAAGTCCCATCATTTAAATCACCTAAACATCACAGATAAATACGACGTACACTTATGACATCCGCATTCGCCTCGATGTCCCCTCGTGCACCGTTAGGTTAGGTAACTAACGGCAGAGCGGGGCAGGGCTAGCGCGGGTGTAAAACATAAGTAACGTCTATATAATATATCATATATACTATATACAGTATCCATCACAGCATATCAAATGATCACATCACAGATATCGCAGCAGAAGAAATCATATGAAATATTGGATATACTAGGACGTCCGTGTTTTTAATACGAGCCAGTATAAAACACGGATTCCACGGTCGTGATGAATAGCCAAACCCACACCCCTAGACCCCTGCAAGAGCGGCAAGCAACCCTACCAATTCTAGAGTTAGGAAACCCGGACTCGACTCCTCGAGTTGGTCTCCCACTGGACTCCAGAACCCGGTTACTTGTGCCCTCCTCCTTGGGTCTATCCTAGTGCGGAAAAGTAAATAATATACAATGGGTGACATCTTCCGCAACCTGGAAGTGCCCTAATAAAAGAATATTACATACAAGATTATGCATGAATGAAAATGAAAAACACTCATCTCACATAAAAAACCCCGGGCTATTCAAACACGACGATCCAATATAACATATCCAGCAACACATAACATCACATGTCATCAACGTAAGTAAATATGCGTATCCCAATTGTCGTTGACATATAGCAACGAAACCGGCGATATCACATATTACACTTACGGTCACAGAAAAGAAAGTGTAAAACTACAACAGTTGGAATCCGCAAACCCTTTAGACATCGCATGCCTAACCAAATGAATTCCTTAGACATCACATGCCTAACAATTATAAACCCCGCATTTTAGTCTCATTTATCGAAAACTCTTTTCAATATCTAGTCGGGCAATTCAACAAGATTCCCGGCATCCTGACCGAATGCTCGTCGCAAACTTTAGTAGACGGCCGCACCCCCGATACCGTCGACGAAGTGCACTAAGGCGGAACACCGCTGCCGCGAGCACCCGAACGGATGCTTTCGGCGACGGAGTTCTCCTACAGTCACTTGGTCGGGGCAATGGAGCGTAGCTATCTATTAAGTTTACCGGCGAGTATCCGCGTACGCTACGCGATTGCGACGGACTTTTGATCGCATCAAAATTCCGTGACAATCGATCAAGTGAGACTAAACTGCTATGTTTATAACATTCATACAGTTATCTCATAACTATTTGTGGATCCCAAATATTGTATCACATTTCAGATAAATAGAAAATGTTAAACTTTTCGATCGAACAATCAAACACCCAAGTTTTCCCAGAACAGCTCAACACATGATATAAGTTTAAAAACATTCACTTCATGCCTCAGTACCAACGGTCCAGCCGTAGAAGGGTCAAGCCAACGCCTCACATGTGGCACGCCTTACTGCCCCAAACCCTAAGGTTCAAAGGGCAGTTCAAGACGGTCACATAATCGAGTTAAGGTTTGTTGTCTTCTAGAGGGTCCATCGCGTTACTTGCACTACTTAGAAGGTTATTAAACTACGGAAAAATCCAACAATTGGAAATTTCCCGGCGGGGAAAAAAGTGGGTATTTATATCCGGTCGAACTTTTTAACATATTGTAAAATTACCCGGAAAAACACATAGACGCAGTTAAAGTTTCCGATCGAATCATCGAATCCCCAAAACACCCCAGATTACTCAACTCTTGAGTGCAGATTAAAATTACCCAGAAAACACAGGAGTCAAATAGAAACATTACTGTGCAAATTGTGGTCAACGAAGAAACAGTATGGCCACGGAACCGCCGCGCCACGTGGGGTACGGCCGCGGTTCCGCGGCGGTTTGATGGAGTTAGGACGACGTTTTGCACAGTAATTCTTATAAAACCCTGCTGATTTTTCTACATATTTTTAATAAGGAAAAATGCACAGTTTTGAAAAATGTACAGAGAAGGGTTTCGGATTAGGGTTTCGGGCTCGATCGGACTTCTAACATCGTCTACACTTCGCCTAAGGCTCTAGCTAGGCTCTGATACCACTGTAGGGTTCCTAGGCACACTTAAGAGGTTCCACAAGGCATCTACCATGCCAAATTCAAATTTTCCGGTGCCGAGAAACCCTAACCTAGATCGATTACTAGAGGATAGGCGAAACTATAAGCTACTAAACTGCTTTAGTACTAAGTGAAAGGGACTACAAGCTTTGTAGATCCGGTCCACCACTTCTTTAGCTCCGTGTTGACGTCCCTCCGCTGCGATCATCGAAATCCCGGACCCTGGCGATGGTTTCGTCGGAGAAATGGGCGGGCTAGGTCGTTGACTTCGATACCGAAGATGATCTATGTCGAGGCGACTCAAACTCAAGCTCCACCTTCACTAGGTCATGAAACTTGTGAAGATAACACACTCTACTACATGGCAAGTGGTAGAGGATGAAGAAATAGGAAGTGGGTTCACTTTGGATTTGGATTTCTCACTTGGAATCATCACATGGAATTTTCTAGTAAGCTTTCTTCAACTCATGAAGAAGATGAAGAAGAAAAGAAAAGAATGAATTGTCTAATTAGAAAATTCAAGTGATGCTTATCATTTAACAACCATAGGTGAGGCTAAATCATGTAGAGAATAAACTAGGGTTTAGTTAAATGGTTAGCTTAAGGATAAAACAAAATGGAAGACTTTTTCAAAGATGCTTTGAAGCTTCAAGAAGCTTTAAGCAAAGAAAGAAAAGAAAGCCACCATTTCATTTTTTCCATAAAATAAATAAATAATTTAAAACCCTAACCATTAAGCTAAACATGGTTTAAAGCACACACCCAAGTTTGCATGTATCATCAAACATGATACAATCAAGTGCACAAAAATATATCATATATACAATGTGCACAATCTAGTGAGAAAATAATCTTAAGTGAACCAATACTAGTTAATGTAAAGTAATATATCAAATATATAATTATACATTAAATCATTAAATCAACACTTGATTTAATGATCCGGTCATACTTCATATAACCGACTAATATCAAGTGTATCAATGTATCGAATCAACACTTGATTCGGTAACCCGGCTATATCTTATATAACCGTTCAATGATACATATCGCGAGAATAGAATACAGTATCACATACTGGTATTATTCTCGGTCCCGCACATATCTCATATGCGCTCCTATTTCGTTTCGCTTGAGCCAGGAAACCTCTGTGTAGGACTCTAAAGACTCGTCAATACGCCGGCAGCAGGTGATGATCATATCAAACACCCACAAGCCGCAAGCGGTCTGCCAAACGTAACGGCCACCCGGGTATTGAGCGATCAGAAGATCAACGAGCAAGCCCGCTCACACTCCTGTGAATCCAACCAGCAACACTTACCGTACAGTCCGGTCTGTTCGTCTGATATGTCGCATATCTCGCCTAGAGGTGGTAAACGTCAGACCCCAGTAGCTCAATAAGTCATGTCGATATGAGGTCTATAACAGTTCGAGAAACTACTGGTAACACTTACCAGTAAATCTCAGTAACCCTGGACAGGGATTTCCGGTTATAGCCAATCGAACACAGCGCAACATCAACTCCCTATACCGGGAGAGACGAATCCCCTCCTATCGCTCATTGCCTCCATGTGATTCGGGACTGTACCCAAAAACCACCATTTTGCACACCCTCTTGGACATGGTAAGGTGGAAATCAAAGCACAGTGGGAATCACACAGGACTCTATGACGATCTCGGGTCAACAGACTACTCTGTACCAGTGTCACCAGAGAACTGCCATCTGACGTGAGGTATAATACCATCTGGGAGTTCTCGGCGAGTCTGTCCAGTGTACCCAGTCTCCACTGAGCACCCGTATATCATCTCTGATGTCAAACACCAATGGATATAGGATCATCCATCGCCCATCTGTATGGGTCGAGAAGGTATACGCTAGTCTACTCTGGTATATCGATGCCCTATCTCGATACACCCACGACTAGGGACCTTGAAGGATGTACTTATGGACTACCATGTCCCCACTAGTATGATCCGCATCATAGTCCAGGTAGTCAAGTACACATCCTAAGGGCTTTACCAATATGTAATAGAGAGACAATCAGTGTACACGTTAAGATAAAGAGCAACCAGATAGCATACTATCATGTCGAGCAAAAAAGTCCTCCCTATATATGTCCCAGCATCTACTACAATATACATCCTATGTACAGTAATTGCCTCTAGGGCATACATATAACTAACAGTCACTGGACTCACCAATGCCCTAGCAACATTCGTAGATGCGATGAACTGGTTTTCTTCGGGCCATTCCTTGACCAGTTATTGTTGTGTTATTTATGACATCCTGGTCTATTTAAGGTGTCTTGAGGGATAGGAATAGCACTTGAGGATCTGTTTTATAGATACTGGGAGAGCCCCAGCGGTTTGCTAGATTCTCGGAGTGTTCCTTCAGGCTGGTTGTGTTGACTCCTAGGTCTTGTAGTTATGGAGACGGTTTTGTATGGTTCCGAAGATGAACATGGCCGTACAGCTTGGGCCCAGACTTGTGAGCAGGACGGAGGTCCGTAGATTTTGGCTTAGAAGGTTTTACCGCCGTCTCATGCAGGATTGCTAGTGTGGTGCTGCCCCGTTGACTAAATTGACTGGAATAGAGGTTTCTTTTCTTTGGACTGAGGCTTGTGTACGGAGTTTCCGCAGTTGAAGACTCGGTTAACAACTGCATCAGCTCCTTCTTTGCTTTTTGTTTCGTGAGTAGGACTCGAATGTGTACTAAGGTGCCACTATGGAGTTATCGCTTTTGCTTCCCTACATTTTGAGGAAGTACGAGAAGGATATCTCACTCATGATCTGGAGATGGTCGCGATGGTTTTGCGTTGGGGATTGGAGACACTACTTGTTCGAGAGTCGTGTCAGATTTTTCACGGACCACCAAAGCTTAAGGTACATCTTCCTGCAGCAGATTTTGGTTGTTGTGATAGTCCTCCGTAGATTCACAGTTCTTGTGCGATCGTGGAGTACAGCTTAAGTTCGTCTCTACTGAGGAGACAGCTGGCTCATGTCTGCGCCCGACCACTTTTCTTAAATCGCTTTCGCGGGACACTGCCCGCCGACGCTCGTTTGTCAGAGATACTGGAGCCTACTCGGCTGGGTAATGATTTGGAATCCTTGACTTGTGACAAGGGTGTGCTAGGTTAGGAAGACGCTTGTGTACCCGATATTATGGGGTAATGACGTGGAATCCTAGGGCAGGCACATCGGTCGACTCTCTGTACTCATTCAAGCCCTACCAACTGTTAACATGACTTGTGAGGTAGTTACGAGTGGGCAGGGACAGAAAGAGAAATCTCGGGATTCGTTTCAAGGTGTCTGTCATGTTGTGTGCTTGGGTTGAGCAACTGAGACCGGCTGGAGAGTTGCAACCTTTAACCGTTCCGAAGAGGGAACGAGAGCAGATCTCCCCAAAATTCGTTATGGTGTCCACACAGGATTTGTCAGGATGTGACTCCATTCGGATGCTTGTCATCCGGTGATACTCAGTTTGCTCAGTTGTTCTTGTTAAGTTGTGCGTATGTAGAAATTGTTGACGGCGGTTGGGGATCGTCGTTTTCCATCGATAGGGTTCTCCTTTGATAGCAGTTATCAGGAGACATTCCAATTGGTAACCTTTAGGCTTAGAGGTTAGGTCGTGTCGATCACCAGCCTATTTTTCTGACTCCGTGTTGTAGGAGCATTGGACCTCAGCTAGTTTAGAAACTTCGGAAATGATCCAGTTGTTTTAGGTCAGGATGAGAATTGTCCATTTCGGACAGAGGTCATATGCTGGCCAAGATAGTCACAGATTCGAGTTCGAAATGGTAGATCATGTATTCCTACGGAATTTTCCGGTAATTGACAAAACATGTTGAGTTTTGGGAAACTTATTTCAGGATAGTAAGTCTTTTTAGGATCCTTAAAGCGAGTTGGTTCGTTGCCTTTAGTTTGGCACTTCCACCCAGATTATTGAGTATTCACCCCGTATTCCCTAAGTCGATAGTTTGCAATTACCTTCATGACCTTTCTCATTGGATTCAGCGCCAGACCATTAAGTTCGAGCGTGATCCTTCGTTCACCAAACAGCCAGTCGTAATTTTGGACCGGCAGGTGAAGAAACTTCGATCGAAGGTCTTGCCATCAGTGAAGGTATTTTGGTGCATCCCAAATGGTGAAGAAATCACTAGGGAGGCCGGAGGCGAGATGCAGAAGAGATTCCCTCATCTCTCTGAAGGTATGCGTAGCTTTGTATTTTAAAATTCGGGGACGAATTTCTTTAAGGGGGGAAGATTGTAACACCTTAGGTTGTGTTTAGGGGTTAATTGTATTTTAATAGATAGTTTTTAGTAAAAAGTTTACCAAATTAAGTTTCAAATATTTTATCCTAATTAATGAATATTTTGTTAGAATTTTTCTAGGCACACACACACTTGTGCATGTAAACTAGGGTTTAGAGATGGGGTTAAACCATGATTAGCAAGCATGAAGGATTTACCCATTCTTTTTAAGTAATTAATTCTTATTAAGTGTTTTGGGCTTTAATTGGGTTTTATTTATTTGTGTGCTGTTTTGTTTATTTAAATTTCTTTTTTCTTTTGTTGACCTTGGTGTGAGAGAGGGGGTATGGGCATGGCATGAGCCATGCTCATTAAATGAAGAGAGAGGGAGAGAGGGAGGGGGATGTTTGACTTGTGTTCTCTCACTCTCACTTCTCACTCCTCTCACTCTCAACACACACACACACACCCTCACAACAAGCAGCAGCAGAAGAAGAAGCACCAGCAGCAGCCACTAGCAGCAGCAACAGCAGCAGAAGAGGCAGCAGCAGCAACAGCATGGGGCAGCAGCAGTAACAGCAGCAGTAGCAGCTCCAGCAGCCCCAACAGCAGCTCTAGATCTTCTCCTTCCTCTCTTTACTGCACTCTAAGATCTTTAAGTGAGGTATATGATCTGAGCCCACTTCCTTGCTTTCTAAACTAGTGATTTTAAGTTCGATTAGTGTTAAAAGTGAGAATTAGTGCTTGATTTGATGAATTAGTGTGAACTTTGGTTAAGTGCTGTTAGTATGGGTTAACCTAGCCTAATTAAGCGTTATTAGGACCACTTAAACCTAGCATAACCCTAGATTACACCAAAATACCATAGGGTTTCTAAATGTGCAAAATTTAGTGTTTTAAGTGAAATTTCACCTTTCAGTGATCTGCTATAGGCCCGAGTAGTTCAGGTTAAAATTGAGGAAACTGGAGCACATTAGATATACCCTGACCACACCACCTGAACACGAAGACCCCATTCCTTTGTTAGGCCGCCGGTTTATTCATTCTAGCCGCAATTTGCGGCCAGATGAGGGTGGTTTTGGGTGAAGTTTGCATGGGTAGGAGTCTGCTGTTATTTCTAGGCCAGTGGTATGTATAATTTTGTAAGTTTTTAGCCTGGGTAGAATCTGGGACGTTATATCGTATTTCTAGTATGTTTGGTTCGCGCGATACGCGAGAGGGTTCTGTGGTTCAGCGTATCGCGGCATGTCGGGATGAGTTTTAGACGCGTATACACGTTTAGCGTATCGTACACACACGCGTTTAGTTCGCGACGTGAGCGTATCGTTTGGCTTAGATATCGCGTCTTGCGAGGTGGTTGCTTATATATGGATTCTTGTGTAATTCCAGGTTCGCAGGCGAGTACATCGAACGAAGCAAACAAAGGGAAGCAGGTGGTCGGCTACGAGTAGCGCACAACCAGGTGAGTAGATTTAACATCTATGGGGAAATCACCCGTATGGAGTTAAGCGTCAGGGCGTGTTAGGATATTAGATTGTAGATGTTCATATAGGCTGTAGTAGCATACCTTATTGTTGCATATAGAAATGATAGCATAGGACACTGCACTGTCACTAACGGTTCAAGTCGCACGAGCACGATTGATATGCCACACTCACACCGTTAGTGATTGCCATGACACTCACATTATAGGATTGCTATAAATCATATATCGTACTGATTCCACTTTATTGATGTTGTCATGATTTGCCGCATAACAGCATATGTTATATTCATACCTGCGCACATGCACACTGTATACCCATACCAGTGCACACATATATTGATATCTTCATACCTGCACACATGCACACTGTATACCCATACCAGTGCACACATATATTGATATCTTCATACCTGCGCACATGCACACTGTATACCCATACCAGTGCACACATATATTGATATCTTCATACCTGCACACATGCATACTGTATACCCATACCAGTGGACACATATATTGATATCTTCATAGCTGCGCACATGCATACTGTATACCCATACCAGTGCACACATATATTGATATCTTCATACCTGCACACATGCACACTGTATACCCATACCAGTGCACACATATATTGATATCTTCATACCTGCGCACATGCATACTGTATACCCATACCAGGGCACATATATATTGATATCTTCATACCTGCACACATGCACACTGTATACCCATACCAGTGCACACATATATTGATATCTTCATACCTGCGCACATGAACACTGTATACTCATACCAGTGCACGCATACATTGATATCTTCATACTTGCTTAGATTACGCATTGAGATATGTTGTTTCCAAGTTAATTCTGGATTTGGGGAACCGTGGATATTTCAAAAGAGAATAGTTAATTATTAAAAACCCGGTTTTCCTTGATATGATATTTCGGTGCGTCCACCATGTGTTTTCTCGGTAATAGAGTGATATATGTGAACCCGAATCGAGGAGTTAGATGAAGCCGATTACGGGTACATGGTGGACCCGGTATGGGACCCCGGGGCGAGAACGGTTTCGCTGTGTAGTAGACGGTGAGCCTGGCAGAGGGACTACTACCTACCGGTGATTGGTTGGACCTAGCGGTTATCCGGAGGATACTGACCAGAGTCGATTGATGGATACGGGACGACTCGTACTGCCGGGGCCGAGGGCCGATACCGCAGACAGATCCCGTGGGCTAATCTGGACTGACGGATGCCCTACACAGGAGGATTTGCGTGTCGATGCTTGGCACGAGTATTTCTTGATATTTTGGGTGCCGATGTTGGGCACTCACGATTATATGAGATTTACAGGATTTGAGGACCGAGGAGGATGACGACGCCTGAGTAGTATTGGGATTTGGGTGCATTGATGGGTACCGATTATACTTTCCACAATGACATTCCGTGTAGATGTTATATTTCCCATGCTCAGTATGTAGTAATTGATATCTCATCATGTATCTATTGTACCTGATATAGTACACATGCTTGCACGATCATTGCATACCCTGTTCATTCTATATAGGGTTGTTAGATTGCATTGCTATACCTGATTATCATATATCTTGCTCATCACATGGAGATGTTATTAGATCGCACTTGTTGCATGAATTGAGCATCCAGTTCATCATATAGATGTTATCTGTTGGCATAGGTTAGAGTATCGCAGCATATGCATACTTGCGATTACCTTTATATCTTATTTTCTATTCACGAGTTGGCAACTCACCCCCGTTGTGCCACAGTGTTTGTAGGTTGCCCTTCGGAGTAGTCGCGGCAGGCTGCGTTCTTGCATCTTTTGACACAGATACCCCTACAGCTGGTGTACTAGCTCTTTTGCTGATAGGTAGGTTTTGTGCGGTATCTTTTTGTCTTTCAGTTATGTACATTGTTGTATCTAGTACTCTCCATCTTCCACTTATGTATTGACTTAGAGACCAGTTGTGAGGACGATGTATATTATTTTGTATTCTGGTGTCGAGCTCGTTGTGAGCCGACTTTACTTATGCAGTTATTCTATCTGTGATGGTTCCCACTTGTTGCTCATTTTCTTCGCTACGGCGTCGTATATTGTTATCTGGGTGATTGTTCACTTAAGAATTCTTAACATTTTTAGTTAATGTTTCCATTTAAAGCTTAAAACACTCTATACTTTTATTGGTTTTGACTTCTGGGTTTCGGCTTACTTAGCCGCGTTATGCCTGTAGACGTTACGTGGTTAAGGGCCGGTCACGGGCCAAACTTTGGGTCGTGACAGTTCTGGGCTACACTCCGACACGACTTGTACAGCTTTTGGGGGTATGACTTTTACCAACCCCCTAGGCCCGCCATGTGATGCTCATAGACGAACGGATCGGACTGTACGGATATTGTCACTGACAGGCTCAGTAGGGTGTCAGGATGAGTTCGCTCATCGACCTCTCTTTTGGTCAATACCTGGTAGCCCGTTATGTACAGCTAGTACCACTGACGTGCTAGTGGTTAAATCCACAGCCAATGTATTGACGAGTCTTTAGAGTCCCCCACAGACAGTTTCTCAAGTTTCGGGCGAAACGTTGTAGAGGCCGTATGATATATGGCAGGGTCCGATCATATACGTGAAGTAGTGCACGGATCATGATCGGACGGATCATACTAGTGGGCTTTGGTTTAAGCCGGATCCTAGTATTAGATTTGTTGGATTACTTTAGTCTCATCGCATTCGCATTCAGTCGGAATACGGATGCAGGTATGTATATACAGGTGAAGGGTATTCTTGTGATCCGTCACGAGTTTACTTTAGATGTTGCCGTATCTTTTTATTGTTGCAAACATTTGGATTAATGTTTGCATATGGAAATTATGAGCACAAAATCATGATTAAGATCATTAATTGTGACACATGCACAAGTGATGACTCATGGTCTCTTTTCTTGTGCATGTGTCACATTATATGATGGTTTTGAGTCTTGATATGATAAGAGGAGGGAGAAGGGCTACGATGATATGGTTGTGGGCTTGTATTTTTTAACAAGACTCTCTCTCATATTATCACAAGGATCAAAAAAGAAAAGAAAGAGAAAAACTTCTTCTTCCTCCTCTTTCTACTCTAGCTCATAATCTCCATCAATGGCAACACCTTCAACCTCCATCCATTTCATGGATGCAAGAGACACGGTGATCACAAACATTCTCTACATCACCTTGGACACGTCGGCTAGCACACTTCGTGCCCGAGTTGCTTCGGATGAAGCGGGAGCCCGTAAAAAGAATCGATGATGCGGTGCCCTTTCCGACGAGGAGATCGAGACCGGAGATGCCGCGAGGAGCTTGGGATGGTGGCCAAAGACCGAAGGACACGGATCGATCGGTATAGCATTTTTATCCCTTCTATAGATAGCTAGTTGTAGGTTAATGGTTCGATCCGGATTTTAAGCATACGATAGCGCCGGTTTCTAGTTTAGAAAAAATTTCGTTCCGCATTTTGGCCTCGGAAAGATGCGGACCCGTTGCCCTCCAATTCTAGAGTGAGGCCCCCTCCTTCTCAACTCCATGAGATGCGGACCCGTTGCCCTCCAGAACCCGGCTATCCGTGCACTCCATCGTGGGGTAATCCTGTTAGTTATATGTATGCCCTAGAGGCCATTACTATACATAGGATGTATATTGTAGTGGATGCTTGGACATATATAGGGAGAACTTTCTTGCTCGACATGATAGTATGCTATCTGGTTGATCTTTACCTTAACGTGTACACTGATTGTCTCTCTGTTACATGTTGGTAAAGCCCTTAAGATGTATACTTGACTACCTGGACTGTGATGCGGATCATACTAGTGGGGACATGGTAGTCCATAAGTACATCCTTCAAAGTCCCTAGTCGTGGGTATATCGAGACGGGGCATCGATATACCAGAGTAGACTAGCGTATACCTTCTCGACCCATACAGATGGGCGATGGATGATCCCATATCCATTGGTGTTTGACATCAGAGATGATATACGGGTGCTCAGTAGAGACTGGGTACACTGGATGGACTCGCCGAGAACTCCCAGATGGTATTATACCTTACGTCAGATGGCAGTTCTCTGGTGACACTGGTACAGAGTAGTCTGTTGACCCGAGATCGTCATAGAGTCTTGTGTGGTTCCCACTGTGCTTTGATTTCCATCTTACCACGTCCAAGAGGGCGTGCAAAACGGTGGTTTTTGGGTACAGTCCCGAATCACATGGAGGCAATGAGCGATAGGAGGGGATTCGTCTCTCCCGGTATAGGGGGTTGATGTTGCGCTGTGTTCGATTGGCTATAACCGGAAATCCCTGGCCAGGGTTGCTGAGATTTACTGGTAAGTGTTACCAGTAGTTTCTCGAACTGTTATAGACCTCATATCGACACGACTTATCGAGCTATTGGGGTCTGACGTTTACCACCCCTAGGCGAGATATGCGACATATCAGACGATCAGACCGGACTGTACGGTAAGTGTTACTGGTTGGATTCACAGGAGTGTGAGCGGGCTTGCTCGTCGATCTTCTGATCGCTTAATACCCGGGTGGCCGTTACGTTTAGCAGACCGCTTGCGGCTTGTGGGTGTTTGATATGATCATCACCTGCTGCCGGCGTATTGACGAGTCTTTAGAGTCCTACACAGAGGTTTCCTGGCTCAAGCGAAACGAAATAGGAGCGCATATGAGATATGTGCGGGACCGAGAATAATGCGTGTATGTGATACCGTATTTCATTCTCGCGATGAATGTGTCGAAAGGTTGTATGCGATATAACCTAGTTATCGAATCGAGGGTTGATTCGATAAGCCGATACATAGGATACTAGTCGGTTATATGCGATATGACCGGATCGTTAAATCAAGTGTTGATTTAATGATTTAATGCATAATTATATATTTGATATATTACTTTTCATTAACTAGTATTGGTTCACTTTAAATGAATATTCTCACTCGGATGTACACATTGTATATGTGATATACTTTTGTGCACTTAATTGTATCATGTTTGATGATACATGTTTGCTAGGGTTTTTGTGTAAAGATCAAACCATGGTTACATGATAATGGTTAGGGCTTTGTTTTATTCACTAATTTATTTATCCATTTCTTTTTGGAAAATGATTTGCATAAAGAGAAAAATGGTGGCTTTCTTTGTTTGTATTGTGAAGCTTCATGAAGCTTTGACCAAGTGACCATTTTGTCTCCATGCTTAACCCTAACCATTCCCATTAACCATGATTGATTCTCTACACTTGACCATGGTTGAGACATGATAAGTATTCTTATTATTTTATTTTTACTTAAAAAAAAACTTATCATATTATCTTCTTCTTCTTCTTCATCTTCTACTTGAAGAAACCTTGCTTCATCAATGGTGATTGATGAAAAAGAGTGAGAAATCAAATTCTAAAGTGAACCCACTTCCTATTTCTTCATCCTCTACCTCTTGCCAAGTAGTATAGGGTGTTTCCTTCACAAGTTTTCATGGCTTGGTGAAGGTGGAGCTTGATCTAGTGATGCCTCGACGTAGATCATCTTCGGCGTCGTAGTCGATGACCTTGCCCGTCCATTCTCCGATGAAGCCGACACTAGAGCCCGGGATCCGATGATCGCAGCGAGGAGACATCATCACGGAGCTATGGAGGTGGAGCACCGGATCTACAAAGGTTGTATTTCCGTTACACTTTAGTTAAGTTGTTAACTAGCTCGTAGTTTCGCCTAAATTTCTAGTTAACGATCCGTATTAGGGTTTCTCGGCACCCGTAAAGTTTGAAATTGGCATGGTTGATGCCTTGTGAGACCTCATTAGTGTGCCTAGGAACCCTACAAATCCTAGTACAAAAAAGAAAATATGTACAACGGTTACATCGACCTCAACCCGGTCGTGCACCAAATAAATAATATACAAATAGGCGGTGACGGCAGTCCACATGTCGGACGCTCGTCCCGCGATATCAAATGTACAAATAAATCCAGACTGCACTACCATTGCACCCAAGCTATCCACCACGACGATTCCGCAACTACACAGCACAACAGAGAACATCAACGTGAATGTCATGTTCGCAAACCCGTCTAAAAGACATATAGCAATCAGACAAATTGTACCGCTCTAATGACATTCACGGTCGCAGATAGTAATGTATGTACTGTAAACTACGACGTTAGAATTCCGCACGCAATTAGCAAACTAAACTAATTTCCAAAACCATGAAAAAACAGTGAGCTAAAGTTCCAAAAAACCGACCGTTTAAAGTCAATTCGGAAGTCCGAATCAAAACGAAATGGGCCCGAACCTTCGCGGGCTGTTAGAGTACGAAAATAACTTCGAGTCGGGGGGCCTATAGTGGGTATCCCACCCCCGAGGCCACCACGAGGTGGCCAGGAGGTGAGGCAGACCCGAAACTGCCCAAGGTAGGGCAGTTTCGGGTCTCCACTGCTAAGACCACCTTGTGGTGGTCTTGGGGAGTGGGCCCAGCCATTCGGTCCCCCCCACGAGAGTTCCCCGGGGTGCCCATCCACCACCCTGAGGCTTCTCAGTTCAAACTGTAAGCCCGCGGGGTGTGCAAACATCTCAAACTTTCAGTTTTATGAACTGATTTGGTCTGTAGTTTTTGCACGACAAAAACGGCGGATTTCTAATGTCGCAAAGAGTTAGTATGGGATTAATGGATTGGCTCTGATACCATGTAAGGTAACGCCAGCGCCCCGGCCATCTATCTGTGGCCAAATGCGGAACAAAAACTTTATAAACCCGGCGCTAACGGAACCTTATTCCCGGATCAAACCATTAACCCTATACTAGTAAACTGTAAAGTGGTTTAAGAGATTATACCGATCGATCCGTGTCCTTCGGTCTTCAATCTCTGACCCAAGCTCCTCGCGGCTGCCCCGAACAAGTTCGCTCTCCGGTCTCCCTCGTCGAAGACGATCCACGTCGAGGATTCTTAATACGGACTCCCGCTTCAAAACCGAAGCAACTCGGGCATCCAGTTTCCTAGCCTAGATGGGCAAGATGAAGTAGAGAGAGTGTGTGATCATTTTATCTCAAGACATCCATGGATTCTCAACACATGAGAGGGTATGGATTGAGGTTGAAGAAGAAGCCCTTGGTGAAAGAAGTTGTGAGCACAAGACTTGGCACCATAAGAAAAGGCAACTCAAGAAAAGGGTAGTGGCTGCCCCATTTTCTTGTGTGATCAATTGTGTGTTATTTGTGTATTGCAACTAAAGAAATATCATCTCTCATGCCTCCACAAATATCTCACAACAATAATAAAATATCAAGCATGGCACAAGTAAACACACCATGAGTCACCATGCCACAATAAATGCCACAAGCCAAAACTTATGCTTACAATTTCCATCACAACAATATTTAAACATTAAGCTAAATGTTTAAATGAAAAAGGAAATGGCATCTTCAAAAGTAATCTTGTAACGGATTACAAGAATACCCCTCATCTGTATATACATAACTACTTCCATATTCCGACTGAATACGAATACAACGAGACGAAAATAATCCAACAATCTAATACTAGGATCCGGCTTAAACCAAAGCCCACTAATATGATCCGTCCGATCATGATCTGTGCACAAGTGCTCGTATATGATCGAACCCTGCCATAAAACCATACGGCCTCTACAACGTTTTGCCCGAACCAGGGAAACCCTCTATGTGGGACTTTAAAGACTCGTCAATACGCTGGAAGTGGGTTTAACCACAAGCACGTCAGTAGCACTAGCTGTACGTAACGACTGCCCAGGTATCGAGCGAAAGGGAGGCCGGCGAGCAAACTCATCCTGAAACCCTACTGACCCTGACAGTGTGCCACGACCCGGAAATTTAGCTCATGACCGGCACATAAATCACGCAACGTCTAAAGGTGTAACGTAATTCAAGTAAGCCGAAGCCCAGAAATCTAAACCTTTTTAAGAAAATAAAAGAGGTGAAGTTTTGAAATAAAAGTATGATGAAATCAAATGTTTTCTTAAATGCATAGATAATGGAACATGAAAAATGCAAGTGGATTTTACTAGTTGAAAAACATGTTTCGTCTTTTAAAAATTTGGGCAGCACCTCCTTTGTATATTTTGATCAAAAACCACATATAAATGATAATATAAAAGGCATCCCCAAGCGGGAGCTAGCTCTTCGCCAACCGGCAGAATCACAACCACGCAAGTCATAGATATAAGTATACGACGCCCAACAGCGAAGATCACCGCAAAAGATAAAGTAAATAAAGAAAGACATCAAAGCCACAAGTAGCGAACATAAACCCTCGCTCTAAGTCTCACAACCACAAGTCTTTCTAAGTCTTACTATTTATACAAATACTAGTTTCTGATTGATGGAGTTAACTAGATATAACAGGAATAATAAATACAATAGTGGCACGATCCAACATGCACCACCTACCAAACCAAATCACCTGCAAGTAAGCTGTGTGCCAGCGATGCCGCTACTGATCCATGCGGTCAACCTGCAAGAACTGTGGCACAACAAGGGTGAGTTGCCAACTCATGAGTAGAAAACATCATCAGGTAGAAATCGAATAAAACAACGATTCCTAGGTCAACTATATCATAAAGGTAATACTATGATATCTAGGATGACCGTAACTGCATATGTGCCAACAATATAATAAATGCCTATCTGCATATAAATAACATCTACGTGTCCATCAATGACACAACAACATCATGCATGTAAATATCATAAAAGCATATGCATGTAAATATGAGGATATCAATCAACGTGTGTCCATCAACGACACATCAAAATCATTGAACCTGAGCATCCAACACCAACACTCGAAACATCATGAAACCCGTGTCCAGCATCGACACGCAAATCCTCATATCTCAGGCACCGCATCCTCAGATCGGCCCTCAGGCGCCGCATACTCTGGTCGGCCCTCATATCCATCTCACGACTCCGGTCGGTATCCTCTGGATAACCGCCGAGTCTAAATACTATCACCGGTAGGTAGTGCTCCCCTGCCAGGCTCACTACCTAACCATACGAGTCTTCTTGCCCCGGGGTACCTCACCGGGTCCACCATGTACCCGCAGACGGTGCCTACCGCTTTTCGAATCGGGTTTCACATGCCAATCTCAGAACCGAGAAAACACATGGTGGACGTCTCAAAATATCATATCAAGAGAAACCGGGTTTTTAAAACAATACATAATTTCCTTTTAAATTTGACCACGGTTCTTAAATCCAGAATCTCATGAAATCAGCAAATCTCAATGCGTATAATCATAAAGCATGATATATGCAAACATATAACAGAAATGTGAGCATATCAAGTATATCGTGCGACATGGTATGGTGATGTGAACATAGCAAGTATATCATGCAAGGAGTCATATCATGATGCAGCAATTCTACTTTGTAGTGACATAGTAATTATCGATGATGAAAGTGTGTGAGCCGGCACATCTGTGTGAGTGTAACATACGCATCATCGATAATGGTGTAGGTGTACTAGCACAGGTATATATGATGCAATAAGAATGTCATGAACGTAACATAAGGTACATCGTACGCGAAATGCTAACAGGTATACATATCTACAATATATCCGAGTAGGTGAATCTATCAATCTGCATCCAGCCTCACAACATCGCGTACGGTATAATCCATCGTACGACATCCTCTAGTCAAGGGTATGGATCAATCATCAGATAAAAATCATCACGTACGAAAAATCATCGTACAGCGGCATTAAACCATTAGGGATCTTATCAACCTATATGACAATGAGGGTACGGACCTAACATCTCGTACGACATATCACTCATGATTCACAACATTATATACCTATATCCCAGGTCACATCCATAACAATCTCATATCAGGGGACCGGCAAAGGTATCAATCATCTCATATCGACTCGCATCCACATAACGACATATCAATCAAGTCATCATATCTCATCGTATACACTTTTCATCACATCAATATCTCATATCAAGTCATCTTACATATACACTCTATCTTGTTAATCTCATATCATGCTACTATAAATCTCATACTTATTCTCTTGCAACTACCTATATTTATATATCGTGATTCACACCCTTATATATATATATATATATATATATATATATATATATATATATCAATTCGAGACATCATTTCTATCGTATCATGTTACACTAAACCATAAACTATAACCTTAAGTCGTGGTATATCTTATCTCCTACTAATTCTTTAACCATATCCCTAGTTTTCTAATATAGGTTTCCTTAACCAAATTCTATATATCGGTTTCCATCAAAGTTTGCGGGGGTGCTATACACCATCCACCCGACTTCTCCCGTAGATATAAATCTACTCACCTGCGGAACTCCTTGTTCAGCCGTAGTCGATGTGCTTCGTCGTCTCGGAATCCACGCAAAAGTACCTACAATAAATACACAGTCGCAAATGCTATTAAAATCAAGTCCGGAAAACCAATACGGCACACGGATCGCCTATAGGTTAGAACCCATAGTCTACGCATGCAAAAGCAACCAAACAACCCTCGTCGTTGACTTACAAACGTCCAACGACCCAATACAATATCAAATACCAAAACCCAAGTTTCAGAATCGCAAAACATGAAAACAGCAACCTAGGAAAACCACTCCCAGATTTCACCCTAGGCCAAACTAGAGAATTTTGCATACAGGGTTGCTCTAGATATCATCTAACAAAGTCATGGTCCAAAATTCAACACGTTTCCTCACAACATGGCCGCAAATTGCGGCCCAAATCAATAAATCTGCGGCCAGATATCGAAGGTAGGGGCTCAGGTTTCAGAGGGTGCTTCTAAGTTGCATGCTCATCTCTCTGTATTCGCTAAATAAATTTTGGTTGTCTTGGGTCATCCCAGATTTCCAGATACACTCACAAACTGTCAATTATCGACGTCGGGGAAATTCTAAGTTCTGGTTTTGGGTTCTAGTATACGGTCTAGGCCAGCAAAAGCATCACTAAGGTCTTGTAACAGCCCCTAAACATCACAAATCCACACAATCACCCAAACCCTCTCTTGAATTTTCCAAACATCACATACCCTAACCAAATCACATTCTAAACTAAGGTAAGGTGCAAGAAACTAAAACTAAACTAAATGGAAGAAGATATACCTCATTTGGGCAACTCATGAAAAACCCTAGCTCCCCAAAGTCTTCAAAATCCAACTTTGATTGGTCCAAAGTGTTGAGGATGAGGTGGGGATCAACTTTAATGAAGAGGGTGTAAGGTTTTGATGAAGATTTGGAGATGATATTTGGAGGTGGAGATGGAGAGAAATGAGGAGGAAGAAGAAGTTGAAGTAAATAATGGGGGAGAATGAAGGAAGATAATGGGCAGCCCCCCCTCTCTCTCTCTCATTCTCATCCTCATCCTCACTCACAAGCCATGCCTCATGTGGTCCCCCCTCTCTCTCTCCCCCCTCAATAATACACTTTCTTTTCTTTTCTTAAAACCAAATATCAACAAACACCCATGAAACAAAATGTAGCCAAAATACAACATGACATGGTGCACTAGCCATGGAAAACTGTAGAAATACGGATTTGGCTTAATCGCGATTAGTAGTACACTAATCAATTTTTATTTAAACCGCATATAATTAATTATAAAAATGCCAAATCCAATAAATATATTTTTAAATGAATAAATCATTTTAATCTCCAATTATTTCATAAATATTGGTATATATTTATACCATTTTACGAAAACCCCAAATCCGCAAATCGGGTAGTTTTCGTGAAATATATTATTTTAATATTAAATTCCAAAAATAATATTTTATATTTTCTGAAATGTTACACAGTGACAATATCCGTACAGTCCGGTCCATTCTTCTATGAGTGTCGCATATTGGATCTAGGTGGGTGGATAAAGTCAGACCCCTAATAACGCAATATTTAGTGTCGGTATGAAGCCCATCACCACCTGAGAAACTATTGATCCTAGATCAGTAATTCTCGACTACCTTGGCCAAGGATTTTTGGTTATGGCCATCCGTGCACACTATGACCTCTACCCCCAATACTGGGAGAGACGATCCCCTGACGATCTGCTCACTGCCTCTATGTGGCTCGGGACTGTACCCAACTAAAACCTGTTTGCACGACTCCTTTGAGCCGTAGTAGGGTAGTAATCAAAGCACAGTGGGAACTCACACGAGACAAATGACGATCTCAGGTCGATAGACTAACCTGTACATATGTCACCAGGAAACTGCTATCTGACAATAGGTATAATACCAACTAGCATGTTCCCGGCGAGTCTGTCCGGTGTACTCATAACCCAATGAGCACCTGTATACATCTTAGGTGAACCAACTGACACCAATGGCTTGTGAGACCGGCCACTGCCTCTCGTCGGGGTCTCGATCCGTATACACTAGTCTACTCACGGAGTATCGATGCCCAGTCTCGAAACTCCCATGACTAGGGACACATTAAGGATGTGCTTATAGACTACCCAACTCTTACGTATATGATCTCCATCATACTGCTGGTAGTCAAGCAAGAATCCTATGGGCTCTATCAACGTGTAATAGTGATCTGTAATGTAACCTGAAGCATGTACACGATGATAAAGATAAACCAGATAGCATACTATTATCTCGAGTAAGACTGTTCTACCGGTATAGGTCCTCCCTCAATCATTGCAATCACGTACCTGCGATCCAATAATTAACTTGAGGGCACTATAGCCAATACTCCAGTCATAAGGAAACCCCTTATAATATACACAACAACACTCGGTCACCCTCTAGGCGCACTATGGGCACAAGAGAATGAGCAGGGAAAAGAAAGAGCCTTGTACTGCCTAAGTCGAGTCTTACTGGGGGTAGAATACAACTATTTCCCCATCGAGAAGCATTGATTGGCGATGATATTTGCAGTTACGAAACTCAGACACTACGTCCTAACGCATAAAGTTCACCTTATATTAGATCCTCTCAAGTACCTGATGACAAGGCTATTCTGACAGGAAGGCTTTCCAAATGGACCCTTCTACTGATAAAGTTCTCAATCACATAACGCCCTCTCAAGACAAAAAAAGGACAGTCCATCGCCGATTTCCTCGTTGAACACCGCATCTCCGCCGACTCCCCGCTAAATTGCGAGTTGCCGGACGAATACACATTCATTGCGACTGTCAGCGAAAAAGAAAAGACAAAAAAGCGTCCATATGAGCTTTATTTCGATGGAGCATCTTTAATGAAGGTGCAAAAGAAGAATACCCCAATCATCAAAGCCGGGGTTGGTCTCATCATCGTAACTCCGCAATGTGGAATAATACTCTATGTGATCTCGTTGACGGAACCAAGAACCAACAATGAGGCAGAATATAAAGCCCTCATAGCTAGTCTTGAAATTGCGATGGACATGGGCATCAAAGATCTTCTCATATACGGAGATTCTCAATTGATCGTCAGTCAAGTCAATAGCGATTACAAAATATGCAAGCCCGAGATGATAAGGTATGGTGAAAAAGTGCAGCAATTGCTAACGCAGATTCCATCTTATACGCCGAAGAACATGTCGCGGGTGGAAAACAGCAAGGCGGACGCGTTAACCAAACTGGCCAAAGAACTGACAGATGAAAACCTCGATGACGTAAGGATCATTGTCTAAAGTCGCAAGATCCTAGAGCCAACAAAATTACCTTCGGAGTCTCCAGTGGAACTACTCGAAGAAAATGTCCTCCAAGCATAGGGTAAAAAAGAAGATTGGCGAGAAGTCTTCGTCAACTACTTTAAATCCCAGCGGTTGCCGGAAGATGCATCGTAAAGACACCATCTCATAAAACGAGCTCTGTCATTCACCTTTATCGATGGAACTTTATACAAGAGATCCTTCGATCATATATAGCTATGATGTTTAGGGTTGAATGAAGCAAGGAAGGTCGTCCAAGAAATTCACGACAAACTTTGCGAATCCCATCAAGCCGGTCAAAAAATCAAGAGAATGGGTTACTACTGGCTCACGATAATTCAAGACTGCATCGAGCAGGCCAAAAGGTGTCATTCATATCAAATACACGGAGATTTCATCCATCAGTATCCCAATCCGCTACATCCTACATTAGCCAGCTGGCCGTTCGAGATGTAAGAGAGAGACATAGTTGGCCCCATTGAACCAGCATCGTTCAAGAGACATCAGTTCATTTTGGCCACCACCGATTGCTTCTCCAAATGGGCAAAAGCAATACCGCTAAGATAAGTGAAGACAGAGAACACCCTACATTTCTTCAAGACTCATGTGATCTACCAGTTCGGAGTGCCAAGAAGAATAATCTCAGACAACGGACCCGCATATAGGAGCCATAAGATAGGCCACTTTGCACAACAGCACAAGATAGACTGAAAATACTACTCCATCTACAATTCTCGAGCCAACGGTCTAGCTGAAGTTTTCAACAAGACCTTGACAAAGTTCATAAAGAAAATGGTGTCCAAGAACAAAAAGGATTGGCACGAAAAATTACCTGAAGCACTTTAGGCATACCGAACGACATTCAAGACTGCCACAAAGATGGCGCCTAACTTCCTGCTGTTCGGCGCCGAAGCGGTGCTCCCATTGGAGATAGAACTCCCTTCATTGCGAATGGTAATCCAATACGAGCTTACTGATGAGGAAAATGCCCATCTCCGGCTCGAAGAACTTGACGCTCTCGATAAAACACGTCTTGCAGCACAACAAAGTCTAGAAACTCATAGGGCGAAGATGACTCAAGTATACGAAAAGCTAACCAGACCGAGAACATCTCGTAAAAGTGAACTCGTCCTAGTCGTCAAGAGACCAATGATTCCCAGCCGTGCAAAATGCAGGAAGTTTGAGCTAAACTATGAAATACCATATATAATAGACAAGGTTTTCCAATATGGAGCCTACATGCTAATGAATATGCATGGAGAAATGCCCTTTCGACCGATAAATGGTCATTTCCTCAAGAAGTACTATGCTTAAAGAGTCGTGACTCGGGTCAACGATAGATGATGAAGCCTATGTCTGCTCTCTGTCTTCCTAAGTCAAGACTCTAAAAGCCCCTTAAAATATCTGTTGCCCTGTGGCTGGTCTCTAAATTGGCCACCGTACACAATCCATGGACAATTCACAACAAAGGTTGCACCTTCAAAGTCCCCCAGGTGAACAAATATCACCTAAATATCTGTTGCCCTATAGCATGTCTCCAAATTGACTACCGTATACAATCCATAGCTACCCATAAAAAAGTTGCACCTCCAAGTCCCACAGGTGAACGATGCTCTCATTAAAGGGGCTACACGCAACGAAGCTGCATTAGATTCCTCCTCCATTAGAAAACCAAGCTACTAATGAGGAAAAGATCCACTCAAGTATCCTCATGACCCACAAGAAGAACAGTGCATTAAAAAAACTGGTACGTTTATAAGCAAAAGGGGCACGGATGAAAATCCGAAAGGGTGCTTTGAGTAAAAACAGCAGGACTACCCGCAAGCTTGTGAAAACCTCAAAGGGCACGAACTCGTGAAAAGAAAAAAACCACCCCACAAGTAGTTTGATTCCGAATCTTGTATACAATCCACGGGCATGTAAAAGTATGTTTCAACAAAGTCCCACCAAAGGCGAGCGATACCCTCAACATGGTGAACAACACTTGCGAGATCCTCTCGACTTGCAAAGAGAAAACACTCTCATAAGATCCATACAACTTATGAGAGAAAACACACTTAGGGGTCCCCACGATCCTTAAAGGATAAAATATACCTATGATATCCTCTCGACTCATAGGGAAAATATACTTTATGAGACCTTTCCAGCTTATAAATATTGAAAGTCTTAAGTGACGGGGACTGATTGTGAGCGGAACGCGATACGTTTTATGATATGCGTTCTACTATCGTTCTCTACTTACCGCAATCAAGACAATGTCGCATTGCAGCTAGCCAGTTGAGCATGGGTCGATCCACAGGGAGATGGTAGTATGTTCGTTCTTGTCTTAGACGAGTCAATAAAGAATGTATATGTGTTGGTCCAAAATTATCCTAAGTGATTATATTTATGTTCAAGTAAGCTTGTTATGGTTAAGGTTGGTTAGTAGAGTTAGGATTAATCTTGTGCTTTTCTTTTGCCATTCTTAAAATGATGTTGGGATAATCGAACGTAGCGGGGATTAGGAGGACATAAGAATGCGATTTGCGAGTTTAAGCAAGCTTTCCAAAGCTAAATCCATTCCTAATGCCCCTAGTCCTTCCGCTACGTGCGCTTATTTCCAACTCTAGGCCAAACACCCGCAACCATGTATCTAATTAATTCACAACTACATGTCACGTTTTAGTGCGTCCAAAGGACTTCTCGACTTAGGTCGCGGCTATATGTCACACATAGCTTGCCTAAGTGAGGGGGTTGCGTTTGTTTGGTCTAGGTTCATTTTAGAATGTTTGGCGAAGAGAAGCATAAAAGATTTTTCCGTCCCTCATACTAACCTTCCTTAGCCCTAACAAGTGTGGAAATTATTCACACATATAAAAGGAAAAGAAAACAAGAAAAGATGAAAAGAAAGAAAGAAAAAATACGGTTTTACAAAATGGTAGCAAACTAACTACTTGGGCCTTCACCTTAGTAAGGGACTCCGTCGAGTATCATGGCTTGAAAATACGGATAAAAAGATAAGGGGAAAAAAACAAGAAAAGAAAAACAACAACTACTTAACAACAATTAATAAAGTTATACTAAGAAATTAAAATACAATGCATAGAAATAAAAGATACAAGTTAAATAAAACTCCTCATCTTCATTGATTTTCCACTCAAGAGCTCTCACTACACTTTATGGAGAATGGATGAAGAAGAAGGAGAAGCTACCAACTAATCTTTACTAAAATCAAACTAAAAAGAAGCATCCTTTACATGGCACAAAACTGGGCTATTTATAAGCAGAGAGTTGAAACCGTAGGGGAAATTCTGAGCCCCAATGTAATTAAAAAACTAACCCTACAATATCTTCTTGCGCCGAGTTAACTCGGCCGTGGAACCGCTGCGTTATTGCCACTTTGGTCGCGGTTCCGCGGTGGGATTGAGGGATTGGTCTGTCTTTTTTTCATGGTTTCTTATGTTGCTTTCTTATGTTGTTCTACATGTCCCAAATTGCAAAATGCTTCCAAAATTTCTTTAGATTTGCAACAGTACAAAATGGCTTCACTTTTAATTCACTTGACCTTTATCTCCCTCGAGCTCCGTGCACCTATTGAATCTTGTGCTGCCCCTCTCGTTCTTTGTGCTTGTCTGAGACACAAATGACCACTGTTATTTGTCTTGTATCATAAACTGGTAAGCGGCACTGGACGGATACGGATGACCGGAACCCGGCTTTTGTCTATTTGTGGCAGATGTTCTGGATTTTGGCATAACTGTAGAAATTTTGTATGATTTGCGTTATTTTTTACTAGGAACATGTAACCTATAAATATGTAGCAAACACGGATTAAAAGCATCTGCCTATAAACAAATGAGCAGAAAAATGGGCGGTATTAAATGCAATATTCCGGTATGAACAAATACCCCCAAACTTAAATTTTGCTCGTCCCGAGCAAAACCAATTATTTAAAAAAAGTTCTAACCTCACTTTCGTAGGGAATGCGATTGCACTGAGCTCGTGCAAAAAATCGTTAAACCTCTAGGTGTCCCTAGTAGGAGGAGTGTTGTCTCCTGAGGGTTTTCAGCGAATACTACCCACAAAATCCCGTCAATCTAGTTTCATAAGTTAACGTCGATTCTACTCCTACAGTTTAGTATCTAAGTTAGAAATTGTATCATCCTAAGTTAGAAATATTCAACCCTTATGTTTCGCGCCTCCTATTTATTCAATCCAAGATCCTATATGTTTTACAGTTTAGAAAGATCTCGGTGTCTCTTGAGTTTTCCTTCTAAAGTGTGGTCTCCAATCAGAAATTTTTATCAACTTTACGGAAAACATAAGTCTTATTCTTCATCCTATCTTTCCTCCAAACATCAATCGTATACCCACACGTGTGTATAAATTTTCACCCCTACACTTAAGAATTCAATTCAAGCTATAATACCCTTGCTTTAATACATAATACTGCTGCTTTTCATTAATGATGGACGATTTTGCTCACACCCTTTCATGCGACTATTAATGCTTCTTGAGGAACGAACAACTGATTACTGAATATGTGAGCTTAAAGCATAAATAGCAGTTTCCAGGTCTTGTAATTTATTCTTTTTTTCTTTTTCTTTATTTTTCTTTTTCAAGACCGGATATATTTTTCAATGATGCTCTTTTGGTGGTTAGCTTTAAATACCGTTTTTCTTTCATACTAGGCTTTCAGGCAAGAGTATTTCTAGGTATTCTCTACTATCACAAGTTTCAAGATGCGTGTATGTGCGATTTGTTGGGTATATACTTTCTAAATTTGGACTTAAGAATAGGAACTATTTTTCAGACTTATCCTTCAATAAAACTTTCAATACTTTCCCTTCATCTCGACTTAACTCAAGAACTGAACTCAAGATTACCTACTTCTAAAAAAACTGCAAGGACGTATAATTACCAAGGTTAAACAGACGGAGGGTTATTTTTAGGGTTTTCAATTTCTAATCCTAAGATTTAGTTATTTCTAACATATCAACTAAATTTTCGAAATAAAAATCTAAGTTACCCTACTAGCTAACTTGACGACAAAATTTTTATATTTTTTTTGGAAAATTTTTCGATTTTTATGGGTTTTTAAATAAGTATGCAAATGCAAAATATACACATGAATGCGAAGGTAGAAAACTTACCGAGCACACCCCCAAACTTAAACTTGACAGTACCCTCACTGTCAGGCTATCCCATTTTTTTTTACAAAACAAAAAGCAAACCAAAAATATATATACACAAAAAGGTCCCCCAAACTTAAGTAAAATAATGTTTCCACTGTTTAAGCATTTAAAGTTCAGAGTTAGAGGGGAAAAGAACAGTATTAATCTATACAAGGCCTTACACATGCCAAAAGTTAGCACCAACCATTCAAAAATTTATCGCGATAAAGTCCGGGTTGGTGAAAGAATGCGTAGAGGAAAGAGAGGAAGAATACGTGAGACCGTGTGTGGATGGAAGCAGCGTACAGTCTCAGTAGAGAAGACGGATGGCGGGGGGGAAAAGAAATGGAATACGAACTTGAGAGTTGAAATGGAGTGAATAAATTAGTACAATTTGTAATGACCGATGTGTAAAAAACGATTGTACTAATCTATCAACCCGTTGAGAAATGGGGTCAAATCTCTCAAGATTCGTAAGAAAACATAGGCCAACCGAATTTGGTAAACCAGACACAGGAAATGAAAGTGATACTGTATCTTGCAAAGTGGGAACGATGGAAAGGATGGAGAGAAGTGATTGAGGAATGGTATCGGTTAAAGATTTAGGAGGGTGTACACAGTCAATGAAAGGGACATGATGAATTGGAAAATCCGACTCATCTAGTAAAACGGCTTCATCCTCACTGCTATCATCAAAATTCTCCTCAAAAATTAGCTCATCCATGCATTCATCATCAATTTCCAGACGCATATGGGGTTCGGGAAAAACAGTTCATGACTCGGGATGATGTCCATGCGGAAGTTAAAGGACATGATGAATTAGTGAGAAAAACTCATCCAAAACTGTTGATTCATCATCCAAAATATTCCCAGCGTCGATATTCTCAATCAAGTGAAAATCAAAATTTTCAGACACCTCATCAAAAGTATGGATTTCAATCAATTATGGTTCTAGCGTGGAGGTGTAGAGATCAACGGGATTGGCAATGGTTTTACTTGAAATGGACCCTTCATACTCGGGTAAATCAAACACAACAAAGTCTCACAACTCATCAAACATTCTATCTTCAATTGGTGATTCATGTAGGACACTCGATAGATTTTCGAAACCGGAGTTGTGGAATTCAATTTGCAATGGATAGGTTTGATTTGGAAGGGTGTACTGCTCACTCTCACCGCGCAAATCCTCAAGCTGTCCTGTTGCTTCATCATACATTGGAAAAGTCGGAGCTAGTTGGAAATTAGCTACCGGGTCATTAGGTTGTATGAGGGCGGCCATGGACACTTTCAAATCCATCATCTGTTGGCACGACACTACCCAAAATTCTTCCAATGACTGTTCAAGACTAAACAGTTTGTGAGGGGGTTTCGGTAAATGATTCAAACTCGTTTGGATATGTGAAACTCCTAAAAGGCTGTTCAGAAGCCATGTCTAAGGAAGGTGTAAAAGTCGGATATGATTGTTAGGAATCGAAGGGTTGGACAGGAGTAGGATCAACATTCTGATAAGAAGGTGATTGGAATCGTTGATCAAAACAATTCGAAGTGGTGAAAGGAGTGAAAGATCGACTATGAGATTGTTCAATTCGGTCAGCGATGGACTAGGGTTTCAAAGTCGTAACATGACTCTCAAAAGGGGTATCAACGTAAGAAGGTGGGGGATGTTGAAACGGTTGATACGAAGTGGATTGCGGAGTCCAACTGGTTGTCCTAGATGCGTCTATCTGATCTCTTAAAGAAAGTTTGGGCATGGATGGATCGTTCGAAGTTCGACCAAAGCAAGAACTGTAGGAAGAAATGTCTGATTGTGAGTACCAAAGTTTAGCAAGAGTTGGTCGTTTTGGGGTACCCATGTGATGAAAAGAGTGGAGGGTGGAAGGTGGGTGAATTTTTATAAAAAAAATTTTGAGTTTTTGAAATTGTTTTTTCAGGTTTTAGAAAGAATACGCAATTATGGGACTAAACTTTACATAAGCACAAGCACAATCACAACATGCACAAACAATCACCTAGAGCTAAGGTCTTCAAAGTCCAACTAGACCGCTCCTAGACTTCTAAGCAACAAGTTGTAAGATAACCCTCGAATCGCCTCTCCACTGCCAATTGTGGCCAGGTAAGCACAAGTGAGGTAAGAAGGGTTCTGCTCACGAATCACCGTGAGACAGGCCTTTTAAAATTACCTCCTCACTTGTCTAGCCTAGGCACCACAAAGTCAAGTTTAGCAAAACGACCAATTCCCCGCAACCTTACTTGTCCTAAATGAGCGAGACAAGTCCTTATAGGTTTGGTCTAGATATTTTTTATTAACTCAAGGTGATGTGTATGCCATTTGTGATTTATGGGGTCTCAGGAAGGGTGATGAAATCCCCACCCAATCTTAATTGGTGTTCAAGCTCTTTAATATCCGTATTATAATATGCAAAATGGTAAACAAACAAAATCTAAAACAACAAAAAAAAATTATTGGGCGGCGACGCAATCTGTGCAAAGAAACCGCAGAAAATATAATTCAGTGGAGTTCAAAGAGGGGTTTAGAGTAAATAGAAGGGTAGGAAAAAAACTGAGGCTCAGAAGCCTCAATATAACCGCGAAACCGCCGCAAATACCTACTTTTGATCACGGTTCCGCAGTCAAAATGTGGACTTGGGTCTTCAACTTTGGTCCCTGCACTCCCCTTGTTCTCAACTCCAAAATAAAAACCTCTATTTCTTTATTTGAATACTATAGTTGCTCCAGATAGCCTGCACACTTATACACAAAAAATATCAAAAATAACAAAAAGGGGATTTTGTTATATTTATTTATTTATATTATATATATATATACACTAAAAGAATATTAACCCGAATAATAAGAAAGAAAAAACGTTACCGTCTCCCCGGCAACGACGCCATTTGATTGTGAGCGGAACGCTATACGTTTTATGATATGCGTTCTACTTTCGTTCTCTACTTACCGCAATCAAGACGGTGTCGCTTTGCAGCTAGCCGGTTGAGCACGGGTCGATCCACAGGGAGATGGTAGTATGTTCGTTATTGTCTTTGACGAGTCAATAAAGAATGTATATGTGTTGGTCCAAAATTATCTTAAGTGATTATATTTATGTTCAAGTAAGCTTGTTAGGGTTAAGGTTGGTTAGTAGAGTTAGAATTAGTCTTGTGCTTTTCTTTTACAATTCTTAAAATGATGTTGGGATAATCGAACGAAGCGAGGATTAGGAGGACATAGGAATGGGATTTGCGAGTTTAAGCGAGTTTAAGCAAACTTTCCAACGCTAAATCCATTCCTAGTGCCCCTTGTCCTTTCGCTACGTGCGCTTATTTCCAACTCTAGACCAAACACCCGCAACCATGTATCCAATTAAGTCACAACTACATGTCACGTTGTAGTGCGCCCAAAGGACTTCTCGACTTAGGTCACGGATATATGTCACGTATAGCACGTCTAAGTGAGGGGGCTGCATTTGTTTGGTCTAGGTTCATTTTAGAATGTTTGGCGAAGAGAAGCATAAGAAATTTTTCCATCCCTCATACTAACCTTCCTTAGCCCTAACAAGTGTGGAAATTATTCACACATGTAAAAGGAAAAGAAAACAAGAAAAGATGAAAAGAAAGAAAGGAAAAATACGGTTTTACAAAATGGTAGTAAGCTAACTACTTGGGCCCTTACCTTAGTAAGGGACTCCGTCGAGTATCATGGCTTGAAAATACGGATAAAAAGATAAGGGAAAACAAAACAAGAAAAGAAAAACAACTACTTAACAACAATCAATAAAGTTACACTGAGAAATTAAAATACAATGCATGGAAATAAAAGATACAAGTTAAATAAAACCCCTCATCTTCGTTGATTTTCCACTCAAGAGCTCTCACTACACTTTCATGGAAAATAGATGAAGAAGAAGAAGAAGCTACAAACTAATCTACACTAAAATCTAACTAAAAAGAAGCATCCTTTACATGGCACAAAACTAGGCTATTTATAGGCAGAGAGCTGAAACCCTAGGGCCAAATTCTGAGCCCTAATGTAATTACAAAACTAACCCCAAAATATCTTCTTGCTCCGATTAAACTCGGCCGCGGAACCGCCGCGTTATTGCCACTTTGGCCGCGGTTCCGCGGTAGGATTGAGGGATTGGTCTGTCGTTTTTTTCATGGTTTCTTGTGTTGCTTTCTTATGTTATTCTACATGTCCCAAATTACAAAATGCTTCCAAAATTTCTTCAGATTTGCAACAGTCCAAAATGGCTTCGCTTTTAATTCACTTGACCTTTATCTCCCTCGAGCTCCGCGCACCCATTGAATCTTGTGCTGCCCCTCTCGTGCTTTGTGCTTGTCCGAGACACGAATGACCACTGTTATTTATCTTGTCTCTTGAACTGGTAAGCGGCACTGAACGGATACGAATGACCGGAACCCGGCTTTTATCTGTTTGTGGCAGATGTTTTAGATTTTGGCATAACTGTAGAGATTTTGTATGATTTGCGGTATTTTGGACTAGGAACATGTAACCTGTAAATATGTAGCAAACACGGATTAAAAGCACCTGCCTATAAATAAACGAGCAGAAGAATGGGCGGTATTAAATGCAATATTCTGGTATGAACAGGGACCTAAACCTGTCTCTCAAGCCATCATTGTCTACTGAATAATGGCAAATGATGAGTCGCTCCTGATACTACGTTTCAGTGTTAGCGGAGCTGATACCGAACGAAACCTAAAATCTCATGTTTCCCAAAAGGCAAATGATGAATTGGTCCCGGCATACGTGCTTCAGTGTTAACAACGCTGATGCCATCCAGAAATCCGAACTCTTGACCCTTAAGTCGTTAAACTGGAAAATAATAATAATAATAAAGCCGAAATGATTGGGCAACTCGCAATAAAAATCAGCGCGTAAAAAAATAAAATGAAATAGCCGAAATGATTGGGCAATCACGAGCTTCGCGATAAGAAAAGATGAAATGATAGAGCAATCGCGGTATAATATATATATATATATATATATATATATATATATTCCCTACAGGTAGGTCAATATTGACTCTTGTATACAATCCACATGGGCACAAGGTGAACAATGTGTTCCAGCGTGCTTTGCCAAACGAAGAATGAAGTCTGGATGGCATACATACAGCCTAAAGACTATATGGATGCTCATTCTATCTCAGCAGAGTACAGACGTGGTGTCAGCAAGGACCGAAGGGTCAAAACAGAAGCGGAGTGATGGAAGCTTCCTAGCTCCAGGTCTCAATGGCAGTACCTACAAGCCTAAAGACCATTGAATATCATATCACCTCTGAAGGGTGCAGTCATGACTTCTTTGGGACTTAAACAGTCTTACCTCAAGATAAAATGCCATGGTGACTCCTAACGCAGAATTTCTGATGGCCATCTATACACTCGCCTAAGAAGATTACTTGAGACGTCGTATCTTCGCCTCAGAAAGGATTGGGGGATACGACAAGTGTGTGGCTACTCGAACAGCGATCCGAGGGAACACAAACCGAGAAGAAATAAGCTAACACAATGGTGCGATGGACTACGTCCAGTACTACAAACCTAACAGACTCCTATGCTATTAGGGGTTATGTATGTTTAACGTTAAGCCGAGTTTATTCATCAAAAGAGGATAAGCTGAACGCTCCGAGACGAGTACATAAACTAAGATAGGTCATTTCAGTGCAAAGAAAGAAGTGAAATTTACAGAGATACAAGGCTAAGTATATAAAAGGTGTTTTTCATTAATATGTCAAAAGTTGAAGGACTGCTGATACAAAACCACTGCAAGGAAATAAAAGACTAGCATTGTTCAAAGCTCAAAGAGGCAATATGCTACCATTGGTACAAGGATTGATAAACTCAAAACATGGTTCCTGGGTGTCTTCTACCATCTTCTTGTGCGCCCGTTCATGGAGACAAGTTTCGGGATCGCCGCTGATATCTTCCATCCTTGCATACGAGGATATGATTGCCCTCTGCTGATAAATACGGTGTAAGAGAGTAGTAGTATCTGTTAGTTATATGTATACCCTAGAGGCCATTATTGTATATGTGATATATATTATAGTGGATGCTTGGACATATATATATATAGGACTTTCTTGCTCGACATGATAGTATGCTATCTTGTTACTCTTTATCTTAACAAGTTGACTGGTATTCTTACTGTCTTTCTCTCACATGTTGATAAAGCCCTTAGGATATGTACTTGACTACCAGGATTATGATGAGATCATACTAATGAGGCCAGGGTGGTCCACAAGTACATCCTTTAATCAGTTCCTAGTCGTAGGAATATTGAGACCAGGGCATCGATATTCCAGTGTAGACTAGTGTGTACATTTCTTGTCCCTTGAAGGGCGATGGTTGATCTCATAACCATTGGTGTGTGACATCAAATATTGTACACAGGTGCTCATTAGAGAATGGGTACACCGAACAGGACTCGCCGAGGACTCCTATGTGGTGGTATACCTATCGTCAGATAGCAGTCCTCTGGTGACACTGGTACAGGTTAGTCTGTAGACCCGAGATCGTCATAGAGTCTTGTGTGGCTCCCACTGTGCTTTGATTTCCTCCCTACCACGGCTCAAAGGAATCGTGCAAACAGGTGGATTTTGGGTACAGTCCCGAGTCACATGGAGGCAATGAGCGATAGGAGGGGTTTCGTCTCTCCCGGTATTGGGGGTTGATGTTGCGTTATGCTCGATTGGCTATAACTGGAAGTCCCTGGCTAGGGCTGCTGCTGAGATTTACTGATAAGAGTTATCAGTAATTTCTCGAACCGTTATAGGCCAGACATCGACATGACTTATCACATTACTGGGGACTGACATTTACCACCCCTAGACATGATATGCGATATATCAGACGAAGAGACCGGACTGTACGGTAGTGTTACTGATATGCTTCATGGAGACTATGGACGAGCTTGCTTTTTGATCTTCATATCGCTCAATACCTGGGTAGCCATTACGTCCAGCTAGTACCGCTGACGGCTTGTAGGTGACTGATGTGATCATCACCTAATGCTGGCGTATTGACGAGTCTTTAGAGTCCCACACAGAAGTTTCCTGGTTCAAGCGAAATGAAGTAGGACACATATATGATATGTGTGTTTGCCTGATTAAATACGAGTATGTGATACTGTATTGTAATCTGACAGTTATCTGTTTTCGGTCAAGTTATATGTGATATAACCGGATTATCGAATCAAGTATTGATTTGATAATGTGATATTCGGATTAATGATATTAGGCGGTTATATGTGATATAACCGGATTATTAGATCAAGTGTTGATTTAATAATGTGATATATATTATATGTGATATAATTATACTAATATCATTAGCTCACTAATTGCTTTATATATATATATATATAGATTAATGTATATTTGATATATAAATATATATCTATATATATATTATTATCTGAAGCATGGCATGTTTTTCTATTTGTAGAAAATAGAAAAATAAGGTGTAAATTGTGGAGATATTTGTGGAATAGGCAAGGCATGGGTTTTATTATTTGTATATTAGTCTTGACTCGCTATTCAAGCATGGTTGCAATTTAGAATTGCAATTTTATTCCATGCTTGAATAAGTGAGGAGAGAGAGAGCCATTTGAGTTTACTCACATCATTTTTATTCATGCCTTAGCCAGTCATGAGCTCTTTCTTCCTCTTGCTCTCTACAATTTTCTTCACCTCACTTCCAAGTTCAAACCCTCACATGTGATATGAATCATTGAACTTGTGAAAACCCTAGTGAGCAAATTAAACCCCTACTTCACCATCACACATTAGATTAGCAATTTGATGTGGAGTGTTGCCTTCACTAATGAGATTAGTGAAGGGTTAGCTTGAGCTTGTGGACTTCGGGTGGATCGTCTTTGGCGCGAAAATCTACGAGGAGGTTCGTTCAACTCGAAGTGGAGTCTAGAGGAGTCAAAAAGACTACTACAAGGAGCTTAAGAAGAGAAGGACTTGATCCTATAGGGTATAACTCCTTAAACTTTCTTAAGTTGTTCACATCACAAAGACTAAACCCTAAAATTCTAGTAGTGATCTTGTTAGTCTAACTTAGCACCTAGTAAAAATTAAAATTTGGCATGCTTGATGCCTCAAGAACCCCTTGGTGGTGGTAAGGTTGACTTTCATGGTATCAAATCCAAGCTAGAACATTAGGGTAGCTTGTAGCGACGTTAGAAATCCGTCGTTTTTATCGCGCAAAAACTTCCAAAAAAACATTTTTCAAAATTGAAGTTTTAAGTTGTTTGCACACCCCGCGGGCTCACAGTTTGAACCGAGAAACCGCGGGGTGAAGAGTGCGCACCCCGGGGACCATAGGCCGGGCCCACACCCCAAGACCACCACTTGGTGGCCTTAGGGGTGAGTGACCCGAGAGCACCCCAAATAGGTGCTCTCGGGTCTGCCTACTTCTGGGGGCCACCTCGAGGTGGCCCCCAGGGGTAGGTACCCCCCTCCCGAGGTCCCCCATTCGATACTTATTTCTGGGTCTTCGCCCCCGCAAAGGTTCGGTCAGGTTTTGAGTTCGTTTTGACTCCCGGATTAGCTTAAAGCGATCGGTTTTGAAACTTTAGCTCACTGAATTTTTCAAGTGTTGGAAAAATTGGTTTAGTTAGCTAATTGCGTGCGGAATTCTAATGTCGCGGTTACTATACAAGCTTTATAATGTGTGATACAATTATTAGAATTCGGATTAATTAGTTTTGTGAAAACTAAGTTAGTATATTGTAAAGCTAGCCGTTTAGTCTCAATTGATCAATTGCCACGAAGTTTTGATTCGGATCAAAACTCCGTCGCAATTGCGTATTGTACACGATCACTAAGCCGGGAATCTTGTTGAATTATCCAACAACCAATTGAAAAGAGTTTTCAATTTGAGACTAAAATGCAAGTTTTACATGTTGGGCATGAAATCCAGAATATGAGATATTCCGGGTTTATGATGTCTAAGGATAATTGCGGATTCTAATCATTGTAGTTTTCTGTTTCTTTTCTGCGACCGTAAGTGTAATATGTGGGGTATCCCAATCTCATTGCTATATGTCAAAGAGTTTTTGAGATACGCATATTTACTTACGTTGATGACATGAGATGTTATGTGTTGCTGTTGATATGATTCATTGGATCGTCGTGAATGAATAGCCGGGGGTTTTATGTGAGATGAGAGTTTTTATATTTTCATTCATGTAAAATTCAATGTAATATTCTTTTATTGGGACACTTCCGGGTTGAGGATGATGTCACCACTGTTGTATATTATTTACTTTTCCGCTTTAGGATAGACCCAAGGTGGGGAGCACAAGTAACCGGGTTCTAGAGTCCAGTGGGAGACCATCTCAAGGAGTTGAGATCGGGTCTCCTAACTCTAGAATTGGCAGGGTTACTTGCCGCTCTCGTAGGGGTCTAAGGATGTGGGTTTGGCTATTCATCATGACTGTGGAATCCGTGTTTTACATTATTGGTTAAATTTAAAACACGGACCTCCTAGTATATCCAATATTTCATATGTTGCTTCTGCTGCTTGATTCTGTGATGTTGATCATATAACTGCGTGAGACGAATGTAATATTATATATATGATATAAAATAAACGTTGCTTATGTTTTGCACCCGCGCTAGTCCAGCCCCCGCTCTGCCGGTAGTTAAGTAACCTAACGGTGCATGACGGGACCCCGTGGCGAATGCGGATGGCATAAGTGTACGTTCTATTTTCGTTTCATTTTTCTGTGATGTTTAGGAAGCATTAATTGATGGGACTTCATTAATGAGATTAATGAAAAGAAAGAAACCAAAAGATGTTTTAGAATCAAATTTTCAAAAAAAGGTAGCTCTAGTTTTTGCTTTGCATAGTAGTATTCCTTGATGAATATCCAGCACCTCGTTCGATGAGGAAAGAGCCGAGATCCCTTCACCGGGGGTGACCTCTTTAGAAAAACTAGCAAATGCTACAACACAGTCAGTTTTGTTATTGATTGCTTTTCTAGTTCTTGTTTTGCATAGTGGTATTCCAAATATCCTGCACCTCATTCGATGAGGAAAGAGCCGAGATCCCTTCACCGGGAGTGACCTCTTTGGCGAAACTAGCAAAAGCCTCAAAAACACTCATTTTCTAAATTACTAGATTCTACAACGATATCAAGTTCATTACGCTCATGGTTTTCTTAAAAACCTGCGTAGCCCTCCGTCATTTCAGATAAGCTCTATTTTAGTATTCGTGCTACAGTTGTTTGGCCTGCGTCAAGGCGTGGTGTACGGTGGCTGAATTAGTGCTTATCTGCAGCATGTGATGCGATTGGATTAGGGTAGTCGTACGGCGTTGTTTGGTCTGCATCAAGGGTCGTACGGGTGGATTTAATTCAATCAAGAAATGAACGGGTTGAACTTGACTAGCGCCCTATGGGTTGTTTGGTCTGTGCCAAGGTCATAAGACGTTAGGGGTAAAAACCATTATCGGGAGTTTCAAGTATTGAAATTTGCAATGAGAATGCATACCTTCTATAAGAAGATAGTTGGATCCCGATACCCACTGCGAGTAAGAGTTACTCCTGAGAGAGTTTTGCACTTTACAATTAGCCGATCAAGTAGATGTCTAGAAAAGTGTTAATGGGGTTACGCCCCTGGGAAAACAAGGTTTATTTTAATTAGGTCCGTGCGAAAGCATGGGGAACCTCCCTCAAAGTACCGACACTGGCCTGGCTGAAAGATTGGCGAACTTGTAAGGTGTAATTAATCCCGACTAATCTTACCTTTTAGGGTTTGAAGGAAGATTTGATAAAACCAGTAGGAGCCATCCTGATTAGATAAGATAATAATCATTCTAATCTTGCAAGAGCATACCCTAAGCGTTTTCTTCTCTCTCTCTCCAGGAAGCAACCAATGTCAGGCCTTAATCAAGATAATAATATGGATGTATTGACCGAACCTGCTTATTATACTGAGCAGGGAAACGTTAGTCCCGCTCCATCTTTTGAGTGTCATAAGTCTGAGCAAGGGATAGGGGTATATCAGGATTCCCGCTCCACCCGTACGAAGAAACGGCATATTGATGCATCTTCTTCGGGTGTGTTCGTTACCGAGAACTGTTTCTCAGTACACTCTACGTTCTGGGTATTCGGGATCCCACATATGTAATATGTTGCATGGGCTAAGGAAAGGTAGAGAACTGCGTAAAGGTGATCATTCTCTAAAAGTAGGGAATGGTGCAAGTGTTGAAGCCAAAGCAGTTGGTGAATATCACCTTGTTTTACCAAATGGGAATACTTTGATCTTGAACGACTGTTATTACGTGCCCTCTATGATATGCAATTTAATATCAATTTCTTTATTAGATAAAGAAGGATATAATTTTGTAGTAGAGAATAATATTATGAACATTTACCTAAATCAAGTGTTGATTAGGTTTGGTGCGTTGTGTAACGGTTTATATATTCTAAATCAAAACACAGTTCTTAACGTACAGAACACACACAAGAGGAAAAGTTTAGAAATGAACGAAGCCTTCTTGTGGCACTGTAGACTAGGTCATATCAATGCGACAAGACTGGCTAAGTTGCATAAAGATGGATTTTTGAATCCGTTCAAATTTTCATCTTATGAAACTTGCCAGTCATGTCTCAAGGGCAAGATAACCAAAACTCCGTTTACTGGACACGGAGAAAGAGCTAGTGAACTCTTGGGACTGATACATAGTGATATATGCGGTCCTATGTCTACACATGCCAGGAATGGTTTTTCGTACTTTATTACATTCACCGATGATCTCTCAAGGTTCGGACATGTGTTCTTGTTGAAACACAAGTCTGAAGCTTTTGAGAAATTCAAGGAATATAATTGCGAAGTAGAAAACCAGACGGGCAAAAGTATTAAAATCCTACGATCTGATCGGGGAGGAGAATACTTGAGCGGGGAATTCCGAGACTATCTAAAAGAGAATGGGATTCTCTCTCAGCTTACTCCTCCGTATACACCACAGCACAACGGTGTGTCGGAGCGGAAGAATTGCACCCTATTAGATATGGTGCGCTCTATGATGAGTACTATTGAGTTGCGTATTTCTTTTTGGGGTTATGCGCTTGAGACAGCTGCAGACATATTGAATATAGTTCCCACCAAATCTGTGCCTACCACTCCATATGAGATATGGAAAGGAAAGAGACCATACATTAATTATGTTAAGATATGGGGTTGTCCGGCCTATGTGAAAACACAAAATCCAGACAAGATCGAGGAAAGGTCAATTCTGTGCAAATTAATAGGATATCTCAAACATTCGCGAGGGTATATCTTCTACCATTCTGAGGAACAAAAGGTGTTTGTTTCTCGACATGCCACCTTTTTAGAAAAGGGTTTTCATATGAAAGAAATTAGTGGCAATAAGGTAGAACAGGAAGAAGTTCCAGCAGCACAGACTACAACTGACGATTTGGTAGAACCAGAGGATCCAATAGTGCCCAACGAACCCCAGCCACTCCGTAGATCTAGTAGGGTTCCTCATCCACCTGAGAGATACTACAGTTTTCTCATAGACGGTGGAAGTGAGGATTGCATCATGGAAGATGATGGCCCGACTAGTTTCGAGCAGACCATCACGAGTGGGGACTCTGCGAAATGGCTGGATACTATGCGATCCGAGATGGAATCCATGTACACCAACCAAGTATGGACTTTGGAAGTTTCTCCTGAAAGGGTAAAACCCATTGGGTGCAAATGGATCTTCAAAAAGAAGATAGGTGTAGATGGAAAAGTTGAGACTTTCAAAGCTAGACTTGTAGCAAAAAGTTTCCGTCAACGACTTGGCGTCGACTATGATGAAACCTTTTCTCTTGTCGCTGTGCTTAAGTCCATCAGGATCCTACTTGCCATTGCTGTATACCATGACTATGAAATCTGGCAGATGGATGTCAAGACCGCTTTTCTAAATGGTGATTTAGAAGAGAGCGTGTACATGACACAGCCAGAAGGCTTCGTAGACGGTGGGAGTAGCGGAAAGGTGTGCAAGCTGCTTAAATCCATCTACGGATTAAAGCAGGCATCGCGGAGTTGGAACATCTGTTTTGATGAAGCTATCAAAGAGTTTGACTTCATCAAAAATATAGATGAACCTTGTATATATAAGAAGGCAGTAGAGAGTAAGGTGGTCTTTCTCGTATTGTACGTGGATGACATACTCTTGATAGGAAACGATGTTCCTATACTACACTCGGTCAAGCTCTTCTTGTCACTCAAGTTCTCCATGAAAGACCTTGGTGATGCCTCCTACATTCTGGAGATAAAGATCTATAGAGATAGATCTAAACGAATGTTGGGATTGTCCCAATCCATGTACATAGACACCATACTAAAGAGCTTTAGTATGGAAGATTCCAAGTGAGGTAATGTACCCGCTTGTTCAGGAGTCACTCTTTCCAAAGAGATGTCTCCCAAGACTGATTTGGAAAGGGCTCGCATGCAAGGGATACCCTATGCATCGGAAGTAGGCTCTATCATATATGCGATGTTATGTACCAGACCGGATGTAGCTTACTCATTAGGTGTAGTCAGCAGGTATCAATCAGATCCTGGGGAGAAACACTGGACAGTTGTGAAGAACATTCTTAAGTACTTGAGAAGGACTAAAGAAATGTTCTTGGTGTATGGTAACGGTGAACTCCAGATGGAGTCCTTTACCGATTCGAGCTTCAAGAGTGATAAGAACAACAGTAAGTTGGTCTCGGGTTTTGTCTTTACCCTCAACGGAGGGGCGGTGTGTTAGAAGAGTTCCAAGCAAGACACCGTAACAAACTCGACGATGGAGGTTGAATACATCGCTGCCAACGATGCTGCCAAAGAAGCTGTCTGGATGAAGAAGTGATCCAATGGACCGCAACGTCCCTAAACTAAGACGATAGAGCCCAAATGCTCTTTCATTGGATCAAAAGTGATCCCGAACCCTTGTTAAGTAGATCTTAGTCTAAAATTAGACTAACGTATCCTTAACAAACATTTAAGTTGATCTTAATCTAAAATGAGGTTAATGAGCCTTAAATCCACCAAACCCAAATCTAAGAAAAATACGGATTTGGACTAATCCACGCCCTACGGGCGACAACATAAATTAGTGTACGTATACAATCCACGGGCAACCAAAAATAAAACAAACACCCACAACACGAAGTGAACATCTGGAGAAGGAGAAAGTGGTTACCGTGATGCGGTAGCGTAATTAACTGCAAAGACTTGCGCCTGCAGGGAAGAGCGTCCCCACAATCAAAATCCCCTCACAAACGAGGGGGAATCTGACGAAGTCTGCTACAACAGTCGCATCCGTCTAAACCTTCAATAAACGGTGCCATAAATCAACTTGGCATCTTCGGAGAGGTGTTATTAAACCAAATAGCATCTACCCCCAAAATTCAGGCTGGACGTCCCAACGTCCCGGTCGCGTCTTTCGGCGGTGAACAGATTCTGGCACGCCCGGTGGGACCTTTTCCTCTTTCCATTCCACACTTCGTGTGTCGTGTTTTTCCGTAATCAAATAATCGCGGTATATATGTTTGTGGTTGCCCTTGGGTGATGGGATACTGAAGCCGGTGTATCGTCTCTATGAAAAATGGCGTTTTATTTCACTCACCGCAACTCAGGCTCTGTCGCATCTGGTGAAGTCAAGTATGGGTCACTTGCAGCCTAAAATCTCTGCAATCTGGCTCTTCAAGAAATTAACTGGCTTCTTTTTAGGTCGATACTCCCACTCCTCAACCTCGGTGCCTCAACGCCGATGGAGGAAGCCAAGAGGAAGTCTATCTTCCACAGGCTGGCTCCCCAAGTAGCAGCTTTGCCGACGGAATCAGTCCTGAAACAACTGGTACATGCCAAGGACCAAGGTCAACGCAGGGGGAAGAATATTCAAGCTCTCAAAGGAAATAAGGGGCAGGCTCGGCAAAATCTTGAAGCTAATCAAATCCCAGCCGTAAGAAACGGTCGACGTCGATATCGGCATCATACAAAATGAGCTGGGGGCAGTTCTCCGTATGGTCCTGTTTCAACCCCAGTGGTGAATGTTGTTGTTCCAACTGGGAATAGCTTCAACCTGTTGCGAAGGGTCAGACAAAATTTTTCTACCGCAATATTGAAGAAATCTCCGCAGCCCATGGAGATCCCACGAGAGCAGAAACCAGTTCGCTCCCTAAAACAACTTTCCTCATCTATATATAAGGTGTGGAAGCAGGTGAAGGTCTCTGTCGTCAACCGAGTCTCTTCCCCTAGACGTCAGCCAAATTCTGACAAATCCCCTTTCAAATACAAAGGGACTCATCCCAAGACGAATCCTAATACAGCAGTTCCTCCCAAAACCAAAGCGGCTTTTCATAAAAAAAAGAGAGGCCTAATAAAGCTCAAGTACCCGAAGTGAACTACAAAGGCTAAAACTCCAAACACCCTAAGCCTGGGGACATGATAGTTCACATAGTCTATGTGGTGAATTCCAAAGAAGAAGTTCGAACTTCTACTAGTCACCGACCTCAAACTCGATCCCTGACAAAAGTTCAACTGCAATGTGAAAAGCTGCAGGAAATGATCGCTCAGGCAGCAGCAAACGCTAATCCGTCGCCCAAGGAAAATCCCGAGGACACACCCGAAGAAAGAGTAGAGAAGGAGTCGGATATTGACTTCCTAAAGCGCGCTCTGAAAAAAGAGAGATGAAGAAGTGGCAGAAATGTCCACTAAAATGAACCAGATGGCCCTTCTGATTCAGAATATGGCTGGAATGATGGTTCAATTGGAACCACTGATAGATGAACCACCGGTAGTCGGTCTTAAAGATAAGGATGACATTTCAAATCCTCTGCAAATCTCATCAACGGCCGAAGAGGAAATGCTTCCAAAAGCAAATCTGGACACATATATCACTCAGCAAGTCAAAACTCACTATGCCAGTGAAGCCTCAAATAGGCCAATCAAGACAGGTCAGCCGTATCCGACGTGCTACGATCAAATACAATACCCGCTAGAATACATACTTCTGACTCCACACATACAAAGGAACCGGGAATCCTCACTAGCACATCACGCGATTTAAATCCATGTGCGGTAACACTGGAGAGAATGATATACTTCTCTTCTGACAGTTCGTCAGCTGTCTAGCGTGCATTGCCTTCGAATGGTATGCGGAACTCCCGAATGACTCCATGAATACCTTCGACGAGATGGATATGCTCTTCTGTCAGGGATTCGCTAATGAGAACGAATATACTACCGTGACGACGTTGGTCAATGAAAGGGTTAGAACGAATGAGACCTCGGTTCAATATGTTACCTGATGGCGAAATCTCTGGTCAAAATGCGAGCAACGTATCGACGAAGCTGCAGCTGTGGGAATGTTCATAGCCACCCTTGACCCGAATTCAAAAGGTGTTCCCATTTACGGCCCTCTTCAAACCGACGACCTTCCAAGAACTCATGGATAAAATGGCTCGATTAGATCAAATAGGTCAAGACTCTTTCTCATCCGATGATGACGAGTGAAAAGCGGAGGCAAAATGGCGTTTGTCGCCTACGCTCAAAAAAAAAAGCGGTTCTGAAGTAACCTGTCGCCAAAATACAGACGGCGTGGGTACTTGTTTCCCTCCCCCCCCCCGAGATATATACAAGGGGCTTATTCCTCACTGGCGGAAGAATCTCTATGTAGAATGGTCATTTCTTCTCAAAAGGTAGGAAGGATATTAAGGGGCCCAAAAATAGGTCCTACAATCTAGTGGAATGCCCCGTTAAAAAAATGGTATATCCACAAGCGAAATGGGCACAGATGAAAACCCGAAAGGGCGCCGTGAGTAAAAACAGCAGGATTGCCGACGAGTTTGTGAAAACCCGAAAGGGCGCAATCTTGCTTAAAAAATGGTATATCCACAAGCGAAATGGGCACGAATGAAAACCCGAAAGGGCGCAGTGAGTAAAAACAGCAGGATTGCCGACGAGTTTGTGAAAACCCGGAAGGGCGCAATCTCATTAAAAAATGGTATGTCCCCAAGCAAGATGGGCACAGATGAAAACCCGAAAGGGCACCGTGAGTAAAAACAGCAGGACTGCCGGTGAGTTTGTGAAAACCCGAAAGGGCGCAATCTCGTTAAATACACTTGCGAGATCCTCATGACTCGTGAAGAGAATCCCCCCTGTGAGAACCTCACGGCTGATAGGATTCAAAAGCCTTAAGTTACAGGGATCTAGACATGTTTTTAAGCCGTCATATCTCTCAAATTGCCCTACAGGCGGTCCATATTGACCCTTGTATACAATCCAGGGGCAAGAATAAATATTTCTTTGCCAAGTTCTACAAATGGCAAGAAACATCCCCATATGGTGAATAACACTTGTAGGTCCTCACGACTTATAAGGAGAAAACACTCTTGCAAGATCCTTACGACTTACAAGAGAAGACATCACTTAGGAATCCCCACGATTCTTAAGGAGAAAATACGTCTACGAAATGCTCACGACTCGTAGGGAGAAAACCCTTTATGAGACCCTTACGGCTCATAAAATCAAAAGCTATAGTTGACGGGATCATAACCCTGTCTGCTAAGCCACTTTTGTCCAAATCGGCAGGGGGAAATGATGAGTCACTCCTGGCAATATCCCAGTTGTAGCGATAATGATGCCTAAACAGATGTCAAACTCTAATTCAACCTCTCCGGAAAATGATGTCCCTACAGTCACCTGATGAAGAAGGGGACCCCATTCGTTTGGGATCATAAATGCCAGGGTGCACTAGACGAAATCAAGCAATACCTGCAGAATCCGCCGGTACTGACCGCTCCGGTCAAGGGAAAGCCTCTCATCATGTACACAACAGCCTTGGAAGGTTCTTTAGGAGCATTATGGGCACAAGAGAACGACCGGGGAAAGGAGAGAGCTCTCTACTACTTGAGTCGAGTTCTACTGGGGGCAGAAAACAACTACTCCCCTATCGAAAAACACCGTCTGGCGTTAATCTTTGCGATAACGAAGCTTTGATGTCGAGGGCCATACTAACAGGAAGGTTTGCAAAATGGGCCCTCCTCTTAATGGAATTCTCAATAACATACCGACCTCTCAGGGCAGTGAAAGGCCAAGCCATCGCCGACTTCCTCGCTGAGCATCTGATACCTGCCGATTTACCCCTAAACTGCGAATTGCCAGACGAACACGCATTTGACACGATCGACGGGAAGAGAGGAGAGAGTGAGACTGTCACGTTCCGAAAGTATGGAACATGACCGGCACTTAAACTACGAACGTCTCGAGGCATACGTAATCTAAGTAAACCGAAAACCCAGAAATCCAAACCAAGAAAAGTAGTAGAGTGCAGGAAAAACCAACTTAAAGCAAGTAGTTTCAATAGCATAAGCCGAATTATGCGGTTTTTAAAAACATCAAAAATTTACTGAAAATTTCGGCAGAGTCTCCTTTGTAAATACTGGCCCCCAAACGGGATACAACATGAATAGTATACGAAATCAAGAAAAAGGCATCCCCAAGCGGGAGCTAGCTCTTCGTCAATCGACGGTCACAACCACACAAGCAATATAATATACAACGCCAACGGCGGGGATCAAAACTCAAAAGGAAACTCAAAACCACCAGAAATGTAACGAGCGACTCTAAGGTCGAAAGAATAAACAATACTGGTCTCTATCTCAATAAATACATGTTTGGTTGATGGAATTTACTAGATACAACTGAATAATATTATACAAGGTAATATGATGGGTACGATACAAGAAAAACCCACCTACTAGCAAGTCACCCGAATGAACTGAGCCCGCAAAGCCGTAATGAAACCTGTACGGCAAAAGCTGCAAGAAACTGGGGCACAACGGGGGTGAGTTGCCAACTCGTGAATAGAAGAACATCTACGCACAGAAATCGCATAAATAACGCAATCCTAGGTCAATGATCATAATATATCCTCAAATATATGTATAACAGGCAGCCTATGACAATGTCTAGGGTAATATCTAACCCGAGTGTAATCACATGTGCCCGTGTCAGTGTCTCAGGTAGCAATATATCATATGAGTGAGGTATGAATGCATGAAAACAGCATACATGTAAATGAAGAAACTGTTTTCATAAATTAGTGAGATTTCCTTCGTATTTTTAAACTGAGGTATCATAAATGAAATCAGCATCAACAGTGTCTAGCATCGACACAAAACATAAATCTCACTGTCTCGAAATATCAATGTCTCAATCTCAATATCTAGGGCGCCGTCAGTCCAGACCGGCCCCTACCATCCATCTTAAGACCACGACGGTATCCTCCGGATATCCGACGCGTCGGGTAATATCACCGGTAGGTAGTGCTCCCCAGCCAGGCTCAACGTCAACACCACATTCCTCTTGCCCCGGGATACCATACCGGGCCCACCATGTACCCGTGACGGTTCCTCCACTCCTCGACACGGATCTCCAAAACCACAGCAAACTCATGGTGGACGACACTTTACATCACTAGAAAACCGCAACATTTTATATTTTAAAAGATCATAAGTTGTAAATTTTGCGGCTTTCCCCGAAATCCAGAAATATCATAAATCTCAAGAAATCATCACAAGTGCATATGTCAATGATAATGAACTAGGCATGAACAACTGAATAACAGTATGCATGAAGTGGTAGGTAATAACTACAATGTCTAATATGACATATAAGGGAAGTACACTAATATCATGTCAACACTACTAGCTAACAATCTAAGTCAAGCAATTATATTCTCTAAAGTGTACGTGACATGGTAATTACCGATGAAGATGTGTGTGAGCCGGCAAGTAGGTGTACGTGGTACATACGCATCATCGGTAATGGTGCTGGTGTCCTAACAACATGATATCAATAATGGAATATGCAGCAAAATAAATATGCGAGGCAAAGCGAACAACAATAATGTGCGGGAGCTGAATACTAGACACAACGATAACTAATCTGCAATAATCTAATATAAGTCCTACAAATGGTGCCTTTTGAAATAACACGAATCATGGGGTTTTGAAAATAGGGGCTACGGTGTTTTTATGAAAAGATACGTCGTTTTTGAAATATCCGTAGATTCTCTTGAGCTGTCTTTAAAAATGCCCACGATTCGTTAGTTTTTGAAATAGGTAAGAAGTCTAATCTAATCTAACAACTACACTAAACTATACGGCTGAACTAACAAGCTGAACTACAGGTAAGGAAACCGCCTATCATCTGAGTCGATACATATACATACCTGTATATGTATAGTCGGTGATCCCGCCTCAATAATATCATATCCGATACCATATCTATAATCAGGCATCCCAAGTCAAGAGTGCGGATCAATCATCAATATAGCTCGTACGTAAATCCGTCGTACGGCATCCCAATCTGGGTACGGTTCAATATCACATTCATCATACTATTCACCTGGTATCCTCTTTATCAAATATCATGATCGGGGTACTGATCTACGTCTAGTACCATACTGATACCGCCTACGTATGCATAGACATGTGTGAAACACTACGTCAAGGACCCGCTACAACGTCATGTCGTATCTAAGATACGAACCCTGCTATATTACCGATCTCACGGCCTCAAATCAAATCTCATCGACTCAGCTCAATCCCAAGTATCATCCTCAATCCGTATGTGAAGACATAGTCCCATACCCATGTGAATACATAACTATAAAGAATCCCATGAGCACATATCAATAGGAATGTATGCAAGTATGTATGTGTGTATGTGTAGTGCAACACTACCCTAGGGTTCGCAACACTAAAAATAGTCCAACACACCAATATCTATCCTAAGCATCGTTATTAATCCTAAATAACATATAATAAATGTTGGTGTGTATACGCGTCCGTATACACCACCACGGACTGCGGGGGTGCTATACGCCATCCACCCGACTTCTCCCCGTAGATATAAATCTACTCACCTGGTCCTCGCTAGCCGGTGCCGACGTCGCCACGCGCTTGCTTGTCGTCTCGAAGTCCACATGGGGGTACCTACATATCATAATGCACCATATCTCATTAAAATCCGACTCATGATCAAAACGACGCACGAATCCCACATAGGTCAAAACCTATAGTTGCTTTCACAAATCAACCCAAAAACCCTCGACGTCGGCGTACAAACGCCAAACCATCGAGAAAAACCCAAATACACTCATTTGCACATTCACGAACACTAATTTTAATATAAACTAGGTTGAAACTCACAAAAACGCCAATTTCACTCAAAAAGTCATTTTTCCGAAAATCTAGCGAGCACAATTCACCGTTTTTGTACAAAACATGTTGTTTAAATGAATGTAGAGGCCAATAAATTTATTAAATATCTTAAATAAGTCATAGAAACAATTTCCGGAATTTAATCTCATTAAATTCCAAAAACCCTAATATTCTAGTTTACAAAATACCCTTTTTAACAATTTCAAAGCAAAAAAATGCACAAACTACAATTTATGTTGGATTTCCATGAACAAAAAGCATTAAACCACTCAATATAATCTTTATAATGACATGAAACCTAAATTTGAATTTTATCTCATAAGAATATAATTATTTAAAAAACCTAGTTTACCAATTATATAATTATCACTTTTAAATTAACAAATATGCAAACTAGCAACTTAAATTGGATTTAGCATAACATTAATATGTCAATTATATCACATAAACTAAATCTCACAACACAAAATACCAATTTAAAATCAAACCCCTCTCTTGAATTTTAAATCATGCACCTAAAACTAATTAAAAACCTAATTAAACAATTAATTAAGCTAACCTAAGCAATTAACAACACATTAAGCAAAAAGGTTAGAATTTATACCCAAATAATTTGAAGAACCCACAAGCACACTTAGCCTCCCAAATTGAAATCTAAATCCCTAGATCCATGCTATGGTAGCCAAGGGAAAATGGGTAGGAGGTGGATTTTGATTTGGATTTTTGCTTGATTTTTTGTGGATTTTTCAAGCATTTTTGAAGAACTTTTTTAAAGAGAAGGAGATGAAGAATGAAGGGCTGTTGGGGTTCAGATTTTGGCCAGAAAATGAGTGGGGGAGGAGAGAGAGGGAGGTGGAGAAAAATGGGGAGAAAGTCAAAGTCAATTCAAGGTCAAAAGTCTAACTAATTTATCCATTTTCTTTTCTTTTCTTTCATTTCTTTTCCTTTGAAATTCAAGTGGGGAAAAAATGGGGGCTGCTGAATTTAGCGAAGGGGAGAAGTAAGTGGGGGTGTGTGGGTGTGGGCACGGGTGTGGGGTGATGAAAAATGATAAATACAATACCTCAAACATCCATTTACGCTAAAAAAAAGCCTTTTTTCTTCAATAATTTCTAAACCGTTTTGGCAAATGATTTCGTTCCAAAAATCACATGATAAATTTTTATTTAAAGTTTTATGATGCACAAAATTTGTTTCAACTCATTCCAATTTGTAATTTTCCCTAATTAAATGTATTAGTGACGGCTTAAAATAATAATAAAATAATATTTTTTTCAGAAAATTTGAAATTTCACCAGCGGCTCAATAAACACCAAATAATAGCAATTACATAGCTAGAATATGTATATTTAAATTTTATAATAAGATATTTGTATTTTGACTTTTTACAGAAAACCCCTTTATTTTACCGATTTTTCGAAATTTCACCGAAACGATTTTCAAAACGCTACAATCTTCCCCCCTTAAAGAAATTCGGTCCCCGAATTTAAATTCAAACTTCCCCAAATACTAAAACATCTAAGAAAAACCATCAAGTCGTCGGGGCCCCGAAACTGTAAATACATAAAACAAATCGTAGCGCAGTGCATGCGCTTGAAAAAAAAATGAGTATATAACTCAAATCAATACTCCGTCAAGCATCCCGCAATCATCGGAGTCATAGAGAAGACATCAATGCCAAATCCAAATCAAACCAATATGATATAACTCGAAACTATACATGTAAACATCGAATCTATATCTGTAAGTATCTGAAGGAAATGCATGCCAAATCTCTTAAGTCGCTGTGCAACGCGTATAACACTGCACAGTGGCGGACGTCTATCATAAGAAAATAGCTATATACATATATACCTTTGTTTGAAATGTACGTTCCGCCGTTTTGGAAACAATTTAGAAGGGTCTCCTTGTTTTAAACATTTCGTGTCATATCAGACACGTAGGTAAATACTGAGCCTATAGCTCGCTTTTTGGAAATCCCTTCAATAACTATCAATGCATGCAAAATATATTCAGGTACTGTCCTCTGACTAGTCCTGCTCAGTACGAAAACATATAGCAATATCATAAAAACGTACTGCTCTATAAGAAATCAATCCCAAAATATGCACATGAATACTACGTGCGTCTGGTGCGTACGGAAATCAAAATCCATGAATGTGCCATACATGCGCACAGAAACAATATCTAAGTGCATCGGGTGTGCACGAAACATCTGTCGTAGGCAACATGTGTGCCTGACAGCAAAATCAAGTGCATTTGACATGCACGAAAAAAATCTCGATTTAGTGCCTCGGGTGTGCACCAAAATCACCCTTCAAAACATGCGCCCAACATGCGCGAAAATCCAAATCAGGTGCATCCATCGTGCACGAAATCATGAAATCCAATATCAAGCGCCGAACGTGCGCAAAATCCATCAGGTGCACAAGGTGCACAAAACAAATATCGAGTATCACAATCGAAATCGAAGTCCAGTGCATCTAAGTACACAAAAGGCGTATCACTGCACTGCAAGCATATATAAACTATACCGAGTGTAGGAACGAAATCGTGTGCATGCATACGCACAAAACCAACTCAACTGTTTAAAACCGTAAAATCACAAACATGTGAAACTAAAGCACGAAAACGATATCAAGTGCAACACTGTGCAAAGATCGTAAATCCTCAATCATCAAAATCAAATCATACGAATAAATCACCCAAAACATCGTAATCAATAATGGTGGAATAGTACTGCTCAAGCGCATCCTCTAAGAATCTCGGCCAACTGTCACGGTCACTAGTAAGACGTCTCGTCGATGATCATGAACTCTGTCCTGCTGGTGTGCGTAACCATGACCACTCCTGGGTCAAGGTCTTCACTGTGAATTACCAATCTCTCGGTCCATCGGCTCATCAGCCCTGTCAGGTGTGCTAACGGGGATGATCCAGTTCTTGCACATCTCTTGTCATCTCCCGGTCAATCATCACGACCACTCGTAAGACAGCATATCACCGGCGTCGGCCTCTGGCTCTCTGAATGTACATGACACATCTGATCCTGGGTGCAAGTATCATTGCAGCAGTGTCCTGGAAGGAATCCTGCTCACGGTCTACTCCATGCCTCGTCTCTGCCAACTGTCCGGAAGTCATCGTCCTTTCCTATATCTGCATCTTGCTCTGGAACGGCTGCATACCCATCGCGACTCCTTCTGGAAGGTAAGTCCAAGTACCATGCCTCGGCATGCGCATCGCATCTCTGATGTCGGCAGAGTGGAACGTCATCTCATCTAGATCTGGTGCGAACCTTTTACTCCACTTTTCTCTAATGTCGACCGCTTCGGACTCGTCTCGTCGTGGCTGCATGGACTGAGCTCCAACGGCTATCCTCGTATCTGGAGTCTCCCAAGAATGCATCTCACCACCTAGCATCCGAATTAAGTCGAACTATTCGATCGATTCGTCAAAACCTCATAATCCCCCAAGAGCTCAACATCTTGGTACAGTTTAATAGTATCGAATACATACCACAGCATCGGTGGTCCAGCCGTAGAAGGGCAAACCCAAGCCTCACTAATGGCGCCGTAGAACTGCCGCAAACCCGAAGGTTCAAAGGCTTTCACACGGTCATTAAGTCGAGTTAGGGTTTCATTCTTCTAGAGGGACCATAGAATTGCCTGCATGTCTTTCCGACTACTTTAAACTTGGAATAATAGGTTTCCGACATTCGATCGTCTCTGTCGACCCTCACGTCTCTGCGTGAAGTCGTTTCTAGCTGGAATCAATCTATCTGATGACCTCTCATCGGGTAGGCGAATGAACCACATGTCCTAGTCATTCATCCTCGGGTGACTAGCGACCTTCTATCATCTCTTAGTACAATCTGTACTGCAATAGCTCCAATATATGGGGCGATATCTCGTCGCTCGCAGCAACAACTGGCTCACTCGTCTGCATGCTGAACGGTGCCTCAATCATCAGGAGTAAGCAACACACCAACGGTCATCAAAATCTGGCTGGCCTTTATCATTGGCTCAATCCTCTAGTGTCGATCAGCACCTCCGAGTAACCTCATAAAGGCGATCCGCCAAACGCTCGTGGCGCGGAAACACAGTAAAAAGACACATCTCTGCAATCGTGTGTCGCCGGAATTTCGCCCTGGTCAGTCCTCGTTCGTGATGAGCTTGTGCTGACCGCAACTCTAGCCGTAGCTCTCCCTGCCTGTAACCGTAGCAGCAAAACCAAACTGGTACCGACGAGGCTAGATCAGGAAGGAATATAATACTGAACAAGGAAATGTACATCCTAAGGCTTCATAAGTGGAGTGGCGTGTCGTAAATATGCCGCGGAACATACCAACGGTACGTCACTCTACTTTAGTCACCTATTCCATCAACCAAGGGTCATCCTACGCTCCGAAGGTTAAAACCTAACGCTCTGATACCAACTTTGTCACGTTCCGAAAGTATGGAACATGACCGGCACTTAAACTACGAACGTCTCGAGGCATACGTAATCTAAGTAAACCGAAAACCCAGAAATCCAAACCAAGAAAAGTAGTAGAGTGCAGGAAAAACCAACTTAAAGCAAGTAGTTTCAATAGCATAAGCCGAATTATGCGGTTTTTAAAAACATCAAAAATTTACTGAAAATTTCGGCAGAGTCTCCTTTGTAAATACTGGCCCCCAAACGGGATACAACATGAATAGTATACGAAATCAAGAAAAAGGCATCCCCAAGCGGGAGCTAGCTCTTCGTCAATCGACGGTCACAACCACACAAGCAATATAATATACAACGCCAACGGCGGGGATCAAAACTCAAAAGGAAACTCAAAACCACCAGAAATGTAACGAGCGACTCTAAGGTCGAAAGAATAAACAATACTGGTCTCTATCTCAATAAATACATGTTTGGTTGATGGAATTTACTAGATACAACTGAATAATATTATACAAGGTAATATGATGGGTACGATACAAGAAAAACCCACCTACTAGCAAGTCACCCGAATGAACTGAGCCCGCAAAGCCGTAATGAAACCTGTACGGCAAAAGCTGCAAGAAACTGGGGCACAACGGGGGTGAGTTGCCAACTCGTGAATAGAAGAACATCTACGCACAGAAATCGCATAAATAACGCAATCCTAGGTCAATGATCATAATATATCCTCAAATATATGTATAACAGGCAGCCTATGACAATGTCTAGGGTAATATCTAACCCGAGTGTAATCACATGTGCCCGTGTCAGTGTCTCAGGTAGCAATATATCATATGAGTGAGGTATGAATGCATGAAAACAGCATACATGTAAATGAAGAAACTGTTTTCATAAATTAGTGAGATTTCCTTCGTATTTTTAAACTGAGGTATCATAAATGAAATCAGCATCAACAGTGTCTAGCATCGACACAAAACATAAATCTCACTGTCTCGAAATATCAATGTCTCAATCTCAATATCTAGGGCGCCGTCAGTCCAGACCGGCCCCTACCATCCATCTCAAGACCACGACGGTATCCTCCGGATATCCGACGCGTCGGGTAATATCACCGGTAGGTAGTGCTCCCCAGCCAGGCTCAACGTCAACACCACATTCCTCTTGCCCCGGGGTACCATACCGGGCCCACCATGTACCCGTGACGGTTCCTCCACTCCTCGACACGGATCTCCAAAACCACAGCAAACTCATGGTGGACGACACTTTACATCACTAGAAAACCGCAACATTTTATATTTTAAAAGATCATAAGTTGTAAATTTTGCGGCTTTCCCCGAAATCCAGAAATATCATAAATCTCAAGAAATCATCACAAGTGCATATGTCAATGATAATGAACTAGGCATGAACAACTGAATAACAGTATGCATGAAGTGGTAGGTAATAACTACAATGTCTAATATGACATATAAGGGAAGTACACTAATATCATGTCAACACTACTAGCTAACAATCTAAGTCAAGCAATTATATTCTCTAAAGTGTACGTGACATGGTAATTACCGATGAAGATGTGTGTGAGCCGGCAAGTAGGTGTACGTGGTACATACGCATCATCGGTAATGGTGCTGGTGTCCTAACAACATGATATCAATAATGGAATATGCAGCAAAATAAATATGCGAGGCAGAGCGAACAACAATAATGTGCGGGAGCTGAATACTAGACACAACGATAACTAATCTGCAATAATCTAATATAAGTCCTACAAATGGTGCCTTTTGAAATAACACGAATCATGGGGTTTTGAAAATAGGGGCTACGGTGTTTTTATGAAAAGATACGTCGTTTTTGAAATATACGTAGATTCCCTTGAGCTGTCTTTAAAAATGCCCACGATTCGTTAGTTTTTGAAATAGGTAAGAAGTCTAATCTAATCTAACAACTACACTAAACTATACGGCTGAACTAACAAGCTGAACTACAGGTAAGGAAACCGCCTATCATCTGAGTCGATACATATACATACCTGTATATGTATAGTCGGTGATCCCGCCTCAATAATATCATATCCGATACCATATCTATAATCAGGCATCCCAAGTCAAGAGTGCGGATCAATCATCAATATAGCTCGTACGTAAATCCGTCGTACGGCATCCCAATCTGGGTACGGTTCAATATCACATTCATCATACTATTCACCTGGTATCCTCTTTATCAAATATCATGATCGGGGTACTGATCTACGTCTAGTACCATACTGATACCGCCTACGTATGCATGGACATGTGTGAAACACTACGTCAAGGACCCGCTACAACATCATGTCGTATCTAAGATACGAACCCTGCTATATTACCGATCTCACGGCCTCAAATCAAATCTCATCGACTCAGCTCAATCCCAAGTATCATCCTCAATCCGTATGTGAACACATAGTCCCATACCCATGTGAACACATAACTATAAAGAATCCCATGAGCACATATCAATAGGAATGTATGCAAGTATGTATGTGTGTATGTGTAGTGCAACACTACCCTAGGGTTCGCAACACTAAAAATAGTCCAACACACCAATATCCATCCTAAGCATCGTTATTAATCCTAAATAACATATAATAAATGTTGGTGTGTATACGCATCCGTATACACCACCACGGACTGCGGGGGTGCTATACGCCATCCACCCGACTTCTCCCCGTAGATATAAATCTACTCACCTGGTCCTCGCTAGCCGGTGCCGACGTCGCCACGCGCTTGCTTGTCGTCTCGAAGTCCACATGGGGGTACCTACATATCATAATGCACCATATCTCATTAAAATCCGACTCATGATCAAAACGACGCACGAATCCCACATAGGTCAAAACCTATGGTTGCTTTCACAAATCAACCCAAAAACCCTCGACGTCGGCGTACAAACGCCAAACCATCGAGAAAAACCCAAATACACTCATTTGCACATTCACGAACACTAATTTTAATATAAACTAGGTTGAAACTCGCAAAAACGCCAATTTCACTCAAAAAGTCATTTTTCCGAAAATCTAGCGAGCACAATTCACCGTTTTTGTACAAAACATGTTGTTTAAATGAATGTAGAGGCCAATAAATTTATTAAATATCTTAAATAAGTCATAGAAACAATTTCCGGAATTTAATCTCATTAAATTCCAAAAACCCTAATATTCTAGTTTACAAAATACCCTTTTTAACAATTTCAAAGCAAAAAAATGCACAAACTACAATTTATGTTGGATTTCCATGAACAAAAAGCATTAAACCACTCAATATAATCTTTATAATGACATGAAACCTAAATTTGAATTTTATCTCATAAGAATATAATTATTTAAAAAACCTAGTTTACCAATTATATAATTATCACTTTTAAATTAACAAATATGCAAACTAGCAACTTAAATTGGATTTAGCATAACATTAATATGTCAATTATATCACATAAACTAAATCTCACAACACAAAATACCAATTTAAAATCAAACCCCTCTCTTGAATTTTAAATCATGCACCTAAAACTAATTAAAAACCTAATTAAACAATTAATTAAGCTAACCTAAGCAATTAACAACACATTAAGCAAAAAGGTTAGAATTTATACCCAAATAATTTGAAGAACCCACAAGCACACTTAGCCTCCCAAATTGAAATCTAAATCCCTAGATCCATGCTATGGTAGCCAAGGGAAAATGGGTAGGAGGTGGATTTTGATTTGGATTTTTGCTTGATTTTTTGTGGATTTTTCAAGCATTTTTGAAGAACTTTTTTAAAGAGAAGGAGATGAAGAATGAAGGGCTGTTGGGGTTCAGATTTTGGCCAGAAAATGAGTGGGGGAGGAGAGAGAGGGAGGTGGAGAAAAATGGGGAGAAAGTCAAAGTCAATTCAAGGTCAAAAGTCTAACTAATTTATCCATTTTCTTTTCTTTTCTTTCATTTCTTTTCCTTTGAAATTCAAGTGGGGAAAAAATGGGGGCTGCTGAATTTAGAGAAGGGGAGAAGTAAGTGGGGGTGTGTGGGTGTGGGCACGGGTGTGGGGTGATGAAAAATGATAAATACAATACCCCAAACATCCATTTACGCTAAAAAAAAGCCTTTTTTCTTCAATAATTTCTAAACCGTTTTGGCAAATGATTTCGTTCCAAAAATCACATGATAAATTTTTATTTAAAGTTTTATGATGCACAAAATTTGTTTCAACTCATTCCAATCTGTAATTTTCCCTAATTAAATGTATTAGTGACGGCTTAAAATAATAATAAAATAATATTTTTTTCAGAAAATTTGAAATTTCACCAGCGGCTCAATAAACACCAAATAATAGCAATTACATAGCTAGAATATGTATATTTAATTTTTATAATAAGATATTTGTATTTTGACTTTTTACAGAAAACCCCTTTATTTTACCGATTTTTCGAAATTTCACCGAAACGATTTTCAATCAACGACGTTTTCCCAGATGAACAGCTCTTGACAGTATCTTGCGAACCCTGGTTCGCAGATATTGTGAACTATTTGGCCACGGGATTACTACCGACTGAATGGTCGAGTCAGGACAGACTTCGCTTCTTATCCCAAGTAAAACACTTTTACTGGGACGAACCTTACTTGTTCAAGTACTGTCCCGACCACATTATTCGTCGGTGTGTCCCTGATGAGGAATTCAAGAGTGTGCTGTCGTTTTGCCACGATCAGGCGTGTGGCGGGCATTTTGGGCCCAGAAAGACAGCTGAGAAGATCTTGCAATGTGGTTTCTACTGGCCACAACTCTTCAAAGACGCTCATGACTACTGCAAGACTTGCTCCCGGTGCCAACACATGGGCCGGATATCCCGGAGGAACGAGATGCCGCTCCAACCGATCTTGGTTGTGGAGATTTTCGATGTTTGGGGGATAGACTTCATGGGGCCGTTTCCCAGCTCTTTTGGGAACTTGTACATCCTTCTAGCTGTTGATTACGTCTCTAAATGGGTCGAGGCTGTGCTTAGCCGGACTAACGACAACAAGGTTGTCGTTAGGTTCCTTAAAGAAAACATTTTCTCCCGGTTTGGGCACCCCCGAGCGATCATTAGCGACAATGGAAGTCATTTCTGCAATAAAACTTTCGAAGCCTTGATGCGGAAATACTCCATTAATCATAAGCTCTCTACGCCCTACCACCCCCAAACCTGCGGGCAGGCCGAAGTTTCAAATCGGCAAATCAAGCAGATACTGGAGAAGACGGTTTTCAAGAACCGTAAGGATTGGTCTCTGAAACTCACTGATGCCCTTTGGGCATTTAGAACCGCTTATAAGACCGACCTTGGCATGTCTCCCTATCGGCTTGTGTACGGAAAAGCCTGCCACCTTCCTGTCGAAATCGAGCATCGCGCATTTTGGGCGATAAAGGAGCTGAATCTGTCTCTTGAGGATGCGGGCAGCCATCGGAAGCTGCAGTTGAACGAACTGAACGAGCTTAGGGATGAGGCTTACGACAACGCGGTTGTCGTTAAGAATCGAACGAAGGTGTTTCATGATAAACACCTTTTGCGCAAAACCTTCGTACCTGGTCAGCAGGTACTGCTTTATGACACCCGACTTCATTTCCATCCAGGAAAGCTCAGATCTCGCTGGAAAGGGCCGTATTTTGTGCGGAATGTGTATCCGCAGGGCGCTGTGGATTTGGAAAATCCAAAGGACGGTTCACTCTTCAAAGTGAACGGACACCGATGCAAACCGTACCTTAGCGCCGAACCAACAGAGGAGCTCCTGTTCTTACAGGAGCCGGTTTACCCTGAATGATCTTCCTCTGCCTACCTCCAAACTTCGGTTATCCAGCCAAGAACAGTAGACACTGTTCCAAATAAGTTTGGGGGTATGTACAAACCATTTTGTATATATTTGTGTATATTCTTTTTCTTTTCTTTAAAAACAAAAACAAATAAAAATTTATGTATCGCTAACCGACATCTTTGACCCTTCCAATGATCTTTTCATGCAACGACAGTGACGACACTGTCCAGTTTAAGTTTGGGGGTACGCTCGGTACGCATTTCTTACCTTCGCATTCATATGTATATTTTGCATCTGCATATTAAATCCATAAAATCCATAAAAATTTGAAAATTTTCTAAAAACATAAAAACTTTTCTGTCAAGTTAGCTTGTGAAATAACTCTGATTCAACATTCGACGGTTTTTGTTTGAAAAAAATAGGAATAACTAAATCTTATGTTTAGATTTTGAAAACCTGAAAGATAACTCTCCTTTGAAGTTAACTATAGCTGATATACGTCTTTACATCACACTACACGTGTCGTGAATTTTGGGAATTAGATGACAAATCTTTCATGTTTAAACTTTTAAACAGATAAATGATTTTCTGAGGATCAAATAGGTTTGTTCTGAAATAAGTAATGTCAAGAAAAGTTTATGAAATAAAGCGAATATGAAGGAATGTTATTGATGCCGTAATTGGAGCTAAGTCTGAAAAATAACCCATCAGAAACTTGATTGGAATGATTACACACCAAACCCACTAAACACGTCTTTTATCCAAAAAAATAATTGAACTGCCGGTTATATCTCCGTTCGTATTAAATCATCTGATTTTCACGTCAAACTGTCTTTTGTTTTTGGACCTAGGTAACTTGAGTAATTAAGTCCGCTGGGGTGTTTCTACACCTAATGTGTTAGTGTATATGCCCTAGAGACCATTACTGTATCATACTAGTTTGTATATTACTTAATGGATGCTTGGGATATTCACCTTGTATATACAATCTTGCTCAAAATAGTAGTATGCTACTTGGTTTGTTTCTACTTCAATGTGTACTTGTGTTTATTTCAGTATATCACTTATACGCATTAGTGGAGCCCTTAGGATCTTTGCTTGATTACCAGCGTTGTGATGGCAGTCACACTAGTGGGGGCTGGGTAATCTATAAGCACATCCTTTACAGGTCCCTAGTCGCAGGACTATCGAGACAGGGCATCGATACTCCGGAGTAGACTAGCGTATGCGCTTCTCATCCCAGTGAGGGAGATGGTCTGTCCCACAGCCATCAGTACGTCGTACTGGAGATAGTATACGGGTGCTCGTTGGGTTACGAGTACACTGGACAGGACTCGTCGGGAACTGACAGGTTGGTATTATACCTATCGTCAGTTATCAGTTCCCAGGTGACATGAGTATAGCTTAGTCCGCTGACTTGACACTGGCACTTCGCCTCAAGTGTGTTCCCACTGCACTTTGATCACTACCCTACCACGGCTCAAAGGAGTCGTGCAAACAGGTGGTGGTTGGGTGCAGTCCCGAAGCACTTGGAGGCAGTGACGGTTAGACAGGATTCGTCTCTCCCGGTATTGGGGGTTGACATCGCGCTGTGTCTAGGAGAGCCATTACACGAGTAGTCCCTGGCCAGGGCAAACGAGATATACTGGTAGGTTTCCAGTGTTATCTCAGGGTGTTTTGGGCTTCGCTCCGGCACGACTTGTACCGCTATTGGGGGACTGACGTTTACCACCCCCTAGGCCCGCCATGCGATGTATCAGACGAACAGACCGGACTGTACGGAGACTGTCACATTCAGACTCAGTAGGAGTTCAGATGGGGTTTCACCTCGTCAGCCTTCTTGTCGACATCTACCTGGGGACCGTTATGCACAGCTAGTGCCGCTTGCGGTCTGTGGTTAAACCCACTGCCAGCGTAGTGTCGAGTCTTTAGAGTCCCACACAGAGGGTATTCGCCTCTGGGCAAAACAGAGTAGAGGTCGCATGGTTTTGCGACAGGGTTCGTTCTCATCCGCGCACTTGTGCACGTTTGGAGTCCGGACGGATTATACTGGCAGGCTCTGGTTTGAGCCAGATACTGGTATATATATTTGGGGTTGCTTTTATATCTTGGTATTCTTGTTCCTCGGAACAAGAATGCAGGTGTGTATGCACAGTTGCTTGAGGCGGAGGATGAGGTATTTCATTAGGGTTTCGGAACGGATGCGTATGCACAGTTGACAGTTATCTTTTTCCAAACCCTAATGGATTTATGGATTATCTATTTATAATAGTAATTAAATGAGAATTTTGTTATGGTTGATTTTGTTGACTTGTTGACCATTGTTGACTTGTTGACCATGGTTGAAAGTTGACCACCATCATGCTTCAAAAGTCTTCCTTGATTTATGCTTACATTTTTAAATGAAGCATGGTTGTGGTCATTCCAAATTGCCATCAACTATTCTCATTTTCAATTATTATTATTAGATAATTCTTTTCTTTTGCATTATGGTTGCAAGAAAGAAAAAATATAGCTCATTCTATCATTCTCATTCTCTCTCCTCTCTTCATCTTCTTCTTCCTCTAGTCAAGAGAAACCTTCTCATGAGTTGAGAATCCTTCTCTTGAAAAACAAAAGCAACCCTTAGACACTCTCTACTCACTCTAGGATCAAGGGTCTAGCAAGCCGGCGATTCTAGTTCACTCCAAGTACGAGAAAGAGCCCAAAGGTCGAGCCTTCGAGGTGGATCCATCTTCGACGGAAGAAGGCGACAAAGGAGAACCATCAACCTCTACAAAGTTTGAAGACGAAGGAGTTCAAGTCTAGGTATAACCATCTTCATCCGAGTAGCTAACTCTCTTTAGCATAGTTTGCTAGTTTTAGTTTAGACAACGATCCCGACCATAGTTTAGTCCATGTTGCCTCTTGCGTTAAAATTTTGATTTTATACCGTTTCCGCCTCCCCGTAAGCACCGGGGGTCGCAATATGGACTTACAGTGGTATCAGAGCCTAACTAAACTTAAACTAGCTTGGTAGTGAAGTGTAACGAAGTTCGGAACCGAAAAAATCACAAAACCGGAAAATCACAAAACCTGAGTTTCTGTTGAAAATTTTTTGGCTCAAAATGAAAAACTTTATACATGTAAATTCGTCTCAGGGTTTTGTGTGAACACCCAAGAAAAACGATACAGTGATTCGACCAAACCGCCGCCCATCCGCCGCATAAACCATGTAGTTGCCGCGGAACCGCCGCGTTTTGTCGTTTTCTATGCATCGTTTTTCGTGCAGTGTGTGTCTGTGTTGGTTTTAGGATTTTTGAAATATATTATATGTGCCCAGATTTTGCAGAAAAGAAATTTCCTTTTGGGGTCCTATAATTCCGTATTTTTTCCGAACTTCACTACACTTTGACTATGATGGTTATATCTGTGATGTTTGCATGTATTGAACGTCGGCTAATCGCTATAAGACGATTAGTCGGGGTTATACATGATCTGTAATGTGCTGGAATGTGTATATAAATATGTTGGATTGTCGCGGGTGAATAGCCGGGGGTTGTGAGACGAGAGTTTTCTTTTCTTGCAATTCATTGTAAATGTAAATTGATGTAATTATATTATTTGTTTGGCCGCACAACCGGGTCGGGGTTGTAGCCGTCATTGTATAATTCTTTTTACTGTTTTTGCTCCTAGGATAGACCCATGGAGGGGTGCACAAACTACCGAGGACTTGGCGGGTAGTTTGCCGCACCCGTAGGGGTCTTGGGTGGGGATTTGGCTATTCACCGCGACCGTGTTATCTGTTTTTGTTACAGGCTCGTACAAATTACAGATTGCTAGTATATCCAATGTATTTATCTGTGATCTGAAATGTCTATCATTGCTTTCTATTTAGGCGTTGCTTATGTTTTACAGACGCGCTAGCCCAGCCCCCGCTCTGTCGTTAGTTAAGTAACCTAACGGGTAATGACGGGGCCCCGTGGCGAATGCGAATGGCATAAGCGTACGTCATATTTTGGTTGTTTTCTGCAATGGTAGGATTAAATGATGGGACGCATTAAAAGTACTAATGCAAGAATATCACGCATTAAAAGAACTAATGCAAGATAATAAACCAAGTTTAAGTCGATGGAACACTTTCGAAAAACCACTCGGTTCTTTTCAAAACTAACTTTTAAATGCGGAGCTTGAGCCACTCCTTTTAAAAGCTATCTCGTTCCATCGATTATATCAAGTTCACTACGTTCACGGTTTCGCCAAAACCATCCGTAGCCCTCCGTCGTTTCATATGAATATTCAACAGTATTCAAGCTGTGTTTGTTGGCCTTAGTCAAGGCACAGTGATTGGTAGTTGGTGGGTATTCATATGTTGCATAGATAGAATGCGTTGGTTTGGAACAGTCGTATTGCCTTGTTGGCCATAGTCAAGGGTATATACGGGTGGGTTCAAATTAACCTGGATAACGACGGGAAGAACTTGACATGTGACTTATGATTTGTTGGCCTTAGTCAAGGTCATAAGAGCATGGGGCAAAAATCCACATCGGGAGTTTCATAAGTACTGAAACTTGCTAGATTTGCATACCATTTGGAGTGTGATGATTATGGTAGGATTCCTTCATTTTCGTCACACAATGATATTTGGATCCCGATCCTACTGTGAGTATATGCTACTCCTCGGGAAATTTCTCACTTAACGATCAATGCTATAAACCTAGTAGGTGCCTAGAAAGGTGTTAGCGGGGTTACGCCCCCAGGGAAAAGAGGTTCTTTAATTAAGGAACTTCGCGAAAGCGTTGGAAAACCTCCCTCGAAGTACCGACACTGGCCTGGCTGAACGGTTAAGCAAGTATTGTACGGTGGGATTGATCCTGACTAATTCTTCCTTTATGGTTTGAGGAGGGATTCGAGAAACAGTGGGAGCCATCCTGTTTAGACAAACTAAAAACCACTCTAAAGTTGCAAGAGCATCATGCTGAGTGTTTCTTCTTCTCTCTCCTAATTGCAGCGACCAATCAACATGACTGGACTTAAGTTACTCCTAGATAAAAACAAACTGACAGGGCCAAACTACAAAGATTGGCTCAGGAATGTCAAGATAGCAATCACTTATGACAAGCTGGGGTATCTTCTTACCACCAAAGCTCCCCCTGTCCCTGGTCCAACTTCCAGCGTCGCGGATAAGGAAATCCGCAAGACTTGGGAGATTGATAGCGCGAAGGCCAAGTGCCTCCTGCTTGCCTCGATGGACAACGAACATCAGAGGAGGCATGAGAATATGGACATGGAGTCCATATTGCTCCATACAAAAGAACTGTATGGAGAGCAATCACGTATCGCAAGATACGAAGCGTCGAAAAAGTTGTTTTCGACAAAGATGGCCGTCGGATCATCAGTAGCCGAGCACGTGCTAAAGATGATCGGCTACATTGAGGAGCTCGCTGACCTAGGGATCACATTGGAGAGTGAGCTATATACGGATATAGTTCTCCAGTCCCTTCCTTCCACTTACGCCCAGTTTATACTGAACTTCAACCTACAAGAAAAAGAGGTTGAACTATCAGAGCTCCTCAACATGCTGAGGAGCGCAGAGGGCACCCTACAGAAAAGTAGGGATACATCCACTTTGTTTGTAGGAGGATCATCTTCTTCTAGGTCCAAGGCGAAAGCCAAGGGAAAGAAGAAGAAGGCCCCCGCCAAACCAAGGGGCGGTGTTAGTAAAGTGGATACGAAGGGAAAAGGTAAAGCAACAAAGATAGCGGGGAAGCTTGTGGATAAGGAAGAATGCTTCTTTTGTCATAAGAAAGGACACTGGAAGAATGATTGCAGGGCCTGGAAGGCCAGAACACAGGAATTGAAGCAGGTTGCAGCTTCAGCTTCAGGTGTGTATGTTATTGAAAACTGTCTTTCAATAAACTCTACTTCCTGGGTATTGGATACCGGATCAGGATCTCATATCTGTAATTCTTTGCAGGCGTTGAGAAACCGTAGGGATTTGAAGGCAGGTGACATGACCCTCAGAGTTGCGAACGGAGCTAGCATGGATGCTAAAGCCGTGGGGGACTATCACCTGGGAATGTCAGATGGACATGTTTTGGTTTTGCGTAATTGCTTTTTTGTACCCAACGCAACTTGTAATATCATTTCTGTATCTTTAGTTTCTAAAGAAGGTTATGAATTTGCGTTTGTAAGTAATGTTGTAAACATTCACCTTAATCAAGTTCTGATTGGGTCAGGTACACTGAGCAATGGTATATACGTATTGAACCAACCACAGATTTTCAATGTCCAGAATACACACAAAAGAAAGTCTCCAGATATCAATCGGGCTTTCTTATGGCATTGTAGACTGGGTCACATCAATGAGACACGGTTGACTAAGTTACATAAAGAAGGATACTTGGATCCGTTCGAGTATCAGTCTTATGCCACTTGTGAATCTTGTCTCATGGGAAAGATGACAAAGACTCTGTTCACTGGACACGGAGAAAGAGCGAGCGAGCTCTTGGGACTCATACACAGTGACGTGTGTGGTCCAATGTCTACACATGCGCGAAGCGGTTATTCATACTTCATTACTTTCACAGACGATTTCTCTAGGTATGGACATGTCTTCTTAATGAAGCACAAATCCGAGGCTTTTGAGAAATTTCGGGATTACAAGAATGAAGTTGAAAAACAAACAGGCAAAAGTATCAAGATCCTAAGATCGGATCGAGGTGGTGAATACTTGAGTGCCGAGTTCCTGGACTATTTAAAAGAGAATGGAATTCTCTCTCAGCGTACTCCTCCATACACTCCGCAACATAACGGTGTATCGGAAAGGAGGAATCGAACCCTATTGGATATGGTTCGTTCCATGATGAGTAAGGCTGAGTTACCGCGATCTTTCTGGGGATATGCACTAGAAACAGCTGCACATCTCTTGAACCAAGTTCCTACTAAGACTGTGCCTACCACACCATATCAGATGTGGAGTGGGAAGAAACCCTGTCTTAAAGCCTTTAAGACATGGGGATGTCCGGCTTTTGTAAAAAAGCAGCATGCGGACAAGCTCGAGGCACGCTCAGTACAGTGCAAGTTTGTGGGATACCCAAAGAACTCCAAGGGGTATCTATTCTATTACGCAGAGGAGCAAAAAGTCCTTGTTTCTCGTCATGCCCACTTCTTGGAAACTGAGTTTTTGGAAAATCAGATAAGTGGGAGCGCAGTAGAACTGGATGAAATTCCAGAACCTCAGACTATTACTGAAAGCTTAGTGGAACCAGAGGGTTCAAATGAACAGGACATTCCTACGCCGCTCCGCAGGAGTAGTAGGCAGTCTCATCCGCCCGAGAGATACTGCGGTTTTCTCATAGACGGGGATAGAGAGGATTGCATCATAGATTATGATGAGCCTACTAGCTTCCAGCAGGCCGTTCAGAGCGTTGACTCAGTCAAATGGCTGGATGCAATGCGGACCGAAATGGAGTCCATGTACACCAACAAGGTATGGACGTTGGACATTGCTCCAGACGGGGTAAAACCCGTAGGATGCAAGTGGATCTTCAAAAGGAAGATTGGTGTAGATGGACAGGTTGAGACCTATAAAGCTAGGCTGGTAGCAAAAGGTTTTCGTCAAAGACCTGGCTTGGACTACGACGAAACCTTTTCTCCAGTAGCCATGCTGAAATCCATTCGGATCCTTCTTGCCATTGCTGCCTTCCACGATTATGAGATCTGGCAAATGGACGTAAAGACAGCTTTTCTAAATGGAAATTTAGAGGAGTGTGTCTATATGGACCAGCCAGAGGGTTTCATTCAGAGTGGGAGCAGCGGAAAGGTGTGCAAGTTGCTTAAGTCCATCTATGGACTAAAGCAGGCATCGCGGAGTTGGAACATCTGCTTTGATGAGACAGTCAAAGAATTTGGCTTTATCAAAAATCCAGATGAACCATGCATCTATAGTAGATTTGTAGCGAGAACTGTAGTATTCCTCGTTTTATACGTGGATGACATTCTCTTGATAGGAAATGACATTCCTATGCTACAATCTGTCAAGGGGTTCTTGTCACAAAGGTTCTCCGTGAAAGACCTGGGTGATGCCTCATACATCCTGGGGATCCGGATCCATCGTGATAGATCCAAGAGGATATTGGGACTTTCTCAGTCCAGGTACATCGACACCATAGTGAAAAGATTCAGTATGGAAGATTCCAAGCGCGGTAACCTACCGGCTTGTCACGGGATCACCCTCTCTAAAGAGATGTCTCCCAAGACTGATTTGGAGAGGGATCGCATGTCTATTATACCCTACGCTTCTGCGGTAGGCTCTATAATGTATGCGATGTTGTGTACCAGACCGGATGTAGCTTATGCACTGAGTGTGGTAAGCCGGTATCAGTCTAACCCTGGGGAGAAACACTGGATAGCAGTAAAGAACATTCTCAAGTACCTGAGGAGGACTAAGGAGATGTTCTTGGTGTATGGCGGAAAAGACCTCCAGATCGAGGCCTTTGCTGACTCCAGCTTCCAGAGTGACAAGGATGATTCCAAGTCCATGTCGGGTTTTGTCTTCACCCTCAATGGAGGGGCGGTGTGTTGGAAGAGTTCCAAACAGGAAACCGTTGCAGACTCGACGATGGAAGCGGAATACATCGCTGCATCTGATGCCGCAAAAGAAGCTGTCTGGATGAGGAAGTTCTTGAAAGAACTTCAGGTGGTTCCGTCCATTGTTGACCCAATACCTCTGTATTGCGACAACAACGGGGCTATAGCTTTAGCGAAGGAACCCAGGTCCCATCAGAGATCCAGGCACATCTTGAGGCGGTATCACCTGATCAGGGAGATCGTGGATCGCAAGGAGATCGAGGTTCGGAGGGTTGCTTCAGAAGAGAACACTGCAGATCCATTCACCAAGGCCTTGCCCCAGACTCAGTTCGAGCGGCTGATCGAGATGATAGGTCTTCGATACGCCAGTACATGGCCTTAGTGCAAGTGGGAGATTGTTAGTGTATATGCCCTAGAGGCCATTACTGTATCATACTAGTTTGTATATTACTTAATGGATGCTTGGGATATTCACCTTGTATATACAATCTTGCTCAAAATAGTAGTATGCTACTTGGTTTGTTTCTACTTCAATGTGTACTTGTGTTTATTTCAGTATATCACTTATACGCATTAGTGGAGCCCTTAGGATCTTTGCTTGATTACCAGCGTTGTGATGGCAGTCACACTAGTGGGGGCTGGGTAATCTATAAGCACATCCTTATACAGGTCCCTAGTCGCAGGACTATCGAGACAGGGCATCGATACTCCGGAGTAGACTAGCGTATGCGCTTCTCATCCCAGTGAGGGAGATGGTCTGTCCCACAGCCATCAGTACGTCGTACTGGAGATAGTATACGGGTGCTCGTTGGGTTACGAGTACACTGGACAGGACTCGTCGGGAACTGACAGGTTGGTATTATACCTATCGTCAGTTATCAGTTCCCAGGTGACATGAGTACAGCTTAGTCCGCTGACTTGACACTGGCACTTCGCCTCAAGTGTGTTCCCACTGCACTTTGATCACTACCCTACCACGGCTCAAAGGAGTCGTGCAAACAGGTGGTGGTTGGGTGCAGTCCCGAAGCACTTGGAGGCAGTGACGGTTAGACAGGATTCGTCTCTCCCGGTATTGGGGGTTGACATCGCGCTGTGTCTAGGAGAGCCATTACACGAGTAGTCCCTGGCCAGGGCAAACGAGATATACTGGTAGGTTTCCAGTGTTATCTCAGGGTGTTTTGGGCTTCGCTCCGGCACGACTTGTACCGCTATTGGGGGACTGACGTTTACCACCCCCTAGGCCCGCCATGCGATGTATCAGACGAACAGACCGGACTGTACGGAGACTGTCACATTCAGACTCAGTAGGAGTTCAGATGGGGTTTCACCTCGTCAGCCTTCTTGTCGACATCTACCTGGGGACCGTTATGCACAGCTAGTGCCGCTTGCGGTCTGTGGTTAAACCCACTGCCAGCGTAGTGTCGAGTCTTTAGAGTCCCACACAGAGGGTATTCGCCTCTGGGCAAAACAGAGTAGAGGTCGCATGGTTTTGCGACAGGGTTCGTTCTCATCCGCGCACTTGTGCACGTTTGGAGTCCGGACGGATTATACTGGCAGGCTCTGGTTTGAGCCAGATACTGGTATATATATTTGGGGTTGCTTTTATATCTTGGTATTCTTGTTCCTCGGAACGAGAATGCAGGTGTGTATGCACAGTTGCTTGAGGCGGAGGATGAGGTATTTCATTAGGGTTTCGGAACGGGTGCGTATGCACAGTTGACAGTTATCTTTTTCCAAACCCTAATGGATTTATGGATTATCTATTTATAATAGTAATTAAATGAGAATTTTGTTATGGTTGATTTTGTTGACTTGTTGACCATTGTTGACTTGTTGACCATGGTTGAAAGTTGACCACCATCATGCTTCAAAAGTCTTCCTTGATTTATGCTTACATTTTTAAATGAAGCATGGTTGTGGTCATTCCAAATTGCCATCAACTATTCTCATTTTCAATTATTATTATTAGATAATTCTTTTCTTTTGCATTATGGTTGCAAGAAAGAAAAAATTTAGCTCATTCTATCATTCTCATTCTCTCTCCTCTCTTCATCTTCTTCTTCCTCTAGTCAAGAGAAACCTTCTCATGAGTTGAGAATCCTTCTCTTGAAAAACAAAAGCAACCCTTAGACACTCTCTACTCACTCTAGGATCAAGGGTCTAGCAAGCCGGCGATTCTAGTTCACTCAAAGTACGAGAAAGAGCCCAAAGGTCGAGCCTTCGAGGTGGATCCATCTTCGACGGAAGAAGGCGACAAAGGAGAACCATCAACCTCTACAAAGTTTGAAGACGAAGGAGTTCAAGTCTAGGTATAACCATCTTCATCCGAGTAGCTAACTCTCTTTAACATAGTTTGCTAGTTTTAGTTTAGACAACGATCCCGACCATAGTTTAGTCCATGTTGCCTCTTGCGTTAAAATTTTGATTTTATACCGTTTCCGCCTCCCCGTAAGCACCGGGGGTCGCAATATGGACTTACATAATGCCCTAAAACCAACTGGTTTGGGTGCATTGGCCCAAAACTCGCTAAGAAGCCTAGAAAGTCCAGTTTAAAACAAAGTCAAGCAAGTGTTCTCTCCGAGTTAAAATTCCCAACGGTTCTTTGTGTGAGAATAATCTTGATAAAAGACAGGCTTTTATAAAAAAAAAAATTTACGGAGATATGAAGGTTTTATTCTATGATAAAGACTATTGCACGTTCACAGAGGTGTGTATGAAATGAAAACAAGAAAAAGGTGGAGTGAAAAATACGACTTAGTTTCCTGTTAAGGAAGATAGAAATTCTGAAATTAAAACCTTACTGGAAAACGAAACTTGAAAAATGCTTAACTCTTTATAAAACTTATGTGATCCTTTTAAAATTGTTATCTGGGCTTTATTGTGCGACATGATGACTTTAATCAATCCTTCTGGAACTTAACGACACTATTTGCACTGCACGTAAAGACATATAAAATCTATAGTTAAATAAGAAGTGAGGTGTGAAAAATAAAGGTTCGATGATCTAGACTTAGGATTATAGAATTGTTATTTTCTAAAACAAAACTTTAGGGTTTGAAGCTTAGTTATTTTACAAAACCAACTTGACCGGATTTTGTGGGTAGTATCCGCTGAAAACCCTCAGGAGACAACACTCCTCCTACTAGGGACAACTAGAGGTTTAACGGCTTGTTGCACATGCTCAGTGCAATCGCGTTCCCTGCGAAAGTGAGGTTAGGAAATTTTTTGTGAATAAATGGGCTTTGCTCGGGACGAGCAAATGATAAGTTTGGGGGTATTTGTTCATATCAGATTTTTGCATTTTCATACCGCCCAATTTTTATCACATTGCATATCCGTAGATACTCTTGAGCCGTGTTTGCTAGTCAATTGCAGGATACAGGTTCTCGGTTCTAAAACGGTGAAATTTATGGAAAACACGAAAAAAGTCCGGGTCCCTGCCAACCACAGATAAAACACGGTCTCCGCTCTTCATCCGTATGTTGCCAGATACCAGTTTAGGAAGACAAAAGGTCAAATCAATGTCAAATCAATGCACAAGGCTCAATGGTAGCACAAGATCCAAGAGATCTACGCGGAGCTCGAGACAATCATGACAAAATCTTGACAAAAAGTCCACCTTTCCCTCAACAGAAATTCTGGAAAAATCGTGGAGCCAAGTTGAGAAAATACATGTACCAGAATAATGTACACATCAAACCAGGGTGCCACCAAAAAGCCCAAAGTCCAATTCATCAATAGGGCCGCGGATCCGCGGCCAAAGAGGGGTCCAGGCCGCGGATCCGCGGCCGTTCTGGCGCCAAGGCTGCAGAGATTTTTGGGGTAGAATTTTCTTTTCGTGTGTGTTCTGGTGGTTGCCCTAGGGTTTCATTTTTTGGCCTATAAATAGCCCAGAACTTTGTGAAGGAAGGGGTCCATTCTTGTATTTTCATTTTTTGCCTAGTTGTAGTGTTTCTCTTCTTCCTCTTCTCACCTCTTCTCCATTAAACTTGTAGTGAGCTTTTGAGTGAAGAGTGATGAATAAAGAAGACCATTGTTATTATCATGCTTATCTCCTTATCTTTATGCTTGTTGTAATTTTAATTTGTTAAGTAGTTGTTGTTATTTCCTTGTTGTTCTTTCTTCTCTCTTTTCTTTATCATTCATACGACAATGATACTTACGCTCGATCCTCGCCAAGGTGAGATCGCAAATAGTTAGTCGTATTCTTCTAATCTCCTTCTTTCTATCTTCCTCTTTTGTTTTGTTTTGTTTTTCCTTATAATGAAGTGTGAGTAGTTTTATACTTGTTAGGGTAGGATAAGGGAAGTTTGAGAGAAGGAAATCTCTCTCACTCTTTCCTTGCCCAACAACTTAAATCGACTCCCGTTAATTGAACCACAATCCGCTCCTTACGGCACCCTATCCTACATGATAGCGGTGATTCCGTAGTGAGACCGGTTGTGGTTGAATTAACCGGAGGTTATGGATAAGAGCCAAGAACGGACGGACAAGCACCAAAAGGAAGACTTATGCGTTGGAAAGCCTAGCTTATACTCGCAAAGTCCTTCCTAGTCGTGCTAATCCCCGTTGTTGCCGATTACCGTAACACCGATATTAAGAGGGGCAACGAAAGATGTGGAGACTCCTAACTCAAACTAACCTAATCCTAACCCTAACAAGCTCTCTTTAAATATCTACTTAACACTTAGATAACCACAACAAAATCTGAACAACCGGACTTAACTCGTCGAAAAACACATAGAAAAAGATTCTCATCTCCCTGCGGACGACCCGTACTCAACCGGCTAGCTACGTGCGAAACCGTCTTGATTGCGGTATTTAAAATTAGAACTTGACACGAACATATCCTAACAATCAATGATCAAAACATCCAAATTGATCTTAGTCTCAAATAAGGTTAACAATCTTTAGATAAAGCCCCAGTATTTCGTGAACTGATGGACCTCACAAATGTGAGAAATGCGACATGAGTTCACTCCTATTGGCAAACCAAGATACCAACGTGGACCTTGTCAAGTAAATGCTTGACCAAAATCATGTCAAATATAAAGTACGGATTTAGACTAATTCACGTCCTATAGGCGACGGCATAAATTAGTCTCTATATACAATCTAAAGGCATCCCAAAATAAACAAAAATCAAAACACACACACGAAATAAAAAACTAGAGTGCAGAAAGTTGTTATCGTTTGTGATAACGTAATTAACTACATGGGCTTGCGCCTATAGGAAAGATTCATCCCACAATTAATAGATCTTCCATCCTGAGAGGGAATCTGAAGTCAGTTATATAGGTCGCATATATCCAAACTTCCGATATACGGCACTATAAATCAATTTAGTGTCTTCAGAGAGGTGGATGGATCAAACCTATGCATCTGCCTCCAAATTCAGACAAGACGTTCAATTCTTGCTTGTCTAACCGGTTTTTAGCAGTAAACACCTCTCTCTCACTCACTCATTGCACACACTCTCTCTCATGATCAAAAGCTAAAAAGAAATGTCTTATAAATTTATACATAAGTCGTTATATCTTTGTTATTTTGTATGACTCATAAATTTCTTAATTCTAATATTATCACTGACCGCATTCATTTAATTTAAATTTAGAAAAAACTATAGATATCTTTAAAAAATTCATTTAATGTCTAGAATACCACATGATTTTAGTATATATGTTGTTCAAAATATATACACGTGGATCGCTCGTGTAAAATACTAGTATAGGTAAATTCATGGGTTTGAGAGGATGACTTGTCATAACATGTGATCTAGAATACACGAGGAATGATTCTCCTTTTTTCATCAAATATTGAAAAAAGGAAATTTTTAGCATTATCCCCATGTATTTGAGTTATAATAATAGAGATTTTGTCTTATAATGATGACATGGCATTCCCTAATTCATTATAAATGTTACATTTTCTTTTTTTTCTTCTTCTTGTATCTCTTCTATTATAATGAAAACTTTTCCGTAGCTCAATCATATCTCATTTTTTCTAAAAAGGAGAGAAAAAGTTGTTATTTATAATAGATTAGTATTTTGCACGTGCGATACACGCGCGTATGTTTTGAACAATATATATACATTACTTTGAAAGCGTATATAAATTTCTCAATGCGAGACATTATATGAAAATTTCTAAAGATATCAATAGTTTTAAAGATGAAACAAATTCTTCCTTTATTGACGAAGATTACATTGTTGTTCCATATTATTTATTTTTAAATAATATTTTTCTCAATCGGTTGTTTTGTTGTTACTTCCATGGTTAAATGGTTGGGCTAGTAACTCATATTTAGAAAATAAAAAAAAAATTATATTTTGTATACATATTAAAATTTGTTAGAAAGATAAGAAAGATTGTGTTCTTTTGTCTATGCGGTTGTGTATGAGAGAGTGAGATGAATAAAATATTTTTTCTTTTGGCTATTCTTTTATCTTTTTCTATAAATGATGCGGGCAAACTTGTGAAGTATGGGGCAATAATTTTTTCTCCTTTTTTGATTTTTTTTTTGCAAAATGATACATAATGACATCATCATCTAAAAGGTTTGGATTATAATAGTAAAGATTAGAGATTGTAATGTCATTATAATAAGACAAAATAGTAATAATGACAACTTTCTTTCGTTCTCACCAGCTTTTCAAATTTAAATTCAAACAAAAATTGGGGCCAAAGGCTTCATTATAGAGTTTCTACAACATTAATGAACCAAAATCATGAAGCCAACATTTGATTAAAAAAACATGATGTCTAACAAAAATAGCTATGAGAATAGAAAAGAGGAAAAATAAATCAAAATGAGTATCAAATGTACATTGCACGTGCAAAATACTAATTTTTATAAACTTATGAATGACCTAAAAAAATCAATTTGGATCACAAAGAGTTGTTATAGTAAAGATTGTTCACCCTAAGGCCTACATTTGATTTCCACAACCTACTCAAAAACTAGGAATCCGGTGGCACAATAATCCCCCTTTATCTCAAAAAAAATTAAAATTATAGCAATCAAATCCAATCAATCTTTTGGAAGACATGAGGTGATCTACAATCTCCTATATGGATTATAGTAAGTTGTCGATGCTAGGGATCAAACGGTTAACATAAAACTATTCAAGAGAATCAAATTTTACTGTGTTAGCTTGAAATTAAAAATATTTAGCCATCCTTGGTCACAAAACAATTAAAGATGTAATGTTATAGGGGATCTCACTGTGTGTTGTTTGAAACCATTTGGATATTTCGATCTTTTCTCTATCCGGATTGGTTGCGTCCAATAATTTCATTGAATAGTTTTCACCACATCTTTTGAGACTCAAGATCTACATGCATATCCACATCTAGCCGGACCCAGAAAATCATATTCGTATGAAAAACTCCGAAATTTGATATTATCTGAATCTCTGGACACCCCGAAAAACAAAGAAGTATATATATCATAGTCAAAGGTTGCTCAACTCCAGCTCAATCCAATCTCTGCATCAAGTATTTTTCTTCAACAACCAACACCCAAAACCTCAACGGTTGTGACAACGATCATGACTAAATGAAACAATTAATAAATAAATAAGAGTTATAAGCTGCATGTACTTTGAATGAGAGAGTTAATGCCAGGTCTATTTAATTATAGTTCATGTGGGCATTGAATGATATCAGTTAACTACGTACTAGTCTGTAGCTCGTGGGTGCAGGATTCAAGGGGCCAGATCCAAGAAACCGTTTCATTTTAATGTCATTACCTTCACCATGCAATTATGATTTTTATTTTTATTTTTTCCTATTTAGAAGTTGCATTTAGTGCGAGGCATGACCTATAATTTGGAGAGAGTTTATAGGATAGATGAAACTAAATTTTAATTTATTAAATTAATAGATAGTCACAATTTAAGTATGGGAAATGATCTGGATTCACATGCAAAGGAATCGATATGATTAAAGACAACAATAACATAGGGAAAGGAGCACAATAGTAGCTGGGAAGACAATTTCCATAAAATCAAAGATATGGAAAGGGATACAATATTACTGAGAAAGACAATATTACTGAGAAAGACTTTCCGTGAAAGAAAATAAACAGACAAACACACTAAGTATTAACAAATTATAAACGATGGATAAATTATATGTGAAAATTTATTTACAATTAGCCATAAAAGGAAATTAGATATTTAAAACGATTATGTCCCTCAGCTTAGACGGGAGTTCGTCTCTGTTCCAGGACATATCAATGCATATGATATTACTCACAATTTATATATATATGAAATTACTAATATCACTTGTCCACTTTTATATCTAATTTGAACATAATTTTTTTATACAAAAAATAGCTAATTTGCACTAAAAATCTAATTTTTTCCCCTCCTGAAAATATAATAAAATGCATTTGCAAGATATCTTTATTCTATTGGCTACTGTTTCAATGCCCATTTCGAGACACACAAAACTTATTTTCTCTAGAGAATCTGGTTGCCCAAAATGGCTTGAGTGGTTCTTTTTCCTGTCCAATTGCATGTGGGTTTGTCAGTAAAAATGAAAATCTCTATGTTTTAGAGAGAGAGAGAGGCTTCAGTAAAAATGAAAATCTGTGTTTCAGATAGAGAGAGAGAGGCTTCATTCTTTTTCTGCAGTTGTTGTGGAATCCAGACCAGTATGTCTATTTGGTTATCCGGAAGTACCGGAAGAACCGGAAGTAATATTGAAGCAGCTTCCAAAAAAATTGTATGGAAGTAGACCTAAATCTTATTTGTAGTGTGTTTGTTTGTATGTTTTTTAAAAAAGAAGTAAAATATGAAGTAATTTACTATATTCTTGTATTATAAAAACAAAAAATAAGTATTTTTTAATAGTATTATATCATTACTTTATGGAATTAATAAAGAGAATTATTAAATAATTAATGTTTTTTCTTGTTCTTTGTGCTGCATGATTACTTCTCATCCAAAATCAGAGAAAAAAATATTACAAATAATCATGGTAACTCTCAAACTCTAATTCCATCAAAACAAACATATAAAGTACATAAAATAAGCTTAGTTCCCTTGCTTACATATTGCTTGTCCCCCAAACAAGCATGGCATATATGGCCGTAGCCCTACACAGACAATGAAACAAGTTGCATTTTGTCTTTTTTTCACTCCCCTCTTGCTTTCATTCTCCCTCTCTCGTTCTCTCTTCCATAATCTTGTCTTTGGGTCTTGAGGGAGCCTTTCTTCTGTCTTGAACTAAATTTATATATGATTGTAGCATTTTTTGAGGGGGGGCTTGAGTTCATGATGGAATGAGGTATGCAAATGATCTAGCCCTCTTCTTTCTTTCTCATCATTTTTGGAATAGATTTGTGGCATTGATTTGTTTGGCTAATATAGAAAAGTATTGTTTTGTTAACTTTGAGGGTTTTTCTTTTGGGGGTTTGAAGAAACATTTAGATGATTTGTGAAGGACAACCCATCACAGGGTTTTGATGGGTTCTTGATTGAATACCTGCAAATGTGAAAACTTTCCTTTAGATTTGAGTTAATGTGGCAAAGATTAGCTAGCCCTTTTGATGGGTTTTTGAATATCTGCTTCTTTTTTATCCCTTTAGAAAATATTGCATTTCAGCTATTTTATTCTCTCTTGATCTTCATTGGATGCCTATTTTAGTTCATGGATTTTCCCTTGTTTAGAGTTTAGACACATCAAACAGTATGAATTCTACCAAAGATTTGAGTTTGTTCCGAAATATTGATTCATTTGTAGTTAGTTTTCATATTCTAATTTATGAATCTGCTTGTTTCTTTCTTGATGCAGAGAATAAACCAAGAGGTTGAACCAGCCTCCATCATCAAAATGAGGGACTTCCCATCTTGTTTCGGCGAAAGCGGAGTTCAAATCGCCGACGCCTCCTCGTCTTCGTCATCAAATTCATCGAAAACCGCTCAAAACCTGGTCACATGCCTCTACAAAACCAACCACAAGTCCAATTCGTTCACGATCGCCATCACATGGACCAAAACCCTAATGGGTCAAGGCCTCAATATATCCATTGACGATTCCACCAAACTTGACATTAAACCTTGGCTCTTCTCCAAGAAGAAAGGGTCAAAAATCTTGGACACCGATACTAACATGAAAATAGAGGTCTTTTGGGACCTCTCAAATGCTAAGTTTGGACCCGGGCCCGAACCATTGGATAATTTCTATGTCGCGATTCTATTCGATCTTGATATGGTTCTTCTTCTTGGAGATTTACACAAAGAAGCCTATCGAAAAACTAATGCAAGCCTTTCTCCTTCGAATGCGATACTTGTGGCCAAGAGAGAGCATTTATTTGGAAAGAAGGTTTATTGTACAAAGGCTCAATTTTGCAACAACGGGCGAGTTCATGACATTGCAATCGAGTGTGATACAAATGGGGTGAAGGATCCTTTCTTTGAGATCCGAGTTGATAGAAAGAGAGTGATGCAAGTGAAGCGGTTGATTTGGAAATTCCGTGGGAATCAAACAATTCTTGTGGATGGCATTCCTGTGGAAGTGTTTTGGGACGCCCATAATTGGTTCTTTGATGCTGCATCTATGAATGCGGTGTTTATGTTCGAGACTCGGCTTTCTGCTGATAAGTTGTTGCCTTGGTCTAATAGCTTGCGGGGTTTTGGAGATAACCACTCACAAGGTCTTGGATTTTCGTTAATTTTGTATGCTTGGAAAGAATGAGTCTTCTCATAGATTTGTTCTGATTTCAAACAAACTACATTGGTGAGAATGGATTTCAACATTTTGTGTGAGGATACCATATATTTCATTTTCCTCTTGCTTTTGCTCTTGAAACATTATATTTTCTTTCAAAAGAACGGATACAAGTAGTCTGGTTAGTTATTATGTTTGCTTATTTTGGGATTTTAATATCTGTGCATCAATGCAAATGTATGTAGACAAATCTAGGAGTGGCTTATGAGATGAAAAGCTTGCTAACTGCATTTCTCTTTTTCTTTTTTGGTTATGCACTGCTCTTTATATGCATCTATTTTCACCACTTTCATTGTTAAATATGTTTGGAAAACAAGTGGTTTATACTGTACATAAACTTAGAGGCCATGTCCTTGCCCTCCCTTATCAATTTCCATCAAGTTTCATACATGACGAAATTTGAGCCTATTTCTTTGTCTTTGTTCACTCTCAGTCTCAATCTCTGTTGCGTCAAAACGATCACGAAGATATGCAAACGACAGAGAAGAAAGTACAAAACAAATCACAAGCAAATAGAAAATAAAAGTACTAACCAAAAGGCAAAGGCGGTGATTTTGTTAATTACCAAAATATGGAGGAGCACAGACGATGGATGAATTACAAAAATCCCTTACACAAATTATCTCAATAGCTATCTAAAAGGCATCCATCCCTAGGCTTATAAAATACTACAATATATAGTATTCTAGAGATATAATCAAAATAACTAATTTCTGAACTAACAAATATTCGACCCATGACGACGGCAGACGTCTGATGAAGAAAGTGCAGACGTCTGCCCAAGAGTTTTCAGAATTAACAGAGCGTTCTCAGGCATATGAAGTAAGAGCTTCAGACGTCTGGCTCGGAGCTGAGCCGCTGAGCCGGCTCAATTTTATAATTTTTAAAAAAAAATTAAAGATAATCCAGAAAAGTTGCCGAAAATTACCGAAAAATTCCAGAAAAATTGAGAAAATTATTTTTGGTGTTTTCTTTGGATTTCCCACTCAAATTTTGGGTTAGTTGAGGGTTTTACTATTAACTCTGAGAGTTGGGAGTTGTGCTTTTTCTCAAAAATTTTGTTTGCTCACCGAAAAGTTTCAAATTTTTTACTCATATAAAATTTTGAAGATTTTATGGGTAGTTGTTCCAGTGGGAGCGCCTGGGGCGCATGTTGATTTCACGAAAAAAACAAAAACCCTAATAAAACGGACAAGATTAGACATGGTAGTTTAATGAAAATGAAATTTGTTAGATTGATTGTTGCATCTGTGATGTGCATGACATATTATATATATAAAGACACATATTATATATATAAATACTACAATATATAGTATTTTAGAGATATAATCAAAATAACTAATTTCCGAACTAACAAATATCCGGCCCATGACGACGGCAGACGTCTGCCCAAGAGTTTTTAGAATTAACAGAGCGTTCTCAGGCATATGAAGTAAGAGCTTCAGACGTCTGGCTCAGAGCTGTCTGAGCCGGCTCAATTTTATAATATTTTTAAAAAAATTAAAGATAATCCAGAAAAATTGCCGAAAAATTCCAGAAAAGTGAGAAAAATATTTTTGGTGTTTTCTTTAGATTTCCCACTCAAACTTTGGGTTAGTTGAGAATTTTACTATTAACTCTGAGAGTTAGGAGTTATGTTTTTTTTTAAAAATTTTGTTTGCTCACCAAAAAGTTTCAAATTTTTTACTCATATAGTTGTTCCAGTGGGAGCATCTGGGGCGCATATTGATTTCATGAAAAAAACAAAAACCCTAATAAAACGGACAAGATTAGACATGGTAGTTTAATGAAAATGAAATTTGTTAGATTGATTGTTGCATTTGTGATGTACATGACATATTATATATATAAAGACACATGCTGCATTAATCTGACAAATTTCAAGTGAGAGATTTCGAGAGGTGACGGGAGTTTAGATTCAACTATCCAATCTACTCCGTTTCTAGGAAATCTGTGATCTGTTTTTCAATTATTTTAACAAAATTTTAAATTTTATACTTTTTAAGGATGTGCTTGGGGCCAATAGGCCTTCTTCTCTTTCTTCAGGGTGTAGATTTATTATTTTTGTTAAAATGGGTTGAAAACGAAGCGGTTTTTAGGAAAGAATGATACTCCATTATATGACATAGTCTTAACGTATCTATAATAAAGTTAAGATATCGTCAGTCTCACCCGGGGTGCGATGGTAGATGACGATAACAAAATAAAATATTAGTTTAATATTATATGAACAAGCTGAAAGACTTTGGACGCCAGTGATAAAATGGCAGCGATGTAGCAGGGATATATGGCGCAACACCATCGAGGTGGCAGCGATGTAGCGGGGCTACACGACGCAACACCATCAAGATGCAGCGATCTTCAAAGGATTGACGTATTTTGGATCGCTCTATGTGTTAGACATAATCAAAAGCTATGCCATTAGTGATAATATGATTTATCGCCAAGCACTCGCAGTTTATACTGAGCGGTAGTTATAGGGTATCTACCTGCCAGGAGATAGGCTGTGCAAAGATTACGGGGTAATCTATGCGACGTGGCAACGTCACATTATTTCTCGATTTGACCTTATTTTCATATAAGGAGTCAAATCGCGTAATGTGGATACACTTAAGAGTTATATCTTTATCGATCCAGGATCTGAAGAGTGTTGCTCCAGTTAGACTGTCGAACGATAGCAGTAGACGGTTATATGTTTTCTACTCGATATATGAAGCAGTTAGTAATACAGAAGGCGAATGTGATGACATTTGCTAGTATGTTTGAGTAACTAAAGCTTAAGCTTTAATCGTCAGGGGCGATAGAACCAAGAGCGTTGCTGATATGTTGACGAGGTCAACAGTGCGCAAGGGCCGGTGTCCTAACACAAGAAGAATTCAATCGAGTTACGAAAATAGGAATAACGCGCCAATAACTTAATTGATCTGATATAGAGAAATGTGCTGCCAATAATGATAACAATAAGTCTAAACTTTTGACTGTGGGAATTTGAACCGCTCCACTTGTCAGGGTACCGAGTGGAAGTAAGGACTTATGCTGAGAGCAGAAAAGTTTGTGGAAGAAAATCATGTGTCGAGAACATATAAGTCTATTCTATATCGGGATCTTCCTGTCAGGGTCCTCGGTGGGCGTGGGCCTTCTGCTGGGAGCAGAAAAGTTTGTGAAAGCAAATAATGTATCGAGAACATATAAGTCAATTCTGCATGGGGGATGCAGATAGCTATTCATAGATCATCTTCCCGTCAGTTTCAGTTTTGGCTTAAAATATTTGGAGAGCTTAATGGGATAATCTGTTTTATGAATTTATTATAGTTTTGAGGATTGATCCTTCTATAAATATCATGAGTGTCATGGTAGATTAGATCAATAGATAGATGGGATAACTTGACCACTTGGGGCAGATGAGTTGGCATTTGAGCCAAACTCAAACCATCTACTTGTGAGAGTTGCTTTGGAGGCAAAACTAGTAGAGTAAAACCATTTGGATATCCATTACAGATAATTCATTTTGATAGATACGGACCAATAAACATGAAATCACGTAGTGGAGTTTCCTAATTTAGCATCTTCATTAATAATTACTCGATGTGGCTATTGATCTCATACGGAACTAAAACATTGATTTGTATCAAACAAGGTATTAGTGAAGTGAAGATTCAGTTCACACAAACAGGGCTTGCGTGTTTCACGGAGCAGTCTGTAACTAAGCCATGAGTATTTATTTTAACAGTTCACGAAACTGAATGAAGAAAAAAGAGTCGTTAGATAACTGATGATACCGTAAACTCTGCAACAAAATGGTGTTGTAGAAAAGAGAATTAGGAAATCCTAGATATGATAAAGAACATGATAGTAAGGGCCAATCTTACATATTATTTGGGAAATGCATTGTTGGCAGCGGCTTATGTTTTTGGTCGTGTGTTTTCAAAGTCAGTACAGTCAAACACCCTATGAGTAGTAGACGAACGAGAGACCTGAAAGGTTACTTGTGTCCATGAGTTTGTGATAGGACCGTGACTGACATTTGGCCGTGCAACGTTGATTTCGTCATGGATGAAACAATGAACGATTTACTGGAGGAGGAATTTACACAAAAGACAAAAATAGGTCAAGATTTGGGATTCTACAAGATTGTGAAGTCTTCTAGTCGGTTGGCGGTACAGAAGGAATTAGTTTCCTTCAGCGGCTGGCGACAGTGGGAGTGATATTTTCATTGATGGATTGGAGCCAATCACGGATCCTCAAGTGACTTATAGATGATGTTGTGGATTGACACCTAATAATATTTCGATATCAAAGGGAAGACGTTTATGATAACTCCGCATTGGTTACGGAACCCAAGTGATTTATGGACGCTATTTCTGGGCCTACTGTGAAGGAGTGAATAACGACAATAGAAGAGATGCAAGAGTCAACGATAAAGGATCAAGTCTGAGATTTGATCGATTATCCTACCGGACATAAGACCGTTGATAAAAACTGGGTTTTACACAATACCGTTGATAAAAACTGGGTTTTTTGATGTCATGTGAAGGGAGGACGATATTGTAGAGAGCTACATGGCACACTTGTTGGCAAAGAGATTCATCTTGCGTAGGTGGATAATGAATAGACACTTTTCATTCGGGGTGATAATTGCGTCTATTTCATCTTCCCTAACAAATCGTTATACATAAAAATCTTGAACTAGTCATGGAGACTTAGATCGTATTGTCGATGGAGATTTGGATAAGCAGATCTAGAAGATCTCCCTACAGGCTTCAAAATCAAAGGGACTCAAGTTGACCTAGAGATTCCATTTATAGCTTGAAACACTTATCCAAGCAGTTGTTGGTTCGATATCATCAATTTATATTGGATATGGAATGACGATGACTGAATGCGATAACTGTAAGTTCAGAGATATTGATGTGAACGATGTTGTAATGACCAAAAATGAGTTGGAGACAATGAATGCCACTTGGAGTAGCTGTGTTGTCGGTATAGAGGACACGTGAGATGTTGAGTTTGTGCTTGGAAATTGGATCCATGAGAAGCCGTTTCAAGAGCATCATATGTCTGTCTTCGGAGACTCACATGAAATATATCTTAAAATGGTTCAGCCCGCACAATCACTCCAATTTATTACTCCACTCACTAATGGACATGGTTTTTAGTCTTGGTCTTTTGCTATAAGTCTTTTGATGAAGAAATACAGATTTTGTGGGTTCCATTTTGCTTAGTCAATAGTCAAATATATGCATGGTGTGTACTTGACCACACATATAATCCTTACCGATTGGACTTAGTATTAGGGTCTGCTTGTTAGGATGAAATGACAAGGATTTTCAGGCATTTATGTGGGACGACCCACAATACCTAATACTATAAAGAATTAGGTTTGCAGTCATGTGGACATACAAATGCCGACTAGACCGACAATTTGGGTATGCGTACATCCACATCTGCACGTGCTTTCTTGCATAGTGGCATGGCCATCACTCAGAGTGGCAAGAAACAGCTTGTTTAGTATTTTCACCATGAAGGTGGAATATGCGGCTACCTTTGTAGCGCTAAAGAGGATGCTAGACTGAAGTGATTCCTCAGGGGTTTGCAACCGATTTTACACGCAAGAGAAATATGGTTTCTTTTTATTGTGACATTAGATCAACGATAGCATACTCAAGCAATCCTATATATATATGGGAAGTTGAAGTACTTATAGATTTAACGACGCTTCATCAAGGAGTAGGTGGAATAAGAAGCTGGTCTAAGTTATAGGGTTTTCCTTCATATCAGACTATCGGGGATTCGATGACGAAGGAAATAGTTGAGCAACGCTGTATGCGTTTGGGCTTCGTCCTAAGTAACGTATTGTATTTCAGATTGCTTGATAGACCTTACTCTTATGTTTGACATTATTATTATGGGTGACGACTTTATAGATGCATATTTTAAGATTGATGGTGTATAGTTTTCTTTCTTTATTACCTGGGATGGATATTTCTATATTTTGTTTGACTATTTTAGGCATGGAGTACAATTGTACAGGGTACACATAGTGAACGGGGCACACAATGTGTCCAAGGCACACATTTAATAAAGATAGGTCAGCAGGTAAGGATCCTTCCTCACGCGAGAGATCCTCTTTATGCTAAGGAAGCATACAAAGGCGAGCCTAAGTGCTAGACGTCAGCTGCTCGAAGCAGTGATTGTGGTGTTGCATACTGAGTATGGCGATAGTGAGGGCACTTAATAGAATCGTCCTGACCGGGTCAGGATGAGATTGCCAGGTGCTATAGGCCGAACAACCGAAGTGGTTACCCCATGACTACTTTTATCTGTTTATATATGCCGGATTAGGGGTCTGACTCGTACGGGGTTTGAGCTTGTTGGGAGATTCCAGACATATCGCAGGGCGATATGGCTGGGCAAGTCAACCACAGGGTGATTGGATTTTGGTCCGTACGGTATAACCTTAATGGCGTACTCTCTCAGAGAGAGAATTTTATACCCCAGCACGTTGCCATACGACGTGCACTTGGATCGTATACATAAGGAGGTTTTGAGATGGATCCCATCTCTCTCACTATGTGAGCCCTTGTGACGATCTCCTTCACGGAAGGACGAGCAGTCTATATCCTTAGCGACACTGAGCTGTCTGGATATGCATGTTATGAGCGTCTGTTAATTTGGCTGCTATTTTCTGCTGCGATGACAATATACCGCTCATACAAGGCAGTGTCAGGAAAGCGAATGAATAGCAGACCTAACTATTTAGAGCAGATAGAATATCGATTGGAATGTCTCTTGATTGTATCGCATGGCCAATTCTTATTGACGCCATGGTGACAAGCTTTAAGAGTGTGATGAATCGATAGGTACACCTTTGTGTTCAAGTACGCTTCTAAGAGAGATCGAAGATACTTGAGTAGACATGTCCGATCAGATTTGAGGTATGAGATTTCGCGAACTTGACATATTTTTTGGTTTATGTTTTTTATTTTAGGGAGATCCTTGTATTGGTCCTAACAGATTTGGCTGCAAGGCTACCCGTTTGCAGGTTCTCAACTGTCCACGTCGCACCAACATGTTATGTATGAGTAGGAACGATAAAGAGAAGGAAGAGATTCTCAGGGAGAAAGTTGCTTCAGAGAATCAATGGTTCAGGGAACTAGCTTATGAAGTTATCGACGACACCCACTCAAATGTGCGAGTGGAAGTATGTTAGCCATTAGGCCCAATCCGGCCCAATATCTCCCTATATGAGTGGATGCCTTATATATTCATATATAGGGGGCTAAGGTTTCATACGAGACATGATAAATATGCATACAATATAGAGAGTTTTTATAGAGAGAAACAATAGAGAGCCATTGTCTCCTTTCTTTTCCTTTTCTATTTTGGGTTGGCTTACGAGGTGATCAAGAGAAAGATTCTCGCTTTTCACCAAAGTATGATTTCCTTCCGGCCGTTGCTTGGAAGCGCCAAAGATCAGATTTTCTATGTGACATTGATAAGGTGATCAATCTAATCAATCAGATCAGGTATTTCGTAAGCCTTTAGGGTAGATACATAGTTTTTCCGCTGCGCATGGTTGCATATTTTGTATCACTACTACAAATAAGGGTTGCCCCTACGGATTTATCCGTAGGGGCAACCCACTGCCCCAACGGATATATGCGTAGGGGCGAAAAAATACCCCGTAGGTGCAAAGGTCGCAGGTGCAAGTTGAGGCCCTGAACTTGCCCCTACGGGCAAATTCTTGCCCATACGGATTTCTGTGTAGGTCCTGTTGCCCCTACGGAGTAATCCGTAGGGTATAAAATTTTATATTATTTACAGTTTTTTTAATATATTACATGTACCTACGGACATAACCGTAGGTCCATATACTACCCCCTACGGATATATACGTAGGTACCTATCCGTAGGGGCAAAATATCAGGATTCCTGATATTTTGCCCCTACGGATAACGCCGTAGGGGATAGGCAGTGGCCCCTACGGATATGTCCGTAGGGGCACTCCCAACCCCCTGGTAGGGGAAATATCAGTTACTGCTGATATTGTGCCTCTACGGATATAACCGTAGGGGCAACATGTGTACCTACGGATTAATCCGTAGGTACATATTATCTGTATTTTTTTTAAAAAATGGGCTGCTTGATTTTTTCCCGCCCTGTGCACAATAATATATACATCAATCAAATATAAAATTAATCATCACACAACATATATTGCAGTATTCATAATCACATCTCACGTATATATATAATATACAAAAGAAACCCAAAAACTGAATATGATATAAATATAAACCAATATCAATATAGTTTCAAAATATAGTACAATGTGTATGATATAAATAAATACATGTTTCAAAAAATAAGAACCAAAAAGCTACCCTAGTTCGGTCCAGCTCCACTTCTGAATAACGATAGAATAACGCACGCCTGCTCCTTGGTCAATAAACTCTGCAATTCGTCGCGAGCGGAAGTCTGAGCGGCATGTGGAGCTGGCGATGTGGTCTGCGCAGCCGCCGTCGAGGTAGTCGCTTGCGGAGCCGCGGCTGCGGGAGTCTGAGTGGGCGGTGGAGTTACAGGAGCTGGCGATGTGGTCTGCGCAGCCGCCGTCGAGGTAGTCACTTGCGGAGCCACGGCTGCAGGAGTCTGAGTGGGCGGTGGAGCTACAGGAGCTGTCTGCGGAACCGCAGCCGATGTAGTGGCTTGCGGAGCCGCAGCCGAAGGAGATGCATGTGGAGGCTTGACCGATGTACCCTGTCGCGTCTGGACCTAACGTGTGTAATAAGCGTGTAAGAACTGTGTATTATTCGAATTCGTATCATTATTAAGTTATTTCGAAACCCCGTTTGGATATCTAGTTTGTTGTTTATTTTAATTACATCTGTATGTATGATTAATCAAACTTAAGTCTAAAACCAAATAAGCTCAAGCTACGTACTAATTATGGATATGTTGATATCTATATAATATGACATGATATTTTACTATAAAGCAGTATACATACCAGCATCTCCTTCAACTCCTGAACGGTGGCCCTCAAGCTCTCCAGTTCCTGATGGACATGTCTGTCACTGGAGACGGAGGAAGTAACCGTCGGGGTGGAGTCCAACCTCATATAAGCCCTGCTAGGGCCCAGTCCCCGGCCTCTCTCCCAACCTCCGTGGTGCCCTTCGTGTGCGGCGTCCAGAACTGGGGTCAGCAGCCTCGGATCGCTCTGTCCGGTAAAATCGATCCCCGAAGCCTGGGCCTGCTCAACCACCCGCTCCTACACCCACATTAAGCAGTAAAGTATAAGTATAAAATTTAAACTTGAACCTTCCAAAACTAAAATTTCAAATTTGGGTAGAAAAAATATTAACACTTACGCAGTACTCCTGGGTAGAGACTTCGGGATATCGAAGCTCGCCCGTGGCGGGATCTGTCGAGGTGCCGTGGACGGCAAGATATGCGGACAGCATGCTCGGTGTACCACCTGACGCCACGGTCCGAGATGTCTGCAATATTAGAAAGTAACTCTTAATATTAGAAATATTAGAAAATAACTCTTAATATTGCAGAATATCACAAAGGTCGGTCTATTGTAATTTACCGATAACTCCATGGCTCGAGTAATGTTCCTCGAGCCACCTGTGTAAGTGGGGCGACCCCTCTTCGCCAACTTCCTGTTCTCTGTATTCTGAGCGGCATGTTTCTGCACAACGCATTAACATTTAGTTTTCTAATTAAGAAACACAAAGAAATAAATTATATCATAAATAATGAATTACATTTAAAATACATACCTGTTTGCGTTGGGAGTCGAAATAAGCGCACAATAGAGGTCATGTCTCTACGTCGACTCTCGCAAACGCCGGAGTAGATAGGAGGGCCGCTCTCTCTGCCTCGGGGGTCGCCATCCACAGGGAGTAGCAGTCGGCCTTCAGCTCATTCCTGTTGTATCGGACCTTGGCTGCATGTTCTTCATCAGGCCATTGTACAGAGCATGAAGGTCGAGCACCCTCCCCGGGTGATCAGGGTCGGCTACAGGCTGAAAATCGTAATCCAACTGAAAATACAAAAAAACATTGTTATTAGATTGCAAGTGTTAATAATAAATATATTGGATAGATCAAATGAAAATATATATTAATACATACCCGAGCCTGATCAAAGAAGAGGGCGAATGAGCGCTGGTGCTGCTCGCCCCACTCAACGTGAAGTGGATAGTTCTTCACGAGCCGACTCTCGTCCCCCAAATGCCGGCCGAACCTCTCGGCATGAGGACCGGTATAGCGATAGTCAAGGGTAAAAAAAAGGGGGAATGCTGCCTCCCCCTAGCTCTGTCAGGCCTCAGCCTATGGGACTGATTCGGGCCTCGAGCCCCCCTCTGGGGATGGGGAGGCCCTGCGTCTGCACGAAATATCAAGACAATCAATAATAAGACAAAGTTGTATTAAGAAATCAAGGTTAAACGAAAATTCAAGTGTGATATATACCTCCGGTGACTATCGCACGAGCCTGGGCCCGGACAGCAGCACGAGCGGGACGATAGTTCCTCCGGTGAGGAACAACCGGGGTCCCGGATGCGGACGCATCCCCTCCAACTAGAAAATAAACATCGACGCTAAATTTCCATGAAGTTCATATTTATTCTATAGAGCATATGTAAAATGAATAAATATTTTAAATTTATTCATACTAACCTGCAGACGATGCGGAGGGTATGGAAGCGGCAGGAGTGGCCCCTGCGGAAGATATGGACGCACCACCTATAATTAGACAATTAAAAATAGATTATATAAGTAATTGCAAAAAGAATGTGTAGATCAATAATATAACGTTCTAAATCAATATGCATGCACTATAGGATATATAAACATACCCGCAGGTGCGGTGGTGTCACCACCTACAGTTAGACAATAATAAAAATTGCTAAGTAAGAGCAAAAGGAATGTGTGTATTTATGATATAGCATTCTAAATCAATATACATACACTATATGATATATAAACATACCTGGAGGAGCGGGGTGGCCTCTGTCCCAGATGTGGACGCATCACCAACAACTAGACAATCAAACATTGACAGTATAAGTAATTTTGACATAAACAGGCATGAATATCTGTAATATTACATTCAAAATGGATATGCGTGCAGTATACCTGGAGGTGTGGCAAAATCCACACGGAAGGAGGCATCCGAAGAGGTCTCCGATCTAGGTGCAAGACCGGCCCTCTGAACCTCCCTACGGAGCTCTCCGGGCGGCAAAAACGTTCTGCCTCTGCCGTGGCTGGAGCTCCTGCCGCCCCTCGCTGCTCCCGATATCGTCATCAAACCTAGATAAACGGTTCGTGGACGCATTAGACAATCATTAAAAGTATTGACTATATATGTATAGAGCGTAAAATGTGAAGTAATAATATAACATTACTGATAACCTTTTTCGTTTCGTGGGCGCATCATACATATCTACTTGGATTTCATCGTCGATGTCATTTCTAACCTACGTAACTTCATGATCGGTCGAAGACAACCCGTCCTTCGAAACAGACAGTCGGAGCACTTTAAGCCTTCTCTCTTCTTCGTCCTCATCGCTGTCCTCGTATTCTGGGACATCGTAAACATCTCTGGGTTTCCATCGGCATACAACACTCCATCCCGGATTCTTCAAACACTGTGAGTAGTATACTTGGAACGCTTGGTTCGGAAAGATAAACGGATCGTCCTGACCGTAAAATCGAAGTGTGTTCACACTGGTCAATCCATATTCATCTTTCCAAGTCCCAAGACTGCTTCTCCACCTGTCCGTATCGGTTCGCGGATCGTACCAAGTACACTGGAATATATAAAAGGGTTCTGATCGTCCGGAATAGTGGATGCCGAGTATACAATTTAAGTACCCATAGTAAATCACACCGTCCGATCCTACCTTCACAATCCCACTATTCTGAGTGGTTCTAGATGTTTCTATGTCCTTAATTTCGAATTTGTATCCAAGGACACCAAATCCTTTGTAATATGCAACCTCCATACTAGGAAATTGAGCTAAACATCTTGAATCACTCTCAAATGATGCAGACAAGTTCGGATCGTGGATCTAACAAAACAAATTTTACGACAAATACATAACGATACAAGTTTAGATTAAAACTGATAGCAATAAAATGTTATTCGAATAACTTACATGATCTGTGACCCAATCACAAAAATTATCCTGATGGTATTTTTCCAAACGTTCTTCGTTCTAATCAGGATGCCCCTCACGTACCTCGTTAAAATGAGTTCTGTTTTCGACAAATAATTGTGACATTAATATTATGTCATTTCATACACACACAAACACAGATATAACAATTAATCCAAAAGAACTTACTCTCTAATTTGTTCAAGACATGCGCAATTAAGCAAGATAAACCGGTATATCTTGTTGATAAACATAGTGTCTACCCTCTTATACTCGGCTTTACCATATGGCCCGTCTTGAATTCTTCGTGGTCGGTTAAGCCTTGTCTCAATGTTCTCGTCCAGATAACGGGAACAAAATGTGGTTGCTTCATCAAGAAGATAACCTTGCATGATAGAACCCTCTGGTCGATTTTTATTGCGTATATACTTCTTAAGAGTGTAGAGGTACCTAATGAGAATATGTTGAATAAATAAATACGGGCATACAGGACAACAATAAATTTATAAATTGCGCGAAACGAAAAATTACACATACCTCTCGACGGGATACATCCATCGATATTGTACCGGTCCGGCTAACTTCGCCTCAGTTGCAAGATGAACCGTCAAGTGTATTATGATATCGAAGAATGACGGTGGGAAAATACGCTCAAACTTATAAAGTATCAACGCAATAGAATTTTCTAGTTTATCCAGCGTCGCAACCTCCAGTGTTTTAGCACACAACTCCCTGAAAAAACAACATAGGTCGTTGATTACTAGACCAACCAAGTCGGGGAGAGAAGTCCTGAGGGCTAATGGAAGAAGGTGCTCCACGATAACATGGTGATCATGACTTTTCAGCCTATCGATCTTGCCCTTCATAATTTTTATTTTCTTGCTGAATGATCCTGAGAAACCTGTGGGGACTTTCAAATCATGCAACACCTGCAGGAATCTTTTCTTCTCCGGTTGTGACATATGATAAGCGGCATTGAGAAGTACAAACTTTCCCGGTTTACCCGCTACTGGTCTAGGGTGCAATTCACTTCTTATTCCCCACTCTTGTAGATCCATCCGATCATTCATGTTGTCTTTCGATTTCCCGTCTTTACACAGAAGCAAGTTAAGTATGTGCTCTGATACTCCCTTCTCTATATGCATGACGTCCAGACAATGACGCACTGAATTTGTAGACCAGTACGGAAGCTCGAAGAAAATGCTTAACTTGTTCCAATATTGTGGTTTGACCTGTTTCGTCGGATCCATCCCGAAGGTCACGTTATTGTAACCATCCCATTTAGCAGTTACGTCCTCTCCGGACAATGGGGATGGAGGTCTAAGAAGCTCCTGATGACCATCAAAGTGAACCGTGTCTAACCTATAGGGGTGGTCTGGAGGCAGAAAACGTCGATGGCCGCAATAACAAACCTTCCTGCTAAAATTCAAAAATTTTGATGTTGTGTGTTCATGGCAATGAGGACATGCTTTGTGACCATGTACGGACCAACCTGATAGCATTCCATACGCAGGAAAGTCATTAATTTTCCACATTAAAGCCGCACGCAGTATGAATGTTGTATTTGTGTTTGAATCATATGTCTCTACACCATCAATGAACAAAGTTTTCAGCTCCTCGATCAGAGGTCGGAGATAGACGTCGATATTGTTCCCCGGTGAGTTTGGTCCGTCGATAAGAAGAGGCATCATAAAGTATGATTGGTCCATAGCCAACCAAGGTGACAGATTATAAATTATCATTACAACGGGCCATGTACTGTGACTTCCAGCCATATAGTTGAATGGGCAGAAGCCATCGGTAGCCAGTCCGAGCCGGACATTGCGAGGATCGCTACTGAATATTGCGTGCCTCCTATCGAAATCCTTCCATGCCGGTGAATCTCTTGGATGGCTCATTTTTCCATTTTCGCTTGGAGGAGCACGGTGATGCCAAATCATTGCCTCGGCTGTTTTCTTGCACCTGAATAGTCTCTGTAGCCTCTGTGTTATGGGAAAGTATCGTGCTATCTTCACAGGTATATCAGGCTTCTTATCAGAATCTTTCGGCTTATACCTGGCCTCTCCGCATGTTGGACACTCTTTCAAATCTGAATTCTCTTTCCGGTACAACACGTAATTTTTAGGGCATGCTTGAATCTTCTCGCACTTTAGACCTAAATCAGACATCATCTTCTGGGCTTCGTACCAGCTTTCGGGCACATTATTTCCCGAGGCATAGAATCTTTCAAGAACGAAAGAAGCATTGTGAATGACTTGTTGCTCCATCCATTTAGGCACTTAATCTGGAAAAGTTGGACGAACTATGAGAGGGTGGAATATTTCGCATTCTCATAAATTGGTTTCCTAGCATCATTCATGAAATTTTCATATTTATCCGCACGCGGTCCTTGACCGGAAGGAATATCATCTTCGGTACGAATAGATTCACCTAGGGCCGCCTCTACCATATCCTCCATTTCTTCTGATGGAAATAAATTTCCGTCTCCTGCCGCATTACCGAATTCTTCTTCTTCTCCTGCCGCATTATCATGTTCTCCTTCTTCTTCTACCGCAGTACTGCATTCTTCTCCTTCTCCGTGATATTTCCAAGCTGTATAAAGTCTAGTAAACCCATGTTTTACAATATGAAGCTCTGCCAATTTTACCTTCTGCCGGTACTTATTGCCACATCTATCGCACGGACAGAGAATCTTCTCTATTATGATCTTATTATGTACGCGTGCAAATTCAAGGAAAGCAGCAACTCCTGCGACAAACTTAGGTTGCATACGTTGTTTCCAATCCACATACATCCAGTCCTTAACTCTGACGTACTCATGGGCCATGTTAGACTGTATAACATATAAATTGTAGGTTATGCTGACTATATTGAGAAATATAAGAACGTGATAGTTACTGACAAAGGAGAAAATCCGTGTATATGCTTTGTGTGTGCGTTTGTCGTTGAAAAGAATAAATTATCGCACGTATGTTAACCGATAGACGGGGACTAAGTGGCGCTTTTAGTTTCATATATGACTATCGATGGGAATATGAAGGTTTCATATTATCATATATTGGTTTTAACCCGAACATCTCGAATCGCTCTCTAATTATGCGTTTGTTGTGTATTCTTGTTGTATGTGTGTGTTCCGGCTGTCGGGGGTAGGCTTCTATCCCATTAAGAATGTATAGAGCGAACGCCCATCACTTGTGCTTTCAACCGTTTCGAGTAAATTTCGGCAGCACCTCCCCGCTGTTCTCCGAGTACACTGTAATAGAATAGATAATCATTTCAAAGCTGTGAAACAACGTTGAAATGAATATCTAATCTATCTTTGTACACGGAGAACCAGCGGAAAGGTACCGACGAAATATCTCGAAACGGATGAAAACACAAGTGAATGAAGGCGTTTGCTTTATACATTCTTAACTTGCCCACACGGGACAAATCTATGGGTTACCATACGATTGAATTTTCTCGTCGCGTAGACTATACGACGGTTGTTAGTATCGAGCTATACTGTCCGATATTTAACAACCTTCATATAGTTCTAGGTCACGACGAGCATCGCACGTATGTTAACCGATAGAGACGGGGACTAAGTGGCGCTTTTAGTTTCATATATGAGTATCGATGGGAATATGAAGGTTTCATATTATCATCGAGTATCATATATTGGTTTTAGCCCGAACATCTCGAATCGCTATCTAATTATGCGTTTGTTGTGTATTCTTGTTGTATGTGTGTGTTCCGGCTGTCGGGGGTAGGCTTCTATCCCATTAAGAATGTATAGAGCGAACGCCCATCACTTGTGCTTTCAACCGTTTCGAGTAAATTTCGGCAGCACCTCCCCGCTGTTCTCCGAGTACACTGTAATAGATAGATAATCATTTCAAAGCTGTGAAACAACGTTGAAATGAACATCTAATCTATCTTTGTACACGGAGAACCAGCGGAAAGGTACCGACGAAATATCTCGAAACGGATGAAAACACAAGTGAATGAAGGCGTTTGCTTTATACATTCTTAACTTGTCCACACGGGACAAATCTATGGGTTACCATACGATTGAATTTTCTCGTCGCGTAGACTATACGACGGTTGTTAGTATCGAGCTATACTGTCCGATATTTAACAACTTTCGTATAGTTCTAGGTCACGACGAGCATCGCACGTATGTTAACCGATAGACGGGGACTAAGTGGCGCTTTTAGTTTCGTATATGAGTATCGATGGGAATATGAAGGTTTCATATTATCATCGAGTATCATATATTGGTTTTAACCTGAATATCTCGAATCGCTCTCTAATTATGTGTTTGTTGTGCATTTGTGTTGTATGTGTAACGTGATTTTAAACCATTGAGATCAAGATTGATAGAACTGATCATCCTACATTGCAAGAGCATTCATCAACCAAAAACTATTATTGCAATGGTATTCATCTATAACAATCAACAATTAAAACTACAAATGTAGAATACTGATATCATAAAACGTTATACACAACATTGATCGGTATTCATCATTTTCTTCGTTATCATCTAAGATGTGGATACATCAAATTTCATGTGATTCTATAACTTTTTCATCGTTGATTTAGCAATGTAAAAAATTTTATTGCCCTTAATTTTGAACCCACTAAATCAACGGTGAAAAGTTGTAGAATCACATGAAATTTGTTGTACCCACATCTTAGATGTTAACGAAGAATATGATGTATGTCGATCGTCGGAAAAAATAAGGAAGGACGTATTTTTTCGACGCCATAAGAGAAAATTCCCTCCTTCATTATATATATATATATATATATATATATAAAATTTTCCAATAAGGGATTAGGATATCATCAAGTCATGTGACAACACTAAATAAATTAATCTTAATGGAGTTTTTGTCTAATCAAATTCAACTCCAACCATCATTTTAAAAGAACGAACCAACACCATTAAAAAAAATGTAAATACCAACTCCAAATTCCCAAAAAAGTAACGAGTAGGATGAAAATAAAGCCTATCCGTGCTTTTTGTTCTCTTTGTAAGCAGCATTATAAATGGCCGAGTTACGAAATATGTTGTTAGGCATGAGTAAAGCCGATAAACAAATTCAGATCATTTAATCATATTTATCTTCCTAAAAACCTGTCATTGATTAAAAGTTGATAGCAATGATCAAGCAACACGGGAATTTAACCAACACTGTTCACGTATAATCAATCTTGCACCACTAATCATTCCTACGACAACCGTTAGTCGACAATCAGATGGATCTCTCTCTAAATCATACCCTGCTGTCAAACGTTTTTCTCCCATCAAATTAATTATACTAGTATAGGTCGCGATGAGTACAACCGTCAAAACCAATCACACCGCCCACACACGAAAACTAGCCATGCTCATAACATTTACATATCCTCAGCTAACCCATTAAAACTCTCTCCAAATTGGATATTAGTTGACCAACCACCATTAAACCGCCCACACACGAAAACTAGCTATGCCCACCCTAGCCCCAGCCCCAACCCCAACCTAACCCTAGCCCCAGCCCCAGCCCCAGCCCAGCCCAGCCCCAACCTAACCCTAACCCCAGCGCGGCCAGCTAAACCCCAACCCCAACCCTAAGCCAAACCCTAACCCCAGCCCCAGCCGCAGCCGAACCCCAACCCTAACCCCAACCCCGACCGCGACTCCGACCGCGACCCCTGCCGAACCCCAACTCGCACGCGCAACCCCAGACCCAGCCATGAACCCTAGCCCTAAATAATCAAAAAATTCTTTAATTTACATGAAGATTTACTCACCTGAACGGCGGTGGCGACGACCTGAACGGCGGTGGCGACGACGAGAACGATGGTGGCGATGACAAGAACGGCGGTGGCGATTTGGGAATTTTCTTTCGCGCCCGATCGAGAGAGGAAGAAAGTGAGCGTAGGCGATCGATCTGTGCCTTTATTAAATCGATATTTAGTTGCCCCTACGGATTTATCCGTAGGTCCTTGGTTTGCGGCTCCGTAGGGGCAAACACCAAATTAAGAATTAATATTTTTATTCTTGGACGTCTGAGCCCGTAGGGGCAACCTTTTAGCCTTACGGATTAATCCGTAGGGCCTACTTAAATCTGCCCCTACGGATTTCAATATCCGTAGGGGCAACCCTCTATTTTACTAGTGTATCTACGTTACCTAAAGTGAACAATCTCAGTTATGATCCCCGAATTTTTTCGTACCGTACCCGAATGTGTTATTTGGTGTTATCTGTATTTGAGTTTTGGTTTATCTCTATTTATCTCTTTCATCTGTAGCAGCTTCATTGTATAACAATACCCAAACTTTTCATGCTAATCTTCATGCATGAAGTCCTATTATATATGTACCATTTAGAAAATTACATAATCATAAGCATTAGTTAAATAGCTGTCAATGGTTCAATTTTCACAGACGGAACATCAAAATTAAAAGATAAAAGCAATCTATTGTGCTTTCACAAAACAAGCCAAAAACTGTCTGTCGTTTGCAATTTTCTTAAAAGTTTTACAGTATTTCATATAAGCCCTTATGCAGATTTTCAAACAAATTCAGAATTGATTAGATATCCTAAACAGACCAAAACAGTTAGCAGATAGGTTGCTTCAACAAGTTTTATAGTGTTTACAAATAACCCTCTGCGTATTTTTCAGATAATTCCAGAAAATACATAAATATTGCGAAATAATTTTAGGATCATGTAGCAAATCAGACATAAATTTTAGGATCATGTAGCAAATCAAACATAAATTAGAGCATAAAAAAAAAGCCAAGGCTCATGTGGTCCCCCTAGATAGGGCTATGTTCAAGGTTAAATTCATCAAGGGAGTTTTACTTTTAAAAGAGAATTAACAATGAGTATTCTGCTTAGTTCTCACCAAACTTTATAACAAAATCACAGCCAGAATAAAGAACTATTGCTACACTACTGGACTTTATATCACCATCTCAAATTCCTTAAAAAGGGTTGGTGCCAGCCATTAAGAAGAGTCGAGTGCCCACATGATTGTTCTTTGAGCCTTAATTGGACTTGCTTGCCTGTGATGCTTTAATCTCCGTAGTATATTGGAAGTCCTAATTCAAGCCACTAGTGGAAAAGACTTCTATGTAGATTGAACTAAACAAACCTATAGCAATCCTATAAATTCAGTTTGGTTTTCTGCGCTTTTGTGTCGTTATTCAACAGAATTGAGATCAGTTGAATATATAGTCATATATTTAGTTTTTCATAATTTGACACATCATTATTTTTAAAAGTAAAGCTCTTGGTTTTCAATCGAACAATTGATAGAATATATTTTCCTCTGTCTTGTATCTATATGTGTTCTGTCCTGCTTTCTAAGGATTTACACTGTCCCTGTTGGCATGCTTGTGATCATGCCCCATACTTGAACATCATTTAAGTTCGTGCAACCAAAGAGTTCATGAGCACATTTTGTACCAAGACTCCAAATTTCCTGTTCCAAAAAAGCTCATATGCACCGATGCGCATTTTTAATTGTATATGCAGGAGAATGCCGTCTGATATTATACTATATGTTGTTAACTAAATAGAATGGGCACCTACATCCTGAAGATATGTCCAAGTCGGAAGCGGTGCTCCCTCTCCTTGCACATGTGACACTTCTCAAATGTGAAATATGTCTGCATTTCTGCATTACATATTTTTAGAACACTTCTTGGACATGGACATTTCACAGCCCTCATACTCATTACACTTTGACTTTGATGTATTTATTTACATCCATTTTAACTTCATAGGCTATATTTAGTGGAAAATGATCTCAAGACATTGATACATAATAAGTTCTTGTATACAAAGTTGAAGGACCAACACAAATTCCATATGAGAAGTCATAAATTTTATGATATGTTAATAATAACACATATAAGTATTAAGAACTATATATAATTACGTCATAAAGAATCTGTATGTGGAAAGCTGTATGCGAGAGAGAGAGAGAGAGAGAGACGAATTAATATTTATAATATGCACATATGCTTGAGTTTGTATGTATGCGTGTGATTCTATTGCATTATCATAGTGTCCTACTTAAAAGGATTTTACCTGTGTTGTGTCGTGTGACTCTGTATTCATGCTTCTTAGCTTTGTCAAAACGCTGCATAATTCCTTGCGTCTTTCTTCACAATGCTTTGTTACTTTTTTCTGTCCGTGTCTGCATCGTTCCTGTATCTAGTATGCTACATGCCTTACTAATGCTCTCCTACACAGGCTCTTCGTTCATGGAGCATATGGATCGAATTAAATCATGATTCTAAGCTTTTTTTTTTTTATTTCAATCACTTCATACCACCAAGATCGTCAGATATCAGTGATCAAGAACAATTATATTAACTGAAAACCTTATACAGAGAAATTTATGAAAATAACCAAGAAGCCAAATCCACTTCTGTTTTCAAGCTTGCAATTCAGGAACTCGGTCGCCTGTGTGCTACAAGAAATAAATGGTGAATATTTGATCTTTGATCAGTTATGACATGGAAATTCTTCGAAGTCTTCCACTTGCATTGTATAGTAGCATGCTTACTGTGAGTTTGTAAGCCAATATGCATATCAATAAATTTATAGTGCATCAAGCATCTGAATCAATGTTATAAGTGTCAGCGTTTTTCTTTCTAGTTCGTAAGCATGGAATGCTAGGAAATTGTTAAAATCCCTCCCCCCCCCCCCCCCCCCTCGTCATTGCAGGTACTAGAGGAGTTGTTTTTAATTGTATATGTGCAAAACAAGGCAGATGTGCAGAAGAAGAAAAAAAAACTATTGTGCACGGCTATGTGAGTTCGACTGAACCTAAAGGTATCCACAAAAATAGATATAGGTTAATTATAAATGCATTGATCAATTATAATTTCATTATAAGGTATCATATTCATACACTTTGGAGTACTTAGTTTTTTGTTGCACATTTAAACCGTTCTTTTTGTGTTTATCTAAAATATTGGCCATCGAGTAAATGACTGTTTTTGTGTAATATTCCACTTGCTGCAATTTTTATCCTAGCTACTGCTAAAATCATAAGTATCAGATCCATAATAATCATCTCCAACTCTAAGCCTGAAGCTCGTTTGGGAATCTAATTAACTCTAAAATTTGGAAATAGTTGACATTTTCCGTTAATCTTCATAAGAATTCTATTGGTTTATTATTTATTTAGTCAATTTGATGGAGACCATCTAAGACATGATGATGCCATGATGCCAATGATGATCTATATATGGGCCTTACTACATGGCCCCTGGCAACATGAATTTTTTTTGAACATTAAATTCAGGATACTCATCATGAGCCAATATTATTATGATCTTATTATTCTATAAATGCCTTTTATCCTATTAATCTAATTCAGGACTTTGCTCTTTATGTCTTACAATGATGTTGAGACTATCAACCACTAATCTATCGACAAATAGCTTGAACTCACCCCGCCTCATGGGCATATTGAGCACCAAATGCCAAAGTTTAATATTCATACAATGATAATGTAAACATAATACACATATTAAATGAATATTATGTGTTGACCAAAGAAGCATTTGAAGGACCTATAGAGTAATAAAAGACCATAGATATATCAAGTATATGAACAATTTATAGGGGAAAAAGGGACAAGCTTTGTGTAGCTTTAGATACAAGTAATTCTAGAGAGAGAGAGAGAGAGAGAGAGAGAGAGCTTGTAGAGGAAGTGTGAAAGGTGGATGGTGACTAGGTACCAAGAGAAAATGTAATATTAAAAGTTTAAAACTCAAGATTGGCAAGCATAGCAAGGGAAATACAATAGTGAAAATAGATAGACTTCACCCCTCAATCTAAAAAATTCTGTAAACTCTTCTTCTTCTTCTTCTTTCAGTAAATGGGGTTGCTGGGATCTCTTTTCTCTCCATTGAAGAAGCTCTGGTTCCATCTACATTCAGCGAAAAACAAAAGTATGTTTTCTCTTCATAGATCCACCACTTTCTCTATTATTTAATTGTGTTTTCTTGATAACTGATGATCTCATTATTGATAATATCAGGAAGGGGAATGTACATCCTATATGAAGATGTGAAGTCATGCGAATGCGAGGACGTTCGTGTACTTTGGTCGATGTTTGTTGAGTCTCACCAGCCTCCATTGCCGTTGAAGATGAGGATCAAAGGAGATATTCAAGAGAGCTATTTATAAACAAAGAGATTGGTAATTGTGAATTCTTATGGAAATGCTTAATTTGTGCGCCGAGGCATCAAGTGGATGAGCTTCGCTCTCTCCCGTTACCTCTTCGCTCATCGTTGTGAATAAAGTTTGTGTTTTTTTTCATTAGAAGAGCCAGACATATATATAATAGCTAATAATTATGAGGGGTTGGCATGATTGTTGAGTGAGGGTTTTCTTCTTTTGTTTTTCTTGTATACAGTAATTGACGGAACATGGAAGAAAGAAGAAAAAGATCATTATGTGCAAATGTTGAGTTTGTGGATGTTTTCTACTTTCTGTTTTGTTGGTTTGTCTATTAAGTTTTTGGAGGTTGGATAGTTGTGAAGGTTTCACTATCAAATAATTTTTTGCTGCTACTTGATATTCACATATAATTGTTGTTATTTCCATACCTGTTGACGTGGGGAAGAAGAGACAGGAGACCGCGACCGCATGCTACAAAATCAAAGGGAGCATGTAAGAAAAAGAGACCGATACAAGCGAGCAAAGCTCAACCAAATAGAAGATAACACTTCAATCATATATTTTGATAATTTTCAGATTGCCTTCTACATCATAAGCTCACTGTGTTTATAGATAGAATAGATGCATTAATTCAAAGACCTTAAATAACTAAACACTAATTCTTAGATAGAAAGATTGAAAGACAAACTCTGAGGCTTCCGTTGTTGGCTGACTATGTACTTAATGAGAGGCTAGCATTCCATGGGCATGCATGGTATTAAATTAAAGCTCAATGAATTATCTTCAAGATGCTTCAAACGGCTCATAATTTAATGCTTCTTTCTCACTTCCTCATGGATTTTGGTCATCCTGGTAGCAAAATCTTTGGCTTTCTTGCTTGCTAGAGGTAATGTTGACATCGGTGCGAGGTCTAGATGGTGCCTTGGGGCATGTCCGTAAACTATCTCAAATCGGCTTGGGAAAGCATCACATCCCACTGCTTAGGTCTCTTAATTGGCTGCGAAACATCGAAGTAGATTGCCCAAGGTCCGATTCACCACCTCGGTTTGTCCATCCTTTTTGAGCATGGTAAGCACTACTAAATCGTAAGCGAGTACCGATCCTCGTCCACAAGCACCTCCAAAAATGGCTAAGAAACTTCGTGTCTCTATCCGAAACGATTGGCTTCGGAATACCATGATACTTAACAACCTCATTAAAATAGAGATTAGCAATATAGGAGGCATCCATGGTTTTCTTGCAAGAAATGAAATGAGCCATTTTAGAGAATCGATCAACAACTACAAAGATGGAATCGGTACCTCTTTGTGTTCTTGGCAGAGCGACCACAAAATCCATACTTACATCTTCCCATGGAGCATTAGGAATCAAACCCTGCAAGCTGAACGCTTATAGAGTTTAAGAGCACAACACGTCTACTAAGAGCATCCGCTGCTTTATTGCATTTTCCACTTTTATGTTCCATTATAAAAGTATACTCTTGCAGAAAAGCAACCCATTTGGCATGTCGTCGGTTCAAGCTTCCTTGATTGTTGTTATGCTTGAGAGCTTCATGATCAGAGTTTAAAATAAATATTTCTCTTTGAATGAGATAGGATCGCTAATGCTGAAGTACCACTTGAATAATTGCATAGAACTCCACGTCATATGTAGAGTATTTTCTCCTCGTTTCATTGAGCTTCTCGACTTAGGACACCACCAACGTTACATGAGAAGCATCACAATCAAGCTCAAACACCTTCTCGAAGTTAGGAAAGGCAAACACGGGGGCGTTGGACAACTTGTCTCTGATGAGTTGAAAGCTTTCTCGGCCTCGAAGGTCCACCTGAATTCACCCTTCTTCATGCAATCTGTTACAGGGGCTGAAATGGTGCTGAAATTTCTTATGAATCGGCGATGGAATGATGCCAATCCATGAAAACTTCTGACTTCTTGTATGCTGATGGTATTTTTTTAGTTCTCCAAATTAAACCGCAGGTATATAACTATATCATAGCTGTGCTTGAGAGTCGTTCCCACGAAGAGGTGCGTTTAATCAATTTTAACTAAATTACAAATTTTTTGTTATTTTAAAATTCTAAGAATTTAAAAGTGCAATTTAAAATAAGAGTTGGTTTTCAAAAAGAAAGATAGCTCTAGGGTTTTTATTTTATTTTCTAATGTGGTGGTTTATATGATAAACTTTTATTCTCTTTCCTAGTTTTAGCAAATGATCTATTAATAACATAAAAGCATAAGATTAATTATTTTATTTTATTTTATCCTATAATTATATTATATCATTTAGATTTAATTAAAAGCCCTAATTCTAGTTTATTAAAATTATCTAAATTAATCATCTATGCATATTTGTAGGTCATGAATTTACAACTACCATATTTTAGGTTTTCCTAGATTGAATCAATTAACTAGATTGAATATATTTATAATCTATAATTATCTCTTCCATCCCTAATTAAGATTCTAAGTTGTCATGCTATCATAAACCTAATTAGGTTCTAGATTTTTTATCTATCCCTAATTCTTATTTAAAGGTGTCAAATTTTCATTATAAAAATTAGATTTTTTTAGCTTAAGAACAAAGAAAGAATAACATAGATCAGAATAGATATTCATATTAAAACAAGATTAAAAGAAAATTTGAAATACCCGCCACAATAGAACACAAATCAAATCCATAGATTCAAAGTTTAGCGGTTTTTTTTTTGAAATAATAGTAATTAAAAAATTAATTATTAAAATAGGGGTATTAGATTTAAATTTATGAGAATAGGACGGTTTCGCCCCTACCCGCCGACCCCACCTCAAGCCTGAATAGGGGGCGGGTTCCTAGAACCCACCCCCTATACATTAAGTATAGAGGGCGGGTTCCCAGGACCCGCCCCTATTTAATTATATTAATTATATAATATTAATTATATAATTATAATTATAATTATATGATTATAAATATAATTTTAATTATATAATTATGATTATGATTATAATTATAATTATAATTATATAATTATAATTATAATTATAATTATTTTAAAAAAAATTTAAAAATAAATAAAAGTAAAAAATATTTGAAGAAAATAATTAAATTTTATTATATCAATGTTTTTTACAAAATGAATCCGTCAAAATTTACAATACAAAAAAATCCTATCCGATTTCTATATCGAGGGTCAAATTTATAATATCAAAATGAATTCGTCAAATTTACAATATAAAAAAATCCTATCTCTTTGTAAAATTTACAATATAAAATGAATCCTATCTCTTTGTCTCCGAGAGATACGGCTCTTGGTTAGCGGAGAGCATAAAATTCAGATTTCGTATGTGAAGGTATGGGATACTCGTAGAAAGGTTTTATGCAAGATATTTGAGGACTGGGAAAGCTCGTACAACTCATTAGTCCCTTTTATGGAACCCATGAAAGCATCAAATCCGGGGGCCGTATACCGGTTAAAAACCACAGAAACAGACGTCGAAGGCTCTATCAGGTTTCCAAGAATTTTCTGGTGCTTTGGTCCATGTGCGGCTGGTTTCACACACTATCGGCCGGTATTGTGCGTTGATGGTACGTATCCATACGGTAAGTACAGAGGCTGCATGTTAATTGCTACAGGTGTTGATACTAATAACGGTATATTTCCGTTGGGATTTTCTATTGGCGAGGATGAAAATATATCATCCTGGTCATGGTTTTTTCGTCAACTCAAAAATATCCCATCTGTTATTGATAAAACAGATTTATGCATCATATCTGATAGACATCTGGGAATACTAGTTGCAATGAGATCTGTATTTCCGACGACCCCACATAGGTTTTGCCTACGACACTTCAGGCAAAATTTTGATCGAAAATTTAAAAATTCGGATCTGCATAAGCTTATGTACAAAGCCGGTGAAACGCTTGATCCTAATGTTCACGACATATACATGACGAAAATTGGGGAGATGAGTCAAGCCGCGAAAGCGTGGTTAGATGAGTATCCAGTACGCATGTGGTCACAAGCACATGATAATGGGTGCAGATATCTACTAATGACGACTAATATGTCTGAAATCTTCAACGGGGTCCTTAAAGGCGTTAGAGGCTTACCGATACAGAGGTTGATTATTCGAACCTTTTTCCGGATGAATACTTATTTTGTGCACAGAAGAGAAAAGTCCTTGGCGATGGAGATTCCGCTCACCACGTATTACGAAGATATATTTCGGAAAAGAGAGCGCAGAGCACAATACTACAGATCCGAAAGGTTTGACACGGCGGAGTTTCAAGTAACGAGCAGTAATGGGAATCAATATACCGTGAACTTTAGAGATGAAGGGCTCTCTTCGTGTACATGCGGTCTTTTCCAGCAACAACATTTACCTTGTGCCCACGCAATTGCTGCTACGAGCAGCATGCATAACTCACATTACAATTTTGCTTCCCATTACTATACAGTTTCCAATTACCAAGGCGCATACGATCCAAAATTTCATTCTATACCGGACAGTCGCTATTGGCACTATTATACTGCCAACAGACAAACACCGACTGTATTACCGCCGGAAAAAAATATAAGGCCCGGAAGACCTAAGGTGCGTCGAGATCGAATGACAATGGATGCTGATCCTCAGCAAAGGCACGCCAGATGTAGCCTATGCAAACAACCAGGCCATTATAGGACCAGATGTCCAGGACAGTCATCACAGGCGGGACCTTCAGGATCGTGACAAGTGCACAAAGCAGATTTTTTTGTATTATAAATTTGACGGATTCATTTTGTTATTATAAATTTGACCGTCGATATAGAATTTACATTTTATAAAGAGATAGGATTTTTTTATATTGTAAATTTGACAGATTCATTTTGATATTATAAATTTGACCGTCGATATAGAAATCGGATAGGATTTTTTTGTATTGTAAATTTTGACGGATTCATTCTGTAAAAAATATTGATATAATAAAATTTAATTATTTTCTTCAAATATTTTTTACTTTCATTTATTTTTAAAAAAAATTTAAAATAATTATAATTATAATTATAATCATAATCATAATTATATAATTAAAAATATATTTATAATTATATAATTATAATTATATAATTATATAATTAATATTATATAATTAATATAATTAAATAGGGGTGGGTTCTTAGAACCTGCCCCTATTCAGGGTCGGCGGATGGGGACGAAACCGCCCTATTCTTATAAATTTAAATCTAATACCCCTATTTTAATAATTAATTTTTTAATTCCTATTATTTCAAAAAAAACCCAAGTTTAGCCAAGCATGGTTAAAAAGAAACTAAATATCTTTATTTAGAAAAATAGAAAACTTACAAGTAGTTGATCTCTCAAAAGAAACCCTAAAATTTATTGCCAAGAGAGAGATGATTTAAATCCTAAACTATACAAGAGTTTATATAGTACTTTGTGAGACTTGGAACAAACTTTACAGAATAACTAAAAAATATGAATCGTTGCTAAAAATCTGGAATTGATAAGCTCTGAAAAACCGGCTGAATCTTCTATTAGGGGAATTTCGGCCGAAATTTTGACACCTGGGATATTTTGGCTTCTTCCATAATATTTGTTTTAATCTCTAAATTTCCAGAGTTTGTACCAAAATTGCTAATTGATTCTTGGTTTTTGATTTGGTTCCGAATTGATTTTCATCGCAAGCACGTGATCTTCTGTTATTTTTTGATTATCTCCCTAAAGTACATTCTACGCACGTGATTTTCACTTTAACGCACTTTTCCGTCCTTTTGCAATTAAGTCATGTTATCTGCATTTATTCACAAGAACACCCAAAATAGCATAAAATATGAAATATAAACGATAAATGTGTTAGAAAAATATGCAATAAATTGTACCTATCAAATACCCACACACTTATTTTTGCTAGTTCTCGAGCAAATCTATAGTTTCAAACTCTAAACTAAACTAAACTACAATCTGACTAAATCGTACTCCTACTCCTATGCATTTTTCGCGGACGTGCAATTGCATTGAGCATATGCAACAAGCCTTTAAATCTCTAGATGGCCATAGTAGAAGGAGTGTTGTCTCCTGAGGGTTTCCAGCGGATACTACCCACAAACTCCCGAAAATGTAAAAAAGGGAAACAAAAATAAAAGCGTGAAAACTACATACAAAGATACGAACAGATCAAGAAAAATATGAAAATGAAGAGTTTTAAATTTCACCAGCTTTCGGTGTTCATGAACCACATCTTAATAGACTTGATCAAATATGAAAGCCACTTTCTTCATATCATTCCAATCTTTCCTGCCTACCTCTCATCCACATATCGATCCTATACCCCTACGTGTGTGTAAAAATGTCATTCCTAAACTCCAAGAATTCAATTCAAGCAATCGTACCATTGCCCTAATTACCTCAGTACTACTTTTTATTAAGGGTGGATGGATTTGCTCACACACCTTTCATGCAACCATTAATGCTTGCTTAGGCATTGATCAACCGATTACCGAATATGTGAACTTATTAAGACGTAAATAGCTTCATACATATATGCCTAGTATTTTAACTACCTCGGACTTAGCAGTGACTCCCAGACCAGTTGGTTTAAGGCATGATAAAGCATCCTCGCTGTATATTTTTTCTATATTTTTAAGGAAGTTACAATCCAAACTTATATATAATTTTTTTCCTTTCTTTTCAGCGATATTTTTCTTTTCTTTTCGTGGTTAGCTTCAAATACCATTTTTTTCTTTCATATTGAGGTTTTCAAACAATGATATGTCATGGTATCCTCTACTATCCCAAGCTTGAGGATGTGTGTATGTGCAGTTTATAGGGTGTATATTCACTAAGTTGGACTCAAGAATAAGCTCCATTTTAATTTCTTTCCTCAAACCCAGTAACTCTTTCATCCCACTCTACTTTTGGGAACGGATTCATTACTCCTTATTACCAGATCCATTCAACACATCTTTTTTTTCTTAAATCTCTCTCTTTTATATACATTTTTCACGTTTTCATTTTCATTTTCAAAAATTTCTAATATTTTCTTTATTTTTTAATAAAAATAAAATAACTTAAAAAGAAAATGAAAAATATGAACAAAACCACTCCTTCCACCCTTATATTAAACAATGTTCTCATTGTGTTAGAGTACGTACCTTGTTATATCCGTATAGTTTTGCTTACCTTTTCCGAAATTTTCCCGGTTTTAAATTCTCAATTCCTACAAAAGAAGATGTGGGTGTACATTTTGGTACCCAAACTTTCTTGGGTTTATAGAGGATGTTTTGGGAACCCATTTCAAATTGGGATATAAAAATATATTTCTTTTCAACTCACAAGAATATGCAAAGTGATCATGTGCACTACAATAGTGGCAAGTGTGATTAGATATACCCATGGAACTAGATTTATGATTAGAATAGTGGCTGACAAATTTAGATGAAAAGGGTTTTTGAAAATTTGAAGTTTTAAAATCAAAATCACCTTTATTTAAAAAGTTTTTCCCTTTGTTTGGGAAAGGATCAATCTTTTCTTTTATCAATGCAGCTTGAAAATTACAGGATAATTTCGCTTTTAAAAGTTGAAATCAACTTTTCATGATTATTTCTCAAAACATCCGGTGAAAAAATTAAATCATCATTTTCAATTTGTAAAGCATTAATATTTTTTGATTGAATATCAAGTTTTTAAAGAAATTCAATTTTCTCCTCTTCTAATATATCGATTTGTGAAAGAAAATCATTTTTCTCTTTTTCTAATCTATCAATCAAAACATTATTTTCACTAGTAAAAATTTCAATCAAACTATTATTTTCTTCTTTCAAAGAATTGTGAGATAAAATCAAGTTCTCTTTTTTGTTTTTCAAACATTCATTAAAAGAAGTCAATTCTGTTTTTTTCCGTTTCTAACAACAAAATTTGGTTTTCAAGAAAATTATTTTAAGACATTACCATATGAAGTTGATGATGAAGACTAGGAGAAGTAACATTAAGTTGATCATGTATATCAACAAATGAAGAATCGCTCTTATCGTCATCACTATTAAATACATCCTCTCTAGATATTTCTTTTAGCTCTTTCAACCTACCATCCTCAAAGTTACCTATCTCATCATGAGAAACTTCTTGAATTAAATAGATTTCACGATTCTGATCATACATGTCACTTTGTTGGCTTCCTAAGTTAAACATATTTAATTCTATTTTAAGGTTTCCAAGGGAAAGCTGCATAGAACCATTGTGACAGTTGATCAACACATTTGAGGTGGCTAAGAATAGTCGACTTAAGATCACCGGGATTTGATTTCTAAAGTTTTTGACAGATTTTGTTTCTAAAAAAATCCACAGGGAATATAAATTCCCCTATTTTAAGTAATACATCCTTGATCTCACATTTTGGTGTCTTAATGGATCAGTCAGCCAACTGTAAAGTAACTTTCGTAGGTTGAAGATTTTCCAATCCTAGCTGTGCATAGACTGAAAAAGGTAAAAGGTTTACACTAGCGCTTAGATCAAGTAAAGCTCTATTAATGACTGTAACTCCTATGATGCAAGAAATTGTAGAACAACCGGGGTCCTTATACGTTATGGGCATTGCATTACATAGGACGTCACTAATATTACCTGCTAAAAAAACCTTCTTAGGCACTTGTGTTTGCCTCTTTTTAGTGCACATGTCTTTAAGAAATTTAGCATAGGATGGAATTTGGTCAATCATGTCTAAGAGAGGTATGTTGACCTTGACTTGTTTAAATGTGTCAATTATCTTCGCCACTTTAGCATCTTACTTCTTGGCCTTTAAACGTTTTAGATATGGCGCTCTAGGCTCAAGAGGGGTATCTATAAAGAATGGGTGGAATGTGGGTATGGGTGTAGGAATTGATGCCGGCTGTGTAGGAATATCGGGAGTTTGTTGCTCCTTATCAGCCGGTATCTCAACAAAATTATCGTGCATCCTAACCTGGTTATCAACCTGTTTTCCCGATCTCAACGTGGTTATAGCATTCATTTGGCGGGATTTGTAACAGGCTGACTAGGTAAGGTGTCTAGCTTACGTCCTCCTAATGCTGCAACTAGCTGACCAATCTGCCTTTCCATATTAGCCATTGATTGTTTAAGTGGCATAAGTTCATTTTGCAGAAGGGTGTTCAGCTGCTGTTCAACGTTATTAATCCTATTATTCTCATTCCCATACCCTTGATGTGGATACTGTGTGTTAGGTTGGGTAGGATTGGGTAGAGTACCTTGTCTTAGGTTTGTAAGTCCACGTTGCCCACCCCGGTGCTTGCGGGGAGGCGGAAAACGGAATAAAAATCGGATTTTTATCATGCTAGGCAACATGGACTAGACAAAGGAGGATCTTTGCTAAACAAAAACTAGCTAAAGCTAACTAGAAACTAGCTAAAGGGTAGAATGGTTATACCTAGGGCTTTATGTCCTTCTCTCCTTGCTCCTTGGAGTAGTAGAAAAGGATCACCTTTGTCGTCTTCTCACGTCGAAGAAGGATCCACCCGAGAGCCTCAACCTTTGCTTTAACTTCAAGCCAGAAGTAACTAGGGTGCTAGAAGTGCTAATCCTAGAACCCTAGATGAGAGTAGAGATTACTATGGAATGGTTTTTCTCAAGCTCAAGTGTTTCTCAACACATGAGAGGGGAGAGCTTGAGGAAGAGGAAGAGCAAGAGAGAGAAAGTATATGATAGAAAATGAGAGAAATATGAAGCATTCTCACATATATGTGTGAATTATTGTGAATTGATAATTAGTGAGATAATTGTCATGGCTTAATCAAGACATGACCATTATCATTTCATTTTTAATGCAAATTGCAAGGATCAAAGAGCATCTTCCAAATGAAATGATGATGGTCAAAGTGTCAACCTAGGTCAACAAGTCAAGAATGTCAAATGGTCAACAACCATAACCATGCACAATTATATTAAACTAATATCAATTAACCATAATACACACATAAGCATTATGGTTAATAAAATGACAATGGTCATTAACCCTAATCAAAGTCCTCTCCCTCTGTCTCAATCAACTGTGCATACGCACCCGTATTCGTGATCCGAGGAACACGAATACAAAGAGATAAAACCAATCCCAAATCATATACTAGGATCTGGCTTAAACCAAAACCCGCTAGTATAAGCTGTCCGGACAGCAAACGTGCACAAGTGCGCGGATGTGAACGAACCCTGTCGCAAAACCATGCGACCTCTACTCATTTTGCCTAAAGGAGAATAGCTCTCTGTGTGGGACTCTAAAGACTCGACACTACGCTGGCAGTGGGTTTAACCACAGACCGCAAGCGGCACTAGCTGTACGTAACGGTCCCCAGGTAGATGCCGATAAGAAGACTGACGAGGTAACCCCATCTGAACTCCTACTGAGCCTGTATGTGACAGTCTCCGTACAGTCCGGTATGTTCGTCTGATACATCGCATGGCGGGCCTAGGGGGGCGGTGAACGTCAGTCCCCTAATAGCGGTACAATTCGTGTCGGAGTGAAGCCCAGAACAGCCTGAGATAACACTGGAAACCTACCAGTATATCTCGCTTGCCCTGGCCAGGGAGTACTTGTGTAATGGCTCTCCTGGACACAGCGCGATGTCAACCCCCAATACCGGGAGAGACGAATCCTGTCTAACCGTCACTGCCTCCAAGTGCTTCGGGACTGCACCCAAAAACTACCTGTTTGCACGACTCCTTTGAGCCGTAGTAGGGTAGTAATCAAAGTGCAGTGGGAACACACTCGAGGCGAAGTGACAGTATCAAGTTAGCGGACTAAGCTGTACTCATGTCACCTGGGAACTGATAACTGACGATAGGTATAATACCAACCAACAGTTCCCGACGAGTCCTGTCCAGTGTACTCGTAACCTAACGAGCACCCGCATACTATCTCAAGTACGACGTACTGACGGCTGTGGGACAGACCGTCTCCCACGCTGGGATGAGAAGCGCATACGCTAGTCTACTCCGGAGTATCGATACCCTATCTCGATAGTCCAACGACCAGGGACCTGTATAAGGATGTGCTTATGGATTACCCAGCCCCCACGAGTGTGAGCGCCATCACAACGCTGGTAATCAAGCAATAATCCTAAGGGCTCTACTAATATGTATATCAGCGATATGCTAAAAGAAACACATGCACATATTGAAGTAGAGACAAACCAAGTAGCATACTACCATTTCGAGTAAGATTGTATATACAACTGTGAATATCCCAAGCTTCCATCAAGTAATATACAAACTAGTATGATACAGTAATGGCCTCTAGGGCATATACACTAACAATCTTCCACTTGCACTAAGGCCATGTACTGGCGTATCGAAGACCTATCATCTCGATCAGCCGCTCGAACTGAGTCTGGGGCAAGGCCTTGGTGAATGGATCTGCAGTGTTATCTTCTGAAGCAACCCTCCGAACCTCAATCTCCTGGCGATCCACGATCTCCCTGATCAGGTGATATCGCCTCAAGATGTGTCTGGATTTCTGATGGGACCTGGGTTCCTTCGCTAAAGCTATAGCCCCGTTGTTGTCGCAATACAGAGGTATTGGGTCAACAATGGACGAAACCACCTGAAGTTCTTTCAAGAACTTCCTCATCCAGACAGTTTCTTTTGTGGCATCAGATGCAGCGATGTATTCCGCTTCCATAGTCGAGTCAGCAACGGTTTCCTGTTTGGAGCTCTTCCAACACACCGCCCCTCCATTGAGGGTAAAGACAAAACCAGACATGGACTTGGAATCATCCTTGTCACTCTGGAAGCTGGAATCAGCAAAGGCCTCAATCTGGAGGTCTTTTCCGCCATACACCAAGAACATCTCCTTAGTCCTTCTCAGGTACTTGAGAATGTTCTTTACCGCTATCCAATGTTTCTCCCCAGGGTTTGACTGATACTTGCTTACCACACTCAGTGCATAAGCCACATCTGGTCTGGTACACAACATCACATACATTATAGAGCCTACCGCAGAAGCGTAGGGTATAATAGCCATGCGATCCCTCTCCAAATCAGTCTTGGGAGACATCTCTTTAGAGAGGGTGATCCCGTGACAAGCCGGTAGATTACCGCGCTTAGAATCTTCCATACTGAATCTTTTCAGTATGGTGTCGATGTACCTGGACTGTGATAGTCCTAAAATCCTCTTGGATCTGTCACGGTAGATCCGGATCCCCAGAATGTAGGAGGCATCACCCAGGTCTTTCATGGAGAACCTGTGTGACAAGAACCCCTTGACAGATTGTAGCATAGGAATGTCATTTCCTATTAAGAGAATGTCATCCACGTATAAAACGAGGAATACTACAGTTCTCGCTACAAATCTACAATAGATGCACGGTTCATCTGGATTTTTGATAAAGCCAAATTCCTTGACCGTCTCATCAAAACAGATGTTCCAACTCCGCGATGCCTGCTTTAGTCCATAAATGGACTTAAGCAACTTGCACACCTTTCCGCTGCTCCCACTCTGAATGAAATCCTCTGGCTGGTCCATATAGACACACTCCTCTAAATTTCCATTTAGAAAAGCGGTCTTTACATCCATCTGCCAAATCTCATAATCGTGGAAGGCAGCAATGGCAAGAAGGATCCGAATGGATTTCAGCATAGCCACTGGAGAAAAAGTTTCGTCATAGTCCAAACCAGGTCTCTGACGAAAACCCTTTGCAACCAGTCTAGCTTTATAGGTCTCAACCTGTCCATCTACACCAATCTTCCTTTTGAAGATCCACTTGCATCCTACGGGTTTTACCCTATCTGGAGCAATATCCAACGTCCATACTTTGTTGGTGTACATGGACTCCATTTCGGCCCGCATTGCATCTAGCCATTTTACCGATTCGACGCTCTGAATGGCTTACTGGAAGCTAGTAGGCTCATCACAATCTATGATGCATTCCTCTCTATCCCCGTCAATGAGAAAACCGTAGTATCTCTCGGGCGGATGAGACTGCCTGCTACTCCTGCGGAGTGGCGTGGGAATGTCCTGATCTTTCGAACCCTCTGGTTCTACTAAGCTTTCAGTAATAGCTTGTAGTTCTGGAATTTCTTCCAGTTCTATTGCGCTCCCACTTATTTCTTTTTCTAAGAACTGATGTTCCAGAAAATGGGCATTACGAGAAACAAGGACTTTTTGTTCCTCTGCGTAATAGAAAAGATACCCCCTGGAGTTCTTTGGGTATCCCACAAACTTGCACAGTACTGAGCGTGCCTCTAGTTTGTCTGTATACTGCTTTTTGACATAAGCTGGACATCCCCAAATCTTCAGGTATTGAAGATAGGGTTTCTTCCCACTCCATAACTCATATGGTGTGGTAGGCACAGTCTTAGTGGGAACTCGGTTCAAAAGGTATGCAGCTGATTCTAGCGCATATCCCCAGAACAATCGCGGCAACTCAGCGTTACTCATCATGGACCGTACCATATCCAATAGGGTTCGGTTCCGTCTCTCCGATACACCGTTATGTTGCGGAGTGTATGGAGGAGTAAGCTGAGAGAGAATTCCATTCTCTTTTAAGTAACCCAGGAACTCGGCACTCAAGTATTCACCACCTCGATCAGATCTCAGTGTCTTGATACTTTTGCCTATTTGTTTTTCTACTTCATTCTTGTATTCCTGGAATTTCTCAAAAGCTTCGGATTTATGCTTCATTAAGAAGACATGTCCGAACCTTAAAAAATCATCCGTAAAAGTAATGAAGTAAGAATAACCGCTTCGTGCATGTGTAGACATTGGACCGCACACGTCGCTGTGTACGAGTCCCAAGAGCTCGCTCGCTCTTACTCCGTGTCCAGTGAACGGAGTCTTTGTCATCTTTCCTTTGAGACAGGATTGACAAGTTGCATACGATTGATATTCGAACGGATCCAAATATCCTTCTGCATGTAACTTAGTCAACCTTCTCTCATTGATGTGACCCAGTCTACAATGCCATAAGAAAGTTTTATTGATTTCTGGAGACTTTCTTTTGTGTGTATTCTGGACATTGAAAATCTGTTGTTGGTTTAAAACGTATATACCGTTGTTTAATGTACCTGACCCAATCAAAACTTGATTAAGGTGAATGTTCACTACATTACTTACAAATGCAAATTCATAACCTTCTTTAGATAATAAAGATACAGAAATGATATTACAGATTGCATTTGGTACATAATAACAACTACGCAAAACCAAAAAGTGTCCATCCGACAGTCCCAGGTGATAGTCCCCCACAGCCTCAGCATCCATGCTAGCACCGTTTGCAACTCTGAGGGTCATGTCACCTGCCTTCAAAACTCTACGCTTTCTCAATGCCTGCAAAGAATTACAGATATGAGATCCTGATCTGGTATCCAATACCCAGGATGTAGAGTTTATTGATAGACAGTTTTCAATAACATGCACACCTGAAGCTGAAGCCGCAACTCGCTTCAGATCCTGGGTTCTGGCCTTCCAAGCCTTGCAATCCTGTTTCCAGTGACCACTTTTGTGACAGTAGAAGCATTCTTCCTTCCCCATCAGCTTTCCCGCTACCTTTGTTGCCTTTCCTTTTCCCTTCGTATCCACTTTACTGACACCGCCTCTTGGTTTGGCGGGGGCTTTCTTCTTCTTACCCTTGGCTTTCGCCCTGGATCTAGAAGAGGAAGATCCTCCTACAAACAAAGTGGATGTCTTCCTACCTTTCTGTATGGTGCCCTCAGCACTCCTCAACATGTTCAGAAGTTCGGAAAGTTCAACCTCCTTTCCTTGCATGTTGAAGTTAAGGATAAACTGGGCGTAAGTGGAAGGAAGGGACTGGAGAATCAAATCAGTATAGAGTTCATTCTCCAACGTGGTCCCAAGGTCCGCGAGCTCCTCTATGTAGCCAATCATCTTAAGCACGTGTTCCGCTACCGATGATCCGACGGCCAATCTTGCCGAAAATAGCTTCTTCGACACTTCGTATCTTGCGATACGAGACTGCTCTCCATACAGTTCTTTTGTATGGAGAAATATGGACTCTAGGTCCATATTCTCATGCCTCCTCTGATGTTCGTTGTCCATCGAGGCAAGCACGAGGCATTTGGCCTTCGCGCAATCGATCTCCCATGTCTTACGGATTTCTTTATCCGCGACGCTGGAGGTGGGACCTGGGACAGGGGGAGCTTTGGTGGTAAGGACATACCCCAACTTGTCGTAAGTGATTGCCATATTGATATTCCTGAGCCAATCTTTGTAGTTTGGCCCTGTCAGTATATTTTTATCTAGTAATAACTTAAGTCCGGTCATGTTGAATGGTCGCTGCAATTAGGAGAGAGAAAAGAAACACTTTAGCATGATGCTCTTGCAAGTTTAGAGTGGTTTTTAGTTTGTCTAAACTGGATGGCTCCCACTGTCTCTCGAATCCCTTCTCAAACCGTAAAGAAAGGATTAGTCGGGATCAATCTCACCGTACAATACTTGCTTAACCGTTCAGCCAGGCCAGTGTCGGTACTTCGAGAGAGGTTTTCCAACGCTTTCGCGAAGTTCCTTAATTAAGTAACCTCTTTTCCCTGTGGGCGTAGCCCCGCTAACACCTTTCTAGACACCTACCAGGTTTATAGCATTGATCGTTAAGTGAGAGTTTTCCCGAGGAGTAGCATATACTCACAGTAGGATCGGGATCCAAATATCATCGCGTGATAAAACCGAAGGAATCCTACCAGAATCATCACACTCCAAATGGTATGCAGCGCTAGCAAGTTTCAGTACTTATGAAACTCCCGATGTGGATTTTTGCCCCATGCTCTTATGACCTTGGCGTGAGGTCAAAATGTCATAAGTCACATGTCAAGTTCTTCCCATCATTATCCCGGTTAATTTGAACCCACCCGTACCTACCCTTGACGTAGGCCAAAATGGCAGTACGACTGTCTCAAACCAACGCATTCTATCTATGCAACAGATAAATATCCGGCAGCTACCAATCACTATGCCTTAGCGTGAGGTCAAAATACATAGCTTGAATACTACCGAATATTTAACTGAAATGATGGAGGGCTACGAATGGTTTTGGCGAAACCGTGAATGTAGTGAACTTGATATAATCGATGGAACGAGATAGCTTTTAAAAGGAGTGGTTCAAGCTCCGCGTTTAAAAGTTTAGTTTTGAAAAGAACCGAGTGGTTTTCAAAGTGTTCCAATCGACTTTTACTTGGTTTATTTTCTTGCATTAGTTCTTTTAATGCGTCCCATAATTTAATCCTACCATTGCAGAAAACAACCAAAATATGACGTACGCTTATGCCATTCGCATTCGCCACGGGACCCCGTCATCACCCGTTAGGTTACTTAACTAACGACAGAGCGGGGGCTGGGCTAGCGCGGCTGTAAAACATAAGCAACGCCTAAATAGTTATAGTATATAGATATATAGCAATGATAGACATTACAGATCACAGATGAATACATTGGATATACTAGGAATCCGCAATCCGTTCGAGCCTGCAACGAAAAGCGGATTACACGGTCGCGGTGAATAGCCAATACCCCACCCAAGACCCCTACGGGTGCGGCAAACTACCCGCCAAGTACCCGAAGCGAAGCAACCTCCCTCAACTCCGTGAGTAGGCCACTCGGCACTTCGAGATACCCGGTAGTTTGTGCACCCCTCCATGGGTCTATCCTAGGAGCAAAAACAGTAAAAAGAATTATACAATGACGGCTACAACCCCGACCCGGTTGTGCGGCCATACAAATAATATTACATCAATTTACATATTACAATGAATGAAAGAAAAAGAAACACTCATCTCACATCCACCCCGGCTATTCACCCGCGACAATCCAACGAATTCATATACATATACCATCATCAAACACAGATCACAGATATGTATAACCCCCACTAATCGACATATAGCGATTAGCCGACGTTCAATACATAAAAACATCATAGATATAACCGATTAGTCAAAGTATAGTGAAGTTCGATCAAAAAATACGGATTTATAGGCCCCCAAATACAAATTTCTTTTCTGGAAAATCTGGGCTGATATAAACCATCTTAAAAAATCCCAAAACCACAACCTAAAAACACTGCACCAAACTCGGTCATGAACCGAGTCAAAACGGCGGCGGTTCCGCGGCAAAAGTATACCCATTGCCGCGGAACCGCGGCGCTTTGAAGGGATCACTCGACCGTTTTTGGTGGGCTTCTTCACAAAACCCTGAGATGATTTTTGGAGTAGGACTTTTTATTTTTAGAGCAGAAAAAATTTTAACAGAAACTTAGGGTTTTGCATGTCGTAGTTTTGTGATTTTTCCGATCGAACTTCTATATACTTTACTACCTAGCTAGTTTATGTTTAGTTAGGCTCTGATACCACTGTAAGTCCACGTTGCCCACCCCGGTGCTTGCGGAGAGGCGGAAAACGGAATAAAAATCGGATTTTTATCATGCTGGGCAACATGGACTAGACAAAGGAGGATCTTTGCTAAACAAAAACTAGCTAAAGCTAACTAGAAACTAGCTAAAGGGTAGAATGGTTATACCTAGGGCTTTATGTCCTTCTCTCCTTCCTCCTTGGAGTAGTAGAAAGGGATCACCTTTGTCGTCTTCTCACGTCGAAGAAGGATCCACCCGAGAGCCTCAACCTTTGGCTTCAACTTCAAGCTAGAAGTAACGAGGGTGCTAGAAGTGCTAATCCTAGAACCCTAGATGAGAGTAGAGATTACTATGGAATGGTTTTTCTCAAGCTCAAGTGTTTCTCAACACATGAGAGGGGAGAGCTTGAGGAAGAGGAAGAGCAAGAGAGAGAAAGTATATGATAGAAAATGAGAGAAATATGAAGCATTCTCACATATATGTGTGAATTATTGTGAATTGATAATTAGTGAGATAATTGTCATGGCTTAATCAAGACATGACCATTATCATTTCATTTTTAATGCAAATTGCAAGGATCAAAGAGCATCTTCCAAATGAAATGATGATGGTCAAAGTGTCAACCTAGGTCAACAAGTCAAGAATGTCAAATGGTCAACAACCATAACCATGCACAATTATATTAAACTAATATCAATTAACCATAATACACGCATAAGCATTAGGGTTAATAAAATGACAATGGTCATTAACCCTAATCAAAGTCCTCTCCCTCTGTCTCAAGCAACTGTGCATACGCACCCATATTCGTGATCCGAGGAACACGAATACAAAGAGATAAAACCAATCCCAAATCATATACTAGGATCTGGCTTAAACCAAAGCCCGCTAGTATAAGCTGTCCGGACAGCAAACGTGCACAAGTGCGCGGATGTGAACGAATCCTGTCGCAAAACCATGCGACCTCTACTCATTTTGCCTAAAGGCGAATAGCTCTCTGTGTGGGACTCTAAAGACTCGACACTACGCTGGCAGTGGGTTTAACCACAGACCGCAAGCGGCACTAGCTGTACGTAACGGTCCCCAGGTAGATGCCGATAAGAAGACTGACGAGGTAACCCCATTTGAACTCCTACTGAGCCTGTATGTGACAGTCTCCGTACAGTCCGGTATGTTCGTCTGATACATCGCATGGCGGGCCTAGGGAGGCGGTGAACGTCAGTCCCCTAATAGCGGTACAAGTCGTGTCGGAGTGAAGCCCAGAACACCCTGAGATAACACTGAAAACCTACCAGTATATCTCGCTTGCCCTGGCCAGGGACTACTTGTGTAATGGCTCTCCTGGACACAGCGCGATGTCAACCCCCAATACCGGGAGAGACGAATCCTGTCTAACCGTCACTGCCTCCAAGTGCTTCGGGACTGCACCCAAAAACTACCTGTTTGCACGACTCTTTTGAGCCGTGGTAGGGTAGTAATCAAAGTGCAGTGGGAACACACTCGAGGCGAAGTGACAGTGCCAAGTCAGTGGACTAAACTGTACTCATGTCACCTGGGAACTGATAACTGACGATAGGTATAATACCAATCAACAGTTCCCGACGAGTCCTGTCCAGTGTACTCGTAACCTAACGAGCACCCGCATACTATCTCAGGTACGACGTACTGACGGCTGTGGGATAGACCGTCTCCCACGCTGGGATGAGAAGCGCATATGCTAGTCTACTCCGGAGTATCGATGCCCTGTCTCGATAGTCCAACGACCAGGGACCTGTATAAGGATGTGCTTATGGATTACCCAGTCCCCACGAGTGTGAGCGCCATCACAACGCTGGTAATCAAGCAATAATCCTAAGGGCTCTACTAATATGTATATCAGCGATATGTTAAAAGAAACACATGCACATATTGAAGTAGAGACAAACTAAGTAGCATACTACCATTTCGAGCAAGATTGTATATACAACTGTGAATATCCCAAGCTTCCATCAAGTAATATACAAACTAGTATGATACAGTAATGGTCTCTAGGGCATATACACTAACAAGGTTTTGGAATTGTCGGATAATGTTGCCTTAGTTCCATTGTAAATTAGAGTGGTTCCTCTATCTTTGGTTATGAGTTTGAGAATAAGGATTATTATAGTTATTATGTTGATATGCAGCATTAGCGGTTTCTTGCCCTTTAGGACCGCTAAGAAGTGGACATTCATCCGAAAGGTGGAAAGAGTCTAGGCAGTTAAGACAAGGAGAGAGTTGACTGACTTAAGCAACGGGAGCGGGGATAGTTGATAGTTTTTTTTATTGATTTCTGAATGGCAGCCAACTGGGCTTGCATTCCAATCGTAGCTTCAACTGCATGGATCTCTCCCCTAAAATTAGTTGTATCTCTCTCATTAGAACTCTCCCACTGCATGGTCTTATTGGAAAGTTCCTCTAGAATGTCCTATGCATCGTCCTCCTTCTTCATCATAAATTCCCCTTGATACATAAAATCTAACATAAACTTAGATTCCATACTGTCATATACTATTTGACATAGTTTCCACTTAGTTATACCATGATGGGGGCATTTTATGAGAAGGTCCTTAAAACGTTCGAAATATTTCCAAAAAGATTCTCCTGGTTTTTACGAAAAAGTCCTAATTTCATTTCGAAATTTGGCTGTTTTAAAATGTGGGTAGAACTTTTTAAGAAATATTTTAGTAAACTTATCCCATGTCCTAATAGTATTGGCCGGCACACTGTAAAGCCGATACTTAGTTTTATCAGTGAGGGCAAAAGGGATAAGTCTAAGCTTAACCGCATCTTGAATTAACTGCTTAACTTTAAACATTTGACATTAGTCCTCAAACCCCTTATGAAGACATACGCGTCTTCAGATTCTAAATTATGAAACTTAGGAATTGAGTTTATGAAATCAGGTTTTATTTCATAGTTACCGTCTACTAGCGGTAAAACTATGCAAGATGTCAGTGATATGCGGACATGATAGCATTTATCCTGTAGGGTAGGTGTAGCGGGAACAATCTCAGCCATTACATCTTCTGAATCAAGATGAGTCAATCCATATTTTTTGTCTCGGCCCCACACGTGCATACACCGTATGCAAAAGAATATAAGTTATATTCTTTTATGTTTTTTTTATATGCAAAAACTAAGATGACTAGGGATTCTAAAAAAAATCACAATCAAAGATACGCAAAAAACCTAGATCTAAAGTTACCTAGGTCAAGTTACTAGACCCGCTCCTAATTGCCAAGAGACAAATTGCCGGATAGATCCTCTAACAGCTTTTTAACAACCTTGAAATCAGATCAGTGCCAATTAAGTGGGAGGGTCCCGCTATACGAATCACCGAAATAGTAGGCCTTAATTAAATAACCACAACTAATCATACATCACTAGATACCTTATGATTGAATCGGATAACCGTTGGATTACCTACAACATCCTCTTGTTTTATTGAGCATGAAATGTTCTTAGGGGGCTGAACTTTAGATATTTTTTAAATTAATGTAGCTTAATACAAATACTTAGTTGTGATTTGTAGGGCCTAGGAAGGGTAATGAAATCCCCACCTAATCTGGATTTGGGTTGTTGCCCCTTAGAATCTTTTTAAATATGCAATGCAGTCACACAAAAAAATCTAAAATAATAAAAAATCTAAACTAATATTTTTTTAAAAGTGGCACAAAGAATCCTGCAAAAATATGTTAGTTGGAATAAAAAGATTTAGGGAAGAAGATATCGTACCTAAAGTCAAGAGATTTTCCTCGATTCTGCTGCAAGCCTGGCATTTTTATCAACAATGGAACAAAGTTCCAGAATGTACTCAAGAAATGCAACAAACTGCAACTTGAATTTTTTGTGAAACCCTAAAAATTTTGGCAGAAATTGACTGTATGTTGGTTTCGGCTGAAATTTTTTAACCGGGGCAAAAAATCTAACTTCCTTCTTGCTTAACTTGATCTGCTAGTCCTGGAAGTTTGTGTTGTTTCCTGAAATTTAAACCAGAGAATTCGCAGAATCAAATATAATAAAATGAAACTAAAATTAATTAAAAACTACGCCTTCCCGGCAACGACGCCAAAAACTTGTTGGGATTTTTATAATTCTCTAAATTAAACCGCAAGTATACAGCTATATCGCAGTTGTACTTGAGAATTGTTCCCATGAAGAGATATGTTTAATCAATTTTAACTAAGTTGCAAAATTTTTGTTATTTTAAAAATCTAAGAATTTAAAAGTGCAATTTAAAATAGAGTTGGCTTTCAAAGAGAAAGAAAGCTCTAGGGTTTTTATTTGCTTTACTAATATGGTAGTTTATATGATAAACTTTTATTCGATTTCCTAGTTTTAACTAATGATCTATTAATAACATAAAACATAAGATAAATTATTTTATTTAATCTTATCCTATCAATTATATTATATCATTTATATTTAATTAAAAATCCTAATTCTACTTTATTAAAATTATCTAAGTTAGCCATCTATGCATATTTGTAGGTTGTAACACCCTAGTACGGTTACGGTATTATTTGGTATTTTAAAACTTGATTTGTATTTCTTTTATTTTTTGATTCTTTTAGGTTGCAATCGATTCGAATAGTAGAGGTGGTTATCTGACCCAACCCGCATGTGTGAAACCGAGTATAGTGCTAGATTAATATTTTGTTTAATATTAATCGTAAACTGAATTCATGAGAATCTAGTATAAACATATATATATATATATATATATATATATATATATATATATATATATTATGCACATATCTTTAGGTAGCCACAAGTTAAGGATAATCTATTTTGGTTTACTGTCATCTGATAGTTAAGCATCCCATTTCGTATTTTGGTTTTTATCTATTACGTTTAAATCTCAAGATATCTAATATCAAATATTTGTTATATATATATATATATATATATATATATATATATATATAATTAACCTTATAGCAAGGGGTATAATTTATTTAAATTATATTCTTGCATTATAGTTTAAAAGATTACGTATAAGTATTATTTTCAAAATTATAATTACCGTGAGATTTTGGTAGAGATTGGCTGAAATTTGATATTATCTGTATACTATTAGTTATAATTATATTATAATAAATATTTATAACTTAACTTATAACAAACTATATATATATATATATATATATATATATATATATATTCTTTTTATAAACAAAACTTTCCCTTTCTCTCTTCCCATCTCTCTCTCTTCGTTCTCTCTTTCTCCTCGTCTTCCCCGATCTCATCCCCGAGCCCTAAACTCATGCCACCATTGTCTGCACCCTTACCTCACCCCTCCCTCATCTCCTTCAGCATCATCGTCGTCCTCGTCATCATCCCGTCTTCATCTTCCTCCTTATCCTCGAAACCCATCACTTATACCCACTGCTTTCCTCATCTCTTCGCCGTCGTCTCCTTCCTCCTCATCGCCGTTCTTTCCCCTTTCATCTTCTCCCTACAACCATCCCTAACTCCTAGCACTGACCACCTCCTCACAAACCCAGACCTTCACCCGACCAAGAACCCATCACCGCCATCATTACCATCGACATCTACTTCTTTCTTCCCTCTTCACCGGAGTCGACCCCTCTATACACCGCCGCCTTTACCTTGCCTCCTCTCGCCTTCGATCAGAACCCCGAGCACTACCCATCACCACCATCTCCATCTTCTTCTTCTCCCTCCCTCTCTCTTCAACCGAAGCAACCACCCCCGTTATCGTCGTCGAACCATCGTCGCAGCAGCCCAACACCCAAGGACCCGAGCTCCTACAGTTTTCCAGAGCCAAGTAGCTACCCCGGCGCAGTTACTTTGTCACTGTTTCCCCTTAATAAGAGAGCAAGGCTCTGTTCAAAATTTGAACCGAGGCAGCGCCTCACGTGCAAGGCACGAGAGCGCCAGCGCCCAGAGTTAAAAACCCTGAGGCAGCGCCTCACGTGCAAGGCACGAGAGCGCCAGCGCCCAGAGTTAAAAACCCTGAGGCAGCGCCTCACGTGCGAAGCATGAGAGCGCCGGCGCTAGAACTAAAAGTTCTCCACCCTTGGATCAGAGATCCAACGAAGATGATAAATCATCAGAGCACAGAATTAAATTCTGATTGAAGAAATACTCCTCAAATCTTTTTAAACAAGAAAGATTGTGCTCTGTAAATCATAGCACCGTTGGATCAAAGATGTAAAGGTGATTAAAAATCACCAAGATACAGAATAAGTTCTGTATGGGAAAATATTTTCCCAATCTTGTTAAAAACAAGAAAAACATCTTCTGTAAAACAGAAGTCCTTGGATCAAAGATCCGACGGTGGATAAATTTCCAAAATCAATTAAGAAATCTCTCAATGAGAGATTTGTTCATATCAGATTTTTGCATTTTCATACCGCCCAATTTTTATCACATTGCTTATCGGTAGATACTCTTGAGCCGTGTTTGCTAGTAAAATGCAGGATACAGGTTCTCGGTTCTAAAACGGTGATATTCATGGAAAACACGACAAAATCCGGGTTCCTGCCAACCACTGAGAAAACACGGTCTCCGCTCTTCATCCGTATGTTGCCAGATACCAGTTTAATAGACAAAATGTCAAATCAATGTCGTTTTCATGCACAAGGCTCAATGGCAGCACAAGATCTAAGAAATCTACGCGGAGCTCGAGGCAATCATGACAAAAACATCCACAAAAAGTCCACCTTTCCCTCAACAGAAATTCTGGAAAAATCGTGAAGACAATTTGAGAAAATACATATGCCAGAATAAAGTACACAGCAAACCAGGGAAGCACAAAAAATCCCATGCCCTAACTCCACCAGAGTGCGGCGGATCCGCGGCATACGGAGGCTTAGGCCGCGGATCCGCGGCCACTCTGTGGAGTCAGAGCATGGGCTTTGGGGGGTATTTGGGTCTTTTCATATGTGTTCTGGTGGTTGCCCTAGATTTCCATTCTCCAGCCTATAAATAGCCCAGAACTTTGAGAAGGAAAGGGTCCATAATCTTGTATTTTCTTTTCTAGGTTTAGTTGTGTTTCTTCTTCCTCTTCTCATCTCTTCTCCATTAAAACTTGTAGTGAGCTTTGTGAGTGAAGAATGATGAATAAAGAAGACTCTTTTGCTATTATATCTTGTCTTGTTCTTTTATAATTGCTTGTAATTTTAATTTGTTAACTAGTTGTTGTTATTTCTTGTTGTTTCTTTCTTTTCTCTTTTCCTTTATCATTAAAACAACCATGATGCTTACGCTTGATCCTTGCTAAGGTGAGGCCGCAAATAGCTAGTTGTTATCTTCTAATCTCTTCTTTCTATCGTTCTCTTTTGTTTTGTTTTATTTTTTTTCGTATCATGATGTGTGAGTAGTTTCATACTTGTTAGGGTAGGATAAGGGAAGTTTGAGAGAAGGAAATCTCTCTCACTCTTTCCTTGCCCAACAGCTTAATTCGACTCCCGTTAATTGAACCACAATCCGCTCCTTACGGCACCCTATCCTACATGATAGCGGTGATTCCGTAGTGAGACCGGTTGTGGTTGAATTAACCGGAGGTTATGGCTAAGAGCCAAGAACGGACGGACAAGCACCAAAAGGAAGAACTTATGCGTTGGAAAGCCTAGCTTATACTCGCAAGTTCCTTCCTAGTCGTGCTAATCCCCGTTGTTGCCGATTACCGTAACACCGATATTAAGAGGGGCAACGAAAGATGTGGGAGACTCCTAACTCAAACTAACCTAATCCTAACCCTAACAAGCTCTCTTTACATATCATTTTACCACTTTGATAATCACAAAAAAAATCTGAACCTTCGGACTTAACTCGTTAAAGCACATAGAAAAAGATTCCCATCTCCCTGCGGACGACCCGTACTCAACCGGCTAGCTACAAGCGAAACCGTCTTGATTGCGGTATTTAACTAAAACTTGAACACGCAGAATCCCTACCAATCAAATGGCGCCATTGCCGGGGAGACGGTAGTTTATTTCCTTGTGTAATTTCGGGTTAACTTGTGAATATAACCAAAAAAATAAAAAATAAAATATACATTGTAAAAAAAACCCATCTTGTTGTTTTTGATTAGCTTTTGTGCAAGTGTGCAGGAAAATACGAAGTTCAAGATCGGCGCCAAAGACGTCGGATAATACGGAGTTCAAGTTCAGTGCCAAAGACGTGGGAAGATAGACCCACATTTCGCGGCTACACCGCGACGGATCAAAACGAAGCAAACGGTCTACTGTCAAGATCTGGAGCAGGTACAGTGAGCAAATAAAAATTCAGAAGATCCAGACAAGCAGAGGAGACCCATACCAGCACCCACACAAAAACTGAAGGCCCAACTCCCTGTTACTGCCGCGGAACCGCGGCAATAGAGGGCTTAGGCCGCGGATCAGAGGCCACTTGGTTCCTTTGGGCTGCCAAATTCTCTCTGTAAGTCTCTTTCCTCTCTCCCACTCCTCTGGACTCCAATAAACTGTGTTTTCTGCAGATTTCTTTGCGCAAACTCTTCTCCCCCTTCCAATAAACTGTTCTTGTGCAGGATTCTTTGCGCCGCAAATAAAAATTGTTTGCAGTTGATTTGTTACCGCTTTGCATTTCTTAATACGGACTTAAGGGGCTTGAAACCAATCCAGATTGGGTGGGGATTTCATCACCCTTCCCAGGACCCCAAAAATCACAAAAGCATATGCATTGTCCATTGTAAATTAAAAAACTACTAGACTTCAGCCCTAAGGACTTCGCGCTCATTAGGAGAAGATAAACCGTGTTTAGAACCTCGCTTAACGGTATATTGTTTACGGGGTGTCTAGGAAAGTGTTAACGGCGCAACCGCCAAAAGAGAAAGGGTTATTTAATTAAGGAACTTCGCGAAAGCGTTGGACAACCTCCCCTTATCTCTGCACTTACCTGGCCTCGTGATCAGTGTATTTTTAAGCCCGTTTCTCGACACTGTTTAACTTCGACAATCAAGTTCAGGAGCAGGTCTAGTAGACCTAGGTTACCCTAGATCTAGGTGTGATTGTGCATATCTTGTTTGTGTTTACTTAAGCCGTATATCCGTACATACTTCTGTAAATCTCTTTCTAAAAACAAAACAAAAAAAAAGAAAAAAAAATCAAAAACTTTTATAAAAACTTGCCCTTTGTCGCCAAATCCATTTTTCACCCACCACCCATCACCTTTCTCCATTGACGTTTTCTTACCCTCACCTTCTCCGCTTTGACTATACTAAACTCGTTTAGTGTATGTCCGCTTGGACTCGGGACACTAACGCCCGTCTAGTCCGCGTTACGTTAGTCGCTACCGACTACGCGATCGACTCAGACGTCGATACTCCGTCCACTCCTCTTTCACCCCTTCCTTTGCCGGCCAACTCCGACGTTGACCGGAATTCTGTTCATACATCTTCACCTTCACCTTCACCAACCTCTTCTTCCGCGATGTCAGGATTTAATCCGAACATCTCTTTGACTACCCCTGGATTGGCTCCACCTCCTACGGAGACCAATAACCCACCACCACCGCCTGTTGTAGCGCCGCAGCGAATCGCGCTCCAGGATCGTTTCTATCCCACCCGTTCTGCACTTCCCACCTGCCTTTCTCTTCCTCCGTCCAATGGGGACAACTTTGAAATTAAGCCCCACTTCATCAACATGCTTCCACGTTTTCATGGGCTTGAATCTGAAGATGCCTATATCTTCATCAACAAATTTCAAAACGTCTGTGTCATGATGAAAACCACCTAGCTGTCGGACGATGCTATACGTCTACGGGTCATTCCGTTCACTTTATGCGATCTTGCTGAAAAATGGCTGTATAGCACCGCTTCCCACTCAATCACCAGCTGGGACGAGTTTGTTAAAGCATTTCTAAAAAAATTCTATCCGAATCATAAGACCGCAAGGATTCGAAATGAAATCAACCAATTCTCCCAGCTTCCTTCTGAACCCTTCTGGAAGTGCTTTGACCGGTACAAAGACCTTCTTGTTCAGTGTCCCCACCACGGTATAGAGAAATGGCAACTCTGCCAAACCTTATACGAGGGCCTGAACCCAGCAACGAAGCAGTTGTTAGAAACCATCTGTCAGGGCCACTTCCTATCAAAATCTGACGAGGAAGCGTGGCAGTTCTTTGACGACCTTGCGGAGCAAACGCTACAATGGGAGAGCACCAGACCAACTTCTTCTTCTTCTACCTCCACTTCTACCGGTCAGTCTAGGGTAGGAATTCACTAACTTGATGTCTCTATTGCGATGAAAGCTGAAATGGCTGCAATAACAAGAAAGCTTGAAGCGATAGAGAGCAAATTTTCTTCTCCTGCCCCTGCCCCTGTTCTCCCCCTTCGTACCATCTGCGCTTGTTGTTCCGATCCTTCTCACTTGACCGAAGAGTGTCCTTACAATCCACCCTCGCAAGGACAGGATCAGGTCAATGTTGCATTTCAGCAAAGACTGAGGAATGATCCATACTCTTCCACCTACAATCCCGGTTGGAGGAACCATCCCAATTTCGCCTGGAATCAGAATCAGAATCAATTCCAAGGCAACAAATTCCAAAGGGCCCCTCCACCGCAACAACAAGTGCAACAACAAACTCAACATCAATATCAGCAGCCTTTCCAACCCCAACCTTTTCAGAATCAGACGAACAACTTTGCACCCAACAATTCTTTTCCACCAAACAACTTTGTTCCGTCAAACAACGATAAGGTTTCCTCGCTCGAGCGAAGTCTGGAGGCGTTCGTTAAACAATCGACTCAATCCACCGCCAACATCCAGCCTTCCATTCAATCCTTAGTGCAACACACTGCCGCACACGGGCAAAGCATCAAGACCATCGAGGCCCAGATTGCACAGCTGAACGCGGCCTTAAGCGAGCGAGAAAAGGGGAAGCTCCCGTCCCAACCACTCCCAAATCCCGGTCACCCACATAATGCACATGTTGCTCTTGAACAACAGAACCATAATGTGAGTGCCGTGACCACACTGAGATCGGGAAGGATGCTGCAAAACAACATTGGCAAACGGATCAACGATGACACCCCGGCCGCTTCTTCCGCTTCTTCTTCTTCTTCTTCTTCTTCGTCTTCTGAGCCTATTCTCCGTTCTTCACAAGGCTCCCCTCCCTCTTCTTCTGCTCTGGACGGACCCACTTCTCACTCCACGAAGACACCTATTCTGGGATCCGTTCCAACTCCACAATCTCCTCCTCCAGCATTAGACTCAACCAATTTTCAAAATGTTCCATTTCCAAACCGGTTGAGGTCTAACAAACAAAATCCACAAATGGAGAAGATTCTGGAGTTATTTAAGCAGGTTAATATTAACATTCCTCTTTTAGATGCTGTCCAACAAGTCCCGTCCTACGCGAAAATCTTAAAGGACTTGTGCACGAAAAAGAGGAAGTCTCAGGTACCCAAGAAAGTTTTCTTGGCTAGTGCTGTGAGTGATGCCCTTACCCAATCTTTACCACAAAAACGGAAGGACCCTGGCTGTCCTACGATTTCAATTACCATTGGGGATAAGAACATCAACCGCGCACTATTAGATCTTGGTGCCAGTGTTAACCTGCTTTCGTATTCAGTATACGAGCAATTAGGCGTCGGAGAGCTGAAACCCACGCACTGCACTCTCCAAATGGCCGACCGATCGATCACCCATCCTAGGGGTGAGCTAGAGGATGTGTTAATAAAAGTCGGGGACTTCATATTCCCCGTTGACTTCATTGTATTAGACACACAGCCTGTAGCTAACCCCCGGAATCAAATTCCGGTGATACTCGGTCGTCCATTTCTTGCAACCTCAAATGCTGTGATCAATTGTCGCAATGGTTCGATGAACTTCTCTTTTGGAAACATGACGATTGAACTCAACATTTTTAGGTTGGGGAATCAGCCCACCGAACCTAATGCTTATATACTAGACGTCTGCTCGATTCAGGAGATCACCCCAGAAGAGTGTGAATTCGAGGAGTTTCTGTTTGATCACGATAATCTTGACGCCACTAGTGCGTTTCTCTTCGAACCTGCTGCTGTTTCTGCGCCCGACAACGACTACGAGTGTTTCACGTTCTCGAACGATCTTAGCCGCGCATAACCCGAGTTTGAATCCTTCGAATTTCCGGATGAGTTACCTGAACCATCCAACTCGGTTGCCTACACTCGTTTTGAACCTTTGCTGGAGTCCTTTGAGTTCGAGACCTTTGCACCAATCTTGCCTTCCATCGTTTCACCTCCAACGCTCGAACTCAAGCCTTTGCCGTCTCACCTTAAGTATGCTTACTTAGGTGAGAACGAGACCCTCCCTGTCATCATTTCGGCTTCTCTAGCTCCCGAGCAAGAGAAAGCCCTTCTCGCGGTCTTGCACAGCAACAGGCAAGCTTTTGGCTGGTCCATGGCAGACATCAAGGGGATTAGTCCCCTAATTTTTGAGCATCACATTCATCTGATGGATGATGCCAAACCAGCCCGGGATCCACAAAGACGTCTCAATCCAGTCATGAAAGAGGCTGTGAAGAAGGAGATCGTAAAATGTCTAGATAGTGGTATCATTTACCCTATCTCTGATAGCCAGTGGGTTAGCCCCATCCACGTTGTCCCCAAGAAGTCGGGCATCACGATCATAACCAACGAGGCGAACGAGTTAATCCCTACTCGCACCCAAACTGGGTGGCGAGTGTGCATTGATTACAGAAAACTCAACGCCGCAACGCGGAAAGACCACTTTCCGCTACCTTTCATTGACCAAATGCTTGAACGATTGGCCGGACACGAGTACTACTGCTTTCTTGATGGATACTCTGGCTATAATCAAATTCCCATCGCTGAAAAAGACCAGGACAAGACCACATTCACTTGTCCTTTCGGCACGTTTGCATATCGTCGCATGCCCTTTGGGTTATGCAATGCGCCCGCTACCTTCCAGCAGTGTATGATGGGAATTTTCTCAGACATGGTGGAAAAATTTCTGGAGATTTTCATGGATGACTTCTCCATTTTCGGCGATTCCTTCAACGAGTGTTTGCTGCATCTTGACGCTGTCCTTACCCGATGTAAGGACAAGAATCTCACTTTGAATTGGGAGAAATGCCACTTCATGGTGTGCGAAGGTATTGTCTTAGGACATATCATTTCGCAAAATGGCATAGAGGTTGACAAAGCAAAGATTGAGGTCATTTCCAATCTACCTCCTCCCCGATGCGTCAGAGATATCCGAGCCTTCCTTGGCCATGCCGGTTTCTATAGACGGTTCATCAAGGACTTTAGCAAGATTGCTAGGCCCTTGACTCTTTTGCTGGCCAAGGACACGCCATTCGACTTCAACTCGAGCTGTGTGACTGCATTCGAGTCATTGAAACGCTCACTCACTTCTGCTCCCGTTCTTTCTTCACCTGACTGGACGCACCCATTCGAGATTATGTGCGATGCATCCGACTTTGCCATTGGTGCTGTCCTTGGACAACACATCAACAAGATGCCGCACGTAATCTATTATGCGAGCCGAACCCTGAACGACGCCCAACTCAACTATACAACAACTGAGAAGGAATTCTTAGCTGTTTTATTTGCTTTAGAAAAGTTCAGGCCCTACCTCATCGGCTCTCCAGTCGTTGTCTACACTGACCATTCTACTCTGCGCCATCTTTTTGCGAAGAAAGATGCTAATTCTCGGTTAATACGTAGGATCCTCTTGCTTCAAGAGTTTGACCTTGTCATTAAGGACAAACGAGGATGTGAAAACGTAGTTGCCGACCATCTCTCACGACTTCCTTCTTCGCCTTCGCTTCCAATTCCAATCAACGACGTTTTCTCGGATGAACAGCTCTTGACAGTATCGTGCGAACCCTGGTTCGCAGATATTGTGAACTATTTGGCCACAGGATTACTACCGACCGAATGGTCAAGTCAGGACAGACTTCGCTTCTTATCCCAAGTAAAACACTTTTACTGGAACGAACCCTACTTGTTCAAGTACTGTCCCGACCAGATTATTCGTCGGTGTGTCCCTGATGAGGAATTCAAGAGTGTGCTGTCGTTTTGCCACGATCAAGCGTGTGGCGGGCATTTTGGGCCCAGAAAGACAGCTGAGAAGATCTTGCAATGTGGTTTTTACTGGCCACAACTCTTCAAAGACGCTCATGACTACTGCAAGACTTGCTCCCGGTGCCAACACATGGGCCGGATATCCCGGAGGAACGAGATGCCGCTCTAACCGATCTTGGTTGTGGAGATTTTCGATGTTTGGGGGATAGATTTCATGGGGACGTTTCCCAGCTCTTTCGGGAACTTGTACATCCTTCTAGCTGTTGATTACGTCTCTAAATGGGTCGAGGCTGTGCCCAGCCGGACTAACGACAACAAGGTTGTTGTTAGGTTCCTTAAAGAAAACATTTTCTCCCGGTTTGGGCACCCCCGAGCGATCATTAGCGACAATGGAAGTCATTTCTGTAACAAAACCTTCGAGGCCTTGATGCGGAAATACTCCATTAATCATAAGCTCTCTACGCCCTACCACCCCCAAACCTGCGGGCAGGCCGAAGTTTCAAATCGGCAAATCAAGCAGATACTGGAGAAGACGGTTTCAAAGAACCGTAAGGATTGGTCGCTGAAACTCACTGATGCCCTTTGGGCATTTCGAACCGCTTATAAGACCGACCTTGGCATGTCTCCCTATCGGCTTATGTACGGAAAAGCCTGCCACCTACCTGTCGAAATAGAGCATCGCGCATTTTGGGCGATAAAGGAGCTGAATCTGTCTCTCGAGGATGCGGGCAGCCATCGGAAGCTGCAGTTGAACGAACTGAGCGAGCTTAGGGATGAGGCTTACGATAACGCGGTTGTCGTTAAGAACCGAACGAAGGTGTTTCACGATAAACACCTTTTGCACAAAACCTTCGTACCTGGTCAGCAGGTACTGCTTTACGACACCCGACTTCACTTCCATCCAGGAAAGCTCAGATCTCGCTGGAAAGGGCCGTATTTTGTGCGGAATGTGTATCCTCAGGGCGCTGTGGATTTGGAAAAACCAAAGGACGGTTCACTTTTCAAAGTAAACGGACACCGATGCAAACCGTACCTTAGCGCCGAACCAACAGAGGAGCTCCTGTTCTTACAGGAGCCGGTTTACCCTGCCTAATCTTCCTCTGCCTACCTCCAAACTTCGGTTATCCAGCCAAGAACAGTGGACACTGTTCCAAATAAGTTTGGGGGTCTGTATAAACCATTTTGTATATACTTGTGTATATTCTTTTTCTTTTCTTTAAAAACAAAAACAAAAAAAATTGTGTATCGCTAACCGACAATTTTGCCCCTTCAAATGATCTCTTCATGCACTGACAGTGAGGACACTGTCCAGTTTAAGTTTGGGGGTACGCTCGGTACGCATTTCTTACCTTCGCATTCATATGTATATTTTGCATCTGCATATTAAAATCCATAAAATCCATAAAAATCTGAAAATTTTCTAAAAACATAAAAACTTTTCTGTCAAGTTAGCTTGTGGAAGAACTCTGATTCAACATTTCGACGGTTTTTGTTGGAAAAAATAGGAATAACTAAATCTTATGTTTAGATTTTGAAAACCTGAAAGATAACTCTCCTTTGAAGTTAACTATAGCTGATATACGTCTTTACATCACACTACACGTGTCGTGAGTTTTTGGGAATTAGATGACAAGTCTTTTATGTTTAAAAACTTTTAAACAGATAAATGATTTTCTGAGGATCAAATAGGTTTGTTCTGAAATAAGTAATATCAAGAATAGTTTATGAAGTAAAGCAAATATGAAGGAATGTTATTGATGCCGTAATTGGAACTAAGTCTGAAAAATAACCCATCCGAAACTTGATTGGAATGATTACACACCAAAACCCACTAAACACGTCTTTTATCTAAAAAAATAATTGAACCGCCGGTTATATCTCCGTTCGTATTAAATCATCTGATTTTCACGCCAAACTGTCTTTTGTTTTTGGACCTAGGTAACTTGAGTAATTAAGTCTGCTGGGGTGTTTCTACACCTAATGCCCTAAAACCAACTGGTTTGGGTGCATTGGCCCAAACCTCGCTAAGAAGCCTAGAAAGTCCAGATTAAAACAAAGTCAAGCAAGTGTTCTCTCCGAATTAAAATTCCTAACGGTTCTTTGTGTGAGAATAATCTTGATAAAAGACAGACTTTTATAAAAAAAAATTTAGCGGAGATATGAAGGTTTTACTCTATGATAAAGACTATTGCACGTTCACAGAGGTGTGTATGAAATGAAAACAAGAAAAAGGTGGAGTGAAGAATAAGACCTAGTTTCCTGTTAGGGAAGATAGAAATTCTGAAGTTGAAACTTTACTGGAAAACGAAACTTGAAAAATGCTTAACTCTTTATAAAACTTATGTGATCCTTTTAAAATTGTTATCTAGGCTTTAGTGTGCGACATGATGACTTTAATTGATCCTTCTGGAACTTAGCGACACTATTTGCACTGCACGTAAAGACATATAAAATCTGTAATTAAATAAGAAGTGAGGTGTGAAAAATAAAGGTTCGATGATCTAGACTTAGGATTATAGAATTGTTATTTTCTAAAACACAACTTTAGGGTTTGAATCTTAGTTATTTTACAAAAACCAACTTGACCGGATTTTATGGGTAGTATCCGCTGAAAACCCTCAGGAGACAACACTCCTCCTACTAGAGACACCTAGAGGTTTAACGGCTTGTTGCACATGCTCAGTGCAATCGCGTTCCCTGCGAAAGTGAGGTTAGGAAATTTTTTGTGAATAAATTGGCTTTGCTCGGGACGAGCAAATGATAAGTTTGGGGGTATTTGTTCATATCAGATTTTTGCATTTTCATACCGCCCAATTTTTATCACATTGCTTATAGGTAGATACTCTTGAGCCGTGTTTGCTAGTAAAATGCAGGATACAGGTTCTCGGTTCTAAAACGGTGAAATTCATGGAAAACACGACAAAATCCGGGTTCCTGCCAACCACTGAGAAAACACGGTCTCCGCTCTTCATCCGTATGTTGCCAGATACCAGTTTAAGAGACAAAATGTCAAATCAATGTCGTTTTCATGCACAAGGCTCAATGGCAGCACAAGATCCAAGAAATCTACACGGAGCTCGAGGCAATCATGACAAAAACATCCACAAAAAGTCCACCTTTCCCTCAACAGAAATTCTGGAAAAATCGTGAAGACAATTTGAGAAAATACATATGCCAGAATAAAGTACACAGCAAACCAGGGAAGCACCAAAAATCCCATGCCCTAACTCCACCAGAGTGCGGCGGATCCGCGGCATAGGGAGGCTTAGGCCGCGGATCCGCGGCCACTCTGTGGAGTCAGAGCATGGGCTTTGGGGGGTATTTGGGTCTTTTCATATGTGTTCTGGTGGTTGCCCTAGATTTCCATTCTCCAGCCTATAAATAGCCCAGAACTTTGAGAAGGAAAGGGTCCATAATCTTGTATTTTCTTTTCTAGGTTTAGTTGTGTTTCTTCTTCCTCTTCTCATCTCTTCTCCATTAAAACTTGTAGTGAGCTTTGTGAGTGAAGAATGATGAATAAAGAAGACTCTTTTGCTATTATATCTTGTCTTGTTCTTTTATAATTGCTTGTAATTTTAATTTGTTAACTAGTTGTTGTTATTTCTTGTTGTTTCTTTCTTTTCTCTTTTCCTTTATCATTAAAACAACCATGATGCTTACGCTTGATCCTTGCTAAGGTGAGGCCGCAAATAGCTAGTTGTTATCTTCTAATCTCTTCTTTCTATCTTCCTCTTTTGTTTTGTTTTATTTTTTTTCGTATCATGATGTGTGAGTAGTTTCATACTTGTTAGGGTAGGATAAGGGAAGTTTGAGAGAAGGAAATCTCTCTCACTCTTTCCTTGCCCAACAGCTTAATTCGACTCCCGTTAATTGAACCACAATCCGCTCCTTACGGCACCCTATCCTACATGATAGCGGTGATTCCGTAGTGAGACCGGTTGTGGTTGAATTAACCGGAGGTTATGGCTAAGAGCCAAGAACGGACGGACAAGCACCAAAAGGAAGAACTTATGCGTTGGAAAGCCTAGCTTATACTCGCAAGTTCCTTCCTAGTCGTGCTAATCCCCGTTGTTGCCGATTACCGTAACACCGATATTAAGAGGGGCAACGAAAGATGTGGGAGACTCCTAACTCAAACTAACCTAATCCTAACCCTAACAAGCTCTCTTTACATATCATTTTACCACTTTGATAATCACAAACAAAATCTGAACCTTCGGACTTAACTCGTTAAAGCACATAGAAAAAGATTCACATCTCCCTGCGGACGACCCGTACTCAACCGGCTAGCTACAAGCGAAACCGTCTTGATTGCGGTATTTAACTAAAACTTGAACACACAGAATCCCTACCAATCAAGATTTCCTTAACTGAATCAACAAATCATCCTCCCCTATATAAAGACCCCAAGACTTCAAGTCTTGTACGGAGGAACCCCCCCATAAGTTTCAAGTTAAAAAAGAAGAGCAAGCAAAAAGATCTTTGTCACGCCCCGCTTCACAGAGTATGCTAAGATAGGCACGTGACATAGCCAACCATGCTTCCTGTGGATAGGAAAAATCCTTCCACAGTCACATTACGGCTGTAGAGATATCAAGAACAGAAAAGTAAACTAAACTATATAGTACATGTCCATAAGCCAGAATAAATGAATCAAGAAATAATATAATATGCGGAAGCAAAAGGTCCAATAAATAAAACACCTGGAAAGTAAAACTGGATACCAACAGGATCCTCACCGCTCGGTCTAACAGCGGCAGTACTCTTGATCAATCTGCAACAAAGGTAGAGGATCTGGGTCATGCAAAACCCAGACGTCAGTGCGTCATAATATCAAGCAATAAATTAAATAGGGATAGCAAGACATGCGGGTATGTGTATGAACAGTAAAACATGTAAACAACAATATAAATAAGGACAGTGAAGGGTAGTGTGCAGTGAGTAATCTAATCTGGTCGGCTGTGTTAACTACTCTCAAGTCATTGAAATCAATTTGATGAATCATTGATGTAACTCAATAGTATCCCGTGCGTGCCCGGGATCACGGTCTATGACTCTCGGGCTAAATCCGAGACGTGCCGCAAGGCAGTAAAAGGGTAGTAGGTAATGACGAGTGATGTCAGCAGCATCACCCCGAGGCTGGCCTAGCCCGTAGGACTGATCAGAAAAGGTAGAGAACTGTCGAGTTACAAGTCAGATTTCATCATTGATTTCCCCATACCCCCAAGTTATATGTATTCAAGTCAGGTATTAAATAATCTAGAGCTAATGCCAATACAGGATCAGGCAGGTACGGGTTTGTCTGGATAGACAACAGGAACTGTCCGTAAGGACAACAGGTCAGGTTTGTTGGCATTAGACACAAGATCAGGTAACAGGTAAAACCATGGTACATCAGGTCAAGCCAGGTAATATATAGGTATCATTTCATGTCGAGAGGTGCACGGTACCATGTCGTATCAAGTATTAGGTGTAACAAGTCATGTCAGGGTGCATAAGATGTTATGTGGGTGCTCATAATCAACTAATCATAAGTGTAGATATACAAAACAAGCATGGGGTACTAGTGGAACAATAAAATAGAACATTGGAATGTGATATGCAATCAGGTACAGATTAAGGCATATAGATGCACAGTTATGATTAGGGTTAAAGTTAAAGTTCTAATACTAATTAAACTACAATATATCAATTGTGGAATGTTAATATTATAATATTATATATTAAAGTGATCTATTGATGCAATAATATGTATACTAGACGAGATGGATGCAAACGGGTGTTTGAAACATTATAAACTATCTAACAGGGTACTATGGGCATGTAAATAATTATTATATGATTTAAATATGGATATGGATACTAGGTATAGTAAATCAAAATGCAACATGGTATGTTCCAAGTTATGAATCTAAAATGATAAAATGGACATCGAATGTTAAAATGTAACATGAGACATTGGATTAAATCTATAGGTTTAACAGGTAATTAAATAAATATAAAATATTATGAATAGCATGTAGCAAGTTTCACTTGCCTCGATGGATCGCGATACGGATACGCACGGCAACGTCGAAAGTCGGGAACACGTCGCGATGTGTCCACACGAGCACAGAACAGAACCATATACTGCAAGAATACGACCATGCTGGATATGGACATCTACTGGATCGCCCGGATCGTCGGCGACGAGCACGGATCCGGCGACGGTCGGAAACTGAGAACCAAGCGAAGAAGAGAGAAGAAGAAGAAGAGAAATGAGAGAAGAGGGAGAGGAAGTGGAGACGAGGCGAGGGTGAGGTCGGGGTTTAGGCGGTGGCGAGATGGCGGAGGCGGCGTCAGCGACGAGGAGGCAAGGTTAGGGTTTTGGGTTTGTATGAAAAAGAAATGAGGAAGGAAGAATTATACAGAGAGAGGGAGAGAGAAAGAATTAGCGAGAGGAGAGAGAGAGAGATTCTGAGAGAGAGAGAAGGAGAGAGAGAGATCGAGATGAGAGAGAGGAAGAGAGAGATCGAGAGAAAGAGAGAGGGGGAGAGGAGAGATAATATTGTATTTTAGCGGGGAGAGAGAAAGAGAGAAGAGAGAGGAAGAGATATATTGAGAGAGAGAGGTGGGGTCGGCGCATAAAAGAAGAGTCTGATTGGCCTAGAAAAAATATTTTAAAGAAAGAAAAATTTAAAAAGATTTTTTTGTGTAACCAACAGTATAGAAGAAAATTTATTCGATTAAGATTAAAAGATTTTAAATAAATGATTTTTGGCGAGATACAAAGTATGTCAAAACGCGCCCGGGACGGGTCAAAAATTTAGATTTAAAATACGAAAAATATATGCAACTTCCAAATTTCAAAATGAATGCCCAGTTAAAAAAAAGTATACCCCCAAGAACGGATGCACGTACGTGCGCGTAGCCATCCAAACACGTCCGTTTCACTGAACGGGACGAGAACAAGATGTGCGGATGCTACCACGGGGTTAGGGGCATCATGCAGGTTATGAAATGCAATTTTAAATTATTTTCTGTGACCTAAAATGTTATATGATAAAAAATGCGATACTAGATAAATACCGGTATGTACTAAACATGAGATGCACGTGTCCATGCAACAAGTCAAGGTAATCTATAAATAAGAATCAAACAGGTTCAAGCAAGTGGGTCGGGTCAAATGTAATGTAAAAGTGTAACTACCATTCGCATCCAAACAAGACATATCAGTAAAATACCACAGATAATAAATACGGAACAAAAATTGGTATAACTGAACTCGGTTGTTACAAGCTTTCAAAGACAAGAAAGAGGAAGAACTTTCTTCAAGGTAAATAGAGATAATAGTATCTCATCTGCATACCCTAGGGTTTAACCCTTATAAAAGAACATAGTTCTTTCTTTGGATATGAGATCCATGAGGCGAATCTCCCACAAATGAGAATTTAATTCTTGTAGGGATAAATTTGTTCTTGGGGATTGAAAATCCAGGGGGGAACAAAGAATTGAACTCTTCAGAAAAATGCACAAAGAGGGAAACAGCGCCGAGCATCCCACGTGCCACTCACGTGGGCGCTGCTAAAATAAAGAGTGCTTAGCACTCAGTGGTTGGCGCCCAGTGCCAAGCGCTCCATGTGCCCCTCACGTGGGCACTAATAAAATAAAGAGTGCTTAGCACTCAGCGCTTGGCGCTCAGCGCCAAGCGCTCCACGTGCCCCTCACGTGGGCGCTAATAAAATAAAGAGTGCTTAGCACTCAGTGGTTGGCGCCTAGCGCTAAGCGCTACACGTGCCCCTCACGTGGGCGCTGATAAAATAAAGAGTGCTCTGCACTCAATGGTTGGCGCCCAGCGCCGAGCACCCCACATGCTTCTTATGTGGGCGCTGTTTAACATAAAGCGTTGTGTAAGTAGAGCCCAGCGCCATAAAGAGTGTTTAACACTCAATAAAAAATAAAAAATTGAGTGGGTTAAGTCCAAGCTGACCAAAAGTCCCTAATTCAGATCAACCGAGCCCATGGGCTCACAACTTTTCTAAATTTGATCTTAGTCCTAAACCAAACTACAGATCTCTCAACTGACATTGGTTCAAGGGTACATCTCCCCACACCTCTGATATATGTCGTTGTAATTCTTCAACGTCTTCGGAGAGGTGGTGGGTCCCGACAATCAACAAACCCAACGGACCGCAACGTCCCTAAATTAAACTCTACGGACAATGATGTCCTTAAACCCAACGGACCGCAACGTCCCTAAATTAAACTCTACGGACAATGATGTCCTTAAACCCAATAGACTGCAACATCCCTAAAACTAAACTCTACGGACTATGATGTCCTTAAACCCAATGGACCGCAACGTCCCTAAACTAAACTCTACGGACCGCAACGTCCTTAAACTAAACTCTATGGACTATGATGCCCTTAAACCCAATGGACCGCAACGTCCCTAAAACTAAACTCTGTGGACTATGACGTCCTTAAACCCAATGGACCGCAACGTCCCTAAACTACACTCTATGGATAGCAACGTCCCTAAACTAAACTCTATGGACTATGATGTCCTTAAACCAACAATGGACCGTAACGTCTCTAAACTAAAACGATAGAGCCCAAATGCTCTTTCATTGGATCAAAAATGATCTCGAGCCCCCGTTAAGTAGATCTTAGTCCAATATCGGATTAACGTATCCTTAACAAATATTTAAGTTTGATCTTAATCTCAAACGAGATTAACGATCCTTAAAACAAACCCAAATCTAAGAAAATACGGATTTGGACTAATCCCCGCCCTACGGACGAAAACATAAATTAGTCTCCGTATACAATCCACGGCCAACCAAAAATAAAATAAACACACACGACACGAAGTGAACATCTGGAGCAGGAGAAAGTGGTTATCGCTACGAGGTAACGTAATTAATTGCAGGGGCTTGCGCTTGTAGGGAAGAGCGTCCCCACAATCAAAAACCCGTCACAACGAGGGGGAATCTGACGAAGTCTGCTACAACGGCCGCATCCGTCTAAACCTCCAACACACGGTGCCATAAATCAACTTGGTATCTTCGGAGAGGTGGACGGATAAAACCAAATAGCATATGCCCCCAAATTCAGGCAAGACGTTTGTCTTTCCCGGTTTTCGACAATAAACAGATTCTGGCACGCCCGGTGGGACCTTTTCCTTTTTCCACTCCACACTTCATGTGTCGTGTTTCGCGAACAAATCGTGGTTTAATATGGTTGCCCCTGGAGTCAAAGTACTGAGATTTGGTGTTTTGCTCCCGTGCAAAGAAAAGAAGATCAATGGCTTCCAGCTGCACCAACTACAACAACAACTCTTGCTCCGTCCCATCTGGAGGAGTAACTTACGGGCCCCAAGCGGCCTCCATGTTCACAATGCCGGTGGAACAGGTGACACATGCCACCACTGGCTTGTTCTTCGGGACCATGATCCCGCCAACAAGCTTCAGCGTCCCGATGCCATCACAGGAAGCTCCGAAGAAGTCGGTCTTCGATTGGCTAGCAACTATCGCGGCCCTTCTCAACGGGTCGTCCAAGTCTACTACCTCAGTCTTCGACAGGCTGAGCCTAAGCTCAAATGGTCCCGCAAAGGGGCTCGCAATACTGGAGAAGGCTATCCCAACTCCTGCTGCAGGTGAAGTCATCCAAACTACTTCCCCTACTCGAAAGTCGGCCTTCAATAGGTTGACCATTCCCTCCCAGCGGATGTCAGTCTTTGACAGGCTAGCGCCAATAACAGCCTCTCCTCAAAGCAGGGGGCATGACGAAGCTACTCCGATGATAGAGGTGATCCCGGCTACATGACATGCTCGACGTCATCACTGGCACCGAGTGAGCAAAGCTGGGGTAGTTCCCCTTCTGAACTTACCCCACCAACTCCAATGGTGGAAGTTGATGCTACTGTTCCAACTGGGAACAACTTTGAGCCGCTCAGGAGGGTGCGCAAGAACTCTCCAATTGCCGTACTAAAAAGATCTCCTCCACCCGCTGAAAATGTTACTAAAGCGAAGCCGGAGCAGCCCCCTCAGCGACTGTCCTCCAAAATCTACAGGGTCTGGCAAAGAGTCCAAGACTCTGTGATCGACAAAGATTGCTCCCGCCGATAGAAGAAAATTAAGGTTCGGCAAGAGGAGGACTATCCCGCCGCCATGCTACGGAAGGTGTCATCTGCAGGGGTGCCTATTGCAGCCCCTTCAACTTCGACCATCTATAAAAGGAGAAGACCAGAGAATCAACCACCACCGGTGACAAATTCTGAGCGTGATGGATCCAAACGCCCTAAGTCTGGGGGCATGGTAGTGCACACTGTCTACATGTCTTCCGGAAAAGAGAAAAGCCGTGCTTCTGGGGATCATCGACCACTTACGCGGTCTGTAACGAAGGCTCAGGAGCAACAACAAAAACTCCAGGAGATGCTGACAAAGATGGCCACACTTACTGGGCAGAAAGAAAGCCTGGAAGCGTCATCAGAGCAGCGCCAAGAACAAGAAACTGACGCCGAGTTCCTACGAAGGATGCTCGAGAAAAAAGATAAAGAGGCCGCGGAACAAGCGGCTAATATAAAACAAATGGCGCTCCTGTTCCAAGATATGGTGGGCATGATGATCCAGCCGGACCCTCCAGCCGAAAATCCCCCAATAATCATTAAAGACGACAGAGGGGAGACATCAAATCCTCTTTCGGCTTTATCAGCAGCCAGGGAGGAGACGATCTCGAAAGCTGTGCTTGTTGACTACATAGCTCAACAAATACGAGCTCATAAGGCAAGCGAAGCCGCTGGCCAAGTCGTCAGAACTGGGCGACCCTATCCAAGCTGGTATGATCAAATTAAGTACCCGTCGGGATATACGATCCCTAAATTCCACGTGTATAAGGGGACAGGTAATCCCTATCAGCATGTCGCTCAGTTCAGGGCTCTATGCGGCAATACAGGAGGCGAAGACAAATTTCTACTTCGCCAGTTCGTCGGCAGCTTAGCGGAGACGACATTTGAATGGTACTCGGAGCTTCCGAATGACTCCATCAAAACATTCACAGAAATGGAGTTGCTATTCACCCAGCGTTTCGCAAGCGCCAGCGAACGCACCCGGATCACGGCATTGATCAATACCAGGGTGAAGCTAGGAGAGACCTGGGTTCAGTATGCAATTCGGTGATGGAACCTATGGTCGAGATGCGAACAACGCATAGAAGAAGCTCCTGCCGTAGGCATGTTCGTGGGACCCTTGATCCGCAGGTGACTATATCCCAATTTATGATGTTCTTCAAGCCGACCACTTTCCATGCCTTGATCGACAAGCTGGCCCAAATGGACTAGATGGGCCATAGACCATCCTCCTAAAAAACGGAGCTTCGAAATGAAAAGGACAAAGGAAAAGCGAACTTCATCGCCAACGCTCAGCAATAGCTGAGTGATCTGAAACCAGCTGCTCACCAAAACGATAAACAGCGATCACTCGGAGAAAAGCTGAGACGTCCTTACTCATTCCCTCGGGATAAAATGAGAAGACTGTTCAAACTAGCGGTGCGCAACAGGCTTATCACTCTACCAGATCCGAGATGCCCACTGCAACCGGGAGACGTCAACAATCCTAATTACTGTCCCTACCAGTGAATAGTGGGCCACCCAATCGAAGATTACTTCGTCTTCAAAAACTGGGTCGAGGACCAGTACCAACAAGACAGGTTCACGTTGTCTGAAAAATGGAGGGTAAACCCGCCACAACCGCACGCTCCTAAAAAGGTGGACACGCCGGGGGCATCATGCTCATTTATAGAGGAAGCTTCATGGGAAGTTGTTCTTTCGGACAAGACTAAGAGAATACTGAAGGATCTACGAGCATGCCCGACAATCAGGTGGAAAAGCCCGCTAGAGCCCTAGATCATTGAGGAGATGCTGAAACCGCGCCCAACACCGAGAATTGGTAACGATGGGCAAAACATTCAGGCCCAGCCGTCAAAGTTTTCGAAGAAGAAGAAGAAGATCAAAAAGCCCGCGCAGTCTGAAGACAAACGCACGGACCTACAAAAGCATATTGACGCGCTCGAAGAATATAACCAGAAGGCGCGAACCCCGGTCACACTCCAAGAGTTTCTTAACCATATCCTTGAGGGCGGAGATAATGACAATGATGAGGGAGAAGACTCGTCAGAAGAACCCGAGGATTGTGTGGCAAGTTGTCACATGATCTCTCATTCACCAATAAATGACGAAGAAGCTCACTCAGCTTTAGAAGATAACACAGAGGAGCTTGGGGTAGGATCGGTACAAAAATCCCTGGAACTGTCAGACGAGTTGATTGACATGCTGCTGAACGAAGCCCGTCAGAAGACCAAAGATGATCAAGAGCGTGAAATGGCCATATTCGAAAGGGCTAGGCGTCAGCATCAAGTTGAAGAAGTCATGGTAGGGATGAGTCGCAAAGCACTCCAACCAGATCGAAGCACGCCCACGGCAGACAAAAACAGGCTTAAGACAAGGAAACGGTTCGCTAAAGCCCTGTCAATGGGAATGAAGCTGCCATCTTTCAAAGGAGATACTCCTGGCGGTATACACCTTGACAAAGCAGATGTACATCCTAACTACTGCTTATACCATCAGAGGATTGCACACCCTACCGAAGAATGCATGGACTTTAAAAAGTGGTGGCAAGGATACGTTGCTCACCGACAACATTTCAAGCGGTTGAAACGCAAAAATAGTCGGGAGTAGAGAAATATAACAGATGAGCACGAAAGAACTGCTGGCAACTATCACATGGTTGATACCATGGGATCGCAAGTTCTCACCTTCGGAAGTGATTCTGACGAAGAAGTAGCCCTCGGCCCTTTCTTCAAAGAATCCACCTTAGGAAAAGAGGAAGAGATAAAGAACTATGAGAATATTCAGCTGCGTAACTGTACGTTGCCCGAAAAGAATCTCGGACCCACAAACAAGGGATCAAACAAAAAGGATAAAGGGAAAGAAAAAGTCCATGAAGATATCACCCTCGATGACCAAGTCGTCGAAGAGCTTGCAGCCAATGACCCGCCTAAGAAAAACAAAGTAGATTACAATGTCCTGCCACACCTGAGGAAGATACCCTCACAGCTAAGCATTTTGGATGCCCTTCTGTTATCTAAAGAGGCACGAGATTCTCTGATCAGGGCATTAAAAGAGCCCGAACAGTTTCAAGCTTTCCTTGCCGAAGAAAAGATGAAGGACGAGCTGAAAGAAGTGCACACAGCTGACATCACTTTCGGCGATGAAGATCTCCTCATAACGTGCGAGCACAAACGTCCCCTGTATGTCACCGGGTACTGCCATGATATCAAGATAGGGAAGATCTTAGTTGACAACGGGTCCTCTGTCAACCTTCTAAATGTAAGGGTGCTAAAAGAAATCTGCATGAGTGTTCAGCACCTCTCTCGGGATAAAATCACCATCTCCGGGTTCAACTCCTAGTCATCACGGACGCTTGGGTCTGTAATACCGACGTTACGCTTTGGGATGCTCGTCACTGACATCAAATTTCATGTCATTGATGCCAAGACCTGCTACAACGCTTTTCTCGGTAGGCCTTGGTTGCACGAGTACAACATCATCCTTTTTACACAAGTGTATGAAATATTTCAAACATGATCTCGAGTACACCGTGACGGGGGAACTAAACCCATTCTCCGTAAATGAAGTCTACAAATACGAAGATGCTAAGTACTTCCTACCAGACTTCGAAGACACTGAAAGATGTCATAAACCGGAGAACAAACAAAAAGCTATCGCCACTATCCCGGTCTTTGGGAGCGATACTGAGCAGGAGGAAGAGATAGTTTATTTGGGGTCGCCCCAATGCAACAGGCCGGGACCATCGACCTCTATTCTGGTCTTTGGCAGTGACTCTGAAGACGAAGTCAACGCAGTATTCTCGGTCCGTCCATCAATACAGGCCCTCACTGGAGATGATCAGAGTTTGCAAATCGACATGGTTCCGTAGCAGCATTACAGAGAGCTTGATGCGCTTGAGACATATAGCATGCAAGAGCTGTAGACATTCTACATCCCTCCCAGGCGAAGAGGTGAAAAGGCGATCCTATTCTATCGATCCGGGGAAACTAAAGTCGAGAGATAAGTCTGGCGCGGTGCTGAACCTGCGCTTGATAGACTCCAACCAATCCGTCTGCCCAGATACTACGCAGAGGGATTGGAAAGGTTATTGAGATGCCAAGGCGTACCCTTTAAGCAAACCATGCGACAAGCCCAATTCTACAACAGGATCTGGAACATCCCCGGAACTCAGCGAAGATTGCCCAACGGAAAAATGGAAACGATTGGGCTTGGATATGTCCAGTCTAAGAAACGGGAGAAATTCCATGGCTGCCATGTCATAAATAACCTCGATGAAGAAGACAATGCTCTTTTAAAAGATGCTGACGTTGAACCAGAACGAGGTCCTGCCATAAAAATGCCGAGCCCGTAGTTTGAAGAAAAAATGGACATGCTAGTAAGGGAAGCGAGTCAAAAAGTTCAGAACGACCACCGCCACGAAATGTCCATTTACGAAAAAGCCAAGACGCAGCGCCTCCTTCATCAGGCTACGGAGGATGACAATACCTTCCACCGTTAGCCCGCCATGCACTCCCAAGATAAGAAAAAGGCCCTACGCGAAGGCAAAAACAAGTTAAAGAACGGAAAAAATGTTCGACAGCGGCAAAACGGGTCCAAAAGGCCACGCGATCGAGAAAAGGTCAGCCGAAATCCATCGCTGATGAAGAAGATGGATCGAGCATATTCTTTCCTCGAGACAAGAAAAGAAGAATCTTTGACCTTGTCATGAAACATCAAATGATGACACTCCCGGAGTCTCGGCACCCCGATCAAGCAAACGAGGTTCATCACCCGGATTATTGCTCCTATCACCGAGCGATAGGACATCCTCTTGAAGACTGCTTCACCTTCAAAAACTGGGTCGAGGACCAATATCAACTCGGCAGATTTGCTCTATCCAACAGTTGTAGGGTAACCCCACCACAAAGTCATGTGCCAAAAGCAACATATATAGTGAGAGTAGAACCAGATCAACATCGGTCTTGGAAACGATCTCGTACCTGTCACATGATAATGCTGTCGGAAGAAGGAGTGCACGAGAATATGGATGACCTCTCCTGGTGCTTCAGAAATGAAGATGAAGATGAGTTGATTTCAGAATTTCCACCGGCGCCAAAAGAGTTGGAAGATGGGATACACACCACGGTGGACAACCTGAGAAAAGTCGACTTGGGGACAACAAACGACCCGCGACCTACGTTCGTCAGTGAGCTGCTGTCTAAAGAACAGGTGGCTACGCTAAAAGACGTGCTCATGCAGTATAAAGACTGCTTCGTATGGAACTATTCCGAGATGCCGGGGCTAGATCCAGAAATAGCCGTGCATAAATTGGCGATATCTCCGGACGTCAAGCCAGTCAAACAAGTACCAAGAAGAATGCGGCTCGAGCTTAAGATGAGTATCAATGCCAAAGTCAAGAAGCTAATTGACTCCAGCTTCATCTAAGAAGTTCAATACCCTGTCTGGATCGCCAATATTGTTCCGGTAATGAAGAAAAATAGAACAGTATGCATCTGCGTAGACTTTCGGGACCTCAACAAAACCTGTCTGAAGGATGATTTTCCCGTACCGATTACTGAGTTGATGATAGATAACACATCCACTCATGAAGTCTTCTCCTTCATGGACGGATCATCGGGGTACAATCAAATAAAGATGCATCCTGAAGACCAGAAGCATACCGCTTTACGGACTCCTCTGGGCATATTCTGCTACAAAGTGATGCCTTTTGGTCTGAAGAACGCCGGTGCTACCTATCAGAGGGCCATGACGAAGATCTTCGATGACATCATACATGAAATCGTCGAATGCTATATCGATGACCTTGTAGTGAAAAGCAAATCGTACGAGGAATACTGGGAGCATTTGAAAACAGTGTTCCAACGTCTTCGTAAGTATAATCTGAAGATGAACCCTCTGAAATGCGCATTTGGAGTCTTCTCAGGTAAATTTCTAGGGTTTATCACATGACATCGGGGCATTGAAATAGATCCATCGAAGATCAAGGTGATTATGGAAATGCCCACTCCAAGATCTTTAAAACAATTACGGTCTCTGCAAGGGAAGTTCGCGTATATCCAACGATTCATAGCCAACCTCTTCGAAAAATACCGTACCTACAGTCACCTGATGAAGAAGGGAACCCATTAGTTTGAGATCGTAAATGCCAAAGTGCGCTAGACGAAATCAAGCAATATCTGCAGAACCTGCCGGTACTGACCTCTCCGGTCAAGGGAAAACCCCTCATCCTGTACACAACAGCCCTTGAAGGTTCTCTAGGCACGTTATGGGTACAGGAGAATGACCAAAGGAAAGAGAGAGCCCTCTACTATTTGAGTCGAGTTCTCCTGGGGGCAGAAAACAACTACTCCTCTATCGATAAACACTGTTTGGCGTTAATCTTCGCGATAACGAAGCTTCGACATTATGCTTTGACGCATGAGGTCCATCTCATATCAAAAGTGGATCTTCTCAAATATTTGATGTCAAGAGCCATACTAACGGGACGGCTCACTAAATGGGCCCTACTCTTAATGGAATTCTCGATAACATCCCGACCTCTCAAGACAGTGAAAGGCCAGGCCATCGCCGACTTCCTTACTGAGCACCCGATACCTGCCGATTTGCCTCTAAATTGCGAATTTCCAGATGAGCACACGTTTGACACGATCGACAGGGAGAGAGGAGTGAGTGATACCCGATGGGAACTTTACTTCGACGGGGCATCTTCCATGAAGAAGCGAAAGCACACCTCCCCCATAATCAAATCTGGGGTAGGCTTCATCTTCGTGACTCCATAAGGAGGGATAATGCGCTTTGCCTTTTCCTTAACAGAGCCGAGGACAAACAATGAAGTAGAATATGAGGCTTTGATAGCAGGTCTTGAGATCGCTGTCGACATAGGAATCGAAGACCTCCTCATATACGGACTCCCAGCCGGTCATTAGTCAAGTAAACGGCGACTATCAAACGTGCAAACCAGAGTTAGTAAAGTATGGCAAGAGAGTGCAACAATTGCTGATTCAAATCCTTTCCTACGTCCTAGAAAGCATACCGCGTACAGAAAATAGCAAAGCGGATGTATTAGCCAAACTCGCTAAAGAACTGGCTGACGAAAATCTCAATGATGTAAGGATCATCGTACAAAGCCGTCGGGTTCTTGCACCAGCAGAAATATCTCCGGAGTCGTCTAAAGAAAAGGAAGCGACCAAGCAAACAACCCTACAAATAAAGGACCAAGAAAAGGCTAAGGAATGGATAGAAATCTTTATAGACTACTTCAAATCCCGTTAAACACCGGAAGATGCATCCTCAAGACATCATCTCATGAAACGAGCTCTGTCTTTCGCCTTCGTCAATGATACTCTATATAAGAGATCGTTCGACTCTCTGTGGCTGAGATGCCTGGGACCGGAAGAAGCAAGGAAAGTTGTCTAAGAAAATTACGACGGACTCTGCGGTTCTTATCAAGTCGGGCCAAAGATGAAGCTGAAGATCAAAAGAACGGGCTACTATTGACCCACGATGATTCAGGACTGTCTCGAATACGCAAAGCAGTGCCACTCATGCCAAATTCATGGAGACTTTATCCACCAGCATCCAAACCCGCTACACCCAACAGTGTCTAGCTGGCCATTTGAATGTGGGGGACCGATATAATTGGGCTTATCGAACCAACGTCATCCAAAAGACATCGGTTCATATTGGAGACAACTGATTACTTCTCTAAGTGGGCAGAAGCCATACCGCTGAGAGAAGTGAAGGCGGAGAACATCCTCCATTTCTTCAAGACACACGTCATCTATCGGTTTGGCACCCCGCGACGGATTATCTCCGATAACGGGCCGGCCTACAGAAGTCACAGAATCAGCCGCTTCGCACAGCAGCATAATATAGAATGGAGATACTCTTCGGTCTACAATCCCCGAGCTAACGGTCTAGCTGAGGCTTTCAACAAGAGCTTGATGAAGATCACAAAGAAGACGGTATCCAGAAACAAAAAGGACTGGAACGAAAGACTACATGAAGCTCTCTGGGCTTATCGGACCATGTTCAAAACAACTACGAATACAACGCCATATGCATTGGTATTCGGCACGGAAGCAGTCCTCCCCTTGGAGATAGAGCTACCCTCTCTACGAGTGGCAGTTCATTACGAATTAACAGATGAAGAGAATGCTCATCTTCAGCTTGAGGAGCTCGATGCCCTCCATGAAACTCGTCTCATGGCGCAGTAAAACCTAGAAACTTACAAAGCAAGGATGATGCGCTCATATGAAAGATTGACTAGGCCGAGAACATTCCGCCAAGGCGAACTGATGCTAGTTGTCAAAAGGCCTATAATCCCTAATCGTGCCAAACGGGGGAAATTGGAGCCAAACTACGAGGGCCCGTACATCATAGACAAAGTCTACGAAGGTGGGGCTTACTTGCTCATGGATATGCATGGCGAAAGACCCTTCCGGCCAATAAATGGCCGATTCCTTAAGAAATACTACGCCTGATAAGTCACAACCCAGGTTAATGATAGATGATGACGCTTGTTTCCGCTCGCTGTTTTCCTGAGTACCAAACTCTGTAAGTGATTTCCGGCAAAATTTCGTCGCAGAAAACTAGCTGTGGACCGAAACGTCCCTAAACTAACTATGGACCGTAATGTCCTTAAACTAGCTGTGGACCGAAACGTCCCTAAACTAACTATAGACCGAAACATCCCTAAACTACCTATAGATCGTAATGTTCTTAAACTAGCTGCGGACCGAAACGTCTCTAAACTAATTATGGACCGTAATGTCCTTAAACTAGCTGCGGACCGAAACGTCCCTAAACTAACAACGGACCGAAACGTCCCTAAACTAACTATGGACCGTAATGTCCTTAAACTAGCTGCGGACCGAAACGTCCCTAAACTAACTATGGACCGTAATGTACTTAAACTAGCTGCGGACCGAAACGTCCCTAAACTAATAACGGACCGAAACGTCCCTAAAATAACGACGGGCCGAAATGTCCTAAAACTAGCTACGTACCGTAACGTCCTTAAACTACTATGAACCGCAGCATCCTTAGGCTAACGCGGCAAAAAAAAAACGGTACGTCCATAAGCCGAAATGGGTACAGATGAAAACTCGAAAGGGCTCCGTGAGTAAAAACAGGAGGGCTGCCAGCGAGTTTGTGAAAACCAAAAAGGCCGCAGACTCGTAAAAAATTTCCTGTGCACTTGCAGGGTCCTCTCTACCTTGTAAGGAGAAAATACCAGCGTGAGGTCCTTATGACTCACAAGGGAGCAAAACACTTAGGAATCCTCATGATCCCTAAGGAGAAATTACACTTATGAGATCCTCATGACTTGTAAGGAGAATGTCCCCCTATGAAACCCTTACGGCTCACAGGATTCAAAAGTCTTAAGATACAGGGACCTGAACCTGTTCTTAAACCATCATATCCCCCCAAATTGCCCTACAGGTGGTAAATATTGACCTTTGTATACAATCCACGGGCATAAATAAGCGTTCTCTCGCCCAGTTCCACTAATGGTGTGAAATTTCCTTATTTGGTGAACAACACTTGTAGGTCCTCTTGACCTGAAAGGAGAAAATGCTCTTGTGAGATCCTTACGACTCTCAAGAGAAAATGCACTTAGGAGTCCTCACGACCCCTATGGAGAAATTACACCTACGAGATCCTCACGACTCGTGGGGAGAAATATCTTTATGAGACTCTTACGGCTCACGAAGTCAAAAGCCTTAGTCGTCAGGTTCGTAACCCTGTCTACTAAGCCACCTTTGTTCGATAGCGGCGAAGACAAATAATGATTTGCTCCCGGCAACGTCCCAGTAGTAGAGATACTGATGCCTAAATAGGTAAAAAATTCCAAGTACTTTCACGGCAAGTGATGATTCGCTCCTAGCAATATTCCAGTCACAGTGATGCTTATGCTAAGATTGGTATAAGATCTCAAGTCCATACTCGCAACAAAATCAGCGAGCCAAAAATAAAAAATAAAGTAAATAAAATAAAAATAGCCGAAATAATTGGACAACTCGCAATAAAAAGCAGCGAGTAAAAAAAAGCCGAAATGATTGGGCACCATGAAAAACAGCTGACCTCCCCGCCGGAACAACGCTCTATCTCGGAAACAAGTCAACCAATGACCTCCCCGCCGGAACAACGCTCCGTCTCGAAAATAAGTCAACCAATGACCTCCCCGCCGGAACAGCGTCTATCTCAGAAACAAGTCAACCAATGACCTCTCCGCCGGAACAACGCTCCGTCTCGGAAACACGTCAACCAATGATCTCCCCGCCGGAACAATACTCCGTCTCGGAAACAAGTCAACCAATGACATCCCCATCGGAACAACGCTTCGTCTTGGAAACAAGTCAACCAATGACCTCCCCGCCGGAACAACGCTCCGTCTCGAAAACAAGTCAACCAATGACCTCCCCGCCGGAACAACGCTCCGTCTCGGAAACAAGTCAACCAATGACTTCCCCGCCAGAACAATGCTTCGTCTCGAAAACAAGTCAACCAACGACATTCCCATCGGAACAATGCTTTGACCCGAAAACAAGTCAACCAATGACCTCCCCGCTGGAACAATGCTCCATCTCGGAAATAAGTCAGCCAATGACCTCCCCTCCGGAACAACGCTCCATCTCGAAAACAAGTCAACCAATGACCTCCCCGCCAGAACAATGCTCCGTCTTAGAAACAAGTCAACCAACGACATCCCCGTCGGAACAATGCTTCGACCCGGAAACAGGTCAACCAATGACCTCCCCGCGGAACAATGCCCCGTCTCAAAAACAAGTCAACCAATGACCTCCCCGCCGGAACAACGCTCCGTCTCAGAATCAAGTCAACCAATAATCTCTCGATTCGTCTCAACCTCCAGGGAAATCGGTGTCTCTGCGCAAACCTCTCAACCCGTAAAAAGAAAACTCTCTCGTGAGATCCTTACGACTCTCAAGAGAAAACACACTTAGGAGTCCTCATGACCCCTAAGGAGGAATTACACCTACGAGATCCTCTCGACTCGTAGGGAGAAATGTCTTTATGAGACCCTCACGGCTCATAAAGTTGAAAAGTCATAGGTAGCAAACCTAAACCTATTTCCTAAGCCATCGCTACCCTACAAGGAGTTCAAGATGAACTGTTATCTACCATCTACAGGCCACATTTTCTAAAGTCACATGCCAATGACACGACAAAGAAAAGAAGACAATAGTATGAGATAAAATATGTCTTTTATTCATGAATTCAAGTGAATACAAAATAAATTTCACAAAGGAATCAAAATGAATACATGTTATTGATAAACCGCAAGTTTACAGTAAAAAAGGGTACAAAGACGGTTATTGAGGAGGAGGCGTTTTCAACAAATCAGCCAGCTGATCGCGCGCTCCTCTCAATACTTTCTCATAATCGGCTGACGTGGCTAGCTCCGCTTCGACTTGGGCCCATTGTCGCAAACAAGACGAAATCTTTTCATCGGTTCCTAGCATAGCAGCTTCGTAGTCCTGCACGACCCGCTCGGTAGAGTCAAGCGTCCGTCTCAGCGTCAACCCATCTGAGATGCATCGCTGGAGATTGTCGAAAATAGCTTTTAACTACGCAACATTCGCTTCAATCTGAGCGCGTAACCGGGCAGATTCGCTTGAAGCTACTTCATGTTCAAAGCTAATACTTTAGGAGAGAGATGCTTGAGCTCAATCTCGTGCAGGCAGGTCTCGATCTTTCTGCGGTAATTAACCCAAGACCCGATGACACCTTCATCATGGAAGTTTACGAGCGTCGCCAGCATAGGATTAACCTCAGCAGCAAAATCTGCAGCGAATGTAAGGGCCTCGGCGTCAAGATCCTCGATGAATTCGCTCAACATTCGCCGGCTATTTGCAGCACCCCTGGAAGATGGGCATTTAACAAAGGGCCCTGGCGGCATTAGGATGCAAGACTCAAAAGGAGCTGGAGCCGGTGTGATTGCTGCAAAATAAATTATGGTCACATGTCGACTCAGGAGGTAAAGAAAATACACGAGCGATGGAGTCTACTATACCGGCTGTGGCAGAAGGCAAAATTGGGAGTACCGGAGGCGCGGCTATTCTCTTGTCCCCTCCTCCGATCCGTGACGCTGCGATCAATACAAGGAAGACTTAGCAATGATACAACTATTCATTAAAAAAAGGGGAGATAATAGCTGAAAGATATACTAAACAATACCCGCAGGCGGAATGACTTCCGACTGGAAGGAGAAATGCGGGTTCAACACCTGGTATAGATGGTCGAAAAGGACTCCTGCAGAGTTGCGACAATACACGGCCAATAAAAGGAAGATGGTGTTCATAGTTAAACTAAATAAATCGCAAACCTATACCTTCCAGCATTTTGGAGGATATAGGAGAAGGCGAGGGAACAACAAACGTCATGGCGGCGACCGGAGATGCTTCAGATGGCATAATCTCAGCGTTCACTACACCTACAAACAAAATATTGTCAGAAGAAGCTGAACGGGATTGAGAAATAAAAAGAGAACGGTGACTCAAGACTTACCTAATGGGTCATCAACCAAAACCACGACAGAATCATCACCAGGCGTAGCGGCTTCTTCGCTCTCCCTCAGAGGGGTAGTTTTTGCACCCATGGCTTCATCCCCTGATTCGACAAGGGACGTCATGAAACTTGTGACGTCCGCTGATACCAAGGAGCTACACGGGGAAAGAGCAGCGGTCTGGACGGTCCCAGATTCTAGGGAGAGGGTAGCAATTTCGGGCATGGTAACCACCAGGCTTTCACCCGTCATCCCATCGCCAAGACTCGGCCCTGCGGAAAATGCATATGTCAAAATTCGAAGATCAAGTTCTAGTAAAAGACTCCGTGTTACGTTACCTTGGGACAGCTCTTCAGTTTTTTTCCCAAGCTGCGCGTGCAATCTGTCTACGGGCGGTAGACAACATAGGGGGAACATTCGCCGAAAGAGTATCAGCAAGGGGGATGCTGCTTGAGCCTGCATCCACGGCTAAAATGGCACTGCGTTCCCTTGCCACCCACTTCCTACGCTTCTTTTCAGTCTGAGCAGTGAGAAATGATCTCCTCAAGACCTCTGACAATGGGACGTCGTCGTCTGAACCAAGCTCTTCCTCCGGAGCCGTTACGACGTCTGTCATCGGCTGCTTTAGCGACGCCTCCTGCGGTAATGTTGAGGGAGCTGAGGCCATAATAGCTGGCTCTGGAAGCGTCGCTACACCACTGCTCGGGATCGGTACCGCACTCAGAATAACCTGAGTCAAGGTAGTCCCTGCAATAAAATAAGGGAGAGGGTCAGAGCACGAATAAAAAGGGGGGGATGAAGGCATAATGAGCTGAATTATACCAAGACCCAAAGAAGCGCGGGGCCTCTCTTCCTCTTCGAACGTCTTGATGGAAGCCGCGAGAGCTTCTTCGGCAGAAATACCTGTTGAAGAAAAGGGTATTAGTAAAAGCATAATAATAAGGAATGAATGAATACGGAAAAATACAACTGAAGTATACCTGACTTCCCGATGGTGATCAGCGCCGCTTCTTCGTGCGCCAGTCGCTCGAATGCTACAAGGACAGCCGTCAGTCACATGCGTGTCGAACAAGCCATCGTTAGTGCTATACTCACACAAGCCTTCGCTGTAGGGAGCATAGGGCTCCTGGCCGGGTATAACGTCAGCAGAAAAGAGCGACTTCTTCTTTTTTTATGAGCGAACACCGGCGGCCGATGACACGAGCTTGCACTTGATGGGCATTTTTGGGCAACGAGTCCGGATTTCCGTACCCACTCCAGACTCCGGGGATGCTGTAGCTACCGCTTCTACAGGAACACGGGGTAGAGGCTTCTCAGGAAAGGCGTGCGGGACCGCAACCGCAGCAGCTTCTCTTAAGGAAGGACCAACAGTGGTCCGTCGCTTTAAGGGGACAGCTGGATTGCCGACAAGGACCACACCCTTGCGATCGAGCAGTAACCGCCTTTCTTCCCTAATAACAGCACCCGTCGCATGCTGGTACTACGCCACGTATATGTTCGAGACTTTCGAAACGCAGCTCGGCTCACTGATAAAAAATTTGGACCCGGTGTTTAACCACATGAAATGATGCAGCGCGCTGTGGATACCTTCTTCCGTAGCAACCGGCTCAACTAAAAAGGCCTCAAGCGGGACACCTTGATCGTAACTCGACTGTTGAGCGAAACAGTGCGGGTTGTACCTCATGAATAGCGCCGAATGGTTCTGCCTAAACACTAAAAAACCCGGCATGATTGAATACAAATGCAGAATCTCCCGAGCCTTCAATGTAGGAGTCCCGTCTTTGAAGGTGTCATGCAGTGGCTGCACCATTTTAGTGGATTCCTTGCCGATAGTTAAGACCTTATCGACGAAGGTCATGCTATCCCCGACCATATGCGGGCGAAGGACCAGACCCCGAGCTTCTCGCTGTGACGGATCTAAAGCAGAAGCGTCAACTAAGAACATAACCCGAGGGAAATTATAACTGTCGTAGAAACGGGGCCATTTGTGGACTCCAAAAGCGCCAAGCACATGCAGCTCGATCCATGATTGATACGAAATCTCGGTGTGTGGGTAGAAAATGTATAGAAATCACAACCAAAGAATTTTTTGACCGCAATCAATAACTGTGTCGATTGTAGCGCGTTAGCGAGTGCGGATCGTCCACAGGGAAAGTGAGATCCATTCGAATTTGAATTAGTTGAGTCAAAAATTAAAGTGAAAATAAAAGACAATTCAATTCAAGATTTAAAAGTGAATTTCAAGAATTATTAAAATCTAGATCTAATAACAAGAAAACATTAAAATCAAGAATCAAGAATTGATGATATCCAATCGATTTAGGTTTCAAGAATTGAAGTGAGGCTCGTAGAAATCGATTGAATCTATAGACGTGATGAAAACTAGTGATTACGTTTTCTTATCCATTAATGAATTGATGCTAGATCGATGACGATCTATCGAGGTTTAAAGATCTTTTGAAGAAACTAGGGTTTCATCATCTCATCCTTTGTCTTTTTGATGAATCTCATTCAAAAGCTAGCTTCTAGTTAATCGAATTACCGATCATTGATCTCTAGTTACGAGCGAAAATAATCAAGAAAGCATCTCGCTCGAAACTAGATTGTCGATCATTCGATTCACTAGAATTTACAAAACTTATAAGAATTAAGAATCGTTTCAAGATCTAATCATCATCATCTATTGATTCTTTCGACTCTTCCACGAGCGGAGTTTTACTCGAGCATTATAACAAAGAACACATTCAAGAATCTAGATTGAATCATAATGCTCAAATAGAAAGATAAGCAAGATATAGAAATTTCACCTTTATTTATCAACAATTTTGTTACAATTCTCTCAAGATCTACAAGAGGAAAGAACTTGATCGTTGATTTCGGCTTCGCTCGTCTCCTTGAGTCGCGGATCTCCTTGGATCACTTGCTCCAATGAAGTCCGGCGTCGCTTCTAAAGGATTGAAGGCTTCTTTCTTGGTTTGAACTCGAAGATCTTGAACTTTGGCTTGGTGATTGGATTAGGGTTTGGGTTTGGAGGTACAAGTTGTATCACTCAACTTGTGTTGGGAATTGGAGAACAACCCTCTAAAAATTAACCCAAAACCCTAGATCTACGTTTCCTTTTATAACCATCTCAACCCTAGATCTAGAATTCAAAATTCAAATTTCCCTCCAAAAAGTTTGTTAGAGAGAGGCTTCTAGAAGAAGTTTGTTGGATGGAATATTCTCGAATAAGGTATATTCTAGGGTGAGTTTGTTAGGCCGAGCCTTCTGGATGAAGCCACGTGGTGTTCTGGAGTCTTCTGGAAGCTTGTCCTTTAAAGGGAAGCACATGGGAGAATTTGGAAGCAGTGACGTCATCAACGCGCCGCGGATCCACGGCGGGAATGGGCACTTGGCCGCGGATCCGCGGCCCATTAGAGTCCTCTGAGCATGAAACTTCCTGTAAATTCTTATATTGGCTTTTTGGCACTTTTATGATATGTGGAATCTCATAAATCATTCTAGTTCACTGCCAGATCTCAAGTCTTGGACTTGGCGTATTTTTAGCAGCACTTTTAACAGTTTTGGCTCTTTTCCCTGGAATTTCCTGCACAGATTCTCGAGACAAGTGTTGCGCTATACAAAGATAATGCATGCCATGATAAACACTCAATTTACTTCAAAAATGTCGGTTATAATATATAACAATTGTTATTTGGTATTTTACGGCTGTTTTGCTAATATGTGCTATATTAATACCGAACACCTCTAGATGAGTGCAAATGGTAGGGAAATTGATGTGTAAAAAATGCAATATTTTTGACTGATCAAATTCCCCCAAACTTATTTTCGGTCATCTCGAGCGAATTGTTTTATTAAAAAGAGAAGGAGAAAATAAAGAAAGATAAAAAACTAACTAGCACACTTTCGTAGGCAACACGATTGCACTGATCACGTGCAACAAGCCTTTAAACCTCTAGGTGTCCCTAGTAGGAGGAGTGTTGTCTCCTGATGGTTTTCAGCGGTTTGCACCCACAAAATCCAATAATAAAAGGAAGATCGTGAATATTACATATAAAGACAAGAATTGTAAAAGAAAGACTTTGAAAATTAGAGTTTCCAACTATACTAGCTTTTCGGTTGTCATGAGCCCTAACTTAATAGTCATGAAAATATGTCAGAAATCACATCATCCCTCAATAAAACAGCGTCTTTATTCTTCATTCCTACCTTTCTTCCAAACATCGATCATATACCCCTACGTGTGTGTAAAGAACATCCCTACACTCGGAGAATTCAATTCAAGCTATCATACTCTTGTCCATCTGCCTCGGTACTTTTTAATTTGATGAATATTTAGATGGTTTTGCTCACACATTTTCATGCGACCGTTAATACTTCTTGAGGTACTAACCGATCGATTACTCATGTGCTTGCTTATACAGTGTTTTTCCTCGTCTTGCACCACCTAAGGCTTAGCAGTGACTCCCAGACCAGTTGGTCTAAGACACTAGGTGAAGAAGCACCCTCGCTAAATTTTTTTATTGCTGCCTTGGCGAAAACAAAACCAGTGTTCATTTTTTTGTCTTCACCATTTATATTTTCTTCATATTTTTATTTCCTTCATACTTTGACTTTAAGACAAGAGCATTTCAAGGTATCCTCTACTATCCCGAGCTTCAAAACGTGTGTAAGTGCATATAGTAGGGTATCAACGTTCAAATGTTTGGTTTCAAGAATAGGAACTATTTTTCAGACTTATTTTTATCCTCAGATTGGTGACTTCCTTCATCTTACTAACCCTTGGGACAACAGCTCATAACTACTTATTACTAGTTCGTATAAGAAAACTTCTAATTTTCTAGGTTTTCTTAAATTTTTCCAATCTTTTGGATGTAATTTTTTTCACTATCTAATCTTTTATTATCTTATTTATGTACAACAAATTTTATTTTTTTTGAAATTTTTTAAATTTTTATAGGTTTTACAAATGTTTTGTGCTTATGCAAAGTATGATGCAAATGATGCGAAAATAAGCACAAACCTCCCCCAAACTTGTTTTCAACAGTGTCCTCACTGTTGCCATCCGCTAGATCACAAAAAACCTGTAAGCCTGGGAGGAAATTTATTAATGGGGGCAATAAATATGATCGTGAAAATCCTCCCCCAAACTTATTTTTGGCTAACAATTTTCAGTAAAAATTTTCTTTTCAGGAGCCAGATTATACCCCCCCAAACTTGAGTTAAGCCATGTTAATCTTTGAAAATCACAAGAGGGGGTCAAAATTATTGGTCGATACCAAACTTTGCAAAGACCGAAGGTCAGTACCAACCATTCGAAAATTTTATCAATGCAGTGCTCAGGTTAGTGGAAGAACAAGTTGAATGGAGCCAGAAAGAGGTGGAGAAAAGGTAAGTGGTGGAATAGAATGTGTTTGCGTCTCATTTTGGAGAGACGATTCAGTGTATGTGATGGATTACTCGCATTATTTTTACAGTTCAGAAGAAGGGGTGGAGGTTCAATTTTTTTGTATTGAGGTGGATTCATTTCAACACTCGTGTCATTCAAAAATGCGAGTTCATCAGCGAAGATTTCCTCAAAAGTTTCATCAATACCCCAAAGAATAATGTCATCACAAAGTGTGGGGTGATCTTCAGACTCCAAAAACGGTTCATAATCAGTGTCAGTTGTTGACCAGGAAAACTCGGTGGAAGAGTCCGTATGTGTAAGATACATAGTTGGGTCAAACAACAACATATGAAAAGAGTCAAGATTAGTATCATGAGGATCGTCAAATTCGCTGCTGTCGACATCCATTAATTCGACAGAACAGACCTGAGCAGTAGGTTCGGAGGGTACACTTCCCAATTTGTAAATGTTCAGCTCAATTGACCTATTCCTGAAGGATAGGGTCATAGAACCATTACGACAGTTGATGATAGCATTGGAAGTGGCCAAAAAGGGGCGACCAAGAATCACAGGAATTTGATTCCGTGGGTTCGCTACAGGCTGTGTATCAATTACAATAAAGTCCATAAGGAATACAAATTCCCCGATTTTTATCAACACATCCTCCAGTTCACCCCTAGGTTTGGTGATTGATCGGTCAGCCATCTGGAGAGTGCAGTGGGTTGGTTTCAACTCGCCGATCCCTAACTGCTCGTAAACCGAGAAAGGAAGCAGGTTAACACTTGCGCCAAGGTCAAGTAGAGCACGATTAATGTGTTTTTCCCCAAAAGAAATGAAAATAATAGGATAGCCAGGATCCTTACGTTTCCTCGGTAATTGCTGGGGGAAAGCCGTGTCTACAGTCTTTGACATGAAAATCTTCTTGGGTACTTGAGTCTTCCTCTTTCTAGTGCACAAGTCCTTAAGAGTTTTCGCATAAGCGAAGACTTGTTAGATAGCATCTAGAAGAGGGATGTTGATATTAACCTGTTTCAAGATTTCAGTGATCTTCTCTATTTGTGGACTTGGTCTGTTTCCCCTTAACCGATTCGGGTAAGGAGGTTAGGCAATAAGGTCGGGGTCCAACATTGGAGAAGATAGTATGGGTGGGAACGATCCAAGAATAGGAGTAGAGATCATTTTCGGTGGACTAGAAGAGCTGTGCTGAGGTGTCGAGCCTTGAGGAAAACGGAGAATAGGCTCGGAAGAAGGTGGTGGGGTAGAAGAACTGGGGTCAGAATTAGAAGTAGAAGTAGAAGGAAAGGTCTCAGCAATCTCCTCACCAACATGATTGTCAAGCACTCTTCCAGATCTCAACGTGGTGATTGCATTCACATGATGTGAATAGCCAGGATTGGGCAAAGGTTGAGCTGGAAGTTTCCCTTTATCTCTTGCACTGAATTCAGCTTTTAATCATGCAATTTCTTCTTCCATCGATTTTATACTCTCCGCTTGAGAAGTGGAGTTTCTCTTTATATCATCGACGGAAGTCTTTATTGTCAAAAGCAAATTCATGAATGAAGAGGATTCATCAGTACCGGTCAATTGCAAAGGATTATTTGGTGCAAATGCGTTGACCGGATTTTGAAAGTTTTGTGCTTGGAAGGGGTGCTGACTCAATTGAAGTGGTTGCTGTTGTGGTGGAAGAGCCCTTTGGAAGTTGTTTTAGTTTGGAACCGTGTTTAGAGTTTGTGATTGGTTCCAAGCAAAGTTAGGGTGATTCCTCCAACCCTGATTATATGTAGAAGAATACGGATCGTTTCCAGGTCTTTGAAAAGCAGCATTGGTATGCTCGTGACCTTGAAACGAAGAATTTAATGGACATTCTTCCGTCAAATGAGAAGGATCAGAACAGCATCCACATACAGTTTTGGAAAGTGACATTTGATTTAGGGCGGCGGCTAAAAATTTGTTTTCCATAGTCTCAAGTTTCTTTTGCATTACTGACATTCAGCTTTAACTCCTATGGAAACATCCGATTGGTTATTGCCACCCCTAGACGATTGACTTACACCCTCCCACTGTAAAGATTTTTCAGCGAAATCTTCTAAGAATTTCTGAGCTTCACCATCATCTTTGGTCATGAATGTGCCTTGACACATGGATTCAAGGGTCTGTTTTGTGTTAGGATTAATGCCCTCATATATGATTCTGCACAGATCCCATCTAGGGATTCTGTGATGTGGAAATTGAACTAACAGATCCTTGAAGCGTTCAAGACATTTCGAGAATGTTTAATTTGGAAGCTGGGTAAATTGATTTATTTCGCTACGGACTCGAGCTGTCTTATGATTGGGGTAGAATTTCTTTAGGAATGCTTTTACGAATTCTTCCCAATTTGAAATGGAATGTGCGGTTTTGTTATAAAGCCACTTCTCGGCTATATCGCACAAGGTAAAATGGAGAAGACGAAGACGCATAGCATCTACAGAAAGCTGTGAAGTACCCATCATTGCGCATACATTTTCAAATTTGGTAATAAAGACATATACATCTTCAGACTCGAGACCATGATATTTGGGTAGAAGGTTGATGTATTGAGGTTTTATTTCAAAATTGTCCCCGTTGGCTGGTGGAATGGATGGACAGGTCGAAAGAGGACCTCGCATAGGATAACATCTCTCTTGGAGAGAGATACGGGATGGATTCTGCGCACCTGCGGACGGCGGCAGAGTAGTGGTAAAGAAGTTCGATGGAGAAGCGTCCATCGAAGTGGGTGTGGTGGTGGGTAAAGAAGAAGTAAATGTAGAAATACCGACTTCGGAGTCGATAGGGGGAACGCAGACAAGACGGGCACTAGAATCTCGAGTCTAGCCTATCTTGCACTAAAGGGTTTAGTACAAGTGGCAGCGTTAATATAATTAGAGAAAATGAAGTGGTGTTTATTTTGAAAAAGATACGGATTTTTTGAAAATATGATGCAAATCACAACAAATGCACAAGCAAAACCCTAAGTCTAATGGTCACCTAGGTCAAGCCTCTAGACCGCTCCTAACTGCTAAAAGACAAGTTGCAGGATCAATCCTCCACTGCCTCTTTGTCTCTCCTATGGCCGGGTAAGTGCCAGGTAAGTGGGAGGTTCTCCACTACGTAAGTAGTGGGCCTAATTAAGTAACCACTTGCCTTAGACACACTTGCCTTAGACACCACAAAAGAAACGCAGATAAGCAATAGATTACCCACGACCTTCTCCTGTCCTAAGTGAGCGCGACGGTCCTTAGAGTCATGTCTAGATATTTTTTAATTAATGAGGGTAATGCGGATGCAGTTTTACGATTTTCGGGGCTTAGGAAGGGTAATGAACTCCCCACCTAATCTGAATTTGGTCTTTCCCCCTTAATTTCCGTATTAAAAAATGCAAACAACCAAGATCAAACACGCACAATTTTTGCTTTTACGGCGCTGCGAATTTTTGCAAAGAAACCTGCAAAAAATTGTTATTGGAGCAGATGAAGAAAGAGATAAGAAAGTGAGGGAGTTACTGAGCAATTTTCATGCACTATAGCTACAGGAGAGCCACAGATCAACCGCGGTTGAGCTCTAATGCCGCGCTTCCGCCGCGGTTCAATCAGATCCCTGCGCAAAAATTTTACAGAATGCCTCTGTTGCCTCACTAAGCTCTCTGGAATGCTCTGAAATTTTTTTCTCTCGCTCCACAGATTCCAGATTTTCTCGCAACAAATCACAACGAATTGTTTAGTATTTGTGCGAATTTAGATCTAAAAATTCTAATGGAATAAATTTTTCAACTCAAATTTCAAAAACGAACAAATTCGCACACGATCCCCGGCAATGGTACCATTTGATTGATACGAAATCTCGGTGTGTAGGTAGAAAATGTATAGAAATCACAACCAAAGAATTTTTTGACCGCAATTAATAACGGTGTCGATTGTAGCGCGTTAGCGAGTGCGGATCGTCCACAGGGAAAGTGAAATCCGTTCGAATTTGAATTAGTTGAGTCGAAAATTAAAGTGAAAAGAAAAGACAATTCAATTCAAGATTTAAAAGTGAATTTCAAGAATTATTAAAATCTAGATCTAATAACAAGAAAACATTAAAATCAAGAATCAAGAATTGATGATATCCAATCGATTTAGGTTTCAAGAATTAAAGTGAGGCTCGTAGGAATCGATTGAATCTATAGACGTGATGAAAACTAGTGATTACGTTTTCTTATCCATTAATGAATTGATGCTAGATCGATGACGATCTATCGAGATTTAAGGATCTTTTAAAGAAACCAGGGTTTCTTCATCTCATCCTTTGTCCTTTCGATGAATCTCATTCAAAAGCTAGCTTCTAGTTAATCGAATTACCGATCATTGATCTCTAGTTACGAGCGAAAATAATCAAGAAAGCATCTCGCTCGAAACTAGAATGTCGATCATTCGATTCACTAGAATTTACAAAACTTATAGGAATTAAGAATCGTTTCAAGATCTAATCATCATCATCTATTGATTCTTTCGACTCCTCCACGAGCGGAGTTTTACTCGAGCATTATAACAAAGAACACATTTAAGAATGTAGATCGAATCATAATGCTCAAATATAAAGATAAGCAAGATATAGAAATTTCACCTTTATTTATCAACAATTTTGTTACAATTCTCTCAAGATCTACAAGAGGAAAGAACTTGATCGTTGATTTCGGCTTCGCTCGTCTCCTTGAGTCACGGATCTCCTTAGATCACTTGCTCCGATGAAGTCCGGCATCCTTCTAAAGGATTGAAGGCTTCTTGCTTGGTTTGAACTCGAAGATCTTGAACTTTGGCTTGGTGATTGGATTAGGGTTAGGGTTTGGAGATACAAGTTGTGTCACTCAACTTGTGTTGGGAATTGGAGAACAACCCTCTAAAAATTAACCTAAAACCCTATATCTACATTTCCTTTTATAACCATCTCAACCCTAGATCTAGAATTCAAAATTCAAATTTCCCTCCAAAAAGTTTGTTAGAGAGAGGCATCTAGAAGAAGTTTGTTGGAGGGAATATTCTAGAATAAGGTATATTCTAGGGTGAGTTTATTAGGCTGAGCCTTCTGGATGAAGCCACGTGGTGTTCTGGAGTCTTCTGGAAGCTTGTCCGTTAAAGGGAAGCACACGGGAAAATTTGGAAGCAATGACTTCATCAACGCGCCGCGGATCCGCGGCGGGAATGGGCACTTGGCAGCGGATCCGCGGCCCATTAGAGTCCTCTGAGCATGAAACTTCTTGTAAATTCTTATATTGGCTTTTTGGCACTTTTATGATATGTGGAATCTCATAAAACATTCTAGTTCACTGCCAGATCTCAAGTCTTGGACTTGGCGTAATTTTAGCAGCACTTTTAACAGTTTTGGCTCTTTTCCCTGGAATTTCCTGCACAGATTCTCGAGACAAGTGTTGCGCTATACAAAGATAATGCATTCCATGATAAACACTCAATTTCCTTCAAAAATGTCGGTTATAATATATAACACATGTTATTTGGTACTTTACGGCTGTTTTGTTAATATGTGCTATATTAATACCAAACACCTCTAGATGAGTGCAAATGGTAGGGAAATTGATGTGTAAAACTGCAATATTTTTGACTGATCAATCCACGACGTGAAATAGTGCAGCGGGAGATTTACGGGCTATACCCCCGGCTGAGTGGTGTCTGTCGCTAAGCTGAGGCCATGATACAGGTGAGCCATCCCAGCGATCCCGACGGCCACTCGCATCCCAGCAACCATTCGGTGAGCCGGATAGAAGACGGATGGCCTCATATAGCGAAGGTGCATTGGGAGCACAAACCAGCTTAACCACAAGCCGAAGAATCCTAAAAAGAACGCCTCTTCGTCGATGTCTGAAGCTGCGAGCTCTGTAAAAGGGACGACGGGGTGTCTGGGAGGAAGAAATTCCTTTAATCTGCTTCCGCTGTTGGCTGGCTATCCAAGCCAAAACCAAAAGGATCGTCAAGCTTAGCGAATTTCGTGGTTTGTTTTGACAAGGCTTCCGGGCGAAGAAAGCGGGCGATGAAATCCGCGAAGCGGACTCCGTGCCCTCCGGACTCGAGGAACAAACTCTCGTAAATATTCAACACCTTGATTAGACTCGGGAATCGATGTTGAATAGCATTCTCCGGAGTGAGACCCATCACCACTGATTTGGTGGCGAAGATGTACTCGTCAGGGGGAAGTATTTCCTCGTAATGTTCCCCTCTGATGGGTAGGCCCGAAATTTCTGCAAATTCCTCTAAGGAAATCGAAACCTCCCGGTCCGATAAAAGAAAGGTGTGAGTTGGGGTATTCCACTGTTCCAAGAAATCCTTGACCCACCATACGTGAGGTGCGGGATACTGGAAAAGAGACGCGTAGATAGCAGGGTACAACCTAAGCTTCAGCGTCTGTGACTTTTTGGCTGACAAGATGTATCGAGCCCACTGCAAGTATCCGGCTGAATGGCGAGGAGTCAAGCCTATCATGTATGCCTGCCCATAAGGGCGTGACTCGCCTTGACATATGCGCCACCCCAGAATATCTAAAACCATCGGCGACTGTACAGGTATCGAGCCCATAGAGGGCTGAAGGCGTCCATCCGTAATCCAGTTAACCTTCTCTACGACGTAATTCACCAAGGGCGAGTCGGCATAATGAATGGCGGAGATTGGCTCTGAAGGCGCCGCACAATAGAAACTGCGCTGACCCCGAATAATTTGGTTGTACCACAGCCCTTATAAGTTAAGAGAATTCTGCTCCGGGTCATGATCTTAATCACTGCAAAAACTTCCCGATCCACAGGCGCGTCGGCGTATGCACTCTCTGGGCGAACAAATGGGAAAGAAGAGTCAAAAGACATAGTACCTGTATAAAAAGAAACGAGGGTTAGATGTCAATTCTACATTACAAATTCTGACATCCGGTACTTTAAATTTGTACCACCCTGCAATACAGGAAAAAGGGACCGAGGGGGACCCACAAAATCAAAGTGACGGCTCATTATTGATGAGACAATCAATCATTAATGAGAAAATCTTAAAAAGATTCTCATTTAATGAGAAACTTATTGGGCCAAGGAGTTAAACTCTCTCGAGAGCAGTGCTCTGCAAACAGAAATTACATTTGTCAACTTTAATTATAAGGGGAATAAAAATTCCCCAACATTTCTAAGAGCCATGCTCTGTGAAAACGATGGAGTAATCCATCAGAACCCTAAAAAAGCAAAGCTTTTTACAGAGTAAAAACTCTAAGATCTTTTAGATCTACAAAACGAACTCTAAGAGTTCTTTATAAAGATGAAAAATGTTCTAACTAATGGGTTAAGTAACCCTAAAAATCCATTTTAAGATCTATGATCTGAGAAGAGCAAAGCTTTGTTAATAGGTTCGATCCTTACCAAATTTGGACAGAGTTCTAACTCTAAAAAGGAATTTTCTTAGGCAGAGATCTATGCTCTGAAGGGAGAATTAAATTCTCAGAAACAAGAAAGCAACAAGATAAACAGAAGTCATCTTAAGGGCCAAAGGCCCTACTTATAAGCGCTAGAAGATGATCCAACTTCCAAAATGATCCAACAGTGGAAAGGCTGCCACCGATACACTCACGTGTGAGCCACGTGAGCGCAACAGTTGGGGGGGCAATTGTTTGCCCCGAATAAAAGAGCAAGGCTCTGTTCAAATTTTGAACTGAGGCAGCGCCTCACGTACAAAGCATGAGAGCGCCAGCGCCCAGAGTTAAAAACCCTGAGGCAGCGCCTCACGTGCAAGGCACGAGAGCGCCAGCGCCAAGAGTTAAAAACTCTGAGGCAGCGCCTCACGTGCAAAGCACGAGAGCGCCAGCGTCAGAAATAAAAGTTCTCCACCCTTGGATCAGAGATCCAACGGAGATGATAAATCATCAGAGCACAGAATTAAATTCTGATTGAGAAAATACTCCTCAAATCTTTCTAAACAAGAAAGATTGTGCTCTGTAAATCAGAGCACCGTTGGATCAAAAATCCAATGGTGATTAAAAATCACCAAGATACAGAATAAGTTTTGTATGGGAAAATACTTTCCCAATCTTGTTAAAAACAAGAAAAATGTCTTCTGTAAAACAGAAGTCCTTGGATCAAAGATCCGACGGTGGATAAATTCCCCAAATCAATTAAGAAATCTCTCAATGAGAGATTTCCATAACCGAATCAACAAATCAGCATCCCCTATATAAAGACCCCAAGACTTCAAGTCTTGTATGGAGGAACCCCCCATAAGCTTTAAGTTAAAAAAGAAGAGCAAGCAAAAAGCGCTTTCAGAGAGAAGAAAGAGGAAGAACTTTTCTCAAGGTAAATAGAGATTATAGTATCTCATCTGCATACCCCAGGGTTTAACCCTTATAAAAGAACATAGTTCTTTCCCTGGATATGAGATCCATGTGGCAAATCTCCCACAAATGAGAATTTAATTCTCATAGGGATGAATTTGTTTTTGGGGATTGAAGATCCAGGGGGGAACAAAGAATTGAACTCTTCAGAAAAATGCACAAAGAGGGAAACAGCGCCGAGCGTCTCACCTGCCACTCACATGGGCGCTGCTAAAATAAAGAGTGCTTAGCACTCAGTGGTTGACGCCCAGTGCCAAGCGCTCCACGTGCCCCTTATGTGAGCGCTAATAAAATAAAGAGTGCTTAGCACTCAGTGGTTGGCGCCCAGCGCCCAGCGCTCCACGTGCCCCTCACGTGGGTGCTAATAAAATAAAGAGTGCTTAGCACTTAGTGGTTGCCGCCCAGCGCCAAGCGCTCCACGTGCCCCTCATGTGGGCGCTGATAAAGTAATGAGTGCTTTGCACTCAATGGTTGGCGCCCAGCGCCGAGCGCCCCACATGCTTCTCACGTGGGTGTTGTTTAACATAAAGCGCTCTGTAAGTAGAGCCCAGTGCCATAAAAAGTGTTTAACACTCAATAAAAAACAAGAAATGGGTGAGCATCAAAGCCCATATCAATGTTCAGCATTTTTGAACAAAAGGGACCGAGCCTAAACAAGTGTTTAAAACTTTACTCAAAAATTGAGTGGGTTGAGTCCAAGCTGACCAAAAGTCCCTAATTTAGATCAACCGAGCCCATAGGATCACAACTTTTCTAAATTTGATCTTAGTCTTAAACCCAACTACAGATCTCTCAATTGACAATGGTTCAAGGGTACATCTCCCCACACTTCTGATATATGTTATTATAATTCTTCAACGTCTTCGGAGAGGTAGTGAGTCCCGACAATCAACAAACCCAACGGACCTCAACGTCCCTAAACTAAACTCTATGGACTATAATGTCCTTAAACCTAATGGACCGCAACGTTCCTAAAACTAAACTCTACGGATTATGATATCCTTAAACCCAATGGACCGCGATGGCCCTAAACTAAACTCTACGGACCGCAACATCCCTAAACTAAACTCTATAGACTATGATGTCCTTAAACCCAATGAACCGCAACATCTCTAAAACTAAACTCTGTGGACTATGATGTCCTTAAACCCAATGGACCACAACGTTCCTAAACTAAACTGTTAGTTATATGTATGCCCTAGAGGCCATTACTGTACATACGATGTATATTGTAGTGGATGCTTGGACATATATAGGGATGACTTTCTTGCTCGACATGATAATATGCTATCTGGTTACACTTTATCTTAACATGTACTCTGATTGTCTCTATGTCACATGTTGATAAAGCCCTTAGGATGAGTACTTGACTACCAGGACTATGATGCAGATCATACTAGTGGGGACAAAGTAGTCGCCAAGTACATCCTTCAATTGTTCCTAGTCGTAGGAATACCTAGACAGGGCATCGATACTCCAGAGTAGACTAGCGTACGCGCTTCTTGACCCATATGATGGGCGATGGATGATCCCATATCCATTGGTGTTTGACATCAGAGAAGGTATACGGGTGCTCAGTAGAGACTGGGTACACTGGACGGACTCGCCGAGAACTCCTAGATGGTATTATACCTCACGTCAGATGGCAGTTCTCAGGTGACACTGGTACAGGTTAGTCTGTAGACCCGAGATCGTCATAGAGTCTTGTGTGATTCCCACTGTGCTTTGATTTCCATCATACCACGTCCAAGAGGGCGTGCAAAAAGGTGGCTTTTGGGTACAGTCCCGAATCACATAGAGGCAATGAGCGATAGGAGGGGTTTCGTCTCTCCCGGTATAGGGAGTTGATGTTGCGCTGTGTTCGATTGGCTATAACTGGAAATCCCTGGCCAGGGTTGCTGAGATTTACCGGTAAGTGTTATCAGTAGTTTCTCGAACCGTTATAGACCTCATATCGACACGACTTATCAAGCTACCGGGGTCTGACGTTTACCACCCCTAGGCGAGATATGCGACATATCAGACGAAGAGACCGGACTGTACGGGAGTGTTACTGGTTGGATTCATGGGAGAAAGTACAGGCTTGCTTGTTGATCTTCTGATTGCTCAATACCTGGGTGGCTGTTACGTTTAGCTGACCGCTTGTAGCTTGTGGGTGTTTGATATGATCATCACCTACTGCCGGCATATTGACGATTCTTTAGAGTCCTACACAGATGTTTCCTGGCTCAGGCAAAACGGAGTAGGAGCACATATATGATATGTGCGGGACCTAGAATAATACGTGTATGTGATACCCTATTAGATTCTCGCGATATGAGATATCGGCCGGGTATATGTGATATAACCGGGTCATCGGATCAAGTGTTGATTCGATGAACTGATACAGATTATATTAGTCGGTTATTTGTGAAATAGCCGGATTATCGGATCAAGTGTTGATTCGATAATTTAATGTATAATTATATATTTGATATATTAAATTACATTAACTAATATAAGCTCACTAAAAGATTCTTTTTCTCACTCGGGTAATACATTGATATATATGCGATATATGTTAATTGTATTATTTTATTTTGTTACAATAAATATTGTATATGTCATATATAATATTGTAACATGTTATGGTTATAAATGCAACATGATTAGTGGAGATTAAACATGGTTAGGGTTTGATTTGGGTTAATCTTTTCTAGAAGCTTCTAGAAGCTTTGCTTTTGTTTTTAACTAAAGATATTTTCTAAAGATATTTTGTTGATATTTGTTAACCCAACCCAACCCTTCACCATGGTTAAGTCTCTACATGGGTTAAGTTATCATACTTAACTCATGGTTGCATTTCTAACCTCACTATAATTCATTATTCATCACAAAGTAATTCATCTTCTTCTTCCTCCTTGCAAAGTTTTCTAGCTTTGAGTTTAGTGATGAAAATGAGTGAGATTAAGAAAATAAATGAGAGATAAATTCCTACTTCATCATCCTTATCTATTCTAGCCACTTAGATTAGGGTGTTTGCTTTGCTAATACTTGATTAGCAAAGCAAGAGCTTGGGTTTGAGTTTCTTCAAGGTAGATCATCTTTGTTATCGAAGATCGGAAGCAAGCTTGCATTTTTCTTTTGTGGAGCCTCTCTAGAGTCCGGATACTCGATGATCACAGCGAAGGGACTTCAACACGGAGCTTTAGAAGTGAAGGAATGGACTATAAAGGTTGTAATCCCTAACTCTTAGAAGTAAAGTTGTTTACTTGCTTTGTTTCGCCTAATCTCTAGTTTAAGATCTTGGTTAGGGTTGTTCGGCATGTCTAAAATTTAAATCGGGTATGGTTGATACCTTATAGACCTTTGTGAGAGTGCCTAGTAACCCTACAGTGGTATCAGAGCCAAGCTAGAGCTTTAGGCAAAGTCTAGACGAAGTTTAAAGTTCGATCGAACCCCGAAACGTCGCGATTTACCCCTTCTCTGGAAATTTTTTAAAATGTTGATTTTTTCGTATTAAAAATACTCAGAAAATTAAGCAGGGAATTATAAGGAATACTGTGAAAAACGAGCCATCAATTCTCTTAAAGCACCGCGGAACCGTGGCAAGACCATGCCTTGCGTGGCGGTTCCGCGGCAGAACAGTGGAATTAGGGTTTTGGTTTTGCACAGTAACATCCGTATGTATTTCCTGATGCTTCTGGGAATTTAATTCTACTCAAGTGTTGAGTATTCTGGAGATCTTTTTGTATTCGTTGATTCGATCGGAAAGTTTAACTTCGTTTAAGATTTTTCCGAGCAATTTAGAACGTGTTAAAATGTTCGAACGGATATCAATAACTCACTTTTTCCCCTGCCGGAAAATTTCCAAGTGTTGGATTTTTCCGTAGTTTAAGAACGTTCTTAGTCGTGCAAGTAACGCGGTGGACCCTCTAGAAGAACACAAACCTTAATTCGATTATGTAACCGTCTGAACTGTCTCTAAACCTTAGGGTTTGGGGCAGTGCGGCGTTGCTACATATGAGGCGTTGGTTTGACCCTTCTACGGCTGGACCATTGGTACTGTGGCATGTGATGGATACTTTTTGAATTCCGCTCAAGTGTTGAGCTATTTGGGAAATTTTGGGTGTTTGTTTATTCGATCGGAAAGTTTAACATTGTCTATTCATCTGGAATGTGATACAATATTTGGAATCCACAAGTAGTTATGAGATAACTAATTTGAATGTTATAAATCTAGCAGTTCAGTCTCAGATGATCGGTTGCCATGGGATTTTGATGCGATCAAAAGTCCGTCGCAATCACGTAGCGTACGCGGATACTCACCGGGTAAACTTAATAGATAGCCACGCCCCATAGCCCCGACCAAGTGACTGTAGGAGAACCTCATTGCCAAAAGCATCCGTTAGGGTGCTCGCGGCAGCGGTGTTACACCTTAGTGAACTTCGTCAACGGCATCTGGGGGTGCGGCCGTCTACTAAAGTTTGCGATGAGCATTCGATCATGATGTCGGGAATCTTGTTGATTTGCCCGACTAGATATTGAATTTTTTTTTCGAGATCGAGACTGAATTGCGGGGTTTATAATTGTTAGGCATGCGATATCTAAGGAATTCATTTGGTTAGGCATGAGATGTCTAAGGAGGTTGCGGATTCCAACTTTTGTAGTTTTACACTTTGTTTTCTGTGACCGTAAGTGTAATATGTGGTGTATCGCCGGTTTCGTTGCTATACATCAACGACAATTGGGATACGCATATTTACTTACGTTGATGATATGTGATATTATGTGTTGCTGTGATATATTATATTGGATCGTCGTGTTTTGAATAGCCGGGGTTTTTATGTGAGATGGGAGTTTTTCTTTTTCATTCATGTAAAATTCATTTGTATGTAATATTCTTTTATTGGGGCACTTCCGGGCTGAGGATGATGTCACCATTATATATTATTTACATTTCTGCATTAGGTAGACCCAAGGCGGGGAGCACAAGTAACCGGGTTCTAGGGTCCAGTGGGAGACTATCTCGAGGAGTCGAGACCGGGTCTCCTAACTCTAGAACTGGCAGGGTTACTTACCGCTCTCGTAGGGGTCTAGGGATGTAGGTTTGGCTATTCATCATGACCGTGAAATCCGTGTTTTATACAGGCTCGTATTAAAACACGGACGTCCTAGTATATCCAATATTTCATATGTTATCTTCTGCTGCAATGTTCTGTGATGAGATCATATTACTGCCTGAGACGAATGTTTATATTATATATATGAGATATATGTTATATTGCTGATTTCGTTTCAAAAGAGTGGTGAAAACGCTTGCTCGAACGGAGGCAGGCACTAGATCAAGTGATGCTTGTGAAGCATAATAAAATGGGACTTCATTAATGAGATTAATGAAACTAAAAGAAACCTAAAGATGTTGCAGAAACTTGTCTCAAAAACTGGTAGCTCTAGTTCTTGCTTTGCATAGCGGTATTCCTTGTAGAATATCCAGCACCTTATTCGATAAGGAAAGAGCCGAGATCCCTTCACTGGGAGTGACCTCTTTAGCGAAACTAGCAGATGCTACAAACTCGGTTTGTCTTTTGATTGTTTTTATAGTTTTTGCTTTGCATAGTGGTATATATGATATACCCTGCACCTTATTCGATGAGGAAAGAGCCGACGATCCCTTCACCGGGAGTGACCTCTTTAGCAAAACTAGTAAAGCCTAAAAAACACTCCATTTAAATTCACTCGATTCTACAACGACATCAAGTTCATTACGCAAAGGGTTTTCTTAAAAACCTGTCGTAGCCCTCCGTCATTTCAGATAAGTACTTCATAGTATTCGTGCTGCGTTTGTTGGCCTGCGTTAAGGCGTAGTGTTCGGTAGCTATTTATGCTTATCTGCTAAAGCATATGATGCGATTGGATTAGGGTAGTCGTGCGACTTTGTTGGCCTGCGTCAAGGGTCGTGCGGGTAGATTTAATTCAATCGGGAAATGACGGGTTGAACTTGACTAGCGGACTATGGTTTTTTGGCCTGCGTCAAGGTCATAGGACGCTAGGGGTAAAATATTATTGGGAATTTCAAGTGTTGAAATTTGCAATGAGATTGCATACCTTCTATGAGATAGTTGGATCCCGATACCCGCTGCGAGTAAGAGTTACTCCCGGGAGAGTTTTACACATTACAATTAGCCGATCAAGTAGGTGTCTAGAAAGGTGTCAACGGGGTTAAGCCTCTGGGAAAACGAGGTTTACTTTAATTAGGTCCGTGCGAAAGCAAGAGGAACCTCCCTCAAAGTACCGGCACTGGCCTGGCGGAAAAATTGGCGAACTTGTAGAGTGTAATTAATCCCGGCTAGTCTTTCCTTTTAGGGTTTGAAGGAAGATTTGACTAAAACAGTGGGAGTCATCCTGATTAGATATATTAATAACCAATCTAATCTTGCAAGAGCATAGGCTGAGTGTTTTCTTCTATCTCTCTCCAGGTAGCGACCATGTCACGCCTTAATCAAGATAATAATACAAATGTATTGACCGAACCCGCTTGTTATACTGTGCTAGGGAACGCTGGTCCCGCTCCAACTTATAATTGTTATAAGACAGAACAGGAAATAGGGGATTACCAGAATTCCCGTGCCGCCCAAACGAAGAAAGTGCATACTGATGCATCATCTTCGGGTATGTTCATTACCGAGAACTGTTTCTTAGTATCCTTTACGTCCTGGGTATGAGATACCGAATCAGGATCCCGCAAATGTAATCTGTTACATGGGCTACAGATAGGTAGAGAACCGAGAACGGGTGATAAGTTTCAAGAGTTGGAAATGATGCAAGTGTTGCAGCCAAGTCTGTTGGCAGTTATCACCCTGTATTACCAGAATACATTGATTCTGAACGAATGTTATTAGATACCGAACATGATATACAACATCATATCAGTCTCTTTATTAGTAAAGAAGGATATAATTTTGTATTGTTGGATAATGTTTTGAACATTTCCTATATCAAGAGTTGATCGGTTCAGGCACGTTATCTAAAAGCATAGACGTTCTAAATCAAACCGCATTTCTTAATGTACAGAACACACATAAGAGCAAGAATTCAGAAATGAACGAATCCTTCTTGAGGCATTGTAGACTAGGTCATATCAATGCGACCTGACTAGCTGAAGTTACAAATAGATGCATATTTAAATTAGTTTGAATTTACATCTTGTGAAACTTGCCGGTCATGTTACAGAGATGAGATGACCACAGCTCCATTTATTGGAAACAGAGAAAGAGTTAGTGAACTCTTGGGATTGATACATGCTGATGTATGAAGGTCCCCTGTCTATACATACCAAGACCGGTTCTTTGTACTTCATTACATTCACTGATTATCTCTCAAGATCCGGACATATGTTCCTGTTGAAACACAAGTCTGGAGAAATTCAATGAATATAAGTTAGAAGTAGAGAACCAAAAACCGGGTATAAGTATTATGTCCTTTGATGTGATCAAGGAGAAGAATACTTGAGCACGGAATTCCTGGACTATTCTAAAGGAGAATGAGATTCCCTCTCAGCATTACTCCTCCGAATACACCACAACACGTCGGTGTATCGGGGCGGAGCAATTACACCCTATGTGATATGGTGTGCTCTATGATGAGTACTACTAAGTAACCTATTTTCTTTTAGGGTTATGCACTTGAGAAGTTGCATACCTATTGAATATGGTTCCAACCAAATCAGATGCCTACCACTCCATATGTGATATGTGATATGGTATGGGAAGAGCACATCTCTTAAAGATGTTAAGATTTAGGGTTGTCCGGCCTATGTCAAAAGCAAAATCCGGACAAGCTCGAGGTAAGGTCAGTTCTGTGGAAGTTTGTTGGATATCCCAAGCATTCACAAGGGAATATCTTCTACCACACCGAGGAACAAAAGATATTTTATTTCTCGACATACCACTTTTAGAGAAAAAGGGAATTTCTTGTGAAGAAATTAGTGGTCATGAGGTAGAACTGGAAGGAGTTCCGGCTATACAAACTGCAGCTGATGATTTGGTAAACCCGGAGGATTCAATAGATCCCAACGAACCTCAGCCTCTCCGCCGATCTAGTAGAGTTCCTCATCCACCTGAAAGATACTTCGGTTTCTCTATAACAGTGGGAGAGAGGATTGCATCATGAGATGATGACCCAACTAGTTTCGAGCAGGCCATCAGGAGTGGGGACTCTGTAAGAATGGCTAGATGCTTAGCGATCTGAGATGGAATCCTTATACACCAACAAAATATGGACTTTGGTTTCTTTATCTGAAGGGTTAAATCCCCATCAGGAGCAAGTATATCTTGAGAAGATTACTTGGTGTACATAGAAAAGTTGAGACTTTCAAAGCTATGCTTAAATCCATCCAGATCCTACTTGCCACGGCTACATACCATGACTACGATATCTGGCGGTTGGGTGTCATGACTGCTGTTCTAAATGATGATTTGGAAGAGAACGTCTATAAGTATACAGCCAGAGGGCTTCGTAGATAGTGGGAGCAGCGGAAACGTGTGCAAGATGTTTTATGTGATAAATCAGGCATCGCGGAGTTGGAACGTCTGTTTTGATATGGTAGTCAAAGAGTTTGACTTCATCAAAATGGTAGATGAACCTTGTATATACAAAAAGGTAGTAGAGAGTATGGTGGTGATACTCGTAGAGTATATGGATGACATACTCTTGATAGGGAAGGAGTTTCCTATGCTACGCTCGGTCAATCTCCTCTTATCACATTGATTCTGCATATAGGATCAAGGTGATACCTCCTAAATCCTGGGTTATGGATCTATGAGATAGATCTAATTGGATGTTAGGATTCTCACTAGTTGTAGTGAGATGGTATCAATCGATCCTGAGGAGAATCGCTGGAATGGTTCCAGGGTGATAAGAACGACTGAATGTCAGTCGCAGGCATTGTCTTCACCCTCAGTGGAGGGACGGTATGATGGAAGAGTTCCAAGCTAGATACTGTAACTTACTAGACGATTAAAGGCAAGATACATCGTTACCAAGGATGCTACCAAAGAGGCAGTCTGGATATATATAAGTTCATGAGATGAACTTCGTTCCTACCATTGTGTGACGATGGAGTTGTGGCTTTGGCCAAGGAACCCCCGTCCCATCAGAAATCCAGATATAATTCTTAGGCAGTATCACCTGATCATAGAGATGGTTGATCTCCAAGGAGATCAAGGTTAGGAGAGAAGACACAGAGGACAACAGCGCGGATCCACTCACAAAGGCATATTTCCCAGTAGAGACTTTTATAGGATGGTTGAGTATGAGATACTTCGACCACAGCTGATTGTTGGGTATGCGATACCACAACAGATGGCCCTAGTGCAAGTGGGAGATTGTTAGTTATATGTATGCCCTAGAGGCCATTACTGTACATACGATGTATATTGTAGTGGATGCTCGGACATATATAGGGAGGACTTTCTTGCTCGACATGACAGTATGCTATCTGGTTACACTTTATCTTAACATGTAATCTGATTTTCTCTATGTCACATGTTGATAAAGCCCTTAAGATGAGTACTTGAGTACCAGGACTATGATGCAGATCATACTAGTGGGGACAGAGTAGTCGCCAAGTACATTCTTCACTTGTTCCTAGTCGTAGGAGTACCGAGACAGGGCATCGATACTCCAGAGTAGACTAGCGTATGCGCTTCTTGACCCATATGATGGGCGATGGATGATCCCATATCCATTGGTGTTTGACATTAGAGAAGGTATACGGGTACTCAGTGGAGACTGGGTACACTGGACGGACTCACCGAGAACTCCCAGATGGTATTATACCTCACGTCAGATGGCAGTTCTCTGGTGATACTGGTACGGTTAGTCTGTAGACCCGAGATCGTCATAGAGTCTTGTGTGATTCCCACTGTGCTTTGATTTCCATCATACCACGTCCAAGAGGGCGTGCAAAAAGGTGGCTTTTGGGTACAGTCCCGAATCACATGGAGGCAATGAGCGATAGGAGGGGCTTCGTCTCTCCCGGTATAGGGAGTTGATATTGCGCTGTGTTCGATTGGCTATAACTGGAAATCTCTGGCCAAGGTTGCTGAGATTTACTGGTAAGTGTTATCAGTAGTTTCTCGAACTGTTATAGACCTCATATCGATATGACTTATCAAGCTACCGGGGTCTGATGTTTACCACCCCTAGACGAAATATGCGACATATCGGACGAAGAGACCGGACTGTACGGGAGTGTTACTGGTTGGATTTATGAGAGAAAGTACATGTTCCCCTCCGAATGGCGGCGCGACGCAGAGAGACGTCTTGCTTGAGATTCGGGGCAGATGCTATTTGGTTTTATCCGTCCACCTCTCCGAAGATGCCAAGTTGATTTATGGCACCGTGTATCGAAGGTTTAGACGGATGCGGCCGATGTAGCAGACTTCGTCAGATTCCTCCTAGCTCGAGGGGTTTTTGATTGTGGGGACGCTCTTCCCTGTAGGCGCAAGCCCCTGCAGTTAATTACGCTACCGCATCGCGGTAACAACTTTCTCCTTCTCCAGAATTTCACTTCGTGTCGTGGGTGTTTGTTTTGTTTGTGGTTGCCCATGGATTGTATACAGAGACTAATTTATGTCGTCGCCCGTAGGACGTGGATTAGTCCAAATCTGTATTTTCTTAGATTTGGGTTTGGGGTTTTGGTTTAAAGATACGTTAGCCATATTTGAGGCTAAGATCAACTTAAACGTTTGTTAAGGATACGTTAGTCTGATTTGAGACTAAGATCAACTTAACGGGATCGTTTAGATCCAACAAGAGAGCATTTGGGTGCTCTGTTATTCTAGTTTAGGGACATAGTGGTCCATTTCCAGTTTAGGGACATGGTGGTCCAACATTCCCATTTTGGGGACGAATATTGGTTTAAGGACGCATTAGTCCATGAGTTTAAGGACCCCACAGTCCGTATTACCATTTTAGGGACATGGGGGTCCAACATTCCCATTTTCGGGACGCATATTGGTTTAAGGACGCATTAGTCCATGAGTTTAAGGACCCCACAGTCCGTATCAATGTGTGGTTGTCGGGACTCGTCACCTCTCTGACGACGTTGAAGGATTACAACGACAAATATCAGAGGAGCTCAGAGATGTACCCTTGAACCGGATGTAAATTGATTTGAGAGAGCAGTCGTGCTCAGTTCAATTTAATTTGAGGACTTATGGCCAAAATTAGGCTAAGTCCAGTTGAGAATATTCAACATTTTATTTGTGTTTGGCCTGTCAGGCCTTTATTTGGGCTCTGCCCTCTTTTATTATAATGCACTGCATTGGGCTTTTTAATTAAATGCATAGCATTTATTTTGGCATGTTAGGCCTTTGTAATTAGGCTCTGTCTCTTTTCTTTAATAATGCAGAGCATTTTATTTGGTCTGATAGACCTTTTAATTGGGCTCTGCCCTTAATAATGCACTGCATTAAATGTTCTGACAGTGCCCCACATGGCTTGTCAGGCGCTTTGCGCCAATTGAGGAGCGCAAGGCGCAAATTCATGTGGAGGTGACATGTGTCACGCGCTGGTGAGCGCAAGTCTGTTAGCGCAGTGCGCTGCGCCAGTGCGCTGCTGCCACGTGGCGTGCTCTAGTGACTTGCGCCAAACCAAGAGAGCAGTGCTCTGTTTTTAGAAGCGCAAGGGGCAGTTGTTCTGTGATTGACACGTGGCGCTCTCTGGTGGCTTGCGCCAATCCAAAGAGCGCAACAGTGCAAATTTCAAAAGTGCAAGGCACTGTTTAATATCTTGATCAAATTTAGATCAAAGAAAACAAGTTTTTCTTGTTCCAGAGAGGTTCTACCTTAATATTTCAAGAACCAGTGGCTCATCAAAAGGCAATGCCTTTATATAGATCAAAAGATCTAGTCATGAAGTGGATTACTTCTTTTATTATTATTTTTTATTAAAGATCTTGATCTTGTTCTTAGATCATTGATCTTTTTAGAAGAAATTCTTCTTTTTTTTTCAAAGGTTTTACCTTTTTTCTTTCTCTCTGAATTCTTCTCAAAGTTTTTAGAAGAGCTCTCTGTATCTCTATCTCTGTCTATTTTAGACTTGGAGTCTAGGGGCCTTTATATAGGGCCAATTAGGTTGTTAGGTTGGTTACAGAGATCTTTCTCTTATGAGTACACCGGAAGGACTCGCCGGGAACATGCTAGTTGGTATTATACCTATTGTCATATAGCAGTTCCCTGGTGACATGTTTACAGGTTAGTCTATCGACCTGAGATCGTCATTTTTCTTATGTGAGTTCCCACTGTGCTTTGATTACTACCCTACCATGGCTCAAAGGGATCGTGCAAACAGGTTTTAGTTGGGTACAGTCCCGAGCTACATGAAGGCAGTGAGCGGATCGTCAGGGGATTCGTCTTTCCCGGTATTGGGGGTTGATGTCGCGGTATGCACGGATGGCCATCACCAGAAATCCTTGACCAAGGTAGTCGAGAATTACTGATCTAGGATCGGTAGTTTCTCAGATGGTGATAGATTTCATGCCGACACTAAATGTCAAGTTATTAGGGGTCTGACTTTATCCAGCCCCCTAGACTCGGTATGCGATACTCATAGACGAACGGACCAGACTGTATGGATATTGTCACTGTCAGGCTCTGTAGGGTTTTAGGATGAGTTTGCCCGTCGGCCTTCCTTTCGCTCAATACCTGGGCAGCTGTTACGTATAGCTTGTGCCACTGACGTACTTATGGTTAAACCCACTGCCAGAGTATTGACGAGTCTTTAGAGTCCCACACAGAGGGTTTCCCTAGTTCGGGCGAAACGTTGTAGAGGCCGTATGGTTTTATGGCAGGGTTCGATCATATATGTGCACTTGTGCACGGATCATGATCGGACAGATAATAATAGTGGGCTTTGGTTTAAGCCGGATCCTAGTATTATATTATTGGATTACTTTCGTCTCGTTGTATTCGTATTCAGTCGGAATACGGATGCGGGTATATATATACGGATGAGGGGTATTCTTGTAATTCGTTACAAGAATTCTTTAGTTGATGTTATTTCTTTTCTTTGATATTGTATTAAACATTTAGGGGTTTGTCACGCCCCGCTTCGGGTATACGGCGAAGGGGACGCGACTGGTCTGCTACGTATTTACTGTGAAGTAAATACGCTAAGCGTATCTAAGTAATATAAAAGTAATCACAAGAGACAAGAGATATAAAAATAATAGCAAATTTATTTATTAACATTCTTTTGTACAATGCATAAAAAGGAAATACAACTGAAGTAAAAACGATGCCTAAACAATGGCATAACAGGAAATTAAAGGTACTGAATGGAAATGTACGATGTCTAGAGCTCGGGGTCTTCGAGGACCTGATCCAAGTCTTCACTGGTGGGCTCGATCTCTGCTGTGTCCAGATCACCTGACGACATTCAAAGAAGAAAGAAATAGAATGTCGTTAGCGAACAGGTCGCTCGGTAAGTCCCAAAGTTAAAGGAGAAATAAAAAAGACAGAATAAGAATGTATCTTTTAAAGTTGTATAATATTGTAGAATATTGTGTTAACACTGTTGTTTGTAGCTTGGTACAGAAAGATGCCAGTGTATACGAGAGGGGTCTCTATATGCTAGAGAGCAGGGCAAACTGAAAGTATAAGAACCGTTATGCCATGGTACAACAGCAACAGGATTCATGTTATGTGTCTTAATCTTACTGTCTCGTGCCACTTTTAACACCTTCCGTACCAATCTATCCCTTAAACCCCGCAGTGTTTTGATTGTATTGTTATATTGTATTGTATAAATTGTATAGTTGGACGACTGACCGAAACCATGATATCAGTAACGGATGTAATGGATGTAGACTGGAATCATGTAAATGGAAAGTATATCTATGGTTTGGTTCAGTCAAGTTGAATAGATTGATAACTGGATTCATGGATTCGTGTGTTCATGTTGAATTGTAATATTGAAGATTGTAGATTGTAGATTGTACTTGAATCATATTCAAGTCAGATTATACAGAGACTCAAACTGAGTCAGAAAATTAGCAAAGTAAATTGAAGTACTGATTGTTTTTATTAATTTTTCTACCTTAGATAGGCAAGCACCCACTTCTCCGGCTCCCTGGGGCTCAAGAGATTGGTTCTGCTAAAACCTATGTTTGCTAGGGTCCTTAGGGTAATTTATAGAACTTGAGGGGGTTTTATGTAAAAATACTTTTATATACTTTTCAAAATATACCCAAAGCATTTATTATTCGTATTTAGGGTTGTAATGAATGTTAATTTTATATTGTGATATTTCTAGTGAAAATATCCTAATTTCATAAATAAAGGTATTTATTTGTAATATTGAATTATGTGGAATTTATGGTATTTTAGTGTAAAATTTATTCTTGTGATTTTTAGAAAAAGGTGAAATATTTATATCATATCAAAATAGATATTTTAATGATAAATATACATATATTTATACAAAATTAATTTTAATAAATATTTAATATTCTAAAAATCTCATTTTCTTAAAATGTCGTATTTTAAATCTTTCGAGACCGAATGCTCCTTGCGGAGGTCTGAATCTCGCACTACTAAGCCCGAAGATGTGCGACAAACCGCATCATCCCGAACGGGTTCCCCCAAAATGGGTTGTATCGGCGCTTTGCAAAGATTTTATAAATACTAATCGTTTAGAAGACGGTTTTATTAAGTAAATGGTATTTATTTGTAAATATGTCGATTTCTCGTATTCTATGTCAAGTTGTGAGATATCTCAAATTGCCTCTTCACCGCCAATTGTGGCCAGGTAAGTACAAGTGAAGAAAGGAGGGATCCGCTCACGAATCACCGTGAGACGGGCCTTTTAAAGTTACCTTTCTCACTTGTCTAGCCTAGACATCACAAAATCAGGTTTGGATAAACGACTGATGTCCACAAACTTACTATGTCCTAATGAAGGCGACGATCCTTAATTGACTGAGTCTAAATATTTTTTATTAGTTCCAAAAGTTATTTATTTATAAAGATATATCAAAAATTGGTTTTTATTAAGTAAAGGGTATTCAAATGAAATTGTTTTATTTTCCGTATTCTAAGTTTTCAAGGTAGCGTGTTATGTTTGCATATGAGTGTGTGAGGAGGTAGGTCATTACCTCGTGATCTACTTTAAAGTATAGCAATTTAAATGGGGTTAAAGGCGTATTGAAACCATGTGGTATTTAAGTGAAAATACGGTAGAATGGAAATAGCTATCATTTTATGAATTTAACTTTGATCAATTTAGTTGTTTAGTGTTTAATAGTCAACATGATAGTGTTTAAACATAATTGAAATAATGAGAAGTGAAGTATATAAGAAAACCGAATCGGAAATCGGATTTGTGCCGATTCCGTCGGGTTTGTAAAATCGTATTTTTTTAGAAAAGAAAAGAGAAGCTAGAAAGGGACTTACGGTTTTGGACAATACTAGAGAGTGAAAGGGAAGTAGGGGATTCACCGGTGCGTCGATTCGTCGCCAAGAGTTCCTAGCACGATCACCGGAAGTTCGCCGTCGTTTTTGTCGGCGCTTCGCCTTTCGCTCGTTTCCAAAGTACACAAGGTTTTCTTGAGATTTTGAGAGAGTGGGCTTAGAATTTTGGGATGAGAGGGTAGGAGGTAGGGGTGTATTTATAGGGTTAGGCTAGGGTTAAGGTAGGTGTAGGGTTTTTAATTAAAAAATGTAAAAATAATAGGAAAATGTATTTTAAAATGTAGTAAATAGGTGTTAATGGGCTCTCTGGAGGTGGTCTGAAGAATTAAAGTATGCAGGGGGTATAAGGAGGTGAAGGGACACAAAATTTATTCAGGGGACTCGGCGGTCCGGCCGAGTCCGGCCGGCGGCGCCGGCCCGAGTCGGCCGATCCCGGCCGAGTCCGGTGGTCGGGAGGGGCGCCGTCGGTTGTTGATCTCACTGGTATATTTAAGTTTTGGGGTGTAGTGGGGTTTTTGTGAGAAATGCACGTGTAACTGTTGGTATTCTAAAGGTTTTAAAAAAAATCAATATTAAAAATAATGCGGGGTATGGGATTTGAACTCTGGTGGCTTGGTTCAGCAATGCAAGGTATTACTAATGAGCTACAAGCTCCTTCTTGTAATTATGGTATGAAATAAATACTTAAAGAGATATCAGCAACATTAAATACTCCAAGTATACTTTGAATTTAAATCAATTCTTTGTACATTAAAAATGGAGTTGTTACAGGGTTTTAAAAATGTTTAATATTGTTGTGATGGAAAGTGTGAGTTCAAGTCTTGGCATTGGGCATTGATTGTTGCATGTGGTCTTGGTAACTCATGGTGTTGGGTCTTGTAAGATATTATTGTGAGCATGGCAGATCTTTTTTTTTTGGGTGATGCTTTACTTTAGTTGCCTACACAATATCTCATAACACACACACACAAGAAAAAGAGCAGAACATTTTCTTCACCTCCTTATTCTTTTGCCAAGCTTTGCCTCACACTTTCTTCACCTCATGGCAACCTCTTCAACCTCCACCCAATCCCTCTCATGAGTTGAGAATCCTTGGGTGTTTTGAGATAAAGTATTCACACACAATCTCTACTTCAATTATGTGTGAATACTTTGTCTCAAAACACCCAAGGATTCTCAACTTATGAGAGGGATTGGGTAGAGGTTGAAGAGGTTGCCATGAGATGAAGAAAGTGTGAGGCAAAGCTTGGCCAAAGGAAAAGGAGGTGAAGAAAATGCTCTGCTCTTTTTCTTGTGTGTGTGTGTGTTGTGAGATATTGTGTAGGCAACTAAACAAAAGCATCACCCAAAAAAAAAAGATCTGCCATGCTCACAATAATATCTCACAAGACCCAACACCATGAGTCACCAAGACCACATGCAACAATCAATGCCCAATGCCAAGACTTGAACTCACACTTTCCATCACAAAAATATTAAACATTTTTTAAAACCCTAAATGTTTAATACAATATCAAAGAAAGAAATGGCAACCCTAAAGTTATCTTGTAACGAATTACAAGAATACCCATCATCCGTATATACATACCCGCATCCGTATTCCGACTGAATACGAATACAACGAGACGAAAATAATCCAACAATATAATACTAGGATCCGTCTTAAACCAAAGCCCACTAGTATTATCTGTCCAATCATGATCCGTGCACAAGTGCACGAATATGATCGAACCCTGCCATAAAACCATATGACCTCTACAACATTTCACCCGAACCAGGGAAACCCTCTGTGTGGGACTCTAAAGACTTGTCAATACTCTGGCAGTGGGTTTAACCATAAGCACGTCAGTGGCACTAGCTGTATTTAACGGCTACCCAGATATTGAGCGAAAGGAAGGCCGACGAGCAAACTCATCCTGAAACTCCTACTGAGCCTGACAGTGACAATATCCGTACAGTCTGCTCCATTCGTCTATGAGTATCGCATATCGAGTCTAGGGGGTGGATAAAGTCAGACCCCTAATAACTTGACATTTAGTGTCGGCATGAAATATATTACCAACTGAGAAACTACCAATCCTAGATCGGTAATTCTCTTCTGCCCCGGCCGAGGATTTCTGGTGATGGCCACCCGTGCACACCGCGACATCAACCCCCAATACCGGGAAAAACGAATCCCCTAACGATCCACTCACTGCCTTCATGTGGCTCGGGACTGTACCCAACTAAAACCTGTTTGCACGACTCCTTTGAGCCGTAGTAAGGTAGTAATCAAAGCACAGTGGGAACGCACACGAGAAAAATGATGATCTCAGGTCGATAGACTAACCTGTATACATGTCACCAGGGAACTGCTATCTGACAATAGGTATAATACCAACTAGCATGTTCCCGGCGAGTCCGTCCGGTGTACTCATAACCCAATGAGCACTTGTATACATCTTAGGTGAACCAACTGACACCAATGGCTTGTGAGACTGGCCACCGCCCCTCGTCGGGGTCTCGATCCGTATACACTAGTCTACTCTTGGAGTATCGATGCCCAGTCTCAAAACTCCCACGAATAGGGACACTTTAAGGATGTGCTTATAGACCACCCAACTCCCACGTATATGATCGCCATCATACTGTTGGTAGTCAAGCAAGAATCCTATGGGCTCTATCAACATGTAATAATGATCTGTAATGTCACCTGAAGCATGTACACAATGATAAAGACAAACCAGATAGCATACTATTATCTTGAGTAAGACTGTTCTACCGGTATAGGTCCTCCCTCAATCATTGGAATCACGTGCCTGCGATCCAATAATTGACTTGAGGGCACTATAGCCAACATCTTCTCTACTCATACGCTGACGTTTAGCGTTTTCGTATATGGTCGTCTCGCGTTCTTGGCCTTCTTTGCTATTTTGAAAGGCTTCGTTTAAAAGTCTCTCAATCGGGTCTTCCTCTGGCAGTTTCGGGGATTTTAGCGCCGATTCTTCCCCCAATTCTTCCATGTCATTTTCTGACGTTAAGAGAGCCTCTTCTCCATATAACGATGAATGAGAGATCATGTGGCAACTTACTACATAGTCTTCCGCTTCTTCTGATGAATCATTTCCCTGATCATTGTCATTTTCTCCGTCCTCAAGAATATGGTTGAAGAATTCTTCGAGCGTGACTGGTGTCTGCACCTTCTGGTTATATTCTTTCAGCGCGTCTATGTATTTCTGAAGCTCTATGCGCTTGTCGTCATACTCGGCAGGCTGCACGAGTTTCTTGGTCTTCATCTCTTTCTTAGAAGATTTTGAAGGCTCGACTTAGGGTTTTTTCCCCTTGTCAGCAATTTTCAGTGCGGGGCGTGGTTTTAGCATCCCTTCAATAATTTCAGGTTCAAACGGGCTTTTCCACTTAATCACCGGGTATGCTTGTAGATCCTTCAGCATTCTTTTAGTTTTCGCTTAAAGGACTACTTCCCATGGAATTTTTTCCACGGGTGAGCATGATACCCCCTGCGTTTCCATCTTTTTAGGAGCATGTTTCTGGGACGGGTTTACCCTCCAGTTATCAGAGCGAACTTTTCCTGCTGGTACTGGTCTTCAACCCAATTTTTGAAGATGTAGCAATATTTAATTGGGTGGCTCACTATTCTTGCTGGGTTCCCTAGGTCGCCGCTCGACCATGTCATTTTTAAAAAATTAGCGCACTAAAGAACCCAAACCTAGAATCTTAACTAGAGAATTAGACAATAGAACATGTAAACATCTTTACATCTAAGTGAACAAGGAATACAACCTTTGTAGACCGGTCCTTCACTTCAATAGCTCCGTGTAGTGGTCCCTTCGCTCCAAGTAGTGAATTCCCAGACTCTAGAAAGGCTCCACAAGATGAACGGAACAAGTTTGCTTGAAGTCTTCGATGCTGAAGATGATCTACGTCGAGGAGACACCAACTTAAGCTACCTCTTCACTAATATGGAATTAGTGAAGGAAACACCCTAAACTAAATGGCTAGAATAGTAGAGGATGATGAAGTAGGAGTTTTGCTCACTTTAGAAATATTTTTCTCACTCATTTTCTTCACCTCACATGAAGCTAGAAAGCTTGAGGAAGGAGATGAAGAAGAAGCAACCATGGAAAAAAGCAAGTAAAGAATGAATCAAGTTGTGAGAATAGCAACCATGGATGAGTTTGTATCATATACTAACTCATGTAGAGACTAAACTATGGTTAAGGATAATGGTTAGGTTAATAAATATCTTAAGTAAAAACAAATTAGTGGACTAAGTCAATGGACACTACAAGCTTCTACAAGCTTCAACCATGACTAATTCCACAAATTTGTGAATTACTAAAATAAATAAAAACCTTTAATTATCAAGAGCATGGTGTGAGTCTTATACACCCATGTTGCATATATCAACAACCATGACACAATAACATATATCACATATATATTAAAGTGTACACAAAAGTGAGAAAAAGAAATGTTTAAGTTAGCTAATATTAGTTAATGTAAGTTAATATATCAAATATATAATTATACATTAAATTATTAAATCAAAACTTGATTTAATAATTCAGCTATATCACATACAACCGACTAATATCATATGTATCAACTTATCGAACAACGCATGATCCGATAACCCGGCAATATCACATATAACCGATCGATATCACATATCGCGAGAATAGAATACGGTATCACATACACGTATTAATCTCGGTCCTGCACATATTACATATGTGGTCCTACTTCGTTTCGCTTGAGCCAGGAAACCTCTGTGTAGGACTCTAAAGACTCGTCAATACGCCGACAATAGGTGGTGATCATATCAGTCACCCACAAGCTGCAAGCGGTCTGCTAAACGTAACGGCCATCCGGGTATTGAGCGATCAGAAGATCAATAAGCAAGCCTGCTCATACTCCTGTGAATCCAATCAGTAACACTATCATACAGTCCGGTCTCTTCGTCTGATATGTCGCATATCACGGCCTGGGGGTGGTATAACGTCAGACCCCAATAGCCTGATAAGTCATGCCGATGTGAGGCTCATAACGGTTCAAGAAACTACTGATAACACTTACCAGTAGATCTCAGCAACCCTGGCCAGGGATTTCCTGTTATGGCCAATCGAGCATTGTGCAACATCAATCCCCAATACCGGGAGAGACGAAATCCCCTCCTATCGCTCATTGCCTCTATGTGACTCGGGACTGTACCCAAAAATCACCGTTTTGCACGATCTTTTAAACGTGGTAAGGTGGAAATCAAAGCACAGTGGGAATCACACAAGACTCTATGACGATCTCGGGTCGACAGACTAACCTGTACCAATGTCACCAGAGAACTGCTATCTGACGATAGGTATAATACCATCTAAGAGTTCTCGACGAGTTCGTTCAGTGTACCCAGTCTCCATTGAGCACTCGTATACCTTCTCTGATGTCAAACACTAATGGATGTGGGATCATCCATCGCCCATCATATGGGTCGAGATGCATATACGCTAGTCTACTCTGGAATATCGATGCCCAGTCTCGATACTCCCACGACTGGGAAAAATTCAAGGATGTACTTACCGACTACCTCTTCCCCACTAGTATGATCTGCATCATAATCCTGATAGTCAAGTACTCATCCTAAGGGTTTTATCAACATGTAATAGAGAGACAATAAGTGTACATGTTAAGATAAAGAGCAACCAGATAGCATATTATCATGTCGAGCAAGAAAGTCCTCCCTATATATGTCCAAGCATCCACTATAATATACATCACATGTATAATAATGGCCTCTAGGGCATACATATAACTAACAATTCTGTTATAGGAGCGGTAATTAGGGTTGTTGATGTCGCCGGGTTGAGCTGGACGCTATAGGTCTGGTAATGTGATGAAATTATTACGCATCGCCAGTTAAAACTGTCTTCTTGTCTTGTCACGGGGAAATGAGTAAGCATGTCCTAGCCTTTCTTCCAAGGACGGACGCGAACGCCAGTTGTTTTAGCGAGCAGCCGGTTTTAGGCCACTCGGTTGTTGTTGCATATTGGAAACGAAGGCCGCTTTCACTTTACCTTTATTATTTCGAGGGTCCTTATTTGAGGAGGAAGGCCCATGGCCCATCTGGGCCAGCTTGTCTATCAATGCCTGAAAGGTTGTGGGCTTGAAGAACGTCATGAACTAGGACACGGTCGTAAGAGGATCGAGGGTCCCGATGAATATGCCCATGGCAGGAGATTCTTCAATATGTTGTTCGCATTTAAACCACAGGTTTTGCCATCGAATCGCGTATTGGACCTAAGTTTCTCCCGGCTTTACCTTAACATTGATCAGGGCCATGATCGGAGTGGGTTCACTTGCGCTGGCGAACCATTGCATGAACAGCATTTCCATTTTGAAGAAGGTTTTTATGGAGTCATTTGGGAGCTCCGAGTATCATTCAAAAGCTGTCTCTGACAAGCTTCTGACAAATTGGCGAAGCAACAACTTGTTGTCGCCTCCAGTATTGCCGCATAGTGCTCTGAATTGTTCGACATGTTGGTGAGCATTGCCCGTTCCTTTGTAGACTTGGGACTTAGGGATTGTATATCCCGGCGGGTACTTGATTTGGTCATATCAGGCCGGATATGGTCGCCCGGTTCTGACAAGTTGGCCGGTGGCTTCACTGGCCTGGTGAGCTCGTATTTACTTAACGATGTAGTCATCTAGGGCCATCTTAGAGATGGTTTCTTCCTTGGCCTTTGATAAGGCCGGCAGAGGGTTTGACGTTTCCCCTTTTTCATCCTCAATAACGATTGGCGGATCTTCGGCCGGGATTTCCGGTGTATCATCATTCCTACCATGTTTTGGAATAGAAGAGCCATCTTCTTGATGTTAGCAGCTTGCTCTGCAACTTCCTTATCTTTCCTTTCCAGCACTCGTCGCAAGAACTTTGTATCGGTCTTTTACTCTTTGCGCTATTCAGCTTCTTTGTCCGGAATTTCTTTTTGTCCGGTGAGCGCTGCCATTTTGGTCAGCATTTCTTAAAGCTTTTGCTGCTACTCCCGAGCCTTCGTTAACGATCAAGTTTGCAGTCGGTAACTCACCAAGGCATGGTTTTCTTCTTTCCTAAAGCCATGTAGACCGTACGTATTGTTATGCCCCCGGACTTCGGGCGTTTAGATCTTTCGCCATTGGATTTTGCCGCTGGCGGTGGAATTTACTCCGGCCTCATTCTTTTATTAGAGGTTGGAGCTGAAGGATCCATTATGACAGGCACCTGTTTAGGAACGGCCCCTCATTGTATAATAGAGGAGCGGTCTTTTTCTTGTCGGCCATTAGATCTTTTAGGTCGACAAGAGTAATCTTTATTAAGCACAGAGTGTTGGACTTTTTGCCAGAGCCTATGTATTTCTGAAAAAAGACGTTGGCGAGGATACTCTGGCTGTCATTGTATCGGTCTCTCTACCGGCAGAGGCGATTTCTTCAGTATCGCCATCGGGGAGTTCTTACGTACCCTCCTGAGCGGGTCAAAGATGTTCCCAGTTGGAACAACAGCGTTGATATCCACCACAGGAGCTGGTGGGGTGAGCCCAGAGGGAGAGTTGCCCCCAGCTTCTCTCACTCGGCGCTAGTGGCGACGTCGTGTTGGCTATAGTGCTCTCAAGACAATTATCATAGTCGCGGACTTGTGATTATGATGATTGAGACATGACCTATACCGATGAAACAGTCTTACTCAAGATGATAGTATACTATCTGGTTTGTCTCTATCATCATGTACATGTTGATAGAGCCCATAGGATTCTTGCTTGACTGCCAGCATTGTGATGGCGATCACATACGTGGGAGCTGGGGGTCTATAAGCGCATCCTTAAATGTCCCTAGTCGTAGGAGTATCGAGACCGGGCATCGGTACTCCAGTATAGACTAGTGTATACTGATCGAGACCCCGACGAGGGGCGGTGGCCAGGTCTCACAAGCCATTGGTGTTAGTTTGTTCACCTAAGATAGTATACATGTGCTCATTGGGTTATGAGTACACTGGACGGACTCGCCGGGAACCTGCTAGTTGGTATTATACCTATTGTCAGATAGCAGTTCCCAGGTGACATGTGTACAGGTTAGTCTGTCGACCTGAGATCGTCATTTGTCTCGTGTGAGTTCCCACTGTGCTTTGATTACTACCCTACCATGGCTCAAAGGAGTCGTGCAAACAGATTTTAGTTGGGTACAGTCCCGAGCCACATGGAGGCAGTGATCGGATCGTCGGGGATTCGTCTCTCCCGGTATTGGGGGTTGATGTCGTGTTGTGTACGGATGGCCGTCATCATAAATCCGTGGCCACGGTGGACGAGAATTATCAATCCAGGATCGATAGTTTCTCAGTTGGTGATGGGTTTCATACCGACAATAAATACCGCGTTGTTGGGGGTTTGACTTTATCCACCCCCCTAGACATGATATGCGATACTCTTAGATGAACAGACCGGGCTGTACGGATATTGTCACTGTTAGGCTCAGTTGGGGTTCAGGATGAGTTTGCTCGTCGGCCTCCCTTTCGCACAATATCTGGGTAGCCGTTACGTACAGCTAGTGCCGCTGTCGTGCTTGTGGTTAAACCCACTGCCAGCGTATTGACGAGTCTTTAGAGTCCCACACAGAGGGTTTTCACGGTTCAGGCGATTTGGTGTACATGTCGTATGTTGGTACATACGGGTGTCCGATTAAATATGTGCACTTGTTGCGCAGACTTTAATCGGACGGTTGATAATACTAGCGGCTTAGGATTAAGCCGGATTATTAAATCGGGTTTTGATTTAATAATTAATATATGTATTTGTATATACGTATTCTAGTATTATTGTTCACTATTCGTTTTCTCTCTTGGCTATTCGTATTTTTGTACGAATACGCGTATATGTATTTCGATATATGTACCGGGAAGTATTCTGTATTTTATACGGAATAGCTTCTAGAAGCTTTGCCACCTCATTATTTGATTTTCCATTTATGGAATTCACTATGATTTAATAATGAGGTGGAGGGTGGAAAAGGTGACAAGGAATGGGCATGGGTCAAAGCATGGGCTTGAGTATGGTTTGCATTGTTTAATGTAATTAAACAATGAAATATTTTTGGGGAATGAGAGGGGGCCGGCCACTTTTTTGGTGGTGATTGATTTTCATTTTGGTTACATTATGCTTGCTACACTCCACTCTCTCATTCACTCAAAAGTTCACAAAAGCCTTCACCATTTTGGTTCATCCCAAGTCTTCATCACCTCGATTCTTCTTCTTTAGTTGCTCCCATGAGCACATGGTAGAGAGAAAATTGTAGTGACACACTCATACACCCCCACTCTCCATCGCTAGCGACGTTGGAGCGTCGGTTACTGTCACGACCCGAAAGTACAGAACATGACCGGCACTTAAATTACGAAACGTCTCGAGGCGTACGTAATCTAAGTAAGCCAAAACCCAGAAATCAAAAACAAAGAAGCAGTAGAGTGAAGGAAAAGCTAATTTAAAACAAGTAATTTTAATAGCATAAGCCGAATTATGCGCTTTAAAACATCAAGTATTTTCTGAAAATTTCGGCAGAGTCTCCTTTGTAAATACTGGCCCCCAAACGGGATACAATATGAATAGTATACGAAATCAATAAAAAGGCATCCCCAAGCGGGAGCTAGCTCTTCGTCAATCGACAGTCACAACCACGCAAGCAATATAATATACAACGCCAACGACGAGGATCAAAACTCAAAAGGAAACTCAAAACAGCAAGAAATCCATAGAAATACAACGCGCGACTCTAAGGTCGAAAGAATAAACATCACTGGTCTCTATCTCTGAAATAAATACATGTTTGGTTGATCGAATTTACTAGATACAACTGAATAATATTATACAAAGTAATATGATGGGTACAATACCAATAAACCCACCTACTAGCAAGTCACCCGAAAGAAGCAGTGCCAGCAAAGCCATAATAAAACCTGTACGGCAAAACCTGCAAGAAACTGTGGTACAACGGGGGTGAGTTGCCAACTCGTGAGTAGAAAAACATCTACGAATAGAAACCGCATGAACAACGCTATCCTAGGTCAACGATCATAGTATATCCTCAAATATATATAATATGCAGCCTGTAACAATGGCTAGAGTAAATATCTAACCCGAGTGTAATCCCATGTGCCCGTGTCAGTGCCTCAGATAGCAATATATCATATGGATGAAGTATGAATGCATGAAACAGAATGCATGTACTGAAGAAAACTGCTTTAATAAATTAGTGAGATTTCTGTATCTTTTTAAAAACGATGTATCATAAATGAAATCAGCATAAACAGTGCCTAGTATCGACACAAAACAAATATCCAAATATCTCGATATCTCCGTGTCGCAATCTCTGTACCTCAATATCTCAAATATCTCTGTATGTCTCAATCTCACTATCTAGGGTGCCGTCAGTCCATACCGGCCCCTACCATCAATCTCAAGACCACGACGGTATCCTCCGGATATCCGACGCGTCGGGTAATATCACCGATCGGTAGTGCTCCCCTGCCAGGCTCAACGCCATCATCTGCGATCCTCTTGCCCCTGGTACCGCACCGGGTCCACCATGTACCCGAAACGGTTCCTCCACTCCTCGAACTCGAGTCTCGAAATCCATGAGCAAACTCATGGTGGACGACTCATACATCATGGGAAAAGCGCACTTTTTATTTAAAAGAGAGAAAAGAAGTTTATATAAATTTTGCGATTTCCCCCAAATCCAGAAAATCTCATGGAAATCTGAATCCAAAACCTCAATAGCACGTAAAATAGTGAATATATGCATGAGAATCCATGAATGCGGCATAACAATGAATAACAGTATGCATGAAGTGACAAGTAATAACTACAATGTCTAAACTGGCATATAAGGCAAGTACACTAATATCATGTCAAAACTACTATCTAACAAGCTAAGTCAAGCAATAATATTCTCTAAGTGTACGTGACATGGAAATTACCGATGAAGATGTGTGTGAGCCGGCAAGTAAGTGTACGTGGTACATACGCGTCATCGGTAATGGTGCCGGTGGCATGATATCAATAACGGTATATGAATCACAAAATAAGTATGCGATGCGGAGCGAACAGCAATAATGTGCGGGAGCTGAATACTAAACACAATGATAACTAATCTGCATTTAATAAAATATGAGTTCCACAGTGGTGCCATTTAAAATAACACGAAACGTGGGGTTTTGAAAATAAGGGCTACGGTGTTTTTAAGAAGAGATACGTCTTTTGAAATATCCGTAGAATCCCTTGACCTGTCTTTTAAAATACCCATAATCCGTTAGTTTTGAAATAGGTAGGAATCTAACCTAGTCTAACAACTACACTAAACTATACGGATGAACTAACAAGCTAACTGAAGGTAAGGAAACCGCCTAACATCTGAGTCGATACATACATACATACATACATACATATATATATATATATATATTAGTTGGTGATCCCGCCTCGATAATATCACATCCGATACCATATCTATGATCAGATATTCCCAAGTCAAGAGTGCGGATCAAACATCAATATATAACTCCTACGTAAATCCGTCGTACGGCATCCCAAATCTGGGTACGGGTCAATATCACATTCATCACACTATTCATCTGGTATCCCCTTTATCAAAGATCATAATCCGGGTACTGATCTATGTCTCGTACAATACTGATACCACCTGCGTATGCATGCACGTGTGTGAAACACTACGTCAAAGGACCCGCTACAACGTCATGTCGTATCTCAAATACGAACCCTGCCAAATCACCAATCTCACGGCCTCAAATCAAATCTCATCAACTCATCTCAAATCCCAAGTACTATCCTCAAATCCAGTATATGAACACATAGTCCCATACCCATGTGAACACATAAATATATAATCCCATATACGCACATGTAAAAGAAAGGATGTATGCAAGTATGTGTGCCTGTGTGTGTATAGGTGCAACCCCTACTCTAGGGTTTCGCAACTACACTAAACCAATCACAGAACACCAAAAGTCCATCTTTATCATCAATAATCTCAATTCAACATATACTAAATATATGTGTGTATACGTATTCGTATACATCACCACGAACTGCGGGAGTGCTATACGCCATCCACCCGACTTCTCCCCATAGATATAAATCTACTCACCTGATCTGAGCTCGCCGGTGCCGACGTCGCCACGCGCTTGCTTGTCGTCTCGAAGTCCACATGGGGTACCTACATATCATAACGCACCGTATCGCATTAAAATCCGACTCATGACTAAAACGACACACGAATCCCACATAGGTCAAAACCTATGGTTTGCTTTCACAAATCAACCCAAAAGCCTTCGACGTCGACGTACAAACGCCAAACCATCGAGAAAAACCCAAACACACTCATTTGCACAATCACAAGCACTAATTATAATATAAAATAGGTTAAAATTCACAAAAACCTCAACTCACTTTAAAAGCTATTTTTCCGAAAATCTAGCAAGCAAAATTACCCGTTTTAGTGCAAAACTCGATGTTTAAACAAATCTAGCGGCCACAATATCCACTCAATATCATAACCATGTCATATAAACCAATAACTAGATTTTAATCTCACTCTATATATTAATTACGAAAAATCTAGTTTGCAAAACAAACATAATTAGGACAATTTACATTTAACAATCTAGCAATTGAGCAACTAGATTAGTTTTCTATGGCTTAGCATGATAACTACACCATTAAACCATGATCAATGTTAAAAACCCTCATTTGAATTCACAAACCCTAATCCCAAAAATCAAACCCTTTTCTAGAATATCCTAAACTAGCAATTACAACCAAATTAACACTTGAATAAAATAGATTATCATAATTAAACAACAATTTAACAAAACGAGTCAAGATTTTTATACCTCACAACCAATTGATCCAACTTGAAATCTAGCCCTCCAAATTGAAATCTTTGCACCAAGATCTATGCTATAGGGGCTAAAGAAAAATGGGTAGGAGCTTGATTTTGATTTTGTAGGATTTTTGATGCATTTTTGAAGGGTTTTTGAGGTGGAAGGAGAGGGGGAAATGGGGGAAATGAGAGGGGGCTGCTGTTGCAGCAGGAAGAGGAAGGATTCGGCCATAATATGGGGAGGGTAGGAGAGAGAGTGAGGTGGGGAAATAAGCCAAGTCAACCCACAAAGTCAAAGCCCATACTCTTTTAACAATTTCCCTTCATTTCCTTTGTTTTCTATTCTTTTCTTTTGGCAAAACAAGTTGGGAAATGAGGGGGAAAAAAACTTGGGCTGCTGATTTGGGGAGAGGAGAGAGGGTGTGGGTAGGTGTGGGTGAGTGTGGGTGAGGAAAAAATGATAAATGTTATACCCCACTTCCAATTACACTAATTTCACAAAAAAAAAGCCATTTTTCTTCAATATTTTCTAAACCGTTTTGGCAAACCATTTCATTTCAAAAATAATATTTTACATGTCAGTTTAGTGTGTCATGAATTATAAAATTTGTGTCAACCCATTCCAATTTGTAATTTTCCCTAATTAAATTTATTAGTGACGGCTTAAAATAATATTAAAATAATTAATTTCGGAAAATTTTTCAGAAAATTTGAAATTTTACCAGTGGCTCAATAAACACCAAATACTAGCAATTACATAGCTAGAATATGTATATTTAATTTTATAATAAAGATATTTGTATTTTGACTTTTTACAGAAACCCCCTTATTTTACCGATTTTCCGAAATTTCACCGAAACGATTTTCAAAACGTTACAATCTTCCCCCCTTAAAGAAATTCGGTCCCTGAATTTAAATTAAAACTCCCCCCAAACACTAAAACATCTAAGCAAAACCATCAAGTCGTCGGGGCTCCGAAATCGTAAATACATAAAACAAATCATAGCGCAGCGCATGCGTATGAAAAATGAGCATATAACTCAAAACCAAAACTCCGTCAAGCATCTCGCAATCATCGGAGTCATGGTAAAGACATAAATGTCAAATCCAATATAAAACCAATATGATATAACTCGAAACTATACACGTGAATATCAAATTTATATATGTAAATATCTGAAGGAAATGCATGCCAAATCTCTTAAAGTCGCTGTGCAATGCGTATAACACTGCACAGTGGCAGACGTCTATCATAAGAAAATAACCATATACATATATATCTTTTGTTTAAAATGTACGTTCCGCCGTTTTGGGAAACAATTTAGAAGGGTTTCCTTGTTTTAAACGTTTCGTGTCATATCAGACACGTAGGTAAATACTGAGACTCTAGCTCACTTTTTGGAATTCCCTTCGATAGCTATCAATGCATGCAAAATATATTCAGGTACTGTCCTCTGACTAGTTCTGCTCGGTACGAAAACACATAGCAAATATCATAAAAACGTACTGCTCTATAAGAAATCAATACTAAAATATGCATATGAATACTACGTGCGTCTGATGCGCACGGAAATCAAAATTCATATATGTGCCATACATGCGCACAACATCTAAGTGCATCGGGTGTGCACACAACATTTGTCATAGGCAACGTGTGTGCCTGACAGCAAAAACAGGTGCATCTGACATGCACGAAGAATCTCGATTTAGTGCATCTGGTGTGCACCAAAATCGCGTCTCAAAACATGCGCTCAACATGCGCGAAAATCCAAATCAGGTGCATAAGGGGCACAAAATAAATATCGAGCATCACCATCGGAATCGAAGTCCAGTGCAACTGTAGTGCACAAAATGCGTATCACTGCACTGCAAGCATATGTGAACCATACCGAGTGAAAAAACCAAATCGTGTGCGTACATATGCACAAAATCATCTCACTGTATGAAACCCATAAAATCATAAACATGAGAAACCAAGGCACGAAAACGATATCAAGTGCAACAACTGTGCAAAAATCGTAAATACTCAGTAGGTGCAACCATGGTGCATGAAAACAAATATCATGAAACTCAATCCTCAAAATCAATCATGCGAATAGATCGCCTAATATACAAAAATCAAGTATGACGGAATAGTCCCGCTCAAGCACATCCTCCAAGAACCTCTGGCCAAATGTCGTGGTCACTCATAGCATGTCTCATCGACGATCCTGAACCCTGGCCTACTGGTGTGCGTAACATGACCACTCCTGGGTCCTAGTCTTCTCGTAATTTATTCCAGAAAAGTCCTGTCGAGGTTTATCCCAAATCTCGTCTCTGCCGAACTGTCCGGAAGTCATCGTCCTTTACTATATCTGCTTCTTGTTCCGGAGCGGCTGCATACTCATCGCGACTCCTTCTGGAAGGTACATCCAAGTGCAATGCCTCGGCATGCGTATCGCATCTCTGATGTCGGCGGAGTGGAACGTCGTCTCATCAAGATCTCGTACGAACCTCTTACTCCACTTTTCTCCAATGTCGACTGCTTCGGACTCGTCTCGTCGTGGCTGCATGGACTGAGCTCCAACGGCTATCCTCGTATCTGGAGTCTCCCAAGAAATGCATCTCACCACCTAGCATCCGAATGAAGTCGAACCATCCGATCGATTCGTCAAAATCCCATAATCCCCCAAGAGCTCAACATCTTGGGTACAGTTTAATAGTATCGAGTACGTACCACAGCATCGATGGTCCAGCCGTAGAAGGGCAAACCCAAGCCTCACTAATGGCGCCGCGGAACTGCCGCAAACCCTAAGGTTCAAAGGCTTTCACGCGGTCATTAAGTCGAGTTAGGGTTTCATTCTTCTAGAGGGTCCATAGAATTTCCTGCATGCTCTTCCGAATACTTTAAACTTGGAATAATAGGTTTCTGACTTTCGATCGTCTCTATCGACTCTCAACGTCTCCGCGTGAAGTCGTCTCTAGCTGGAATCAATCTATCTGATGACCTCACATCGGGGTAGGCGAACGAACCACATGTCCTAGTCATTCATCCTCGGGTAACTAGCGACCTTCTATGATCTCTTAGTACAACTCGTATAGCAATAGCTCCAACATCTGGGGCGAAATCTCGTCGTTCGCAGCAATGACTGACTCACTCGTCTGCACGCTGAACAGTGCCTCAATCATCAGGAGTAAGCAATACGCCAACGGTCATCAGAACCTGGCTGGCCTCTATCATTGGCTCAATCCTCTGGTCCTGATCGGCACGTCCGAGTAACCTCATACAGCGGTCCATCCCACGCTCGTGGCGCGAAAACACGGTAAAAAGATACATCTCTGCAATCGTGTGTCGCCGAAATTACGCCCTGGTCAGTCCTCGTTCTTAACGAGCTCGTGCTGACCGCAACTCTAGCCGTAGCTCTCCCTGCCTGTAATCGTGGTAGCAAACCATAACTGGTACCGATGAGGCTAGATCAGGAATGAATATAATACTGAACAAAGAAATGTACATCCTAAGGCTTCTTAAGTGGAGTAGCGTATCGTAAGTATGCCGCGGAACATACCCACGGTACGTCACTCTACTTTAGTCACCTATTCTATCAACCAAGGGTCATCCTACGCTCCGAAGGTAAAACCTAACGCTCTGATACCAACTTTGTCACGACCCGAAAGTACGGAACATGACCAGCACTTAAATTACGAAACGTCTCGAGGCGTACGTAATTTAAGTAAGCCAAAACCCAGAAATCAAAACCAAAGAAGCAGTAGAGTGAAGGAAAAACCAATTTAAAACAAGTAGTTTTAATAGCATAAGCCGAATTATGCACTTTAAAAACATCAAGTATTTTCTGAAAATTTCGGCAGAGTCTCCTTTGTAAATACTGGCCCCCAAACGGGATACAACATGAATAGTATACGAAATCAATAAAAAGGCATCCCCAAGCGGGAGCTAGCTCTTCGTCAATCGACGGTCACAACCACGCAAGCAATATAATATACAACGCCAACAGCGAGGATCAAAACTCAAAAGGAAACTCAAAACAGCAAGAAATCTATAGAAATACAACGCGCAACTCTAAGGTCGAAAGAATAAACATCACTGGTCTCTATCTCTGAAATAAATACATGTTTGGTTGATGGAATTTACTATATACAACTGAATAATATTATACAAAGTAATATGATGGGTACGATACCAATAAACCCACCTACTAGCAAGTCACCCGAAAGAAGCAGTGCCAGCAAAGCCGTAATGAAACCTGTACGGCAAAACCTGCAAGAAACTGCGGCACAACGGGGGTGAGTTGCCAACTCGTGAGTAGAAAAACATCTACGAACAGAAACCGCATGAACAACACAATCCTAGGTCAACGATCATAATATATCCTCAAATATATATAACATGCAGCCTATAACAATGGCTAGGGTAAATATCTAACCCGAGTGTAATCCCATATGCCCGTGTCAGTGCCTCAGGTAGCAATATATCATATGGATGATGTATGAATGCATGAAACAGAATGCATGTACTAAAGAAAACTGCTTTCATAAATTAGTGAGATTTCTGTATCTTTTCAAAAACGAGGTATCATAAATGAAATCAGCATAAACAGTGCCTAGCATCGACACAAAACAAATATCCAAATATCTCGATATCTCCGTGTCGCAATCTCTGTACCTCAATATCTCAAATATCTCTGTATGTCTCAATCTCACTATCTAGGGCGCCGTCAGTCCAGATCGGCCCCTACCATCAATCTCAAGACCACGACGGTATCCTCCGGATATCCGACGCGTCGGGTAATATCACCGATCGGTAGTGCTCCCCTGCCAGGCTCAACGCCATCATCTGCGATCCTCTTGCCCCGGGGTACCGCACCGGGTCCACCATGTACCCGAAACGATTCCTCCACTCCTCGAACTCGGGTCTAACCTCAATAGCACGTAAAATAGTGAATATATGCATGAGAATCCATGAATGCGGCATAACAATGAATAACAGTATGCATGAAGTGACAAGTAATAACTACAATGTCTAAACTAGCATATAAGGCAAGTACACTAATATCATGTCAAAACTACAATCTAACAAGCTAAGTCAAGCAATAATAGTCTCTAAGTGTACGTGACATGGCAATTACCGATGAAGATGTGTATGAGCCGGCAAGTAAGTGTACGTGGTACATACGCGTCATCGGTAATGGTGCTGGTGGCATGATATCAATAACGGTATATGAATCACAAAATAAGTATGCGATGCGGAGCGAACAGCAATAATGTGCGGGAGCTGAATACTAAACACAATGATAACTAATCTGCATTTAATAAAATATGAGTTCCACAGTGGTGCCATTTGAAATAACACGAATCGTGGGGTTTTGAAAATAAGGGCTACGGTGTTTTTAAGAAAAGATACGTCTTTTGAAATATCCGTAGAATCCCTTGACCTGTCTTTTAAAATACCCATAATCCGTTAGTTTTGAAATAGGTAAGAATCTAACCTAGTCTAACAACTACACTAAACTATACGGATGAATTAACAAGCTAACTAAAGGTAAGGAAACCGCCTAACATCTGGAAACCGCCTAACATCTGAGTCAATATATATATATATATATATATATATATATATATATATATATATACACATACATATATATATATTAGTCGGTGATCCCGCCTCGATAATATCACATCCGATACCATATCTATGATCAGATATTCCCAAGTCAAGAGTGCGGATCAAACATCAATATATAGCTCCTACGTAAATCCGTCGTACGGCATCCCAAATCTGGGTACGGGTCAATATCACATTCATCACACTATTCATCTGATATCCCCTTTATCAAAGATCATAATCCGGGTACTGATCTATATCTAGTACAATACTGATACCACCTGCGTATGCATGCATGTGTGTGAAACACTACGTCAAAGGACCCGCTACAACGTCATGTCGTATCTCAAATACGAACCCTGCCAAATCACCGATCTCACGGCCTCAAATCAAATCTCATCGACTCATCTCAAATCCCAAGTACTATCCTCAAATCCAGTATATGAACACATAGTCCCATACCCATGTGAACACATAAATATATAATCCCATATACGCACATGTAAAAAAAGGATGTATGAAAGTATGTGCGTACGTGTGTGTATAGGTGCAACCCCTACTCTAGGGTTTCGCAACTACACTAAACCAATCACAGAACACCAAAAGTCCATCTTTGTCATCAATAATCTCAATTCAACATATACTAAATATATGTGTGTATACGTATTCGTATACATTACCACGAACTGCGGGGATGCTATACGCCATCCACCCGACTTCTCCCCATAGATATAAATCTACTCACCTGATCTGAGCTCGCCGGTGCCGACGTCGCTACACGCTTGCTTGTCGTCTCGAAGTCCACATGGGGTACCTACATATCATAACGCACCGTATCGCATTAAAATCCGACTCATGACCAAAACGACACACGAATCCCACATAGGTCAAAACATATGGTTTGCTTTTACAAATTAACCCAAAAACCCTCGACGTCGGCGTACAAACGCCAAACCATCGAGAAAAACCCAAACACACTCATTTGCACAATCACAAACACTAATTATAATATAAAATAGGTTAAAATTCACAAAATCCTCAACTCACTTTAAAAGCTATTTTTCCGAAAATCTAGCAAGCAAAATTACCCGTTTTAGTGCAAAACTCGACGTTTAAACAAATCTAGCGGCCGCAATATCCACTCAATATCATAACCAAGTCATATAAACCAATAACTAGATTTTAATCTCACTCTTATATTAATTACGAAAAATCTAGTTTGCAAAACAAACATAATTAGGACAATTTACATTTAACAATCTAGCAATTGAGCAACTAGATTAGTTTTCTATGGCTTAGCATGATAACTACACCATTAAACCATGATCAATGTTAAAAACCCTCACTTGAATTTCACAAACCCTAATCCCAAAAATCAAACCCTTTTCTAGAATATCCTAAACTAGTAATTACAACCAAATTAACACTTGAATAAAATAGATTATCATAATTAAACAACAATTTAACAAAAAGGGTCAAAATTTTTATACCTAACAACCCATTGATCCAACTTGAAATCTAGCCCTCCAAATTGAAATCTTTGCACCAAGATCCATGCTATAGGGGCTATAGAAAAATGGGTAGGAGCTTAATTTTGATTTTGTAGGATTTTTGATGCATTTTTGAAAGGTTTTTGAGGTGGAAGGAGAGGGGGAAATGGGGAAAATGAGAGGGGGCTGCTGTTGCAGCAGGAAGAGGAGGGATTCGGCCACAATATGGGGAGGGGAGGAGAGAGAGCGAGGTGGGGAAATAAGCCAAGTCAAAGCCCATACTCTTTTAACAATTTCCCTTCATTTCCTTTGTTTTCTATTCTTTTCTTTTGGCAAAACAAGTGGGTAAATGAGGGGGAAAAAAACTTGGGCTGCTGATTTGGGGAGAGGAGAGAGGGTGTGGGTGAGTGTGGGTGAGGGTGAAGGAAAAATGATAAATGTTATACCCCACTTCCAATTACACTAATTTCACAAAAAAAAACCATTTTTCTTCAATATTTTCTAAACCGTTTTGACAAACCATTTCATTTCAAAAACAATATTTTACATGTCAGTTTAGTGTTTCATGAATTATAAAATTTGTATCAACCCATTCCAATTTGTAATTTTCCCTAATTAAATGTATTAGTGACGGCTTAAAATAATATTAAAATAATTAATTTCGGAAAAATTTTCAGAAAATTTGAAATTTCACCAGTGGCTCAATAAACACCAAATACTAGCAATTATATAGCTAGAATATGTATATTTAATTTTATAATAAAAATATTTGTATTTTGACTTTTTACAGAAACCCCCCCTTATTTTACCGATTTTCCGAAATTTCACCGAAATGATTTTCCAAACGTTACATTTACCTCGTTCGACGAGATTGGAGCTTGCGCCATTTCTCTCGGGTGGATCATCGGAGATGGAAGAAGACTGGCAATCAAATATCATCAAAGAATCGCTAGGAGCTTGGAATGAAGACCGAAGGACTCGGATCATCTCGGTATAATGATTCTAACTCTTAGTTAGTTTGCTAGCTTAAGGTTTAAGGTCGATCCGTAAATCGGGTAGCGGTAGCGCCAGTTTAGAAAATTTTCGTTCCGCATTTTGGCCGCGTTTTGACGGCCGGGGCGCTGCCGGGACCCTTCACGTCGAGCATGCCTTGAAGTGGGAATTGCCTTAGTTTTGGAGGATTCTTCATCATGCCCCATGCATTGCTCAGGAGTTTCGGTTGGTGTCAGCCTGTTGAAGACCGATGTCCTTGTTAGAGTTGGAGCGGGGTTGGCCAATCTTTCGAAGACCGACCGTCTTGGAGGGGAAGTGTCACGCCCCGCTTCCCAGAGTGCACTAACTACAGCACATGATAGAGCCAACCATACTTCCTGTGGATAGAAATCATCCCTCCACAGTCATATTACGGCTGTCTATAGGATATCAAGAACAGTAAAAAATATAAAATCTATCTAGTACATGTCCATTTGCCAAATAAAAGAGTCGAGAAAATGTAAAAGCGGAAACGATAATAATATCCAATAAACAACATCTGAAAATACATCCCAATATGGGCTCACATCAAGAAATAAAAGTGCGGAAAAATAAGCTAAGAGTCTAAAAGCTAAACATCTCTAAACTCAATTCCTCATTGCTCGGCTTGACGGCTAAAATACTCATGTTCAGACTGCGATAGAGATAGAGGAACTAGGCCATGCAAAACCTAGACGTCGGTACGTCATAATACCAAAATAGCAGTAATAACCAGGATGCAACAAGATATGTAAACGTGAATATAAATCAACAACATAAATATCAACAGTGAGGTACGTGTGTGCATGTGATGTGTAACCTAAAACTGGCTTTTAGGTTATCTATACTATAAGTATTTGAAATCAATTAATGTAATTCTCATCGTAACCCATCAGTCTAAGTCCCATTCATTCCCCACGGGACCACGGTAACAGGATTATTCCATAACGCCCGAAAAAATGGCAAACAGGATATTTCATAACGCCCAGAAAAACGAAAAACATGTAATTATTCCATAACACCCGGAAAAACGGCAAACAGGATATTTCGTAACGCCCGGAAAAACGGTAAACAGGATTATTCCATAACGTTAGGAAAAACAGCAAACAGGATATTTCGTAACGCCCGGAAAAACGGCAAACATGTAATAATAGCCTTTTGACTTACGCTTTGGATACATTCTTGATTTCCCCTTTACCGCCCAGGTTTATGTTCAAGTCAGGTATTGCCAAGATAGATCTAATGCCAATACAGGATCAAGCTAGTACAGGTTATCGTCTATGCAGACAACAGGTTACGTCCATCAGGACAACACGTCAATATTGTTGGTATTAGTAACAAGATCCATGTAACAAGTCAGTAGTGTGTCGTGAACCTGTCAGGTAATGTATATGCATCAACTAGATATCCAATGTAAACTGTAATGAATATCGAAACACGGTTAATGCACGGATGCACATGTATCTATCTGTGATAACCTTTTATAAGTCCATGACTACGCATGATGCACATTAGAAAGCACGTTGTACTAATAGAACAGTAATATGATATAATGAGGTTTCGACATACAACTAGATATGCAATTCTCAGTACGGATGCGAACGGATATTGAAAAACGGTAATTATATAATATTGGAAGTATAATATAACATATGTGTTATTTTTATTCATATAAATAGATATATTATAACATAGCATGTTGTAAGATATACTTGCCTCGGAAATAATGGCCGATATGCAGGCAGCTTGGTGCGACACGACACGCACGGTACGTGGGCCTTGCGGTGACCTGGGACTGATGCGATGGTGGCACACAAGTGGCATGAGCTGATCACGAAGCGGGCATGGCATGGTACAGGAGCAGGGCATATGGCATGACACGGTCTGGGTACGGTGATGACACGGTCATGGCATGGTCTAGGTCTGGTGCATAGTCTGGTGGTGTTCTGGTCGCGATCTGGTGCATGGTTTGGTCATGGTCTGGTCGCGATCTGGTGCATGGTCTGGTGGTGGTCTGGTGTATGGTCTGGTGGTGGTCTGGTCGTGATCTGGTGGTGGCACGGTCGTGACATGGTGATGGCATGGTCTGAGCAGCTGTGTGTCGTGGTCACAGGGCTAGACAACAACGGTCACTGGGCTGTCTGGATAGTTGGTGGCGGGCGCAACTCCGGCGAGACGGCCGGAAAAGCAAGAAAAGAAAGAAGGAAAGAAGAAGAAGAAGAAGAAGAAGAAGAAGAAATAAAGGAAGAAGAGAAATGAGGGGTTTGTGGCCGCTGGTGATCGACTCCGGGGATAGAGGAAAGGGTGACGGCGACAATGGGTGGCCGGCGGTGAGGTCTAACGGCGGTGGGTTTTTTGAGTTGGTGTTGGGGTTGCGGTTGTTGCCGCTGGTGATAGGGTCATGGGTTGTGGGTTCTTGGAGAGAGGAGGAGAGGGATGAGGAGATGACGGTGAGGTTGGGGTGATGGAGACGTCGAGTCTCCGGCGATGAGGGTAAAGGTTCTTGGGTTGGCTGTGGATTCTCGGAAGTTGTCGGGGTTTGTAGGGATAGAGAAGAAGAGAGGGGGAGAAGATGGAGGTGGTTGTGACGAAGTTGGGAGGTCGACGGCGAACACGAGGACGTGGGCTAGGGCTCTTGGGTGCTCGGGGTTTGGGTGCTCGGGTGTTGTGGATCGTCGGTGCTCGGGGTTTGGGTTTTCTTGGGGTTGTTGTGCTGGGGTCTCATGAAGAGGGAGAGGATGTGGAGAAGGCGGGGATGGTGACGACGATGATGTCGTTGGTGATCAGCGATGAGGGGTTTGTAGGGTTTCTAGGCGATGGGTTCTCGGGGTCGTGGTCGTCAGGAAAGGGAGATGAGGTCGAGGGGATGATGACGAGGGCGAGGAGGTGATGAAGGTGAGGTTAGGACGGTCGTGGGGAGGTCAGGGATGATGGCAAGGTGAGGCTAGGGTTTCTGCAGGTGTTGGGTTTCCTCGTCGCGGGAAAACAGGGGTAGAAGAAAGAGGAAGAGAGAGAAAGGAGTTATAATAAATAGGTTATATTAATTATATATATATATATATATATATATATTAGAAGAGAGACAGAGACAGAGAAAGTAGAGAGAGTGTGTAAGAGGAGAAAGAAGTAAAATATGATTTAGTTAATAATATATATATTATATATATTAGTATACTTTTAGTTTAGTTTTAGGTTTTGAAATACATTGTAATATATTTTATAGGATTTATAGATAATACAAAAATACTCCGAAAAATACCCGGATCACTTCGAAAAATCTAGTTTTAAAATACGGGTAATACACGTGTTAGTTAAAATTATAATGCGACGTCCGGTTAGATAAAATGCATACCCCCAAGAACGGATACACGTAAATACACGTAGTGATCCAAACGAGTCTGTTTTACCAATCTGGACATGAACACGATGTCAGGATGCAACCGTAGGGTATGGGGTATGATACGGGCCATGCTAGATGTTTAAAAATATAGTTTGGTTATAATTTGTATTATTTAAAATATATGCAGATACTAATATATGATACATGTATATGGAACATATATGTGTGCACAGATCATCTGTACTAGTAAGGATATGTCGTAATCTAGAACCCAGACGGGTTTCGATCATGCGGGTCGTGTCTGATACTAACCACAGATACTAAAACACTATCCGCACCCAAACAACTAATAATCAAGAAATAGTCACAAGATTAGAAAATACTCAAATCAAATATGGTATAAATGAACTAGGGTGTTACATTATACCCAACTACAAAATAATTTCGTCCTCGAAATTCCCGGAACAAGAAAAGACAAGAAAACATGAATCTAAGAAAATAGGTGTGGAAACTTCTGCCGAATCTCGTCTTCACGTTCCCAAGTTGATTCTCCGTACGAACGATTCCCACATGAAACAAGTACTAGAGGGATAACCTTGTTTTTAGGACCTTTTCTCTTCGATCTACAATCTCCATCGGTCTTTCTTCATATGTCAAGTCATCCCTTGCTGTCAGCTCCGAATGATCTAGGACGTGCGTCTCATCTCGAACATACTTATGGAGTTGAGATACATGAAACACGTCATGAACACTCGCCAAGGATGGTGGTAAAGCCAATCGATAAGCTACTTCTCCAACGCGCTCGATAATATCGAAAGGCCTCACGAATCGAGGACTAAACTTGTCTCGACTACCAAAACGGATTACTCCTCTGGTCGGTGATATCATCAGGAATACAATATCACCAACTGTAAACTCTAGAGGTCTTCATCCTGTATCGGCCCAACTTTTCTGTCGATCTTGTGCCTCCTTAATATGATTTCAGATCGTATTAACTTTCTTCACGGTTTGCACAATAAGATCCGGTCCCAATAACCTTCTTTCTTCAATATCATCCCAACAGACAGGCGAGCGACACTTGCGACCATATAATACTTCAAATGGAACCATTTGTATACTCGCCTGAAAACTGTTATTATACGAAAACTCCACCAAGTGCAAATGATCCTCTCATGAACCTTTGAAGTCTAACATGCATGCTCTCAACATGTCTTCAAGAGTTTGGATCGTTCTTTCAGAATGGCCATATGTCTAAGGATGATAGGTGGTGCTAAACTTCAATCGAGTCCCTAACCTTTCCTGTAAACTCCTTCAAAAGTGCGATAAAAATCGGGTATCACGATCGGAAACGATGCTCACAGGTACTTCATGCAATCTCCCAATCTCCTGTATGTACCGCTCTGCTATATTAATTATAAAACTGTTATATCTCACAAACTGTTATATATCTCTCTCCTCTCAGTCTATCCCTTTCTACTATATTAATTATAAAACCTAGTACTATCACAACACCTCTCTCTCTCTTTATTTCTTTTCTTTCGTCTTCCTCGCCGCAAGAAACCCGGCAACCCTCGGCAACCCAAGAAAACTTCTGATCTCCGCTACGTTCTTTGGAACCGTCCAATCATGAACTGCTGCAATCTTTTCAGGATCAACATCAATTCCATCTCCGGATATGACATGACCTAAAAACTTTACTTCTTCGAACCAAAACTCGCACTTGCTCATCTTAGCATATAACCTTTCTTGCATCAACGTTTGTAGTGCGATCTTCAAGTGTTCTCCATGCTCTTCTTTACTCTTCGAATAAACCAGAATATCATCAATAAACACCACTACAAACTGGTCCAAATACGGTGAAAAGATTTGGTTCATCAAATCCATAAATATTGCTGGTGCGTTCGTGACTTCGAATGGCATCACTAAGTACTCGTAATGCCCATATAGAGTTCAGAACGCTTTCTAGCAAATATCTTCTGATTTTACTCGAACTTAATAATATATGGATCACAAATCTAGCTTCGAGAATACCCTCACGCCACTGAGTTGATCGAATGATTCGCCAATGCGAGGGATCGGGTACTTGTTCTTAATAGTCACCCGGTTTAATTCTCGATAATCGATACACATACTCCGCGTGCCATCCTTCTTCTTGACTAGAAGAACTGGAGTTCCCCAGGGTGAATTGCTGCTGTGAATCCAACTCTTCTCTAGTAATTCGTCAACCTGTTTCTTGACTTCTTCTAACTCCTCTGGTGCCATCGGATAGTAAGCCTTTAAAATCGGCGTTACTCCGGTAATAAGGTCAATCGCGAACTCCACATCTCGTTTTGGCGGTAAACTTGAGATGTTCTTGAACACATCTATGAAATCCCAAACTTCACTATTCAGTAGACGGTTCCCTTCATCATGCATTTGCAAGTTGTTCTAAGACTTGTGGGTTATTAGCCCACCACTCTTCCGCTGCGGTACTCTGATAATCTACGGCGGGTTCATCGGAACTCCTCGAAACATCCTGCATCTGAACGGTCTTGAAGTAGTCTGTACTACTACAATAAAAGGCTTCTCATGCGCTTCTCCTTTTTCTTCGAAACACAAATTGATTGGTCACTACGGGACAAGGGAAAAGATACAACGCGGTTGTTGGATTCAAGTTTATGATAAAACATAAACTGGTAAGTAATGCAACCGAGAGAAACAAGGTAATATAACGACCATAAATCAATAAAATGAATCAAAATAGGACTCTAAGTTACTAAAATAGAGTACCGCATTGCAATCATGCCGTGGTACATAGTTACAATCACATAACTCCATTAAAGTCGTTCAAATCCTACTATCAGAATTGAAGAAATAAGAAGAGAGAACCAATAAGGAACCAAAAGAATTCCAAGCCGAGATGCAAATTCATTTGCATATCGTCAAGATACAAGGGTTAAGGGAAAGATAAGATTCAAGAATGTGAATGACAAGACAATAATATGGCAGGCCATGTTTCTAAATCCGGGTTTTCTGGTTAGTGTATTGAGTTCAATACCCAACTACAAAAGAACCAAACCCGACTAGTCCTAAATCCTATGGCTCTGATACCAAACAAATCCTGTCACGCCCCACATCCCAGAGTGCGCTAACTATGGCACGTGACAGTGCCAACCATCCTATATGTGGATAGGAATTATCCCTCCACAGTCACATCACGGCTGTCTATAGGATATCAAGAACAGTAAAAAAATATAAAATCTATCTAGTACATGTCTATTTGCTAAATAAAAGAGTCAAGAAAATGTATAAGCGAAAACGATAATAATATCCAATAAACAACATCTGAAAATACGTCCCAATATGGACTCACATCAAGAAGTAAAAGTGCGGAAAAATAAGCTAAAAGTCTAAAAGCTAAATATCTCTAAACTCAATTCCTCACTGCTCGGATTGACGGCTAATGTACTCATGTTCAGCCTGCGATAGAGATACAGGAACTGGGCCATGCAAAACCCAGACGTCAGTGCGTCATAATACCAAAATAGCAGTAATAACCAGGATGCAACAAGATATGTAAACGTAAATATAAATCAACAACATAAATATCAACAGTGAGGTACATGTGTGCATGTGATGTATAACTAAAACTGGCTTCTAGGTTATCTATACTATAAGTCTTTGAAATCAATTAATGTAATCATCATCGTAACCCATCAGTCTATGTCCCGTTCATTCCCCACGGGACCACGATAACAGGATTATTCCGTAACTCCTGGAAAAATGGCAAACGGGATATTCCGTAACGCCCGGAAAAACGGAAAACATGTAATTATTCCGTAACGCCCAGAAAAACAGCAAACAGGATATTCCGTAACGCCCGGAGAAACGCAAACAGGATTATTCCGTAACGCCCGGAAAAACGGCAAACAGGATATTCCGTAACGCCCGGAAAAACGGCAAACATATAATAATAGCCTTTTGAGTTATGCTTTGGATACATTCTTGATTTCCCCTTTACCCCCCCTCCCCCCCCCCCGAGGTTTGTGTTCAAGTCAGGTATTGCCAAGATAAATCTAATGCCAACACGGGATCAAGCGGGTATAGGTTCTTCTTCTATGCAGACAAAAGGTTACGTCCATCAGAACAACTCGTCAATATTGTTGGCATTAGTAACAAGATCGATGTAACAAGTCAGTAGTGTGTCATGAACCTGTCAGGTGATGTATATGCATCAACTAGATATCCAATGTAAACTGTAACGAATATCGAAACACGGTTAATGCACGGATGCACATGCATCTATCTGTGATAACCTTTTATAAGGCAATAACTACATATGATGCACATTAGAAAGCACGTTGTACTAATAGAACAGTAATATGATATAATGAGGTCCCGGCATACAACTAGATATGCAATTCTCAGTACGGATGCGAACGGATATCGAAAAACGGTAATTATATAACATTGGATGTATAATATAACATATATATTATTTTTATTCATATAAATAGATATATTATAACATAGCATGTTGCAAGATATACTTGCCTCGGAAACAACGGTCGATGTGCAGGCGGCTTGGTGCGACATGACACGACACGGTGCATGGGCCTTACGGTGTCATGGGACTGATGTGATGGCGGCACACAAGTGGCATGAACTGAGCACGAAGCGGGCATGGCATGGTACAGGAGCAAGGCACATTGTGTGACACGGTCTGGGTACGGTGATTACACGGTCATGGCATGGTCTGGGTCTGGTGCATGGTCGCGATCTGGTGCATAGTCTGGTGGTGGTCTGGTCGTGATCTGGTGGTGGAACGGTCGTGACATGGTGATGGCATGGTCTGAGCAGCTGTGTGTCATGGTCACAGGGCTAGACAACGATGGTGACTGAGTCGTCTGGATAGTCAGCGACGAGCGCAACTCCGGTGAGATGGCCGGAAAAGCAAGAAAGCAAGAAAAGAAAGAAGGAAAGAAGAAGAGGAAGAAGAAGAAGAAGAAGAAGAAGAAGGAAAGGAAGAAGAGAAATGGGTGGTTTGTGGCTGCTGGTGATTGAGTCCGGAGACAGAGGATAGAGGAAATGGTGATGGAGATGATGGGTTGCCGGCGGCATGGTCTAACGGCGGTGGGTTTTTTGAGTTGGTGCTGGGGTTGTGGTTGTAGCCACTGGTGATGGGGTCGTCGGTTGTGGGTTCTTGGGGAGAGGAGGAGAGGGATGAGGAGATGACGGTGAGTTCGGGGTGATGGTGACGTCGAGTCACCGACGATGAGGGTAGAGGTTCTTGGGTTGGCTGTGGGTTCTCGGGAGTTGTCGGGGTTTGCAGGGATGGAGAAGAAGAGAGGGGGAGAAGATGGAGGTGGTTGTGATGAGGTCGGGAGGTCGACGGTGAATGCGAGGACACAGGCTAAGGCTCGTGGGTGATCGGGGTTTGGGTGCTTGGGTGTTGTGGGTCTTCGGTGCTCAGGGTTTGGATTTTCTTGGGGTTGTTTTGCAGGGATCTCGTGAAGAGGGAGAGGAGGTGGAGAAGTCAGGGATGGTGACGACGATGATGTCGTAGATGATCGATGGTGAGGGGTTTGTAGGGTTTCTAGGCAATGTGTTCTCGGGATCGTGGTTGTCGGGAAACGGAGGAGAGGGGGATAAGATCGAGGGGATGATGACGAGGGCGAGGAGGTGATGAAGGTGAGATTAGGACGGTTGTGGGGAGGTCAGCGACGAGGGCAAGGTGATTCTAGGGTTTCTGCAGGTGTTGGGTTTCCTCGTCGCGGGAAAATTGGGGTAGAAGAAAGAGAAAGAGATAAAGGTGTTATAATAAATAGGTTATATTAATTATATATATATATATATATATATATATATATATATTAGAAAAGAGAGAGAGACAGAGAAAGTAGAGAGAGTGTGAGAGGAGAGAGAATACACGAAAGAGAGAGAGGTAAAATATGATTTAGTTAATAATATATATATATATATATATATATATTATATAATAGTATACTGTTAGTTTAGTTTTAGGTTTTGGAATATGTTGAATATATTTTATAGGATCTATAGCTAATACAAAAATACTCCGAAAAATACCCGGATCACTTCTAAAAATTTAGTTTTAAAATACGGGTAATATACGTGTCATTTAAAATTATAATGCGACATCATGTTAGATAAAAATGCATACCCCTAAGAACGGATACACGTAAATACACGTAGCGATCGAAACGAGTCTGTTTTACCAATCTGGACATGAACACGATGTCTAAATGCAACCGTAGGGTATGGGGTATGATACGGGCCATGCTAAATGTTTAAAAATACAGTTTGGTTATAATTTGTATTATTTAAAATATATGCAGATACTAATATATGATACATGTATATGGAACATATATGTGTGCACGGATGCTCTGTACTTGTAAGGATATGTCGTAATCTAGAACCCAGACGGGTTTCGATCATGCTGGTTGGGTCAGATACTAACCACAGATATCAAAGCACTATCCGCACCCAAAACAAGTAATAATCAAGAAATAGTCACAAGATTAGAAAATACTCAAATCAAATATGGTATAAATGAACTAGGGTGTTACAGGAAGCACTTTTATCGGCCTCACCCGCAGCAGGAGTAGGGAGAGCTAGACGATTTGGGGTAGCTCCCTCTGGTATCATGGACTTCTTTATGGGCCCGCTTGAGTTCTTTCTCAGCTTGTTGAAGACTGAGACTTCAGGGTTTGAAGGCTTGCTGATAAGAGTCATCATGGTTTTCAGCCGATCAAAGATCGACTTTTTGGGAGCTTCTCCTTGTGGCATTGAAGCACCAAAGTTCACAGTGTTGGATATAGTGCTCTCAAGGAAATTATTGTAATTGCAGACACGCGATTATGATAATTGAGGGAGGGCCTATACATGTAGAACAATTTTACTCGAAATGATAGTATGCTATCTGTTTTGTCTTTATCATCATGTACATGCATTATGTGTTATTGCAGATCGCTATTACATGTTGATAGAGCCCAAAGGATTTTTGCTTGAATACCAGCATTATGATGGCGATCATAAACGTGAGAGCTGGGTGGTCTATAAGCACATTCTTAAATGTCCCTAGTCGTGGGAGTATCGAGACTGGGCATCGATATTCCGGAGTAGACTAGTGTATACGCTTCGAGACCCCGACGAGGGGCGGTGTCCAGTCTCACAAGCCATTGGTGTTATGTCACAAAAGATAGTATACAGGTGTTTATTGGAGGTGAGTACACTGGACGGACTCGCCGAGAACTTCTAGATGGTATTATACCAATCATCAGATGGAAGTTCTCAGGTAGCATGAGTACAGGTTAGTTCTTTGACCTGAAGTCGTCATTTGTCTCATGTGAATTCACACTGTACTTTGATTACTACCTTACCACGGCTCAAAGGAGTCGTGCAAACAGGTTTTAGTTGGGTACAGTCCCGAGCTACATGGAGGCAGTGGTCGACTGTCAGGGATTCGTCTCTTCTGGTATTAGGAGTCGATGTCGCGCTGTGTTCAATTGGCTATCACCAAAAATATGTGGCCACGGTAATGGAGATTTACTGATAGTTGATCAGTAGTATCTCAGTTGGTGATAAGCTTGACTCAGATACGACTTATTGGGTTAGTAAGGGTCTGACGTTATCCACCCCCTAGACCTGATATGCGATACTCTTTGACGAAGAGACCGGACTGTATGGAAATTGTCACATGCAAGCTCAGTAGGGTAAGGACGTACTTGATTGTCGACCCCCTTTCGACAAGTACCTGGGTAGCCGTTACGTACATCTAGTGCCGCTGACGTGCTTGTGGTTAAACCCACTGCCAGCGTATTGTCGAGTCTTTAGAGTCCCACACAGAGGGTTTTCCTGGTTCAGGCAACAGATGTAGGAGCCGTAAGGTAGTACATGCAGGGGGTCCGATTAAATACGTGTACGCGATACATGGACTTTAATCGGACGGTTAATAATACTAGTCGGCTTAGGATTAAGATGGATTATTAAATCAGGTTTTGATTTAATAATTTATATATGTATTTTGATACATATATTTTAATATTATTGTTCACTAATCATTTTCTCTCTTTGGTGCTATCTGTTGGATATATGTATGCCCTAGAGGCCATTATTCGATAGTGGATGTATTTACATGTATATATATTAAGAGGACATTCTTGCTCAACATGATAGTATGTTATCTGGTTACTCTTTATCTTGACATGGTCACTTGATCATGCACTTTATTCATCTGATACATGTTGATAAGCCCTTAGGATATTTGCTTGACTACTGTGATTATGATGCAGATCATACTGGTGGGACATGTGTAGTTTATAAGCATATCCTGAAATGTCCCTAGTCATGGGTGTATCGAGACGGGGCATCGATATTCCAGATTAGACTAGCGTATACGTTTCTTGACACATTTGATAGGTGATGGATGATCCCTAGATCCGGACATATGTTCCTGTTGAAACACAAGTCTGGAACTTTTGAGAAATTCAATGAATATATGTTAGAAGTAGAGAACCAAAAACGGGTATAAGTATTATGTCCTTTGATGAGATCAAGGAGGAGAATACTTGAGCACAGAATTCCTGGACTTTTCTAAAGGAGAATGAGATTCTCTCTCAGCATTACTCCTCCGTATACACCACAGCACGTCAGTGTATCGGGGCAGAGTAAATACACCCTATTTGATATGGTGCGCTCTATGATTAGTACTACTGAGTTTCCTATTTCCTTTTTGGGAGTTATGCACTTGAGAAGTTGCATACCTATTGAATAGGGTTCAAATCAAATCAGTAGCCTACCACATCATATGTGATATGGAATGGGAAGAGCCCATATCTTAAGGATGTTAAGATTTGGGGTTGTCTAGCCTATGCCTAAAAGCATAATCCGGACAAGCTCGAGGCAAAGTCAAATCTGTGGAAGTTTGTTGGATATCCCAAGCATACGCAAGGGAATATCTTCTACCAAACTGAGGAACAAAAAATGTTTTGTTTCTCAGCATGCCACCTTTGTGACAGGGAATTTCTTGTGAAGAAATTATTGGGCATGAGGTAGAACTGGAAAGAGTTCCAGCTATACAAACTGCAGCTGATGATTTGGTAAACCTGGAGGATTCAATAGTTACCAATGAACCTCAGCCTCTCCGCCGATCTAGTAGGATTCCTAACCCACCTGAGAGATACTTCGGTTTCTCTATGACAGTGGGAGCAAGGATTGCATCATGAGATGATGACCCAACTAGTTTTGAGCAGGCCATCAGGAGTGGGACTCTGTAAGAATGGCTGGATGCTTAGCGATCTGAGATGGAATCCTTATACACCAACAAAGTATGGACTTTGGTTGTTTTATCTGAAGGGTTAAATCCCCATCAGGAGCAAGTATATCTTGAGATGATTACTTGGTGTACATGGAAAAGTTAAGACTTTCAAAGCAATGCTTAAGTCCATCCAGATCCTACTTGCCATAGCTACATACCATGACTACGATATCTGGCGGTTGGGTGTCATGACTGCTTTTCTAAATGTTGATTTGGAAGAGAGCGTCTATAAGTACACAGCCAGAGGACTTCGTAGATAGTGGGAGCAGCGGAAACGTGTGCAAGATGTTTTATGTGATAAATTAGGCATCGCGGAGTTGAAACATCTGTTTTGATATGGTAGTCAAAGAGTTTGACTTCATCAAAATAGTAGATGAACCTTATATATACAAAAAGGTAGTAGGGAGTATGGTGATGATCCTCGTAGAGTACGTGGATGACATACTCTTGATAGGGAAGGAGTTTCCTATGCTACGCTCGGTCAATCTCCGCTTATCATAAGGATTCTCCATATAGGATCAAAATGATACCTCCTAAATCCTAGGTTTTATATCTATGAGATAGATCTAAATGGATGTTAGGATACTCACTAGTTGTAGTGAGATGGTATCAATCGATCCTGGGGAGAATCACTGGAAAGGTTCCAGGGTGATAAGGACGACTGAATGTCAGTCGCAGGCATTGTCTTTACCCTCAGTGGAGGGACGGTATGTTGGAAGAGTTCCAAGCTAGATTCCGTGACTTACTAGACGATTAAAGGCAAGATACATCATTACCAAGGATGCTACCAAAGAGGCAGTCTGGATATATATATAAGTTCATGAGATGAACTTCGTTCCTACCATTGTGTGACAATGGAGTTGTGGCTTATGCCAAGGAACCCCCGTCCCATCAGAAATCCAGATATAATTCTTAGGCAGTATCACCTGATCATGGAGATGGTTGATCTCCAGGGAGATCGAGGTTAGGAGAGTAGACACAGAGGACAACAGCGCGGATCCACTCACAAAGGCCTTTTTCCCAGTAGAGACTTTTATGGGATGGTTGAATATGAGATACTTCAACCACAGCTAATTGTTGGGTATGTGATACCACAACAGATGGCCCTAGTGCAAGTGGGAGATTGTTAGTTATATGTATGCCCTAGAGGCCATTGCTGTACATACGATGTATATTGTAGTGGATGCTTGGACATATATAGGGAGGACTTTCTTGCTCGACATGATAGTACGCTATCTGGTTGCTCTTTATCTTAACATGTACTCTGATTGTCTCTATGTTACATGTTGATAAAGCCCTTAGGATATGTACTCGACTACTGGGACTATGATGAGATCATACTAGTGGGGCTACGGTAGTCGACGAGTATATCCTATAATTGTTCATAGTCGAGGGTGTATCGAGACAGGGCATCGATACACCAGAGTAGACTAGCGTATACGCATCTTGACCCATATGATGGGCGATGGATGATCCCATATCCATCGGTGTTTGACATCAAGGATGGTGTACGGGTGCTCAGTAGAGACTGGGTACACTGGACGGACTCACCGAGAACTCCCAGATGGTATTATACCTCACATCAGATGGCAGTTCTCTGGTGACACTGGTACAGCTTAGTCTGTAGACCCGAGATCGTCATAGAGTCTTGAGTGATTCCCACTGTGCTTTGATTTCCATCATACCACGTCCAAGAGGGCGTGCAAAAAGGTGGTTTTTGGGTACAGTCCCGAATCACATGGAGGCAATGAGCGATAGGAGGGGATTCGTCTCTCCCGGTATAGGGAGTTGATGTTGCGCTGTGTTCGATTGGCTATAACTGGAAATCCCTGGCCAGGGTTGCTGAGATTTACTGGTAAGTGTTATCAGTGGTTTCTCGAACAGTTATAGACCTTATATCGACACGACTTATCAAGCTACTGGGGTCTGACGTATACCACCCCTAAGCGAGATATGCGACATATCAGACGATGAGACCGGACTGTACGGGAGTGTTACTGATTGGATTCACAGGAGAATGTACAGTCTTGCTTGTTGATCTTCTGAGTGCTCAATACCTGGGGGGCTGTTACGTTTAGCTGACCGCTTGCAGCTTGTAGGTGTTTGATATGATCATCACCTACTGCCGGCGTTTTGACTATTCTTTAGAGTCCTACACAGAGGTTTCTTGGCTCAGGCAAAACGGAGTAGGAGCACATATATGATATATGCGGGACTGAGAACAATACGTGTATGTGATACCGTATTAGATTCTCGCTGTTGCATATATGTATGCCCTAGAGGCCATTATGTGATAGTGGATGTATCTATACATGTATATATATTCAGTTTTCATTCTTGCTCGACATGATAGTCTGCTATCTGGTTCTTCTTTATCTGACATGTTGATTTGATCATGCTTTTATTCATTCATACATGCTGACAAAGCCCTGAGGATATCGGCTTGACTACTCTGATTATGATAGAGATCATACTAGTGGGACATTTGTAGTCTATAAGCATATCCTGGAAAGTCCCTAGTCGTAGGTATATCGAGACGGGGCATTGATATACCAGAGTAGACTAGCGTATATGATACTAGACCCATACGATGGGCGATGGATGTTCCCACATTCATCGATGTTTGACATCAAGATCATATACGGGTGCTCAGTGCTGACTGGGTACACTGGACGGACTCACCGAGAACTCCTATATGGAATTATATCTATCGTCGGATAGCAGTTCTCAGGTGACACTGGTACAGGTTAGTCTGTAGACCCGAGATCGTCATGGAGTCTTGTGTGTTCTCCCACTGTACTTTGATTGCCACCCTACCACGGCTCTACTGAGTCGTGCAAACAGGTGGCCGTTGGGTACAGTCCCGAGACACACGAAGACGATGAGCGATAGGAGGGGTTTCGTCTCTCCCGGTATTAGGAGTTGATGCCGTGCTGTGCCCGACTGGTTATAACAGCAAGTCCCTGGCCAGGGCTGCTGAGATTTGCTGATAAGTGTTATCAGTAGTTTCTCGATCTGTTATAGACCATTCACCGGCACGACTTATTGAGTTATTGGGGTCGACGTGACCATCCCTAGGCTCGATATGCAGCATATCTGACGAAGAGACCGGACTGTACGGTAGTGTTGCCAGTTGGCTCGACGGGAGTTGTAGCAGGTTCGCTTGTTGTCTTCTGATCGCTCAATACCCGGGTGGCCGTTACGTTTAGCTGACCGCTTGTGGCTTGGGGGTGCTTGATATGATCATCACCCACTGCCGACGTATTGACGAGTCTTAGAGTCCCACATAGGAGTTACCTAGTCCAGGAGAAACGTTGTGGTGCGCGTATGCGATATGCGCTTGGACCCGATTAAAATACGTGTATAGGATACCGTATATTAATTGGGCGGCTTGCTAATGGTCGGGTCGTATGTGATATGACCGGATTAGTGAATCAAGTGTTGATTTATCATTAGCTTCTCACTACAAATCCTATCTTGTTTATTTTGGATGTATGCATGCATGTATGCATTCATTCTTGTTCATGCACATATGGATGTGCATGCACACATGCATACATACATCATTTTATCATGGTTGCTTATACAATGAGAATGGTGGCAATATAAGAATTACACCATGGTTATTTTTATGGATTATTATTGTTTTTAAATTAAAGCAAAAGAAAATGAAAATGGGTTAAATCATAAAAGGTTTCTACACTCTTCCTAACCTTACCATGCTCACCTACCTTTTAACCCATGGTTTATTTTCTTTTTGTGCTTTTAACTTTAATCCAATAATATCTTTAGAGTTAACCATGGTTGGATATGAGAAAGAGAAAATATATATGCTTATTTTTCTTTTCTCTTTCAAGGGTTCCATTATTCTCTTCTTCACAAAAAGACCACCATCTTCATCAACCTTGATGCTTTGCTCTCTACTTCTTTCAAGAGAGCAAAATACTCATAAAAATAGGATTTTGAAGTGAGATCATTAGCCACAACATCATTCTACTCAAGTTTAGCCAACTTGATTAGAGTGTTCTCTTTGTTTTTCCAAAGTTGCAAGCTTGGACGGGAAGCTCCGGGTGGATCGTCGTGGACGTGAGAGGACTACAAGTGGACCTTCCTCCAACACCTAAGAGTCTAAGGAGTCAAGCAAAAAGGGAGCTACAAAGGTTGTAGTCTCTAAACCCTAATTTTTATTAGCTTAAAGTTTAGTAACCTTAATTTTCTAGGATCGATTCCTTTGCGTGTTTGTTTAGCACCATAAAAACTTGAACTTTGTGACATGTGATGCTTCCAAACTCATTATAGGGTGCTAGGCAAACCTTTCATTGGTATCAGAGCCAACCTAGAACGTTAAGCGATGCTTTAGCAAAGTAAAAACTCTGATCGAACCAAAATACGGATTTACGGGACACTCTCTGGAAATTTTTTAAAAATTGACTTTTTTCAGAATTAAAAATTCTCAAAAAATAGAGCAGGTAAATATAAGACAAACTGGAAAATTCGAGCCAGTGAACAGTACATTTGACCGCGGAACCGCGGCCCAAGCAGGCTTAAGCCGCGGATCCGCGGCCATAAAAGGGGATCTTTTACTCCATTTTGCACAGTATTTTTTCTTACCTGCTATAGTATATTTTGAGTATGTTTAATCTGAATCTGCTGTTGAAAAATTCTGGAGATGGTTTTGGACTCGTCGTTTCGATCGGAATTTTCATTTCGTTTCCTTTTCCGGGTAAACTAGAAAGTATTGAAGTGTTCGAACAACTATCATTTACTCACTTTTCACGGGGTTTGAAAATATTGGAGATACGTGCAAGTTTTGTGGTGGTCCCTCTAGAAGACAACAAACCTTAACTTGATTATGTGACCGTCTTGAACTGCCCTTTGAACCTTAGGGTTTGGGGCAGTACGGCGTGCCACATGTGAGGCGTTGGCTTGACCCTTCTACGGCTGGACCGCTACTACTGTGTCGCACTCCGGTTTTTTTTGAACTCTGCTCAAGTGTTGAGCTTTAGTGAATCTTGAGTATTTGATCGATTGTTCGAAAACTTTAATACTGTCTGTTTATCTGGAATGTGATACAATATGTGGAATTCATATAGTTTAGGCATGAAATACGAAATATGTGATATTTCGCATTTATGATGTCTAAAGAGAATCTGGATTCCAAATATTGTAGTTTTACACTTCCTTTTCTGTGACCGTAAGTGAAGTATGTTCGATATCGCCGGTTTCGTTGCTATACATCAACGACAATCGGGGTACGCATACTTACTTACGTTGATGATATGTGATATTATATGTTGCTGAGATATGATGTGTAGGATTGTCGCGATTGAATAGCCGGGGGGTTTTATGTGAGATAAGAGTTTTATATTTTCATTCATGTAAATTCAAATGTAATGTAATATTCTTTTATTTGGGGCACTTCCGGGTTGAGGTTGTGTCACCAGTGTTGTATATTATTTACTTTTCCGCATTAGGATGGACCCAAGGAGGGGAGCACAGGTGACCGGGTTCTGGGGTTCACTGGGAGGCCATTTTGAGGAGTCGAGACCGGGTCTCCTAAACTCCAGAATTGGTAGGGTCACTTGCCGCTCTCGTAGGGGTCCAGGGTGTGGGCTTGGCTATTCATCGCGACTGTGGAATCCGTATTTTCTATTCTGGCTAAATACTAAATACGGACGTCCTAGGATATCCCACGTTATATCTATGTTTCTGCTGCCTGTGTTCTGTGATATCTGAGACGAATGGCATATTATATATATGATATATAGTAGACGTTGCTTATGTTTTACACCCGCGCTAGTCCCGTCCCGGTATGCCGTTAGTTAAGTAACCTAACGGTGCATAACGGAACATTGCGGCGAATGCGGATGGCATAAGCGTACGTGTTATTTTTGTTTCTTTTCTGTGATTGGCTTAAGGACTTAAATGATGGGATTACATTAATGTGATTAATGTAAAGAAAATAAACCTAAAAAGATGTTGTAGAATCGGATTTGAAAACTACTCGGCTATTTATGAAAAAGCTATATTTCAAAACTGCGGAGCTTAAGCCACATCTTTTGAAAACCATTTGATTCTACAACGATATCAAGCTCAAAGCGTTAAAGATTTTCTTAAAAATCATCCGCAACCCTCCGTCATTTTAGGAAGGAGAGTACTTAGTATTCGTGCTACGTTTGTTGACCTTAGCCAAGGCGTAGTGTACGGTAGCTAAGTGATGTCTTCCTACAAACGCATATGATGCAGATTAATTAGGACGGGCATATGACTTTGTTGACCTTAGCCAAGGGTCATGTGAACGGGTCTAATTAATCAAGAAATGACGGGTTGAGCTTGACTAGTGCTCGTGATTTGTTGACCTTAGCCAAGGTCACGAGTATTAGGGGTAAAAACCACATCGGGAATTTCAAGTGTTGAAATTTGCAATGAGATTGCATACCTTCCATATGATGGTTGGATCCCGATCCCACTGTGGGCAATAGTTGCTTCTAGGAGAGTTTTACAGTTTACAATTAGCTAACTCATTAGGTGTCTAGAAAGGTGTTAACGGGGCTCCGCCTTTGGGAAAACGAGGTTTACTCTAATTAGGTCCGTGCGAAAGCACGGGGAACCTCCCTCAAAGTACCGACACTGGCCTGGCTGAACGGTTAGCGAAGTTGTAGACTGTAATTAATCCTGGCTAGTTTTTTTTTTTTAAGGTTTGAAAGAAAAACTTGATAAAAAGCAGTGGGAAACATCGATTAGACAAGATAATAAACCAATCTAATCTGTGCAAGAGCTTTCGCTGAGTGTATTCTTTTCTCTCTCTTAATGGCAGATACCAATGACTGGACTTAAGCTTCTACTAGATAAAAACAAACTGAATGGGACCAACTATAAAGACTGGCTGAGGAATCTGAAAATCTCCTTGACTTATGATAAAGTATCATATGTCCTCACGGCTTCAGCCCTGCCCGTCCCAGGTCCAAAAACCTCAGTTGCGGACATTGAAGTCCGCAAGACATGGGACGCTGACTGTGCCACGGCAAAATGCCTCGCGCTTGCATCGATGGACAACACATATCAAAAGCAGCACGAGGACATGGACATTCACGGTATATTGCTCCATACAAAGGAGTTGTATGGGGAGCAATCCCGCGTATTACGATACGAAGCATCAAAGAAATTGTTTCAGATGCGAATGGCCCCTGGCACACCAGTAGGAGACCACGTTCTGAAGATGATAGCTCTTATTGAAGAGCTTGAGGACCTTGGATGGACGATGGACAATGAACAATACATAGATATTATTCTGCAGTCCCTGCCCTCCACCTTTGCTCAGTTCATAGTGAACTTTAACATGCATGGCATGGAGAAGGAACTCCCTGAACTCCTTAACATGTTAAGGAGTTCAGAGAGCACTATGAAGTCAGCAAAAACTCCCGTTATGACTATTGGACAGTCTTCTTCTTCTCGCCCGAAAGCTAAGGCCAAGGGAAAGAAAAAGAAGAAACCCACTAATCCTAAGGGCGGAGTTAAAAAGGTGAAGGGAAAGGGAAAGTCCAAAGCTGGAGACCCGGGGAAAGGCGAATGTTTTCATTGCCACAAGACAGGACATTGGAAGCGCAATTGCACGGAGTACTTAAGTCTCAAGAAGAAGCATGATGATGCTTCTGCTTCAGGTGTGTTTGTGACTGAAAACTGTTTTTCTATAAACTCTGCTTCCTGGGTATTGGATACCGGTTCAGGTTCTCACATTTGCAATTCTATGCAGGGGCTGAGAAATAGCAAGGTTTTGAGGACAGGTGACCATACTCTCCGCGTTGGAAATGGTTCCAATGTACATACAGTCGCAGTGGGAGAGTATCACTTGGGGTTGCCATCTGGATGTATTTTGGTTTTGAATCCATGTTATTTTGTACCAAGTATGCTATGTAATATAATATCCGTTTCTTTGTTGGACAATGAAGGATATAACTTTGTATTGCAAAACAATGTTATGAACATTCACCTGAATCAAATGTTGGTTGGGTATGGTACGCTTAATAACGGAATATATGTCCTAAATCAACACACAGTTTTCAGTGTACAACACACTAATAAAAGAAAACTTTCAGAATTGAATGAAGCTTTTCTTTGGCACTGTAGACTTGGTCATATTAACGAAACAAGACTAAACAAGTTACACAAAGATGGATATTTAAATTCTTTTGAATATAAATCTTATGCGACTTGCCAGTCTTGTATCAAGGGTAAAATGACCAAAACTCCGTTTACCGGATACGGAGAAAGAGCTACTCAGCTCCTGGGCCTCATACATAGTGATGTATGTGGGCCGATGTCTACACAGGCTAGAGGCGGTTTTTCATACTTCATTACATTCACTGACGATTTCTCAAGATTCGGTCATGTATTTTTATTAAAACACAAGTCCGAAGCTTTCGAGAAATTCATTGAATATAAACAAGAGGTAGAAAAACAAACCGGCTTGAGTATCAAGATGCTTCGATCAGATCGAGATGGTGAGTATCTCAGTGCAGAATTTGCAAACTTCTTAAAAGAGAATGGGATTCTCTCTCAGCTTACTCCTCCTTATACACCACAGCACAATGGTGTGTCAGAACGACGGAATAGGACCCTATTAGATATGGTCCGGTCCATGATGAGTGACGCTGAGTTACCAGTCTCGTTTTGGGGGCATGCATTGGAGACTGCAGCGTTTCTGCTAAACAGGGTTCCAACCAAAGCCGTGTCTACCACGCCATATGAGATATGGCATGGGAAGAGACCATCTCTTAAGAGAATTAAGATTTGGGGTTGCCCGGCCTATGTTAAAAAGCAGAATCCGGACAAACTCGAGACACGGTCAGTCATGTGTAACTTTGTAGGATATCCAAAGAATTCTTATGGATATCTATTCTACCACAAAGAGGAACAAAAAGTGTTTGTTTCTCAACATGCCACATTCTTGGAAAAAGAGTTTTTCACAGATAAAGATGATGGCAAATTGGTGGATCTAGAAGAGGTTCTAGAGACACAAACTACAAATGACGATTTGGTTGAACCGGCTGTTGCAACAGAAACTGAAGAACCTCGGCCACTCCGTAGGTCTGGTAGGACTTCTCGCCCACCGGAGAGGTACTACGGTTTCCTCATTGATGGTGACAGAGAAGACTGTATCATGGATGATGATGATCCTACCAGTTTTCAGCAAGCTATCACGAGTAGAGACTCAGTGAAGTGGCTGGATGCCATGAGATCCGAAATGGAGTCTATGTACACCAACAAAGTGTGGACTTTGGACGTTGTACCCCCTGGGGTAAAACCTGTGGGGTGCAAATGGATCTTTAAAAGAAAGATTGGTGTAGATGGGCAGGTAGAGACCTATAAGGCAAGACTTGTGACGAAAGGCTTTCGTCAAAGACCAGGTTTGGACTATGACGAAACTTTTTCGCCCGTAGCCATGCTTAAATCCATTCGGATCCTACTTGCTATTGCTGCTCACTAAGACTATGAAATCTGGCAGATGGACGTTAAAACAGCATTTCTAAATGGAGATTTAGAAGAATGCGTTCATATGGATCAGCCAGAGGGCTTCATTGACAGTGGGAGCAGCGGGAAAGCATGTAAATTGCTTAAATCCATATATGGGTTAAAGCAGGCATCTCGGAGTTGGAACATCTGTTTCGATGATGTCATCAAAGAGTTTGATTTCATCAAAATTCCAGATGAACCTTGTGTTTATAAGAAGGCTGTAGGGAGAGCTGTCACATTCCTCGTATTGTACGTGGACGACATTCTTCTGATAGGAAATGATATTCCTATGCTACAGTCGGTCAAATCTTTCTTATCACTGAGGTTCTCCATGAAGGACCTGGGTGATGCCACATACATTCTGGGCATAAGGATCTATAGGGATAGATCTAAAAGGTTGTTGGGATTGTCCCAAACCAGATACATTGACACCATCCTAAAAAGGTTTAGTATGGAAGACTCCAAGCGGGGTGCCTTACCCGCTTGCCATGGGGTCACTCTCTCCAAGGATTCTTGTCCAAAGACTGATGAAGAGAGAGCTCGCATGAGTATTATACCCTATGCTTCGGCAGTAGGATCTATAATGTATGCGATGTTATGTACACGTCCAGATGTAGCTTACGCACTTAGTGTTGTAAGCAGGTATCAATCTAACCCAGGGGAGAATCACTGGACAGCTGTGAAGAACATTCTTAAGTACTTACGAAGGACTAAAGAATTGTTCTTGGTGTATGATAATGGAGATCTCCCAATGGAGGCCTTTACCGATTCGAGCTTCCAGAGCGATAAGGACGACAGCAAATCTATCTCTGGGTTTGTATTTACCCTCAATGGAGGGGCGGTGAGTTGGAAGAGTTCCAAACAGGATACCGTTGCAGACTCTACGATGGAAGCTGAGTACATTGCTGCAAATGATGCCGCCAAGGAAGCCGTCTAGATGAAGAAGTTCGTCTCGGAGCTAGGAGTAGTTCCAACCATTATTGATCCAATACCTTTGTATTGTGACAATAATGGGGCTATGGCGTTAGCCAAGGAGCCCAGATCCCATCAGCGGTCCAGACACATCCTGAGGCGTTTTCATTTGATCCGGGAGATTGTAGATCGCCGCGAGATCGAGATTAGGAGGGTAGACACAAAGAATAACGCCGCGGATCCATTCACCAAGGCCCTCCCTCAGCCGCAGCATGAGCGACTTTTTGAGATGTTGGGTATGAGATACGCCAATAACTGGCCTTAGTGCAAGTGGGAGATTGTTGGATATATGTATGCCCTAGAGGCCATTATGTGATAGTGGATGTATCTATACATGTATATATATTCAGTTTGCATTCTTGCTCGACATGATAGTCTGCTATCTGGTTCTTCTTTATCTGACATGTTGATTTGATCATGCTTTTATTCATTCATACATGCTGACAAAGCCCTGAGAATATCGGCTTGACTACTCTGATTATGATAGAGATCATACTAGTGGGACATTTGTAGTCTATAAGCATATCCTGGAAAGTCCCTAGTCGTAGGTATATCGAGACGGGGCATTGATATATCAGAGTAGACTAGCGTATATGATACTAGACCCATACGATGGGCGATGGATGTTCCCACATTCATCGATGTTTGACATCAAGATCATATACGGGTGCTCAGTGCTGACTGGGTACACTGGACGGACTCACCGAGAACTCCTATATGGAATTATATCTATCGTCGGATAGCAGTTCTCAGGTGACACTGGTACAGGTTAGTCTGTAGACCCGAGATCGTCATGGAGTCTTGTGTGTTCTCCCACTGTACTTTGATTGCCACCCTACCACGGCTCTACTGAGTCGTGCAAACAGGTGGCCGTTGGGTACAGTCTCGAGACACACGAAGACGATGAGCGATAGGAGGGGTTTCGTCTCTCCCGGTATTGGGAGTTGATGCTGTGCTGTGCCCGACTGGTTATAACAGCAAGTCCCTGGCCAGGGCTGCTGAGATTTGCTGATAAGTGTTATCAGTAGTTTCTCGATCTGTTATAGACCATTCACCGGCACGACTTATTGAGTTATTGGGGTCGACGTGACCATCCCTAGGCTCGATATGCAGCATATCTGACGAAGAGACCGGACTGTACGGTAGTGTTGCCAGTTGGCTCGACGGGAGTTGTAGCAGGTTCGCTTGTTGTCTTCTGATCGCTCAATACCCGGGTGGCCGTTACGTTTAGCTGACCGCTTGCGGTTTGGTGGTGCTTGATATGATCATCACCCACTGCCGGCGTATTGACGAGTCTTAGAGTCCCACATAGGAGTTACCTAGTCCAGGCGAAACGTTGTGGTGCGCGTATGCGATATGCGCTTGGACCCGATTAAAATACGTGTATAGGATACCGTATATTAATTGGGCGGCTTGCTAATGGTCGGGTCGTATGTGATATGACCGGATTAGTGAATCAAGTGTTGATTTATCATTAGCTTCTCACTACAAATCCTATCTTGTTTATTTTGGATGTATGCATGCATGTATGCATTCATTCTTGTTCATGCACATATGGATGTGCATGCACACATGCATACATACATCATTTTATCATGGTTGCTTATACAATGAGAATGGTGGCAATATAAGAATCACACCATGGTTATTTTTATGGATTATTATTGTTTTTAAATTAAAGCAAAAGAAAATGAAAATGGGTTAAATCATAAAAGGTTTCTACACTCTTCCTAACCTTACCATGCTCACCTACCTTTTAACCCATGGTTTATTTTCTTTTTGTGCTTTTAACTTTAATCCAATAATATCTTTAGAGTTAACCATGGTTGGATATGAGAAAGAGAAAATATATATGCTTATTTTTCTTTTCTCTTTCAAGGGTTCCATTATTCTCTTCTTCACAAAAAGACCACCATCTTCATCAACCTTGATGCTTTGCTCTCTACTTCTTTCAAGAGAGCAAAATACTCATAAAAATAGGATTTTGAAGTGAGATCATTAGCCACAACATCATTATATTTAAGTTTAGCCAACTTGATTAGAGTGTTCTCTTTGTTTTTCCAAAGTTGCAAGCTTGGACGGGAAACTCCGGGTGGATCGTCGTGGACGTGAGAGGACTACAAGTGGACCTTCCTCCAACACCTAAGAGTCTAAGGAGTCAAGCAAAAAGGGAGCTACAAAGGTTGTAGTCTCTAAACCCTAATTTTTATTAGCTTAAAGTTTAGTAACCTTAATTTTCTAGGATCGATTCCTTTGCGTGTTTGTTTAGCACCATAAAAACTTGAACTTTGTGACATGTGATGCTTCCAAACTCATTATAGGGTGCTAGGCAAACCTTTCACTCGCGATATGAAATATCGGCCGGGTATATGTGATATAGCCGGGTCATCGAATCAAGAGTTGATTCGATGAACTAATACAGATAATATTAGTCGGTTATTTGTGAAATAGCCGGATTATCGGATCAAGTGTTGATTCGATAATTTAATGTATAATTATATATTTGATATATTAAATTACATTAACTGATATAAGCTCATTAAAAGATTCTTTTTCTTACTCGGGTAATACATTGATATATATGCGATATATGTTAATTGTATTATTTTATTTTGTTACAATAAATATTGTATATGTGATATATAATATTGTAACATGTTAGGGTTATTAATGCAACATGTTTTATGAAGATTAAACATGGTTAGGGTTTGATTTGGGTTAATCTTTTCTAGAACCTTCTAGAAGGTTTTGTTTTGTTTTGTGCAAAGATATTTGTTTTGATATTTTGCAAGATATTTGTTTAACCCAACCAAACCTTTAACCTTAGTTAAATCTCTACAAAGGTTACATGAATCATGGTTGCATTTCTAACCATATACTTGAGTTTCATTATTCATCACAAAAGGATGAGATCTTCTTCCTTCTTCTTCTTTCATGGAAAAGCTTACTAGCTTTTTCATAAGTGATGATTTTGAGTGAGATTAAGAAAACAAATGAGAGCTAAAATCCTACTTCATCATCCTAATCTATCCTAACCATTTAGATTAGGGTGTTCACTTCATTTAGTGAGTGAGAGCTTGTGTTAAAGAAACTTCAAGGTAGATCATCTTAGTTATCGAAGATCGGAAGTAAGCTTGCATCTTTCTCTTCGTGGAGCTTTTCGAGAGTCCGGTTACTCGATGATCGCAGCGAAGGGACTTCAACACGGAGCTTTAGAAGTGAAGGACTAGACTACAAAGATTGTAATCCTAAACTCTTAGTGTTAAAGTGTTTAACATGCTTTGTTTCGCCTAATCTCTAGTCTAAGATCTTAGTTTAGGGTTGTTCGGCACGGCTAAATTTTAAATCGGGCATGGTTGATGCCTTATAGACCCTTGTGAGAGTGCCTAGTAACCCTACAAGTAAGGGTCTGACGTTATCCACCCCCTAGACCCGATATGCGATACTCTTTGACGAAGAGACCGGACTGTATGGAGATTGTCACATGCAGGCTCAGTAGGGTAAGGACGTACTTGATTGTCGACCCCCTTTCGACAAGTACCTGGGTAGCCGTTACGTACAGCTAGTGCCGCTGACATGCTTATGGTTAAACCCACTGCCAGCGTATTGTCGGGTCTTTAGAGTCCCACACAGAGGGTTTTCCTGGTTCAGGCAACAGATGTAGGAGCCGTAAGGTAGTACATGCAGGGGGTCTGATTAAATACGTGTACGCGATACATGGACTTTAATCGGACGGTTAATAATACTAGCCGGCTTAGGATTAAGATGGATTATTAAATTAGGTTTTGATTTAATAATTTATATATGTATTTTGATACATATATTTTAATATTATTGTTCACTAATCATTTTCTCTCTTTGGTGCTATCTGTTGGATATATGTATGCCCTAGAGGCCATTATTTGATAGTGGATGTATTTACATGTATATATATTAAGAGGACATTCTTGCTCGATATGATAGTATGTTATCTGGTTACTCTTTATCTTGACATGGTCACTTGATCATGCACTTTATTCATCTGATACATGTTGATAAGCCCTTAGGATATTTGCTTGACTACTGTGATTATGATGCAGATCATACTGGTGTGTGTAGTTTATAAGCATATCCTGAAATGTCCCTAGTCGTGGGTGTATCGAGACGGGGCATCGATATTCCAGAGTAGACTAGTGTATACGATTCTTGACACATTTGATGGGCGATGGATGATCCCATATCCATTGGTGTTTAATATCAAGATTGTACATGGGTGCTTAGTGGAGACTGGGTACACTGGACGGACTCGCCGAGAACTCCTATATGGTATTATGTCTATCGTCGGATAGCAGTTCTCAGGTGACACTGGTACAGGTTAGTATGTAGACCCGAGATCGTCATAGAGTCTTGTGTGTTATCCCTCTGTACTTTGATTTCCACCCTACCACGGCTCTATTGAGTCGTGCAAACAGGTGGCTTTTGGGTACAGTCCCGAGACACATGGAGGCAATGAACGATAGGAAGGGTTTCGTCTCTCCCGGTATTGGGGGTTGATTTTGCACTGTGCTCGATTGGCTATATCAGGAAGTCCCTGGTCAGGGCTGATGAGATTTACTGATAAGTGTTATCAGTAGTTTCTCGATCTGTTATAGGCCATATATCGACATGACTTATTGAGTTACTGGGGTTGACGATACCATCCCTAGACTTGATATGCAGCATATCTGATGAAGAGACTAGACTGTACGGTAAGTGTTACCGGTTGTCTCGATGGGAGTTTTTACAGGTTCGCTTGTTTTTCTTCTGGTCGCTCAATACCTGGGAGCCGTTACGTACAGCTAGTGCCGCTAACGGTTTGTGGGTATGTGATATGATCACTACCTACTGCTAGCGTATTGATGAGTCTTAGAGTCCCATAAAGGTGTTACCTAGCTCAGGCGAAATGATGTGGGATGCATATGGGGATATGCACGGGGGCTTGATTAAATGCATGTATTTGATACCGCATTCTAATCTGGCATTTTCTATTGGTCGGGTCGTATGTGATATGACCGGTTTATTAAATCAATTGTTGTTTTAATATTATTGACCATTAGCTCATTTATTAAACCTTTTCTTTTATATGTATGTATGCATGAATGTATGTATGTATATATTGATATAAATGCACACATGCATGCGTACATGTGTCATGGTTGATGATACATAGGAGATGGCTATGCAAGACTCACATGGAATAGATATTTATATATTTTGATTTTTTAGTAAAAGAAAATTGGAATTAAATCATGGTTGGAATCTTTCTACACTCTTCTTGACTTGACATAATACAACCATGGTTTAATCTCTAATTGTTCTTTAACTCATTAACCAAAAATATCTAGATATTTATTGACCATGGTTGTGAGTGAGTGTGACTCTCTCATATATTCTTTATTCTCATTATTTTTGTGAGAAGATTATCACTTGAGCTCTAGCTAAGCCATCTCCTCCTTCTACTTCCTCCAACCTTTCTACTTCTTCAAAAAAGAGTGAAGAAAAATAAAAGGAAAGGTTTTTAAGTGAGATCATAACCCACATCACCAATCTATACTAGTCTAGCCCACTTGTGTAGGTTGTTTGCTCCACTTTCATTTAGATAAAGTGAAGCTAGGAGCTTGAGCCAAGGGACTCCGTGGTGGATCGTCGTGGACTTCGAAGGACTCAAGAGGACCCGTTCAAACACCAAGTTGATCCAAGGAGTCACAAAGAGGAGATCTACAAAGGTTGTATTTCTCACCTCTTGGTGTTAGACACTTGATAGTATGTGATACTACCTCTTGTTACCCTAAAATTCTAGTTCGATTCCTAGGCTGTTTTGGTTAGCACCTCTAAAATTTTAAAGTAGCATGTTAGATGTTTACTAAATCTAGTCTAGGTGCTAAGCAAAACCCCAGCAGTGGTATCAGAGCCAGGCTAGAACCTTAGAGTAACCTAGACGATATTAAAGACTTCGAACGAACATCAAAAACCACGTCGAAAAATGCTCTCTGGAAATTTTTCAAAAGTTAGAAATTTTGGGTTTAAAAATGCTCAGAAAATTATGAAGGGTATTGTGTGGGCCCCCAAGAAAAACGACCCCATTACTCGACCTAACAACCGCGGAACCGCGGCCAAATGGTGCATTTGGCGGCATTTCCGCGGCGCCGTTGGTGAGGCTTAGGACGTACTTTCTTATGCTGGTCCGTATGTGCTTGTGGCACTGTCTGGGAAATTTTAAATCTGATTCAAGTGTTGAGTCCTCCGGGAATTTTTGGGTGGTTGATCGCTCGATTGAAATGTTTAACATCGCCTAGTTTATATAAATGTGATGCAATATTTAGAATCTATGCTAATTAGTTTTGTGAAAATTGATTCGTTGCATGTAAATCTAACATTTCGGTCTCGGACGGAATCGAGAATCTTGTTGAATTGCCCGATTCCTTTTGAAAAGTGTTTTCATATTTGAGACCCAAATGTAAGATCTACATTGCTAGGCATGAAATCCGTAATATGCGTTATTCCGGGTTCTCGATGTCTAAGGATAGGGTGGATTCCAAATGTTGTAGTTTGACATTTCTTTTCTGCGACCGTAAGTGTAGTATGTGGTGTATCGCCGGTTTCGTTGCTATATGTCAACGGCAATCGGGGTACGCATTCTTACTTACGTTGATAACATGTGATATTATGTGTTGCTGAGATATGATGTATAGGATCGTATTGATTGAATGGCCGGGGGTTTTATGTGAGATAAGAGTTTTTCTTTTCATTCATGTAAAATTCATTGTGTGTAATATTCTTTTATTGGGGCACTTCCGAGTTGAGGATGATATCACCATTGATGTATATTATTTACTTTTCCGCATTAGGATAGACCCAAGGCGGGAAGCACAAGTGACCGGGTTCTGGGGTCCAGTGGGAGGCCATCTCGAGGAGTCGAGACCAGGTCTCCTAACTCTAGAATTGGAAGGGTCGCTTGCCGCTCTCGTAGGGGTCTAGGGGTATGGGATTGGCTATTCAACATGACCGTGGAATCCGTATTTTCTATCGTTGACTAAATACAAAATACGGAACTCCTAGTATATTCTATATTTTCATATATGTGCTTCTGCTGTTGATATTCTGTGATGTGATAACTTTATATGATGAGACGAATGGTATATATTATATATATGATATATAATAAACGTTGATTATGATTTACATCCGCGCTAGTCCCGTCCCGCTATGCCGTTAGTTAAGTAACCTAACGGTGCATAACGGGACACCGTGGCGAATGCGAATGGCATAAGCGTACATTCTATTTTCGTTTCTTTTATGTGATGGCTTAAGGACTTAAATTATGGGACTACATTAATAAGATTAATGTAAAGAAAAATAAATCTAAAAAGATGTTGTAGAATCAAATTTGAAACCCACTCGGATTTTTACAAAAAAGCAAAATTTCAAAATTGCAGAGCTTAAGCCACTTCTTTTGAAAACCATTTGACTCTACAACGATATCAAGTTTAAAGCGTTAAAGGTTTTCTTAAAAACCATCCGCAACCCTCCGTCATTTTAGGAAGTAGAGTACTTAGTATTCGTGCTACGTATTTTGACTATAGTTAAGGCGTGGTGTACGGTAGCTAAGTGTTGTCTTCCTACACAGCATATGATGCGATTAATTAGGAAATTCATATGATTATGTTGACTATAGTTAAGGGTCATATGAGTGGGTCTAATTAATCATGAAATGACGAGTAAAACTTGACTAGTGTTTATGATATATTGACCGTAGTTAAGGTCATAAGTGCTAGGAGTAAAAACCATATTGGAAGTTTCAAGAGTTGGAATTTGCAATGAGATTGCATACCTTTTATGTGATGGTTGGATCCCGATCCCACTATGAGTAAGAAATTGCTCCCAGAAGAGTTTTGCACTTTACAATTGGCTAACTCATTAGGTGTCTAGAAAGGTGTCTACAGGGTTAAGCCTCTGGGAAAACGAGATTTATTTTAATTAGGTCCGTGCGAAAGCACGGGGAACCTCCCTCAAAGTACCGACACTGGCTTGGCTAAAAGGTTGGCGAAGTTGTAGAATGTAACTAATCCTGGCTAATTTTCGTTTTAGGGTTTGAAGGAAAATTTGATAAAAGCAGTAGGAGACATTGACTAGATAAGATAATAACCAATCTGATCTTTGCAAGAGCTTTCGCTAAGTGTATTATTTTCTCTCTCCTAATGGCAGATACCCATGACTAGACTTAAGCTTCTGTTAGAGAAAAATAAATTGACTGGGACCAATTATAAAGACTGGCTAAGAAACATTAATATTGCCCTGATTTATGATAAGGTATCATATGTTCTCACTGCCCCAGCCCCTCCCATCCCAGGCCCTACATCTTCAGTTGCGGATAAGGAAATCCGCAAGACATGGGATATTGACTGGTCCACTGCCAAATGCCTCACGCTTGCATCAATGGACAATACACATCAGCAGCATGATGAGAAAATGGACGTTCAATCCATCTTTCTCCATACAAAGGAGTTGTATGGAGAGCAATCTCATACCTTACGCTACAAGGCATCTAAAAAGCTGTTTCGGATGAAAATGGCTCCTGGGACACCAGTAGATGATCATGTTTTGAAAATGATAGCTCTTATAAAAGAACTCGAGGGCCTCGGATGGTCAATGGAGAACGAACAATATGTTGATATTGTTCTGCAGTCTCTTCCCCCTGCTTTTGCTCAATTCATAGTAAACTTCAACATGCATAACATGGAGAAGTCACTACCTGAACTTCTCAATATGTTGAGAAGTGAAGAGAGCACACTCAAGGCAATGAAAACTCCCGCTTTGATTGCTGGGCCATCTTCCTCTTTTCACCCAAAAGCCAAGGCTAAGGGAAAGATGAAGAAGAAACCCACCAAACCATGAGGTGGAGTTAAAAAGGCAAAAGGGAGAGACAAGTCCAAGGCTGAGGAATCGGGGAAAGGAGAATGTTTTTATTTCCACAAATCAGGATACTGGAATCGCAACCGTATTGAGTTTCTCGTTGATCTCAAGAAGAAGAAGCATGGTGATGCTTCCGCTTCATGTGTGTTTGTGACTGAAAACTGTTTTTCTATAAACTCTACTTCCTGGATATTGGATACCGGTTCAGGTTCTCACATCTGCAATTCTATGCAGGGATTGAGAAATAGCAGAGTTTTGAAGAATGGTGATCATACTCTCCAGGTTGGAAAAGGTTCCAATGTACATGCAGTTTCAGTGGGAAAGTATCACCTGGGTTGCCATCGGGATATATATTAGTTTTGAACCCGTGTTATTATGTACCTAGTATGCTTTGTAATATAATATATGTTTCTTTGTTGGACAATGAAGGATATCATTTTGTATTGCAGAATAATGTTATGAACATTAACCTGAATCAAGAGTTGGTTAGGTTTGGTATATTGAATAATGGGATATACGTTCTAAATCAACACACAATTTTCAACATACAACACACTACTAAAAGAAAATTTTCAGATATAAATGAAGCTTTTCTTTGGCATTGTAGACTTGGTCATATTAATGAAACAAGACTAAACAAGTTTCATAAAGATGGATATTTAAATCCTTTTGAATACAAATCTTATGCGACTTGTCAGTCTTGTATCAAAGGGAAAATGACTAAAATTCCGTTTACTGAACACGGAGAAAGAGCTACAGAGCTCTTGGGCCTCATATATAGTGATGTATGTGGGCCAATGTCTACACATGCGAGAAGCGGTTTTTCTTACTTCATAACTTTTACTGATAATTTCTCAAGATTTGGTCATGTGTTTTTAATAAAGCATAAGTCTGAAGCTTTCGAGAAATTCAAAGAGTACAAACTTGAACTAGAAAAACAAACCGGCTTGAGCATCAAGATATTTCGATCGGATCGAGGTGGAGAGTATCTTAGTATAGAGTTTTCAGACTTTCTAAAAGAGAATGGGATTCTCTCTCAGCTCACTCCTCCTTACACACCACAGCACAACGGTGTGTCAGAACGACGGAATCGGACCCTATTAGATATGGTACGTTTCATGATGAGTGGTGCTGAGTTACCTCTCTCTTTTTGGGGGCATGCATTGGAGACTGCAGTGTATTGTAGGGTTCCTAAGCACGACGGCAAGGTTTCGTGGTATCGTCCATGCCAAATTAAAAAATTTCCATGCTTAAAAGAACTCTAACCTAGATCTTTAACTAGAGAATCAAACGGAAACTAAAAGTAAATAACTTTACAACTAAGTGATTATGGATTACAGCCTTTGTAATCCGTTCCTTCACTTCATTAGCTCTAAGTAGTGGTCCCTTCGCTGCGATCAAAGAACTCCCGGACTCTTGAGAAGCTCCACAAGGTGAATGATGCATGCTTGCTTGTAGTTTTTAAAATCCAAGATGATCTATTTCAAGGAAACACGAACTCAAGCTATCTCTTCACTAATAATGAATTGGTGAAGCTAACACCCTAATCTAAATGGCTAGTTTAGAAAAGGATGATGAAGTAGGAATTTTGCTCACTTTAGAATTTCTTTTCTCGCTATTTTTCTTTATCTCTAAAAATCAAGAGAGAGCTTGAAGGAGATGAAGGAGGAAGAAGATGAATGAGTTATTGAGCTAAGGTTAGAAATGCAACCATGGTGAATTATGTCATCCTTAACCCTTGTAGAGAGTTTACCATGGCTAGGTGATAAGGTTAGGTTAATAAATATCTTAGGTAAAACAAAAGTGGTAGACTAAAGTCAATGGTTCTACAAGCTTCTTGCAAGCTCAACCATGACAAATATCCAAGCAATTTTGAATTTACTTATATAAATAAAAACCAACATTATCAAATAGCATGGTGTAAGTCTCATACACCCAAGTTGCATGTATAAACAAGCATGTCACAATAATATATATCACATATATATAATTTGTGAACAAAAGAAAAAACAATACAATTAACATATATCATATATATATTAATGTATTATCAAGTGAGAAAAAGTAATGCTTAAAGGAGCTAATATTAGTTAATGTAATTTAATATATCAAATATATAATTCTACATTAAATTATTAAATCAATACTTGATTTAATAATCCGGCTATATTTCATATAACCGACTAATATCAAACGCAACAACTTATCGAATCAACATTTGATCCGATAATCCGGCTATATCACATATAACTGACCAATATCACATGTCGCGAGAATAGAATGCGGTATCATATACGCGCATTAATCTCGGTCCCGCACATATCACATATGTGCTCCTACTCCGTTTCGCCTGAGCCATGAAACCTCTGTGTAGGACTCTAAAGACTCATCAATATGCCGGCAGTAGGTGATGATCATATCAAACACCCACAAGCTGCAAGCGGTCATCTAAACGTTACAGCCACCCGGGTATTGAGTGATCAGAAGATCAACAAGAAAGCCTGTACATACTCCTATGAATCCAATAAGTAACACTTCCGTACAGTCCGGTCTCTTCATCTGATATGTCGCATATCCAGTCTAGGGGTGGTAAACGTCAGACCCCAGTAACCGATAAGTCGTGTCGATGTGGGGCTCATAACAGATTGAGAAACTACTGATAACACTTACCAGTAGATCTCCATATCAGCCCTGGCCAGGGTCTTTCAGTTGTAGCCAATCGAGCACAGCGCAACATCAACCCCCAATACCGGGAGAAACGAAACCCCTCCTATCGCTCATTACCTCCGTGTGATTCGGGACTGTACCCAAAAGCCACTGTTTTGCATGTTCTCATGAACATGGTAAGGTGGAAATCAAAGCACAGTGGGAATCACACAAGACTCTATAACGATCTCGGGTCTACAGACTAACCTGTACTAGTGTCACCAGAGAAGTGCTACCTGACGATAAGTATAATACCAACTAGGAGTTCTCGGCAAGTCCGTTCAGTGTACCCAGTCTCCACTGAGCACCCGTATACCATCTTTGATGTCAAACACAAATGGATGTGGGATCATCCATCGCCCATCATATGGGTCAAGAAGCGTATACGCTAGTCTGCTCTAGAGTATCGATGCCTTATCTCGATACACTCTCGACCAGGAACAATTATAGGATGTACTTGTGGACTACCCTGGCCCCACTAGTATGATCTCCATCATAATCCTAGTAGTTAAGTACACATCCTAAGGGCTTTATCAACATGTGAGAGCAAGACAGCAATACAATACAAGTCAACATGTTAAGACAAAGAGTAACCAGATAGCATACTATCATATCGAGCAAGAAAGTCCTCTTTATATATATCCAAGTATCCACTATAATATACATCATATGTACAATAATGGTCTTTAGGGCATATACATAACTAACACGTATCTATTGAACAGGGTTCCAACCAAGACCGTGTCTACCACACCATATAAGATTTGGTATGGGAAGAGACCTCTCTTAAAAGAGTTAGGATTTGGGGTTGTCCGGCCTATTTCAAAAAGCAGAATCCAGACAAACTCGAGACATGGTCGGTCATGTGTAAATTTGTGGGATATCCAAAACATTCGTTTGGATATATTTTCTACCGGAATGAGGAACAAAGAGTGTTTGTTTCTCAGTATGCCACATTTATAGAAGAAGAAATTTTTTCAAATAACACCGATGGCAATGCAGTAGAACTAGAAGAAGTTCTAGATACACAAGTTACAAATGACGATCTGGTTGAACCTGATGTTGCAACAGAAACTTATGAACCTCAGCCACTCCGTAGATCTAGTAGGACTTCTCGCCCACCGGAGAGATACTACGGTTTCCTCATTGATAGTGATAGAGAAGATTGCATCATAGATGATGATGATCCTACTAGTTTTCAGCAAGCTATCACGAGTGGTGACTCTGTGAAATGACTGGATGCCATGAGATCTGAAATGGAATCTATGTACACCAACAAAGTATGGACTTTAGACGTTGTACCCTCTAGAGTAAAACCCGTAGGATGCAAATGGATCTTTAAAAGAAAGATTGGTGTAAATGGACAGGTGGAGACCTATAAGGCAAGACTTGTGGCGAAAGGATTTTGTCAAAGACTAGGTCTGGACTATGACGAAACTTTTTCTCCCGTAGACATGCTTAAATCCATTCGGATCCTGCTTGCTATTTCTGCTCACTACGACTATGAAATCTGGCAGATGGACGTTAAAACTGCATTTTTAAATGGTGATTTAGAAGAGTGCATTTATATGGATCAGCCAGAGGGCTTTGTTGATAGTGGGAGCAGCGGGATAGCATGTAGATTAGTTAAATCCATTTATGGATTAAAGCAGGCATCACGGAGTTGGAACATCTGTTTTGATGATGCGATCAAAGAATTTGATTTTGTCAGAAATCCAGATGAACTTTGTATTTATAAGAAGATTGTAGGGAGTACTGTCGCATTCCTCGTATTGTACGTAGATGACATTCTCCTTATAGGAAACGGTGTTCCTATGCTACAATCGGTCAAATTGTTCTTATCAAAAAGGTTCTCCATGAAGGACCTGGGTGATACCTCATACATATTGGGCATTAAGATCTATAGGGATAGATCTAAACGGTTGTTGGGATTGTTCCAAACCAGGTACATTAACACCATCCTAAAGAGGTTTAGTATGGAAGACTCCAAGCGGGGTGCCTTACCCGCTTGTCATGGAGTCACTCTCTCCAAGGACTTTTGCCCAAAGACTGATGAAGAGAGAGCTCGCATGAGCATTATACCCTACGCTTCAGCCGTAGGATCTATAATGTATACGATATTATGTACACGCCCTGATGTAGCTTATGCACTAGGTGTAGTAAGCAGGTATCAATCCAACCCAGGGGAAAATCACTGGACAGCTGTGAAGAACATTCTTAAGTACTTGCGAAAGACCAAAGAAATGTTCTTGGTGTATGGTAATGGAGATCTCCAAATGGAGGCCTTTACCGATTCGAGCTTCCAGAGTGATAAGGACAACAGCAAATCTATCTCTGGGTTTGTATTTACCCTCAATGGAGGGGTGGTATGTTGGAAGTGTTCCAAACAGGATACAGTTGCAGATGTCACGATGGAAGATGAGTATATTGCTGCAAATGATGCTGCCAAGGAAGCCGTCTGGTTGAGAAAGTTCATCTCGGAGCTAGGACTAGTTCCAACCATTATTGATCCAATACCATTGTATTGTGATAATAATGGGGTTATGGCATTGGCCAAAGAGCCCAGGTCCCATCAGCGATCCAGACACATCCTGAGATGATATCATATGATCCGGGAGATTGTTGATCGCCGTGAGATCGAGATTCGAAGAGTAGACACAAAGAATAACATCGTGGACCCACTCACCAAGGCCCTCCCACAGCCGCAGCATGAGCGACTTTTTGAGATGTTGGGTATGAGATATGCCAATAACTGGCCTTGGTGCAAGTGGGAGATTGTTGGATATATGTATGCCCTAGAGGCCATTATTTGATAGTGGATGTATTTACATGTATATATATTCAGAGGACATTCTTGCTTAACATGATAGTATACTATCTGGTTACTCTTTATTTTAACATGTTCACTTGATTATGCACTTTATTCATCTGATACATGTTGATAAAGCCCTTAGGATATTTGCTTGACTACTATGATTATGATAGAGATCATACTAGTGGGACATGTGTAGTTTATAAGCATATCCTGAAATGTCCCTAGTCGTGGGTGTATCGAGACGGGGCATCGATATTCCAGAGTAGACTAGCGTATACGTTTCTTGGCCCATTTGATGGGCGATGGATGATCTCATATTCATTTGTGTTTGACATCAAGATTGTATATGGGTGCTCAGTGGAGACTGGGTACACTAGACGGACTCGCCGAGAACTCCTATATGGTATTATATCTATCGTCGGATAGTAGTTCTCAGATGCCACTGGTACAGGTTAGTCTGTAGACCCGAGATCGTCATAGAGATTTGTGTGTTCACCCACTGTACTTTGATTTCCACGCTACCATGGCTCTATTGAGTCGTGCAAACAGATGGCTTTTGGGTACAGTCCTGAGACACATGGAGGCAATGGGCGATAGGAGGGGTTTCGTCTCTCCCGGTATTGGGGGTTGATGTTGCACTGTGCTCGATTGGCTATAGCAGGAAGTCCCTGGGCAGGGCTGATGAGATTTACTGATAAGTGTTATCAGTAGTTTCTCGATCTGTTATAGGCCATACATCGACATGACTTATTGAGTTATTGGGGTCGACGATACCATCCCTAGACTTAATATGCAGCATATCTGACGAAGAGACCGGACTGTACGGTAAGTGTTACCGGTTGGCTCAACGGGAGTTTTTACAGGTTAACTTGTTTTTCTTCTGATCGCTCAATACCTGGGAGCCGCTACGTACAGCTAGTGCCACTAACGGTTTGTGGGTATGTGATATGATCACTGCCTACTGCTAGCGTATTGACGAGTCTTAGAGTCCCACAAAGGGGTTACCTAGCTCAGGAGAAACGATGTGGGGGTGCATATGGGGATATGCGTTGGGGCTTGATTAAATGCATGTATTTGATACCGCATTCTAATCTGGCGTTTTCTATTGGTCGGGTCATATGTGATATGACCGGTTTATTAAATCAATTATTGATTTAATATTATTGACCATTAACTCATTTATTAAACATTTTCTTTTCTATGTATGCATGAATGTATGTATGTATATATTGATATGAATGTACACATGCATGCATACATGTGTCATGGTTGATGATACATAGGATATGGCTATGCAAGACTCACATGGAATAGATATTTATATATTTTGATTTTTTAGTAAAAGAAAATTGGAATTAAATCATGGTTGGAATCTTTCTACACTCTTCTTGACTTGACATAATACAACCATGGTTTAATCTCTAATTGTTCTTTAACTCATTAACCAAAAATATCTAGATATTTATTGACCATGGTTGTGAGTGAGTGTGACTCTCTCATATATTCTTTATTCTCATTATTTTTGTGAGAAGATTATCACTTGAGCTCTAGCTAAGCCATCTCCTCCTTCTTCCTCCAAGCTTTCTACCTCTTTAAAAGTGAGTGAAGAAAAATAAAAGGAAAGGTTTTTAAGTGAGATCATAACCCACATCACCAATCTATACTAGTCTAGCCCACTTGTGTAGGTTGTTTGCTCCATTTTCATTTAGATCAAGTGAAGCTAGGAGCTTGAGCCAAGGGACTCCGTGTAGAATCGTCGTGGACTTCGAAGGACTCAAGCGGACCCATTCAAACACCAAGTTGATCCAAGGAGTCACAAAGAGGAGATCTACAAAGGTTGTATTTCGCACCTCTTAGTGTTAGACACTTGATAGTATATGATACTCCCTCTTGTTACCCTAAAATTCTAGTTCGATTCCTAAGCTGTTTTGGTTAGCACCTCTAAAATTTTAAAGTAGCATGTTAGATGCTTGCCAAATCGTGTCTAGGTGCAAAGCAAAACCCCAGCACTATCCGTATTTTTATACGGATACGCGTATATGTAGCGATACATATACCAGATAAAGTATTCCGTATTTTTACGGGAATACTTCTAGAAGAAGGACACCTCATATTTGATTTTCCTTTTTGGAAAATTAAATGGGAAATGAGGTGGCATGTGGAGGACATGAGCATGGTCAAGAGGCATGGCTTGGCTTTTTATATTGTTAAATCCATTTGGATACACTATTGCATCATGGTTGGATTATTATAGCCATTCTCTTTTCCACTTGAGGACTTGATGAGATTTTCTTCATCTCCTCCATGGTTGCTTCATCTTCTCCATCTCCTTCTTCTTCTTGCTTCCATTTTTTAGCAAGATCCTAGAGAGAAAAATATAGTGGAGTATTCCTACATCACCGATCATCCAAACATAGCAACTTTGGATCGTCGGTTTGAGCCTCCTCCACGTTCCCTCAGGCGGATCGTCTTCAGCAAGGGTGATCAATGCTCAAGCGCGTTCCCAGCGGCTACGAGCTTGGAGGGGTCTTACACAATTGTGTGGACACGCGATAAAGATTGTATTTCTCAACCTTGCATGTTTTAGCTTACTAGTTTAGGGTGTTTGGTTTGAATCCTCGGGTGTGAGAGTCCGGTGCCCGCAAAAAGTTTTTGTTTTCGCTTCCGCCACACCCGCGACCTCCACGGTATGAGCGCTGGATCCCAACATGGTATCAGAGCCACCCAAACACCATAAACTAGTGTTTGACGATGCTTAAGTTTCAAAACCGAAAACATCGATTTCGAAAACCCAGTTTCTGTCGAAATATTTTTAGTCTCTAAAAATTTTTTAAACAAGTGCGGAAACTTAGTTTAGACTAGATAGTGACACACAATGAAACGAGCGGATTTGGTCATGGTTGGACCGGCGAAAATCTCATTTTGGCCGGCCTCGCCTATTTTATTGTTCACTTTAGAGCTCGTTTGCATGGTGTGTGTTGGGTTTTGTAAAATGGTATTTTTGGTGTTGTTTGATTTATCCAAGATTTCACTTTGTGTCATCTTTGCTTTGGGACAACTCGGGAGTTTTAAAAACTCAAAACTTTTGCATCGTCGATATCTGTGATGTTGTATATGTGTTGCTAAACGTCGTCTAATTGCTATATGTTCATTTAGACGGGGTTGCACACATTCTGGTGTTGCTTGCTCTACAGTTATATATCTATTTGGTTATGGTTTGTGCGGATTTTCATGATGGATAGTCTTGTGTGCAATATTAGATGTATAGTTCAGATTCATTTATATATTGATTATTGTGGGGCGAGCGTCCGACATGTGGACTGCCGTCATTGCCAGATTGTATATCTTTTGTTGGGGTACGAACGGGTTGAGGTCGATGTCGCCGTTGTGTATATATTTTCTTTTTTGTAGTAGGATTACCCCGCGGAGGCGTGTTCGAATAGCCGGGTTCTAGAGGGCAACGGGCCCGCATCTCATGGAGTTGAGACCGGGGGGGCTTACTCTAGAATTGGCGGGCTATTCGCCGCACTCGTAGGGGGTATAGATTGACCCACGGAGGGGTGCTCAAGTTACCGGATTCCATGAAGTGCTGGGTGGCCCACTCACTTTGTTGATTGGGGTTGCCTCACTTCAGGGATTAGCGGGTAACTTACCACACTCGTAGGGGTCTAGGATCTTCATTGCACTGGCTATCTATACGACCGGGAAACATCGCGTCTCATTTATGGCTCAAATGAAACACGGGGCTCCTAGATTATCCGCTATTATATATTGTTGCTCGCATGCTTGTGATGATTTTATCTGCTGTGATGACTATTATATGCCTGCGATGTTGATATATATATATATATATATATATATATATTTAGTAGATACTTCTATATGTTTTGCATCCGCGCTAGTCCAGCCCCCGCTCTGCCGTTAGTTAAGTAACCTAACGGTGCATGACAGGGCCCCGTGACGAATGCGTATGGCATATAAAAAGCATGATATTTTGGTTGTTTCCTTTGTGGCTTGAAAATATAAAATGATGGGAACGCATTATCGAAATAATGCAAGGAAAAATAAACCTAAATGATGTTGTCGAAACCAATTTGAAAACTACTCGGTTTTCGTCAAAACTTTTAGTCGTATTCTTTTGCTTTGCATAGAGGTATTCGGTTAGGTATATCCCACACCTCATTCTATGAGCGAAGAGCCTTGATCCCTTCATTGGGAGTTCACTCTTAAGAAAAATTTTATGTTACTAGTTTTAAAAAGCGGAGCTTAAACCACTCCATTTCAAAGCCACTCGAGTGTCTTCAACGGTATCAAGTTCATTACGTTAAAGGTTTTTCGCCAAAAACCAGCCGTAGCCCTCCGTCATTTCAGACGGGTAGCGCCTAGTATTCATGCTATGTTTGTTGGCCTCCGTCAAGGCATAGTGTATGGTAGATATGTGTTACTTTTCTGTTGCATGGATATGCATTAATCTAGGACAGTCGTACAGCCTTGTTGGCCTTCGTCAAGGGAGAGTACGGGTGGGTTTAGATTAATCAGGACAATGACGGGTAGAATTTAACTTGCGACTTATAATTTGTTGGCTTTCGTCAAGCTCATAAGACGCTTGGGACAAAAACCATATTGGGAGTTTCAAACATACGAGAAACTTGCCAGGCATGCGCATACCTTCTGGAGTGTGATGACTTGAGTGGATGGATTCCGTCAGGTTATCACATGATGATAGTTGGGTCCTGATTCCCACTGATGAGTACGTATTACTCCTCGAGAGATTTTTCACTTAAATGATCCCGACTAGTTCTCCTTTTAGGATTTGAAGGAGAATTCGAGGAAACGGTGGGAGCCATCCTGATCAGATAAAGTGATAACCAATCTGATCTTGATAGAGTGCACGCTGAGTATTTCTTTTCTCTCTCTCTCTGGTAAAGCGGCCAATAACTTACCTTAAAAACTCATGAACCAATTTGACAGAACCTTCTTACACTCTTTGGCTTTGGCTTGTCTTGATTCACGATAATGTTGTATATATATCCCTGCCACTCCTACTTTACCCTTTGCAGTTCTTCAGAACACGTTGTATTACTACGATGATCCATATTGCTTGAAACGGCCATCATATAGTTACATACGAACTCGAAGAAGTTATTTCAGTCGAGGATGGCCACAGGCTCTGAAGAAATTGAATAAGATTATTCGATTGTCTCTTCCCTTTACCTTCTCTCAGGTTGCGAGAACTCCTTGATTAAGAGAGTACACCTGTTATGCTTATTGGATAGTCTTCTTCCAAACCTTAGGCCGGTGCCGAAAGGTAGGGAAGGAAGAAAACCAGTTAGCGCAGGGACGGTGTGCAAAAGGTAAGAAGTAGAGACATATAAAGGGACTGAAGTGAGGGCAAAGGAAATTGCGACTACTGTCATAAATCTGGATAATGGAAAAGGCATTACTAAGAATACCTGACCATACCCTATGAAACATTTTCATGTTTCAGTATTTCTGTGTATATGTAAAAGAGAACTGTTTTCCCAATTAATTCTGACTCCAGGGTATGTATTTACCAGATTTGGATCTCACATCTGTACAGTGTTACAGATGATGAGTAAGAGTAGAATATTGAGAAATAGGTGATCTGATCCTGAATTCGTTGCAATTGGTGATATTAGATTAAATCGTCTGGCTTTTGCCTAACGGCAAATATTTGGTTCCGAATAACCGTTGTTATGCACCAGATTTTAAAATGAAATATCTGTACCTTTATTTTTATAAAGTGAGATATACATTTTGAAAATTGTGTTGTAAACTTTTACCTTTATCAGTTGAGGATAAGATAAGGTGTATTGAATAACGGTGTAAGATATTCTTAACCAAGATACAGTTTTCAATTTACAAGACACAGAATTTGAGTTAGTATACTCTTGGAACTTATACATGGAGGTGTATGTTGTCCAGAGTTCTTCAGGACAAGGGGTTGGTACTCTTACTTCATTCCGGATTACCTATGAGTTCTTTAGTTTTAGGCATGCATTCGTAGTAATGCAAGATCAAAAATTTTGAGAAGTTTATAGGTATAAGAATAAACTAGAGAACCATACGTTGGAAGTATCGGAATTCTTCGAGGTGATCAAAAATGTAGATACTTATGCTACGTATTCTATCATAGTAATATCGAGAACTTGATTTTCTCACAGGTTACTCATCCGTGGACGCGCTCCATAATAACTAATGCTACATTGGCCTTTTTCCATTAGGTAATATGCACTAGAAACAGCTGCATGACTTTTGAATCTGGTTCCATCTAAATTAGTGCATTGATTCTATATGGATATAGAATAGTTACATATCTTCAGGTTGTTAAGATATGGAGTTATCTGGTTTCTGTTTAAAAGCAGAATTCGGACAAACTCGAGGTACGCTTCGGTAATGACTGTTTGTGGATTATCCCAAGCATTCGCTAGGATATTGTTTGTACCATTTTCAAGATCAATAGTTATATTGTTCTTGACTCGACACCTTTTTATAAAATGATCTTTTTGCAAAAGAAACTAGTGGGAGTATGGTAGAATAGGAATTAATTCCAGTACCACAAACAGTTACCGAAAATTTAGTAGAACCTAAGAATTCAATTGGACTTGATAAACCGTTAGCCACTCCGCAGATTTTAATAGGTGACCTCAGAAACCCGAGAGACGCTTCGATTTTCTCGTAGACGGTGACAGGGAGGTCGGCATCATGGTAATGATGGTCCTACTAGTTATCAGAAGGTCATAGGAAGTGGAAACTTCCAGATGACCAGATACTTCATATCCAAGATGGACTCCACGCACTTCAGCAAATTATAGATTTTGGATTTTGCTGGGTGCTCCATAACGGGTAAAACCCATTAGGAGCAGGTAGATATTGCAAGATCTGTGCAGGTGGAAAAGTACTATACTGAAGTCCATATGGATATGACTTGACACTGTTATTCCCCTACTTGTTATCAGCAGGTCATAGGAAGTGGTAACTTCCAGGTGACCAGGTATTTCATACCCAAGATGGACTCCGCGCACTTCAGCAAATCATGGATTTTGGACTTTGCTGGGTGCTCCTGAAGGGGTAAAACCCATTAGGAGCAAGTAAATCTTTCGAGATCTGTGCAGGTGGAAAGGTGTTTACCTAATAAGGTTAGACTTGTTGTAAAGAGTATTCATCAAATACCCGTTGTGGATTGTGATGTGACTTTTACTTCAGTGTCTATGCTGATGTCCATATGGATATGTTTTGGCGCTGATGCGGTTCATGGCTATGATATCTGGCAGGTGGGTGACTATAACGTCTTTCCAAATAGGATTTTGGAAGTGCGCATGTATATGACTCTGCCAGAGGGTTATCGTAGTCAGTGGGAGCAGCGGAAGGTGTGCAAGATGCTTATGTCTATTCATAGACTAAAGCAAGGATAGCGGAGACGGATCATCTATTATTGATGTGATAGTCAAGGTGATTGACTTCATCAAAACAAAAGATGAACCTAGTAAGAAGGATGTAGGGAGTACTGTCCATGATTTGGATAACATACTCCGGATAGGAAGTGATGTTCCTATATTACAATCGGTCAGATTTTGGTTGTCACACAGTGTTCTCTCTACGTTGGATATGGATAGTATATCAGGAGTTCTGGTGACTAGATCTATGGTTTTAGATCTAGATTTAGGAAGTTTCCCAAATCAGGTACTTAGACAGAATTCTAAAAGTATTTTAGAATGGACGACTCCTAGCGTGGTGGTGTACCCGCAAGTGATGGAGTCATCCTCTCTAAAGAGATGTCTTTTAGACTGATGAAGAGAGGGGCAGGCATGAATGGCATATCATTTGCTTAGGCAGTTGAGTCAATCATGCATAGTCTTGTATAACACCAGATATTGCTTTTGCACTAGTTTCAATAAGCATATATTAATCCAATCCTCAAGAAACAAAGGGAAGCAGTAAAGAACATAATAGGATGTTCTTGGTATAGGACAACGGCAGCCTCCTCTAGAAAGCGGTTATCAGTTCAGGCTTTCAAGGTGACGTGGATGACAGAGATGCTGTCAGAGTTATGAGTTTATCCTCTTCTGAGGATCAGTATATTGGATAGTATTCCAATAAGGATACTGAAGTAATCATGGTGCAGGATGCCGGTTATAACTTAACAGAGGATACAGTCCAAGAAGTTTGTTGGATAGGTATTGTTCATTGATGAACTTGGTCCCATCAGGTGTCCAGACAAATTCTTGTGGCAGGGTATCACTCAGCTTGAGAGATTGTTCATCTTCGCAATGTTGAGATATAGAGAGAAGAAGTTGAAACATTGTAGCGAATCCACTCACTGAGGCTATTTCTCGAACACGGATGTTCTTCAAATGAGATTTAAGAAACTGATTAGTAGAGAAGTTGGGTATTTGGTAGCATACAAGCTGTGGGTACGCGATACCGCAATAATTAGCATTAAGTGCAAGTGGGAGATTGTTGGATATAGTGCCCTCAAGGCAATTATTGTAATTGCAGGCACGCGATTATGGTAATTGAGGGAGGACCTGTACAGGTATAATAATCTTACTCAAAATGATAATATGCTATCTGGTATGTCTTTATCATCATGTACATGCATTATGTGGTATTACAGATTACTATTACATGTTGATAGAGACCATATGATTCTTGCTTGACTACCAGCATTATGATGGCGATCATATACGTAAGAGCTGGGTGGTCTATAAGCACATCCTTAAATGTCCCTAGTCGTGGGAGTATCGAGACTGGACATCGATATTCTGGAGTAGACTAATGTATACGCTTCGAGACTCCGACGAGGTGCGGTGGCCGATCTCACAAGCCATTGGTGTTATGTCACCTAAGATAGTATACAGGTGCTCATTGTAGGTGAGTACACTGGACGGACTCGCCGAGAACTTCTAGAAGGTATTATACCTATCGTCAGATGGGGCTTATTCTCATTCTTCTTTCATGGCTTCACCAAGTTCTCAGGTGGCATGAGTACAGGTTAGTCCTTTGATCTGAAGTCGTCATTTGTCTCGTGTGAGTTCCCACTGTACTTTGATTACTAACCTACCACAACTTAAGAAAGTCGTGCAAACAAGTTTTAGTTGGGTACAGTCCCGAGCCACATGGAGGCAGTGGTCAACTGTCAGGGATTCGTCTCTCCTGATATTAGGAGTTGATGTTGCACTGTGTTCAATTGGCTATCACTAGAAATCCGTGGCCACGATAATGGAGATTTACTGATAGTTGATCTGTAGTATCTCGGTTGGTGATGATTTTGACTCACACACGACTTATCGGGTTAGTAAGGGTCTGACGTTATCCATCCCTAGACCCGATATACGATACTCTTTGACAAAGTGACCAGATTGTATGGAGATAGTCACATGAAGGCTCAGTAGGGTAAGGATGTACTTGATTGTCGACCCCCCTTTCGATAAGTACCTGAGTAGCCGTTATGTACAGCTAGTGCCACTGACGTGCTTGTGGTTAAACCCACTGCCAGCATATTGTCGAGTCTTTAGAGTCCCACACAGAGGGTTTTCCCAGTTCATGCGGCGGATGTAGGAGGTAGTACATGCAGGGGGTTCGATTAAATACGTGTACGCGATACACGGACTTTAATCGGACGGTTGATAATACTAGCCGGCTAAGGAATAAGCCGGATTATTAAATCGGGTTTTGATTTAATAATTTATATATGTATTTTGATATATATATTTTAGTATTATTGTTCACTATTCATTCTCTCTTTGGTGCTCTTCGTATTTTTATACGGATACGCATATATGTAGCGATACATATACCAGGTGAAGTATTCCATATTTGTACGGGAATACTTCTAGAAGAAGGACACCTCATATTTGATTTTCCTTTTTGGAAAATTAAATGGGAAATGAGGTGGCATGTGGAGGACATAAGCATGGTCAAGAGGCATGGCTTGGCTTTTTATATTGTTAAATCCATTTGGATACACTATTGCATCATGGTTAGATTATTATAGCCATTCTCTTTTCCACTCGAGGACTTGATGAGATTTTCTTCATCTCCTCCATGGTTGCTTCATCTTCTCCATCTCCTCCTTCTTGCTTCCATTTTTGAGCAAGATCCTAGAGAGAAAAATATAGCGGAGTATTCCTACATCACCGACCATTCAAACATAGCAACTTTGGATCGTCAGTTTGAGCCTCCTCCGTGTTCCCTCAGGTAGATCATCTTCGGCAAGGGTGATCGATGCTCAAACACGTTCCCGGCAGCTACGAGCTTGGAAGGGTCTTCCACAATTGGGTGGACACGCGACAAAGGTTATATTTCTCAACCTTGCATGTTTTAGCTTACTAGTTTAGGGTGTTTGGTTCGAATCGTCAGGTGTGAGCGTCCGGTGCCTGCAAAAAGTTTTTGTTTTCGCTTCCGCCTCACCCACGGCCTCCGTGGTGTGGGCGCCGGATCCCAACACATAGACGGGAGCATGGTCGAAGAAGATTTCGGTAGTGGCTTGTGTGACCTACCCCATCGACATTGAGAAAATGGAGGCCGCATTAGGCGCATATGTCACTCCTCTAGCTAGGGTAGAGAGGGAGTTGTGGTTGTAAGCAGTACAGTGCGAAGCCATTGATTTTTTACACAGTAGAAAGACACCAAGTTTTAGTACCTTGAATCCAGGAGAAACCATAGCGAACTGCAATTTTGTTCGCTAAACACGACACCCGAAGTGTGGAGTGGAAAAAGGAAAAGATCCCACCGGGCGTGCCAGAATATGTTTACTACCGAAGACTGGACTGAGACGTAAAGATGTCTTGCCTGAATTTGGCGGAAGATGCTATTTGGATATATCCATCCACCTCTCTGAAGATACCAAGTTGATTTATGGCACCATATATCAGAGGTTTGGATAAATGCGACCGATGTAGCAGATTTCGTCAGATTCCCCCTCATTTTTAGGGGGGGTTTATCATGGGGATGCTCTTCCCTGCACGTGCAAGCCCCTATAGTTAATTACGTTATCGCATTGCGATAACAACTTTCTCCTGCTCCAGTAGTCCACTTCATGTTGTGTTATGTTTGGTTTATTTTTGTTGCCTGTGGATTGTATACGAAGACTATTTTATGTCATCGCCCGTAGGACGCGAATTAGTCCAAATCCGTATATATTTGATTTGGGGATTGAACTTAGGTTGTATGTATTCCATCAGTTCAAAGATATTTTGTTTTATATAAGGACCATTAATCTGTTTTTAGATTAAGATCAAATTTAAATATATAAGCATTTAGGCTCAATTTATTTTAACTAAGAATACGTTAGTCTTATTTGAGACTAAGATCAACTTAGCAACATTCTAAGGATCATTAAATTTTAGTTAAGATCCAACAACAGAGCATTTGGGCTCAGTTGCGAGAAAACTTCAAAGACTTAGCCAATTTGGTTTTGGTCTGCTCAGTCTTTTTTTATTCAGAAGTGCTAAGCATTTATTTGTGGCTCTGGCGCTCACGTGGGTATCATGTGAGGCGTTCAGACATGGGCGCTGCCCACTCTATGCTAGGCACTTAGTCATTTTGATTAAATATATAGTGCTCGGCACTTTTATACAGTGCTCACGTGTGTTTCACGTGAGGCACTGAGTCTTCTGTTTTTGGTGCTCACGTGGGAAGCACGTGAGGCACTGATCTTTGGATGCTCATGTGTGTTTCACGTGAAGCGCCCAGACTTAGATTCTTTTGAGCGCTCACATGTGTTTCACGTGAGGGCTAAGTTCTTAGAGATTTGATCTCTGTTGGTGTTTTCATAGAGGTTAAACCTCTGTTAATGGTATTTTGACCATTAAGAATCACCAAACACTATTTTGAGGATATGGGATCAGATTTTTTAAGAACTAAGTTCTTGATTTGAGGGAACTAAGTTCTTGATTTGAGGGAACTAAGTTCCTGAAGTATTATTGACTCCACCTTCTCCATGTTCTTCTTTCATGTCCTTTTAACCTTGTTCTTCCCTGAATCTTTAATTCCCAAGAATAAAATCTTCCTGACGAGAATTAAATTCTCAACTTGTTTAAGACTTATCTTGTGGATCTTAGATCCAGGGAAAGAACTAAGTTCTTTTAAATGGTTAAACCCTTATTTATGTGATATGATAGGTAAACGAGATATTTTGATCTCTGCTTTTTTCTTTACCTAGGATTTTGAGGAGGAAAATCTTTCTTCTTTAAAGGGAGAATTAAATTCTCTGTTTTTGTGACTTCTGTCTTGTTTTTTGCAGAAGATTGGGGAGTCGATCTTCTATCTGAGACTTGAAGTCTCCTATCCTTTATATAGGAGAGACAAATTGTTAATTAGTTAGAGAAAATCTCTAATTTGAGAGATACCAATTGATTTAATTGGCCTCAAAGATTATTTGGTGGATTTTATCCACCGTTGGATATTTGATCCAGTGATTTCTGTTTCACAGAATATATATTCTTATTTTTTTAACAAGATTATGAAAATATTTTCCTATATACAGAATTTAATTTTGTCAAATGGTGAATTTTAATCACCATTGGATTTTTAAACCAAGGGTCTAGAGTATATCTTTCTCATCTGGAAAGATTAGGGAAATATTTTCCCATATTAGAATTTAATTCTATATTTGATGATTTTAATCACCATTAGATGTTTGATCCAATGATTCTCTATTTAACAGAGAATATCTTTCTCTTTTAGAAAGATCAAGAGAGGTATTTTCCCCTAATAGAATTTAATTCTATATAGGAAGGTGCTTTCACGTGTTTAACATGTGATCCCAGTATGGGTTTCAACCTGTTTTATTTAGTGCTCATATGCTTTACATATATGAGCGCTCACGTGTTTAACACGTGAGGCTGGTTTGCCCTCTTTTGGTTGCTTATTCTCAGCACTTATATGCTTTGCATATAAGCACTCACGTGTTGAGGCGCTGTCTCAATTATTATTATTTTTCCTGAGCCAACATTTTCCTTTCCAATGCCTTCTTTTAGTCAGAACTGGGAAACAGTTCTACAACATTTTCTGTGCCGAGACTTGAATGTTTTCTCTTTATAATATGAAGTAATGTTCATCTTCTCCTTCACAAGGTAAGAACCATTTCAATATAGCAAGAGTCATGGCCTGTAATCGCCCATTTGCTCCTCGGCAGCCATGGTAGGTCCCTATCGAGGAAATTATTTCTCGTTTTGCTGCACGCTTGGTGAATCCTGCTCTTACGGATGATCAATGCGACACGGTGATGCATGAGCTCCTGACCAGTAGGGGATCTCCTATCCTCGTTGGCTCTATTTGGCTCCGGGTGATCTTTCTGGCCGTGCTTGATGATATTCCTACTCATCTAGCGGAGATGACTCTGGCGATGCTCGACGTAGCGGAGGAAAAGATCGACTGCATTCATGAGGCATGCTTAATTACCAAGCCTCCGAGGGATCACTCCATTCATTTGCTGAGACAGATACGGGCTCAGCGAGCCATCATGTCTGCTTTCGCTGATGAGCACATCATTTTTCGATAGGGAGCGACTCTTCGTGAGGATCGCCGCTTTGATATGATGGAGAAAGCAGAAGGGGCTTTAGAAAACTTTGTTTATTGTTTTGTAAACCCTTATAGTTTTTGTAAGTGCACGGCGGCGCCCCGGCCGTCAAACCGACGTCGGAATGCGGAAACAAAAACTTTTCTATAAACTAGAACCGGCACCACCGCGCACTAAAAACCCGGATCGGGCCATTACCTAACTCTAGCAAATACGAGAAAGGGTAGAATGCTATACCGAGTGATCCGTATCCTTCGGTCTTCGGCCTCCACTCCGATCTCCTCGCGGAATCTCCGGTCGTCACCTCCTCGTCGAAACGGGCACCACATCGCCGGGTTCTTTTACGAGCTCCCACCTCTGGACCGAGGCAACTCGGGCACGAAGTTGGCGAGCCGACGTGCCCAAGGGTGCTGTAGGTGAAGTGTGGAATGCTTTGTCTCTTTGGGGTCAAGAAGTTGCCATTGATGGAGGAATCAATATGAACTTTGAAGAGATGTAAGAAATTTTGTAGCAAGCAAGCATGAGATGAATATTTTTCTTCCTAAAAAATGAACTCTCTCTCTCCCCTCCCAAAGTGGCCGGCCCCTCTAATGATGGTGGAGGGAAAGAATGAATTTTTCAAGAGAAGAAAAGAAATGATAAAAAGAATCGCACTCAAGCCAAAATCAAATCCCATCCATTTCTAATCTCATAAATGAAAAAGGAGTTGATTCAAAAAGAATCAAATGATGCTAGTCAAATCATGAAGCCATAATTATAAAAGACACCCTCCACAAATGATAATTTGCACACTTGCAAATACCCCCTCCATCAGAAAAGTCCGGCGGTGAAGGAACAAAGGAAAACTGGCCGGAACGGAATGCAAACTGGCAACTTCAGAAAACTGATCCCGTAATAAATAACAGGAAAACCACGCGACAGTATATACATACCCGCATTTGTATTCCCACTGAATACAAATGCAAAGAGACAAAACCTACACTGTACAATACTAGGATCCGGCTTAAACCAAAGCCCGCTAGTATTATCCGTCCGATCACGATCCGTGCAATACCGCACGTATCTGATCGAACCCTGCCATATCTCCATACGGCCTCTACAGCGTTTCGTCCGAAACTTGAGAAACCGGTCTGTGGGGGACTCTAAAGACTCGTCAACACCTTGGCTGTGGATTTAACCACTGGCACGTCAGAGGTATTAGCCAATACGTAACGGGCTACCAGGTATTGACCAAAAGGGACGTCGATGAGCGAACTCATCCTGACACCCTACTGAGCCTGTTGTAGGGATGCTAGGCACTCTAAAGAGGTCTCACATGGTATCAACCATACCAATTTAAAATTTTATAAGTGCCGAGAAACCCTAATACGGATCGTTAACTAGAGATTAGGCGAAACAAACAACCAGTTAACAACTTAACTAAGTGAAAGAGACTACAACCTTTGTAGATCCGGTCCTCCACCTCCATAGCTCCGTGATGAAGTCCCTCCGCTGTACCCATCGGATCCCGGAATCTCGCGGTGGTTTCATCGAAGAGATGATCGGGCTAGGTCGTCGACTTCGATGCCGAAGATGATCTACGTCGAGGCAACACAAGATCAAGCTCCCACTTCACCAAGTCATGAAACTTGTGAAGAAAACACCCTATACTACTTGGCAAGTGGTAGAGGATGAAGAAATAGGAAGTGGGTTCACTTTAGAATTGGATTTCTCACTCTTTTTCTCATTTCACCATTGATGGAAGCAAGCTTTTCTTCATCTTGAAGAAGGAGAAGAAGAAGAAAGAATATGATAAGTATATTAAAAATAGGAAATAAAATGATACTTATCACATTTACAACCATGGTTAAGTGTAGAGAATTAACTAGGGTTTAGTTGAATGGTTAGGGTTAGGACATAAAGACAAAATGGTCACTTAGTCAAAACTTCATGAAGCTTCAACAACAAAACAAACTAAGCCACCATTTCATTTTTGCCCAAAATGAATTAATGAATAAATAAATTAATGAATAAGTAAGTAAATCAAAACCCTAACCATTAACATAACCATGGTTTAATTCTCTACACAAACCCAAGTTTGCTTGTATCATCAAACATGATACAAACAAGTGCACAAAAGTATATCACATATACAACTTGTGCAATTCAAGTGAGAAAATCCATTTAAGGTGAACCAATACTAGTTAATGCAAAGTAATATATCAAATATATAATTATGCATTAAATCATTAAATCAATACTTGATTTAACGATCCGGTCATATCGCATATAACCGACTAATATCTAATGTATCGGCTTATTGAATCAATCCTTGATTCGATAACTAGGTTATATCGTATACAACCAATCGATACATTCATCGCGAGAATAGAATACGGTATCACATACACACATTATTCTCGGTCCCGCACATATCTCATATGCGCTCCTATTTCGTTTTGCTTGAGCTAGGAAACCTTTGTGTAGGACTCTAAAGACTCGTCAATACACCGGCAGCAGGTGATGATCATATCAAACACCCACAAGCCGCAAGCGGTCTGCTAAACGTAACGTCCACCCGGGTATTGAGCGATCAGAAGATCGACGAGCAAGCCCGCTCACACTCCTATGAATCCAACCAGTAACACTTACCGTACAGTCCGGTCTGTTCGTCTGATATGTCGCATATCTCGCCTAGGGGTGGTAAACGTCAGACCCCAATAGCTCGATAAGTCGTGTCGATATGAGGTCTATAACAGTTCGAGAAACTACTGGTAACACTTACCAGTAAATCTCAGCAACCCTGGCCAGGGATTTCCGGTTATAACCAATCGAACACAGTGCAACATCAACTCCCTATACCGAGAGAGACCAATCCCCTCCTATCGCTCATTGCCTCCATGTGATTCGGGACTTGATTGTTAGGGTTTTTGCGTGTTCAAGTTTAGTTAATTACCGCAATCAAAACGGTTTCGCTTGTAGCTAGCCGGTTGAGTACGGGTCGTCCGCAGGGAGATGGGAATCTTTTTCTATGTGTTTTAACGAGTTAAGTCCAATTTTCCAGATTTGTTTGTGATTAACAAAGTGTTAAAATGATATGTAAAGAGAGCTTGTTAGGGTTAGGATTAGGTTAGTTTGAGTTAGGAGTCGCTCACTTCTTTCGTTACCACTCTTAATATCGGTGTTACGGTAATCGGCAACAACGGGGATTAGCACGACCAGGAAGGAACTTGCGAGTATAAGCTAGGCTTTCCAACGCTTAAGTTCTTTCTTTTGGTGCTTGTCCGTCCGTTCTTTGCTCTTAGCCATAACCTCCGGTTAATTCAACCACAACCGGTCTCACTACGGAATCACCGCTATCATGTAGGATAGGGTGCCGTAGGGAGCGGATTGTGGTTCAATTAACGGGAGTCGATTTAAGATGTTGGGCAAGGAAAGAGTGAGAGAGATTTCCTTCTCTCAAACTTCCCTTATCCTACCCTAACAAGTATGGAAATTACTCACCTATTACAAGAAGAACGAAAAATAAAACAAAGGAGGAAGATAGAAAGAAAGAGATTAGAAGATAATAACTAGCTATTTGCGACCTCACCTTGGCAAGGATCAAGCGTAAGCATCATGGTTGTTTAAGGATAAAGGAAAAGAGAAAAGAAAGAAACAAAAATAAATAACAACAACTAAATTATCAATTAAAGATTACAAGCAATTAACATAACAAGAGCAAGACAAGTATAATAACAAAAAGAACTTCTTTATTCATCATTCTTCACTCACAAAAGCTCACTACAAGTTTTTCAATGGAGAAGAGATGAGAAGAGGAAGAAGAACAACAAGTATTCTAAAACCTAAAATACAAGATTATGCACCCTTGGCTTCACAAGGTTCTGGGCTATTTATAGGCAGGGAAAGGAAAACCCAGGGCAACATTCAGAACCCTCATGAAAATACCAAACTGCCCCTGAAAGATCTTCAGCCGAAAAGCCAAGACGGCCGCGGAACCGCGGCCTAGACCCCCTATTGGCCGCGGTTCCGCGGCCGTTTAGTGGAGTTGGGCCCTCCGATTTTTTGTGCTTCCCTGGTCCTTTTTTGTCTGTAGTTTGGCATATGTCTTTTCTGATAATATTTTCACATCTCTTCCAGAATCCTAGTAGATCAAAAGGTGATTGGACATGGATCTTTTGTCATGATTTTCTTGAGCTCTGCATAGATTTCTTGGTCTTTGTGTTGCCATTGTGCTTTGTGCATGAAGGTGACGATCGATTTGTCATTTTGTCTCTTGAACTGGTGTGTGGCAACAAACGGATAGAGAGCGGAAACCCGTGTTTTATCTGTGGTTGGCAGGAGTCCGGATTTTGTCGTGCTTTTCCATGAATTTCATCGTTTAGAGCCGAGAACCTGTATCCTGCAATTGACTAGCAAACACGGCTCAAGATTACCTACCGATAAGCAATATGATAAAAATTGGGCGGTATAAAAATGCAAAAATCTGATATGAACAAATACCCCCAAACTTATCATTTGCTCGTCCCGAGCAAAGCCAATTTATTCACAAAAAATTCCTAACCTCACTTTCGCAGGGAACGCGATTGCACTGAGCATGTGCAACAAGCCGTTAAACCTCTAGGTGTCCCTAGTAGGAGGAGTGTTGTCTCCTGAGGGTTTCAGCGGATACTACCCACAAAATCCGGTCACGCTAGTTTTGCAAAATAACTATGATTCAAACCCTAAAGTTTTGTTTCAGAAAATAACAATTCTATTATCCTAAGTCTAGACTATCGAACCCTTATTTTTCACACATCGCTTCTTATTTAACTACAGATTTTATATGTCTTTACGTGCAGTGCAAATAGTGTCGTTAAGTTTCCAGAAGGATCGATTTAAAGTCATCATGTCACACAATAAAGCCCAGATAAAATTTTTTAAAGGATTACATAAGTTTTATAAAGAGTTAAGCGTTTTTCAAGTTTCGTTTTCCAGTAAGGTTTCAACTTCAGAATTTCCATCTTCCTTAACAGGAAACTAGGTCTTATTTTTCACTCCACATTTTTCTTGTTTTCATTTCATACACACCTCTGTGAACGTGCAATAGTCTTTATCATAGAATAAAACCTTCATATCTCCGCTAAAATTTTTTATAAAAGCCTGTCTTTTATCAAGATTATTCTCACACAAAGAACCGTTAGGAATTTTAACTCGGAGAGAACACTTGCTTGACTTTGTTTTAATCTGGACTTTCTAGGCTTCTTAGCGAGCTTTGGGCCAATGCACCCAAACCAGTTGGCTTTAGGGCATTAGGTGTAGAAACACCCCAGCGGACTTAATTACTCAAGTTACCTAGGTCCAAAAACAAAAGGCAGTTTGGCGTGAAAATCATGATGATTCAATACGAACAGAGATATAACCGGCAGTTCAATTATTTTTTTGGATAAAAGACGTGTTTAGTGGGTTCGGTGTGTAATCATTCCAATCAAGTTCCAGATGGGTTCTTTTTCAGACTTAGTTCCAATTAAAGCATCAATAACATTCCTTCATATTCACTTCACTTCATAAACTAATCTTGATATTACTTATTTCAGAACAAACCTATTTGATCCTCAGAAAATTATTGATCCATTTAAAAGTTTTTAGACATAGAAGACTTGTCATCTAATTTCCAAATCTCACAACACGTGAAGTGTGATATAACGACGTATATCAGCTATAGTTAACTTCAAAGGAGAGTTATCTTTCAGGTTTTCAAAATCTAAACATAAGATTTAGTTATTCTTATTTTATCAAACAAAACCGTTGAAATGTTGAATCAGAGTCCTCCCACTAGCTAACTTGACAGAAAAGTTTTTATGTTTTTAGAAAATTTTCAGATTTTTATGGATTTTATGGATTTTAATATGCAGATGCAAAATATACATATGAATGCGAAGGTTAGAAATGCGTACCGAGCGTACCCCCAAACTTAAACTGGACAGTGTCCTCACTGTCATTGCATGAAGAGATCATTTGAAGGGTCAAAATTGTCGGTTAGCTATGCAAAAATTTTATTTTTTTTTGTTTTTAAAGAAAAGAAAGATAGCAAAAATGGAAAAGAATATCCACAAAAATGTACAAAATGGTATATACATACCCCCAAACTTATTTGGAACAGTGTCCACTGTTCTTGGCTGGATAACCGAAGTTTGGTGGTAGGCAGAGGAAGATTATGCAGGGTAAACCGGCTCCTGTAAGACCAGGAGCTCCTCTGTTGGTTCGACGCTAAGGTACGGTTTCAGTCGGTGTCCGTTCACTTTGAAAAATGAACCATCCTTTGGATTCTCCAAATCCACAGCGCCATGCGGATACACATTCCGCACAAAATACGGCCCTTTCCAGCGAGATCTGAGCTTTCCTGGATGGAAGTATAGTCTGGTGTCGTAAAGCAGTACCTGTTGACCAGGCACGAAAGTTTTGCGCAAAAGGTGTTTATCGTGAAACACCTTCGTTCGATTATTAACGACAACCGCGTTATCGTAAGCCTCATCCCTAAGCTCGCTTAAATCGTTCAACTGCAGCTTCCGATGGCTGCCCGCATCTTCGAGAGACAGCTTCAGTTCCTTTATCGCCCAAAATGCGCGATGCTCAATTTCGACGGGTAGGTGGCAAGCCTTTCCGTACACAAGCCGATAGGGAGACATGCCAAGATCGGTCTTATAAGCGGTTCGAAATGCCCAAAGGGCATCAGTGAGTTTCAGCAACCAATCTTTTCGGTTCTTGGAAACCGTCTTCTCCAGTATCTGCTTGATTTGCCGATTTGAAACTTCGGCCTGCCCGCAGGTTTGGGGGTGGTAGGGCGTAGATAGTTTATGATTAATGGAATATTTTCGCATCAAGGCCTCGAAAGTCTTATTGCAGAAATGAGTTCCATTGTTGCTAATGATCGCTCGGGGGTGCCCAAAACGGGAGAAAATGTTTTCTTTAAGAAACCTAACGACAACCTTGTTGTCGTTAGTCCGGCTGGGTACAGCCTCGACCCATTTAGAGACATAATCAACAGCGAGAAGGATGTACAAGTTCCCGAAAGAGTTGGGAAACGGCCCCATGAAATCTATCCCCCAAACATCGAAAATCTCCACAACCAAGATTGGTTGGAGCGGCATCTCGTTCCTCCGGGATATCCGGCCCATGTGTTGGCACCGGGAGCAAGTCTTGCAATAGTCATGAGCGTCTTTGAAGAGTTGTGGCCAGTAGAAACCACATTGCAAGATCTTCTCAGCTGTCTTTCTGGGGCCAAAATGCCCGCCACACGCTTGATCGTGGCAAAACGACAGCACACTCTTGAATTCATCGTCAGGGACACACCGACGAATAATCTGGTCTGGACAGTACTTGAACAGATAGGGTTCGTCCCAGTAAAAGTGTTTTACTTGGGATAAGAATCGAAGTCTGTCCTGACTTGACCATTCAGTCGGTAGTAACCCTGTGGCCAAATAGTTCACAATATCTGCGAACCAGCGTTCGCAAGATACTGTCAAAAGCTGTTCATCTGGAAAAACGTCGTTAATCGGAATTGGAAGCGAAGGCGAAGAAGGAAGTCATGAGAGATAGTCGGCAACTACGTTTTCACATCCTCGTTTGTCCTTAATGACAAGGTCAGACTCTTGAAGCAAGAGGATCCAACGTATTACCCGAGATTTTGCATCTTTCTTCGCAAAAAGATGGCGCAGAGCAGAATGGTCTGTGTAGACAATGATTGGAGAGCCGATGAGGTAGGGCCTGAACTTTTCTAAAGAAAATACAACAGCCAAGAATTCCTTCTCAGTTGTTGTATAATTGAGTTGGGCGTCGTTCAGGGTTCGGCTCGCATAATAGATTACGTGCGGCATCTTGTTGATGTGTTGTCCAAGGACAGCACCAATGGCAAAGTCGGATGCATCGCACATAATCTCAAATGGGTGCGTCCAGTCAGGTGAAGAAAGAACAGGAGCAGAAGTGAGTGAGCTTTTCAATGACTCGAACGCAGTCACACAGCTCGAGTTGAAGTCGAATGGCGTGTCCTTGGCCAGTAGAAGAGTCAAGGGCCTAGCAATCTTGCTAAAGTCCTTGATGAACCGTCTATAGAAACCGACATGGCCAAGGAAGGCTCGGATGTCTCTGACGCATCTGGGAGGAGGGAGATTGGAAATGACCTCAATCTTCGCTTTGTCAACCTCTATGCCATTTTGCGAGATGATATGTCCTAAGACAATACCTTCGCGCACCATGAAGTGGCACTTCTCCCAATTCAAAGTGAGGTTCTTGTCCTTACATCGGGTAAGGACAGCGTCAAGATGCAGCAAACACTCGTTGAAGGAATCGCCGAAGATGGAGAAATCGTCCATGAAGACCTCCAAGAATTTTTCCACCATGTCTGAGAAGATTCCCATCATACACCGCTGGAAGGTAGCGGGCGCATTGCATAACCCAAAGGGCATGCGACGATATGCAAACGTGCCGAAAGGACAAGTGAATGTGGTCTTGTCCTGGTCTTTTTCGGCGATGGGAATTTGATTATAGCCGGAGTAGCCATCAAGAAAGCAGTAGTACTCGTGTCCGGCCAATCGTTCAAGCATTTGGTCAATGAAAGGTAGCGGAAAGTGGTCTTTCCGCGTTGCGGCGTTGAGTTTTCTGTAATCGATGCATACTCGCCACCCAGTTTGGGTGCGAGTAGGGATTAACTCGTTCGCCTCGTTGGTTATGACCGTGATGCCTGATTTCTTGGGGACAACGTGAATGGGGCTAACCCACTGGCTATCAGAGATAGGGTAAATGATACCACTATCCAGACATTTTACGATCTCCTTCTTCATAGCCTCTTTCATGACTGGGTTGAGACGTCTTTGTGGATCCCTGGCTGGTTTGGCATCATCCATCAGATGAATGTGATGTTCAACGATCAGGGGACTAATCCCCTTGATGTCCGCCATGGACCAGCCAAAAGCTTGCCTATTGCTGTGCAAGACCGCGAGAAGAGCTTTCTCTTGCTCTGGAGCTAGAGAAGCCGAGATGATAACAGGGAGGGTCTCGTTCTCACCTAAGTAAGCGTACTTAAGGTGAGACGGCAAAGGCTTGAGTTTGAGCGTTGGAGGTGAAACGATTGAAGGCAAGATTGGTGCAAAGGTCTCGAACTCAAAAGATTCCAGCAAAGGTTCAAAACGAGTGTAAGCGACCGAGTTGGATGGTTCAGGTAACTCATCCGAAAATTCAAAGGATTAAAACTCGGGTTGTGAGCGGCTAAGATCGTTCGAGAACGTGAAACACTCATAGTCGTTGTCGGGCGTAGAAACAGCAGCAGGTTCGAAGAGGAACGCACTAGTGGCGTCAAGGTTATCGTGATCAAACAGAAACTCCTCGAATTCACACTCTTCTGAGGTGATCTTCTGGATCGAGCAGACGTCTAGTATATGAGCATTAGGTTCGGAAGGCTGATTCCCCAACCTAAAATTGTTGAGTTCAATCATCATATTTCTAAAAGATAGGTTCATCGAACCATTGCGACAATTGATCACAGCATTTGAGGTTGCAAGGAATGGGCGACCGAGTATCATCGGAATTTGATTCCGGGGGTTAGCTACAGGCTGTGTATCTAATACAATGAAGTCAACGGGGAATATGAAGTCCCCGACTTTGATTAACACATCCTCTAGCTCACCCCTAGGATGGGTGATCGATCGGTCGGCCATTTGGAGAGTGCGGTGCATGGGTTTCAGCTCTCCTACGCCTAATTGCTCGTATACTGAGTACGGAAGCAGGTTAACACTGGCACCAAGATCTAATAGTGCGCGGTTGATGTTCTTATCCCCAATGGTAATAGAAATCGTAGGACAGCCAGGGTCCTTCCATTTTTGTGGTAAAGATTGGGTAAGAGCATCACTCACAGCACTAGCCAAGAAAACTTTCTTGGGTACCTTAGACTTCCTCTTTTTCGTGCACAAGTCCTTTAAGATTTTCGCGTAGGACGGGACTTGTTGGACAACATCTAAAAGAGGAATGTTAATGTTAACCTGCTTAAATAACTCCAGAATCTTCTCCATTTATGGATTTTGTTTATTGGACTTCAACCGGTTTGGAAATGGAACGTTTTGAAAATTGGTTGAGTCCAATGCTGGAGGAGGAGATTGTGGAGTTGGAACGGATCCCAGAACAGGTGTTTTCGTGGAGTGAGAAGTGGGTCCGTTCAGAGCAGAAGAAGAGGAAGGAGAGCCTGTTGAAGAGCGGAGAATAGGCTCAGAAGATGAAGAAGCAGGAGAAGAAGAAGAAGAAGAAGTGGCCGGGGTGTCATTGTTGATCCGTGTTCCAATGTTGTTTTGCAGCATCCTTCCCGATCTCAATGTGGTCACGGCACTCACATTATGGTTCTGTTGTTCAAGAGCAACATGTACATTATGTGGGTGACCGGGATTTGGGAGTGGCTGGGACGGGAGCTTCCCCTTCTCTCGCTCGCTTAAGGCCGCATTCAGCTGTGCAATCTGGGATTCGATGGTCTTGATGCTTTGCCCGTGAGCGGCAGTGTGTTGCACTAAGGACTGAATGGAAGACTGGATGTTGGCGGTGGACTGAGTTGATTGTTTAACGAACGCCTCCAGACTTCGTTCGAGCGAGGAAACCTTATCGTTGTTTGACGGAACAAAGTTGTTTTGGGGAAAAGAATTGTTGGGTGCAAAGTTGTTCGTCTGATTTTGAAAAGGTTGGGGTTGGAAGGGCTGCTGAAACTGATGTTGAGTTTGTTGTTGCGCTTGTTGTTGCGGAGGAGGGGGCCTCTGGAAATTGTTGCTTTGGAATTGATGCTGATTCTGATTCCAGGCGAAATTGGGGTGGTTCCTCCAACCGGGATTGTAGGTGGAAGAGTATGGATCATTCCTCGGTCTTTGCTGAAATGCAGCATTAACCCGATCCTGTCCTTGAGATGGTGAATTGTAAGGGCACTCTTCGGTTAAGTGAGAAGGATCGGAACAACAAGCGCAAATGGTACGAAGGGGAAGAACAGGGGTAGGAGCAGGAGAAGAGAATTTGCTCTCTCTCGCTTCAAGCTTTCTCGTTATTGCAGCCATTTCAGCTTTCATCGCAATAGAGATATCAAGTTGGTGAATTCCTACCCTAGACTGACCGGTAGAAGTGGAGGTAGAAGAAGAAGAAGTCGATCTGGTGCTCTCCCATTGTAGCGTATGTTTCGCAAGGTCGTCGAAGAATTGCCACGCTTCCTCGTCAGATTTCGATAGGAAGTGGCCCTGACAAATGGTTTCCAACAACTGCTTAGTTGCTGGGTTCAGGCCCTCGTATAAGGTTTGGCAAAGTTTCCATTTCTCTATACCGTGGTGAGGACACTGAACAAGAAGGTCTTTATACCGGTCAAAGTACTTCCAGAAGGGTTCAGAAGGAAGCTGAGAGAATTGGTTGATTTCGTTACGGATCTTTGCGGTTTTATGATTCGGATAGAATTTTTTGAGAAACGCTTTAACAAACTCATCCCAACTGGTTATGGAGTGGGAAGCGGTGCTATACAGCCATTTTTCAGCAAGATCGCATAAAGTGAATGGAATGACCCGTAGACGTATAGCATCGTCCGACAGCTGGGTGGTTTTCATCATGGCACAAACGTTTTGAAATTTATTGATGAAGATATAGGCATCTTCAGATTCAAGCCCATGAAATCGCGGAAGCATGTTGATGAAGTGGGGCTTAATTTCAAAATTATCCCCATTGGCCGGTGGAAGAGAAAGGCAGGTGGGAAGTGCAGAACGGATGGGATAGAAACGATCCTGGAGCGCGATTCGCTGCGGCGCTACAACAGACGGTGGTGGTGGGTTATTGGTCTCCGTAGGAAGTGGAGCCAATCCAGGGGTAGTCAAAGAGATGTTTGGATTAAATCCTGACATCGCGGAAGAAGAGGTTGGTGATGGTGAAGGTGAAGATGTATGAACAGAATTCCGGTCAACGTCGGAGTTGGCCGGCAAAGGTAAGGGTGAAAGAGGCGTGGACGGAGTTTCGACGTCTGAGTCGATCGCGTAGTCGGTAGCGACTAATGTAACGCGGACTAGGCGGGCGCTAGTGTCCCGAGTCCAAGCGAACATACACTAAACGAGTTTAGTATAGTCAAAGTGGAGAAGGTGAGGGTAAGAAAACGTCAATGAAGAAATACGATGGGTGGTGGGCGAAAAATGGATTTTTGGCGACAAAGGGCAAGTTTTTATAAAAGTTTTTTGATTTTTCTTTTTTTTTTTTAGAAAGAGCTTTACAGAAATATGTACGGACTTACGGCTTTAAGCAATCACAAACAAGATATGCACAATCACACCTAGATCTAGGGTCACCTAGGTCTGCTAGACAGCTCCTAACTGTTCCAGAGAGCTAGAAATAGGACCTCAAACCGCCTCTTCTCCGTCAATTGCGGCCAGGTAAGTGCCAGGTAAGTGGGAGGCTCCCCACTACGTAAGTAGTGGTCCTAATTAAGTAACCACTTGCCTTCGACACACTTGCCTAGACACCGCAAAAGTCAGATAGGATAAATGGCCGATGTCTGTAACTAGTCCTCTGTCCTATTGAGCGCGAAGTCCTTAGGGCTGAGTCTAGTATTTTTTAATTAACAATGGTCAATGCATATGCTTTTTGTGATTTCTGGGGTCCTGGGAAGGGTGATGAAATCCCCACCCAATCTGAATTGGTTTCAAGCCCCTTAAAGTCCGTATTAATGAATGCAAAGCGGTAACAAATCAACTGCAAACAATTTTTATTTTTTAGCGCGGCGCAAACAATCCTGCACAAGAACAATTTATTAGAAGGGGGAAGAGAATTTGCGCAAAGAATGCTGCAGAAAACACAGTTTATTGGAGTCCAGAGGAGTGGGAAAGAGGAGAGAGACTCACCAGAAAAATTTAGCACCCTGAAGGCACTAAATGGCCGCGGTTCCGCAGCCAAACACGTGCTTAGGCCGCAGTTCCGCGGCCAAACAGAGAGATTGGGCTTCCAATTTTTTTGTGTGTGCTGGTTTGAGAGTCCTCTGCTTGTCTGGATTTGCTGAATTTGGATTTGCTTACTGGAACTGCTCCAGAATCTTACAGTAGACCGTTTGCTTCGTCTTGATCCGTCGCGGTGTAGCCGCGAGATGTGGGTCTAACTTCCCACGTCTTTGGCACTGAACTCGACCGTCTTTTGTTCCTGCACACTTGCACAAAAACTAATCAAAAATAACAAGATGGTTTTTTTACAATGTATATTTTTTTTTGTTTTTCGGTTAGATTTATATTCACAAGTTAACCCGAAATTACACAAAGAAATAAACTACCGTCTCCCCGGCAACGGCGCCATTTTATTGTTAGGGTTTTTGCATGTTCAAGTTTAGTTAATTACCGCAATCAAAACGGTTTCACTTGTAGCTAGCCGGTTGAGTCCGGGTCGTCCGCAGGGAGATGGGAATCTTTTTCTATGTGCTTTAATGAGTTAAGTCCAATTTTCCAGATTTGTTTGTGATTAACAAAGTGTTAAAATGATATGTAAAGAGAGCTTGTTAGGGTTAGGATTAGGTTAGTTTGAGTTAGGAGTCGCTCACTTCTTTCGTTGCCACTCTTAATATCGGTGTTACGGTAATCGGCAACAATGGGGATTAGCACGACCAGGAAGGAACTTGCGAGTATAAGCTAGGCTTCCCAACGCTTAAGTTCTTCCTTTTGGTGCTTGTCCGTCCGTTCTTGGCTCTTAGCCATAACCTCCGGTTAATTCAACCACAACCGGTCTCACTACGGAATCACCGCTATCATGTAGGATAGGGTGCCGTAGGGAGCGGATTGTGGTTCAATTAACGGGAATCGATTTAAGATGTTGGGCAAGGAAAGAGTGAGAGAGATTTCCTTCTCTCAAACTTCCCTTATCCTACCCTAACAAGTATGGAAATTACTCACCCATTACAAGAAGAACGAAAAATAAAACAAAGGAGGAATATAGAAAGAAAGAGATTAGAAGATAACAACTAGCTATTTGCGACCTCACCTTGGCAAGGATCAAGCGTAAGCATCATGGTTGTTTAAGGATAAAGGAAAAGAGAAAAGAAAGAAACAAAAATAAATAACAACAACTAAATTATCAATTAAAGATTACAAGCAATTAACATAACAAGAGCAAGACAGGTATAATAACAAAAAGAACTTCTTTATTCATCATTCTTCACTCACAAAAGCTCACTACAAGTTTTTCAATGGAGAAGAGATGAGAAGAGGAAGAAGAACAACAAGTATTCTAAAACCTAAAATACAAGATTATGCACCCTTGGCTTCACAAGGTTCTGGGCTATTTATAGGCAGGGAAAGGAAAACCCAGGGCAACATTCAGAACCCTCATGAAAATACCAAACTGCCCCTGAAAGATCTTCAGCCGAAAAGCCAAGACGGCCGCGGAACCGCGGCCTAGACCCCCTATTGGCCGCGGTTCCGCGGCCGTTTAGTGGAGTTGGGCCCTCCGATTTTTTGTGCTTCCCTGGTCCTTTTTTGTCTGTAGTTTGGCATATGTCTTTTCTGATAATATTTTCACATCTCTTCCAGAATCCTAGTAGATCAAAAGGTGATTGGACATGGATCTTTTGTCATGATTTTCTTGAGCTCCGCATAGATTTCTTGGTCTTTGTGTTGCCATTGTGCTTTGTGCATGAAGGTGACAATCGATTTGTCATTTTGTCTCTTGAACTGGTGTGAGGCAACAAACGGATAGAGAGCGGAGACCCGTGTTTTATCTGTGGTTGGCAGGAGTCCGGATTTTGTCGTGCTTTTCCATGAATTTCATCGTTTAGAGCCGAGAACATGTATCCTGCAATTGACTTGCAAACACGGCTCAAGAGTACCTACCGATAAGCAATATGATAAAAATTGGGCGGTATAAAAATGCAAAAATCTGATATGAACAGGACTGTACCCAAAAACCACCGTTTTGCACGCCCTCTTAGACGTGGTAAGGTGGAAATCAAAGCACAGTGGGAATCACACAAGACTCTATGACGATCTCGGGTCTACAGACTAACCTGTACCAGTGTCACCAGAGAACTGCCATATGACGTAAGGTATAATACCATCTGGGAGTTCTCGGCGAGTCCGTCCAGTGTACCCAGTCTCCACTGAGCACCCGTATATCATCTCTGATGTCAAACACCAATGGATATGGGATCATCCATCGCTAATCTGTATGGGTCGAGAAGGTATACGCTAGTCTACTCTGGTATATTGATGCCCCATCTCGATACACCCAAGACTAGGGACCTTGAAGGATGTACTTATAGACTACCATGTCCCCACTAGTATGATCTGCATCATAGTCCAGGTAGTCAAGTACACATCCTAAGGGCTTTACCAACATGTAACAGAGAGACAATCAGTGTACACGTTAAGGTAAAGTGCAACCAGATAGCATACTATCATGTCGAGCAAGAAAGTCCTCCCTATATATATCCCAGCATTCACTACAATATACATCCTATGTACAGTAATGGCCTCTAGGGCATACATATAACTAACAATCTCCCACTTGCACTAGGGCCATCTATAGCAGTAGTTGTAGTATCTCATACCCAACCTCCCATAATCGTCTCTCTCTGGGAATAGGCCTTCGTGAGTGGATCCGCAGTGTTGTCCTCTGAGTCTACTCTCCTAACCTTGATCTCCTTGGAGATCAACCATCTCCATGATCAGGTGATACTTTCTCAGAATACGTCTGGGTCACTGATGGGACTGGGGTTCCTTGGCCAAAGCCACACTTCCATTGTCACACAATGGTAGGAACCTAGTTCATCTTATGAACCATTATACACCCAAACTGCCTCTTTGGTAGTATCTTATGTAGCGATGTATCCAGCCTTTATCGTCTAGTATGCCACGGTATCTAGCTTGGAACTCTTCCAACATACCGTCCCTTTACTGAGGGTAAATACAATGCCTGTGACTGACTTTCAGTCGTCCTTATCACCCTGGAACACTTCCAGTGATTCTCCCCAGGACCAATTGATACCATCTCACTACAACTAGTGAGTATCCTAATATCCAATTAGATCTATCTCATAGATCCAAAACCTAAGATATAGTAGGTATCACCTTGATCCTATGCGGAGAATCATTGTGATAAGCGGAGATTGACCGAGCGTAGCATATGAAACTGTTTCCCTATCAAGAGTATGTCATCCACGTACTCTACGAGGATCACTACCATACTCCCTACTACCTTTTTGTATATACTAGGTTCATCTACCATTTTGATGATGTCAAACTATTTGACTAATCATCAAAACAGATGTTCCAACTCCGCAATTCCTGCTTCATCATATAAAACATCTCGCACATGTTTCCGCTGCTCCCACTATTTTACGAAGCCCTCTGGCTGTGTACTTATAGACGTTCTCTTCTAAAACATCATTTAGAAAAGCAGTCATGGCACCCAACCGCCAGATATAGTAGTCATGGTATGTAGCCGTAGCAAGTAGGATCTGGATGGACTTAAGCATAGCCACTGGAAAAAGGTTTCATCATTATCCACGCCTGGTCGATGAAAAACCTTTAACAAGTCTAGCTTTGAAAGTCTCAACTTTTCCATCTACACCAAGTAATCTTCTCAAGATATACTTGCTCCTGATGGGGATTTAACCCTTCAGATATAGCAACCAAAGTCCATACTTTGTTGGTGTATAAGGATTCCATCTCAGATCGATAAACATCCAGCCATTCTTACAGAGTCTCACTCCTGATGGCCAGCTCGAAACTAGTTGGGTCATCATCTCATGATGCAATCCTCGCTCCCACTGTCATAGAGTAACCGAAGTATCTCTCAGGCGGATGAGGAACCTTACTAGATCGGTGGAGAGGCTGAGGTTCGTTGGTAACTATTGAATTCTTTGGTTCTTTCAAATCATCAGTTGCAGTTTGTATAGCCAGAACGTTTCCAGTTCTACATAACAGACCTTGCCTCGAGCTTGTCCGGATTTTGCTTTTAGACATAGGCCGGACAACCCCAAATCTTAACTAACTTAAGATATGGGCTCTTCCCTTTCCATATCACATATGAAGTGGTAGGCAACTGATTTGATTGGAACCCTATTCAATAGGTATGCAACTTCATAAGTGCATTACTCCCAAAAAGGAAATAGGAAACTCAGTAGTACTCATCATAGAGCACACCATATCACATAGGGTGCTATTGCTCCGCCCCGATATACCAACGTGCTATGGTGTATACGGAGGAGTCATTCTAAGAGAGAATCTCATTCTCCTTTAGAATAGTCCAGGAATTCCGTGCTCAAGTATTCTCCTCCCTGATCTCATCAAAAGACATAATACTTATACCCGTATTGGTTCTCTACTTCTAACTTATATTCCGTGAATATCTCAAAAGGTTCGGACTTGTGTTTCAACAGGAACATATGTCTGAATCTAGAGAGATTATTAGAGAATGTAATGAAGTACAAAGAACCGGTCTTGGCATGTGTAGACGGGGGACCTTTATACATCAACATGTATCATCCCAAGAGTTCACTAACTCTTTCTCTGTTTTTAATAAACAAAGCTGGTGTCATTATATCTTTGTGACATGACTGGCAAGTTTCACAAGATGCAAATTCAAACTGATTTAAATATGCATCTACATGTAACTTCAACTAGTCGGGTCGCATTGATATGACCTAGTCTACAATGTCTCAAGAAGGATTCGTTCATTTCTGAACTCTTCCTCTTGTATGTGTTCTGTATACTAAAAAACTGTAGTTTGATTTAGAACATCAATGCTTTTAGATAACGTGCCTGAACCGATCAACTTTTGATATAGGAAATGTTCAAAACATTATCCAGTAATACAAAATTTTATCATTTCTTTACTAATAAAGAGACTGATATGATTTTGTATATCAGGTTCGGTATCTAATAACATTCATTCAGAATCAATGTACTGGTAATACAGGGTGACAGTGACCAACAGACTTGGCTGCAACACTTGCCCCGTTTTCTGTCTCATGAAACTTATCACCCGTTCTCAGTTCTCTACCTTTCTGTAGCCCTATGTAACATATTACATATCTGGGATCCTGATCCGGTATCAAATACCCAGGACGTAGAGGATACAGAGAAACAGTTCTTTGTAATGAACACACTCGAAGGAGATGCATCATATGCACTTTCTTCGTTTGGGCGGCATAGGAATCCTGGTATTCCCCTTATTTCCTGCTCTGTCTTATAACAATTATAAGTTGGAGCGGGACCAACGTTCCCCAGCTCAGTATAACAAGCGGGTTCGGTCAATATTCCGTATTATTATCTTGATTAAGGCGTGATATGGTCGCTACCTGGAGAGAGAGAGAAGAAAACACTCAGCGTGCGCTCTTACAAGAATAGATTGGTTATTATTTTATCTAATCAGGATGGCTCCAACTATTTTTATCAAATCTTCCTTCAAACCCTAAAAGGAAAGACTAGCCGGGATTAATTACACACTACAAGTTCGGCAATCTTTCAGCCAGGCCAGTGTCGGTACTTTGAGGGAGGTCCCCCGTGCTTTCGCACGAACCTAATTAATGTAAACCTCGTTTTCCCAGAGGCGTAATCTCGTTAACACCTTTCTAGACACCTACTTGATCGGCTAATTGTAATGTGTAAAACTCTCCCAGGAGTAACTCTTACTCGCAGCGGGTATCGGGATCCAACTATCTCATAGAAGGTATGCAATCTCATTGCAAATTTCAATACTTGAAATTCCCGATGATTTTGCCCCTAACGGGCTATGACCTTGATGAAAGCCAACAAACCATAGCCCGCTAGTCAAGTTCAACCCGTCATTTCTTGATTGAATTAAACCCACCGGCACGACCCTTGACGAAAGCCAACAAAGCCGCACGACTACCCTAATCCAATCGCATCGTATGCAGCAGATAAGCAGCATATAGCTACCGCACACTGCACCTTGACGAAAGCCAACAAATGCAGCATAAATACTATATACAACTTATCTGAAATGACGGAGGGCTACGACAGGTTTTTCTGAAAACCTATTGCGTAATGAACTTGATATCGTTGTAGGATCGAATGAATTTTGAAATGGAGTGTTTTTTAGGCTTTTCTAGTTTTGCTAAAGGAGTCACTCCCGGTGAAGGGATCGTCGGTCCTTTCCTCGTCGAATGAGGTGCGGGATATATCTTATATATCACTGTGCAAAGCAGAAACTATAGAAGCAATCAAAAGACAAACCGAGGGTTGTAGCATCTGCCAGTTATTGCTAAAGGAGTCACTCCCGGTGAAGGGATCTCGGTCCTTTCCTTATCGAATAAGGTGCAGGATATATCATATATACCGCTGTGCAAAGCAAAAACTGTAGCTACCTGTTTTATTTTTGAAATTCGATTCCACAACATCTTTAGGTTTCTTTTATTTCATTAATCTCATTAATGAAGTCCCATCATTTAAGTACCTAAACATCACAGATAAATACGACGTACACTTATGCCATCTGCATTCGCCTCGATGTCCCCTCGTGCACCGTTAGGTTAGGTAACTAACGGCAGAGCGGGGCAGGGCTAGCACGGGTGTAAAACATAAGTAACGTCTATATAATATATCGTATATACCATATACAGTATCTATCACAGAACACATCAAATGATTACATCACAGATATCGCAGCAGAAGAAACATATGAAACATTGGATATACTGGGACGTCCGTGTTTTCAATACGAGCCAGTATAAAACACGGATTCCACGGTCGTGATGAATAGCCAAACCCACACCCCTAGACCCCTACGAGAGCGGCAAGCAACCCTACCAATTCTAGAGTTTGGAGACCCGGACTCGACTCCTCGAGTTGGTCTCCCACTGGACTCCAGAACCCGGTTACTTGTGCCCTCCTCCTTGGGTCTATCCTAGTGCGGAAAAGTAAATAATATACAAACGGTGACATCTTCCGCAACCTGGAAGTGCCCCAATAAAAGAATATTACATACAAGTTTTTACATGAATGAAAATGAAAAACACCCATCTCACATAAAAACCCCGGCTATTCAAACACGACGATCCAATATAACATATCCAGCAACACATAACATCACATGTCATCAACGTAAGTAAATATGCGCATCCCAATTGTCGTTGACATATAGCAACGAAACCGGCGATATCACATATTACACTTACGGTCACAGAAAAGAAAGTGTAAAACTACAACAGTTGGAATCCGCAATCTCTTTAGACATCGCATGCCTAATCAAATGAATTCCTTAGACATCGCATGCCTAACAATTATAAACCCCGCATTTTAGTCTCATTATAGAAAACTCTTTTCAATATCAAGTCGGGCAATTCAACAGGATTCCCGACATTCTGATCGAATGCTCGTCGCAAACTTTAGTAGGCAGCTGCACCCCCGACGCCGTCGACGAAGTGCACCAAGGCGGAACACCGCTGCCGCGAGCACCCGAACGGATGCTTTCGGCGACGGGGTTCTCCTACAGTCACTTGGTCGGGGTTACGGGGCGAGGCTGTCTATTAAGTTTACCCGGCGAGTATCCGCGTACGCTACTTGATTGCGACGGACTTTTGATCGCATCAAAATTCCATGGCAACCGATCAAGTGAGACTAAAGTGCTATGTTTATAACATTCAAATCAGTTATCTCATAACTGCTTGTGGATTCCAAATATTGTATCACATTCCGGATAAATAGAAAATGTAAAACTTTCCGATCGAACAATCGCACACCCAAATTTTCCCGAAACAGCTCATCACATGAAATAAGTTCAAAAACATTCACATCGTGCCTCAGTACCAACAGTCCAGCCGTAGAAGGGTCAAGCCAACGCCTCACATGTGGCACGCCGTACTGCCCCAAACCCTAAGGTTCAAAGGGCAGTTCAAGACGGTCGCATAATCGAGTTAAGGTTTGTTGTCTTCTAGAGGGACCATCGCGTTACTTGCACTACTTAGAACGTCGTTAAACTATGGAAAAATCCAACAATTGGAAATTTCCCGGCAAGGGGAAAAATTGGGTATTTATATCCGGCCGAACTTTTTAACATATTCTAAAATTACCCGGAAAAACACATAGACAAAGTTTGATAATCCGATCGAATCTACGAACTCCCAATACAACCCAGAAAACTCAATTCTTGAGTAGAAGTTAAAAATTCCCTGAAAATACAGCACCAAAATATAGGAATTACTGTGCAAAAATTAATTGAAGAAGCCACTAAATGGCCGCGGAACCGCAGCATTAGCCATGCTAATGCCGCGGTTCCGCCGCGCTTTGATGGAATCATGAGTACGGGCTTCACAGTAACTCCTAGAAACACCTGCTGATTTTTCTGCATATTTTTAATTCATAAAAATCCACAATTTTCAAAAATGTACAGAGAGTGGATGAAATCTACGGTTTCGGGTTTGATCGGGTTTGTAACTTCGTCTACTCATCGCCTAAGGCTGTAGCTAGTCTCTGATACCACTGTAGGGATGCTAGGCACTTTAAGGAGGTCTCACATGGCATCAACCATGCCAATTTAAAATTTATAAGTACCGAGAAACCCTAATACGGATCGTTGACTAGAGATTAGGCGAAACAAACAACTAGTTAACAACTTAACTAAGTGAAAGAGACTACAACCTTTGTAGATCCGGTCCTCCACCTCCATAGCTCGGTGATGAAGTCCCTCCGCTGTACCCATCGGATCCCGGACTCTCGCGGTGGTTTCATCGAAGAGATGATCGGGCTAGGTCGTCGACTTCGATGCCGAAGATGATCTACGTCGAGGCAACACAAGATCAAGCTCCCACTTCACCAAGTCGTGAAACTTGTGAAGAAAACACCCTATACTACTTGGCAAGTGGTAGAGGATGAAGAAATAGGAAGTGGGTTCACTTTAGAATTGGATTTCTCACTCTTTTTCTCATTTCACCATTGATAGAAGCAAGCTTTTCTTCATCTTGAAGAAGGAGAAGAAGAAGAAAGAATATGATAAGTATATTAAAAATAGGAAATAAAATGATACTTATCATATTTACAACCATGGTTAAGTGTAGAGAATTAACTAGGGTTTAGTTGAATAGGGTTTAGTTGAATGGTTAAGGTTAGGACATAAAGACAAAATGGTCACTTAGTCAAAGCTTCATGAAGCTTCAACAACAAAACAAACTAAGCCACCATTTCATTTTTGCCCAAAATGAATTAATGAATAAATAAATAAATGAATAAGTAAGTAAATCAAAACCCTAACCATTAACATAACCATGGTTTAATTCTTTACACAAACCCAAGTTTGCTTGTATCATCAAACATGATACAAACAAGTGCACAAAAGTATATCACATATACAACTTGTGCAATTCAAGTGAGAAAATCCATTTAAAGTGAACCAATACTAGTTAATGCAAAGTAATATATCAAATATATAATTATGCATTAAATCATTAAATCAATACTTGATTTAACGATCCGGTCATATCGCATATAACCGACTAATATCTAATGTATCGGCTTATTGAATCAATCCTTGATTCTATAACTAAGTTATATCGCATACAACCAATCGATACATTCATCGCGAGAATAGAATACGGTATCACATACACACATTATTCTCGGTCCCGCACATATCTCATATGCGCTCCTATTTCGTTTCGCTTGAGCCAGGAAATCTCTGTGTAGGACTCTAAAGACTCGTCAATACGCCGGCAGTAGGTGATGATCATATCAAACACCCACAAGCCGCAAGCGGTCTGCTAAACGTAACGGCCACCCGGGTATTGAGCGATCAGAAGATCGATGAGCAAGCCCGCTCACACTCCTGTGAATCCAACTAGTAACACTTACCGTACAGTCCGGTCTGTTCGTCTGATATGTCGCATATCTCGCCTAGGGGTGGTAAACGTCAGACCCCAATAGCTCGATAAGTCGTATCGATATGAGGTCTATAACAGTTCGAGAAACTACTGGTAACACTTACCAGTAAATCTCAGCAACCCTGGCCAGGGATTTCCGGTTATAGCCAATCGAACAAAGTGCAACATCAACTCCCTATACCGGGAGAGACGAATCCCCTCCTATCGCTCATTGCCTCCATGTGATTCGGGACTGTACCCAAAAACCACCGTTTTGCACGCCCTCTTGGACGTGTTAAGGTAGAAATCAAAGCACAGTGGGAATCACACAAGACTCTATGACGATCTCGGGTCTACAGACTAACCTGTACCAGTGTCACCATAGAACTGCCATCTGACGTAAGGTATAATACCATCTGGGAGTTCTCGGCGAGTCCGTCCAGTGTACCCAGTCTCCACTGAGCACCCGTATATCATCTCTGATGTCAAACACCAATGGATATGTGATCATCCATCGCCCATCTGTATAGGTCGAGAAGGTATACGCTAGTCTACTCTGGTATATCGATGCCCCATCTCGATACACCCACGACTAGGGACCTTGAAGGATGTACTTATGGACTACCATGTCCCCACTAGTATGATCTGCATCATAGTCCAGGTAGTCAAGTACACATCCTAAGGGCTTTACCAACATGTAACAGAGAGAAAATCAGTGTACACGTTAAGGTAAAGTGCAACCAGATAGCATACTATCATGTCGAGCAAGAAAGTCTTCCCTATATATGTCCCAGCATCCACTACAATATACATCCTATGTACAGTAATGGCCTCTTAGGCATACATATAACTAACACCTGTCAGTGACAATATCCGTACAGTCTGGTCCGTTCGTCTATGAGCATCGCATGGCGGGCCTAGGGGGGTGGTTAAAGTCAGACCCCCAAAAGCGGTACAAGTCGTGTCGGAGTGTAGCCCAGAACACCCTGAGATACTACTGGAATACCTACCAGTAAATCTCCTGCCTTGGCTAAGGACTTTCATGTACTGGCTCTTCTAGACACAGCGCGACCTCACCCCCAATACCGGGAGAGACGAACCCCTGCAGATCCGCTCACTGCCTCCATATGGCTCGGGACTGTACCCAACTAAAACCTGTTTGCACGTCTCCTTTGAGCGTGGTAGGGTAGTAATCAAAGCACAGTGGGAACTCACACGAGACAAATGACGATCTCAGGTCGATGAACAAACATGTACATATGTCACCAGGGAACTGCTATCTGACGTCTGGTATAATCCCAACTAGCAGGTTCCCGGCGAGTCCTGTCCGGTATACTCATAACCCAATGAGCACCTGTATACATCTTAGGTGAACCAACTGACACCAGTGGCTTGTGAGACCGGCCACCGCCCCTCGTCGGGGTCTCGACTGTATACACTAGTCTACTCTGGAGTATCGATGCCCTGTCTCGAAACTCCCACGACTAAGGACCTTTTAAGGATGTGCTTATAGACCCAGCTCCCACGTATATGATCGCCCTCATACTGCAGGTAGTCAAGTAAGAATCCTAGGGGCTCTATCAACGTGCAATAGCGACTCGTAAGGTCACCTAAAGCAGTACACGATGATAAAGATAAACTAGATAGCATACTATCATCTTGAGTAAGACTGTCCTACTGGGACAGGTCCTCCCTCAATCATTGCAATCACGTGCCTGTGATCCAATAATTAACTCTGAGGGCACTATCTCCAACAGTTTTGATCCCATATTTGATAATCACTTCCTTGTATAATAAAATGTTTATTTAAATGCATTCTTTTTATCGCTGACTGCTGAATGCTTCATTTCCATCACATGTTTTTCCTATGATTGTATCGTTTAAACATATATGCAGCTACCAATCATTATGCCTTGGCGTGAGGTCAAAATACATAGCTTGAATACTACCGAATATTTAACTGAAATGATGGAGGGCTACGAATGGTTTCTGGTGAAAACCTTTAACGTAATGAACTTGATATCGTTGAAGGAACCGGATAGCTTTTAAAAATATAGTGACGAAAACCTTTGCTAAAGAGGTCACTCCCGGTGAAGGGATCTCGGCTCTTTCCCCGTAGAATGAGGTGCAGAATATTCCAACTGAATACCACGATGCAAAGCAAAAGTAATCGGCTATAGTGAAGTTACTGCCCTGGCGCAAACTTTTGTCCAAGGGGTCACTCCCGGTGAAGGGATCTTGGCCCTTTCCTCGTCGACTGAGGAGCAGGATATTCCAACTGAATATCACTGTGCAAAACAAAAGTGAACGTCCTTGCAATAACAGCTTTTTGAAAAATGTTCCAACAACATCAGAATAGGTTTGTTTAACTTGCATTGATCCGAATCAACGCAGTCCCATCAATTGATCACCCCAAAAAAGAACGAAAATAATGATGTACGTATATGCCATCCGCATTCGCCACTGGGTCCCGTCATCACCCGTTAGGTTACTTAACTAACGACAGAGCGGGGACTGGACTAGCGCGGATGCAAAACATATACAACATCTACTAGTATATATATCAATATATAATATTCGCTCAAGGCGTGACAAAATGCAACATCACAGAAATGTAATAAGCATCACAGAACAATACAGATATCTGGGATCCCCGGGTTTCATAGAGCCGCTACTGAAACCCAACGTTCCCCTGGTCGTGTGGATAGCCTGTGCAATGAAATCCTACACCCCTACGGGCGCGGCAAGTTACCCGCCAAAACCTGAAGCGAGGCAGCCCCCTTCAGCCACGTGAATAGACCACCCAGCACTTCACGGAATCCGGTAACTTGGGCACCCCTCCTTGGGTCAACCTATACCCCCTACGAGTGCAGCGAATAGCCCGCCAATTCTAGAGTAAAGCCCCCTCCATCTCAAAGCCATGAGATGCGAGCCCGTTGCCCTCTAGAACCCGGCTATCCGTGCACCCCTCCTTGGGGTAATCCTAGTACAGAAAGTAAAATATACATACAACGGGTACATCGACTTCACCCCGGTCGTGCCCAAAAAGAATAATATACAAACAGGCAGTGACGGCAGTCCACATGTCGGACGCTCGCCCCGCAATAACAAATGTACATATAAAACGAAACTGTACTACCATTGCATCCAGGCTATCCCCCACGACCAATCCGCAACATCACAGCACAACACAGAACATCAACGTGAATGTCACGTTCGCAAATCCGTCTAAAAGGGCTATAGCAGATAGACAGGATTTACCGATCAAGTGACATTCACGGTCGCAGATATAATGTAAATACTGTGAACTAACATGTTTAAAATTTTCGATCGATCAAATTTATCGAAGTGGGCCCCAAGCACTACTGTAGCACTCACAGAAAATATGGACCCAAAAAGAATATCCCAAAAACCCTATTTTCAACCCATAAGCCCACTGGAAAATATTGGTGAAATGAAGCTTAATTCCTGCGGCGGAACCGCGGCCAAAATTGGGTTATGGCCGCGGTTCCGCGGCCCTATTGAAAGATCAGGTCACCAAATTTTTACAATGCTCTTACAAAACCCTGCACATGTTTCTGAAATGTACTGAAAAAAATTTCGAGCCAAAAATAAATCGTTAGAAAACTGATGCTCATGAAATCGGGTTTTCGGAAAATTGTTCGATCGAAAATGTAAACACATTAGACCAAGCTAGACTAGGTTAATGGGGTGGCTCTGATACCAGTGTAAGTGCACGGCGGCGCCCCGGCCGTCAAACCGACGCCGGAATGCGGAAACGAAAACTTTTCTATAAACTAGAACCGGCACCACCGCGCACTAAAAACCCGGATCGGGCCATTAACCTAACTCTAGCAAATACGAGAAAGGGTAGAATGCTATACCGAGTGATCCGTGTCCTTCGGTCTTCGGCCTCCACTCCGATCTCCTCGCGGAATCTCCGGTCGTCACCTCCTCGTCGAAACGGGCACCACATCGCCGGGTTCTTTTACGGGCTCCCACCTCTGGACCGAGGCAACTCGGGCACGAAGTTGGCGAGCCGACGTGCCCAAGGGTGCTGTAGGTGAAGTGTGGAATGCTTTGTCTCTTTGGGGTCAAGAAGTTGCCATTGATGGAGGAATCAATATGAACTTTGAAGAGATGTAAGAAATTTTGTAGCAAGCAAGCATGAGATGAATATTTTTCTTCCTTAAAAATGAACTCTCTCTCTCCCCTCCCAAAGTGGCCGGCCCCTCTAATGATGGTGGAGGGAAAGAATGAATTTTTCAAGAGAAGAAAAGAAATGATAAAAAGAATCACACTCAAGCCCAAATCAAATCCCATCCATTTCTAATCTCATAAATGAAAAAGGAGTTGATTCAAAAAGAATCAAATAATGCTAGTCAAATCATGAAGCCACAATTACAAAAGACACCCTCCACAAATGATAATTTGCACACTTGCAAATACCCCCTCCATCAGAAAAGTCCGGCCGTGAAGGAACAAAGGAAAACTGGCCGGAACGGAATGCAAACTGGCAACTTCAGAAAACTGATCCCGTAATAAATTACAGGAAAACCCCGCGACAGTATATACATACCCGCATTTGTATTCCTACTGAATACAAATGCAAAGAGACAAAACCTACACTGTACAGTACTAGGATCCGGCTTAAACCAAAGCCCGCTAGTATTATCCGTCCGATCACGATCCGTGCAATACCGCACGTATCTGATCGAACCCTGCCATATCTCCATACGGCCTCTACATCGTTTCGCCCGAAACTTGAGAAACTGGTCTGTGGGGGACTCTAAACACTCGTCAACACCTTGGCTGTGGATTTAACCACTGGCGCGTCAGAGGTATTAGCCAATACGTAATGGGCTACCAGGTATTGACCAAAAGGGACGTCGATGAGCGAACTCATCCTGACACCCTACTGAGCCTGTCAGTGACAATATCCATACAGTCCGGTCCGTTCGTCTATGAGCATCGCATGGCGGGCCTAGGGGGTTGGTAAAAGTCAGACCCCCAAAAGCGGTACAAGTCGTGTCGGAGTGTAGCCCAGAACACCCTGAGATACTACTGAAATACCTACCAGTAAATCTCCTGCCTTGGCCAAGGACTTTCATGTACTGGCTCTCCTAGACACAGGGCGACCTCACCCCCAATACCGGGAGAGACGAACCCCTGCAGATCCACTCACTGCCTCCATATGGCTCGGGACTGTACCCAACTAAAACCTGTTTGCACGTCTCCTTTGAGCGTGGTAGGGTAGTAATCAAAGCACAATGGGAACTCACACGAGACAAATGACGATCTCAGGTCGATGAACTAACCTGTACACATGTCACCAGGGAACTGCTATCTGACGTCTGGTATAATCCCAACTAGCAGGTTCCCGGCGAGTCCTGTCCGGTGTACTCATAACCCAATGAGCACCTGTATACATCTTAGGTGAACCAACTGACACCAGTGGCTTGTGAGACCGGCCACCGCCCCTCGTCGGGGTCTCGACTGTATACACTAGTCTACTCTGGAGTATCGATGTCCTGTCTCGAAACTCCCACGACTAGGGACCTTTTAAGGATGTGCTTATAGACCCCAGCTCCCACATATATGATCGCCCTCATACTGCTAGTAGTCAAGTAAGAATCCTAGGGGCTCTATCAACGTGCAATAGCGACTCGTAAGGTCACCTAAAGCAGTACACGATGATAAAGATAAATCAGATAGCATACTATCATCTTGAGTAAGACTGTCCTACTGGGACAGGTCCTCCCTCAATCATTGCAATCACGTGCCTGTGATCCAATAATTGACTCTGAGGGCACTATCTCCAACAGTTTTGATCCCATATTTGATAATCACTTCCTTGTATAATAAAATGTTTATTTAAATGCATTCTTTTTATCGTTGACTGCTGAATGCTTCATTTCCATCACATGTTTTTCCTATGATTGTATCGTTTAAACATATATGCATCCTGTATGTGTGCACATGCACTTTACCCTTAGAAATTTTGCTAAGTACGAACGCTACTGATGTGCACGTATCATGCACTAACCTTCCACACGCGTTTATAAATCGACATGCATTCAATGCTATTTCCCATCTAAGTACACATATATTTGTAAGCGAACACTCAAACGGGTATGAACAACAAGCTGGAAGAATATAACCAGAAGACATGGAGATCAGTCACGCTCGAAGAATTCCTCAAGCATATTCTTGAGGATGGAGAAAGTGACAATGATGAAGGAAATATTCATCAGAAAAGGCGGAAGACTATATAGCAATTTGCCACCTGGTCTCCCATTCGTCGTTATATGAACATCAGAAAATGACGTGGAAGAACCAGGGGCAGAATCGGCGCTAAAATCCCCGAAACTGCCAAAGGAAGAACCGATTGAGAGACTTTTAAACGAAGCCTTTCAATAAAGCAAAGACGACCGAGAACGCGAGACGGCCATATAAGAAAAGGCTAAGCGTTAGCGTCTGAGTAAAGAAGCTGCGGTGAGGACGAGTCGTAAAGTGCTCCGACCAAACCAAAGCACGCCTGCAACAAATAAGAGCAGGATCAAAACTGAGATGCGGTTCGCCAAAGCCCTATCACTGAGGATGAAGCTACCACCTCTCATGAGGTACGCTCCTGGATTCTCATGCTTCGACGAAGGAGACTCACATCCAAAATACTGCCTATATCATCGAAGGGTCGCCCAACCTATCGAAGAATGCGATGCCTTCAAGAAGTGGTGGCAAGGATATATTGCCCATCGAAAATAGTTCAAGAAGGGGAAACATGAAGCTCACGCTCATCAACGTAGGAATGGCGAGACAAACACGCATGAAGAAACGACTGGCAACTGTCATATGGTTGGTACCAGTTCGGAAGGAGAAAAACCTCCAGTCCTTAGGTTCGGGAGCGATTCCGAGGATGAAATGCCCATCAGCCCTCTCTTCAATGACTCCACCTCAGAAAAAAGAAAAGGAGGAGAAGAAATGTAAAAACATTCAGCTGCGTAACCATACGTTATCTAAGAATAACCTTGGACCTGCAAACAAAGGTTTGAACAAAAAGGACAAAAGAAAAAGGAAAATGCTCGAACAAATCTCTCTCGAAGAAGAAGCGGCCAAAGAGCTCACCGCAAAGAACCCGCCTAAGAAAAACAAGGTGGATTATAACGTCCTAGCACATCTGAGGAAAATACCCTCGCAGCTAAACATATTGGATGCCCTCCTCCTGTCCAAAGAGGCACGAGACTCTCTGATCAAGGCATTACAAGAGCCTAATCAGTTTCAAGCTTTCCTCGCAGAAGAGAAGATGAAAAATAAACTGGCAGAGGTCTACACGGCTTATATTACATTCAGCGATGAAGATCTACAACACGGTATGTGCGAACATAATCAACCGCTATATGTCACCAGGTACTTCCACGACATCAAGATAGGGAAATCCTTGACGACAATGGATCCTCCGTTAATATTCTCAACGTCAGAGCGCTGAAAGAAATTTGCATGAATGTTCAGCACCTTACCTGAGACAAAATTACCATCTTCGGGCTCGACTCACAGTCGTCACGGATGCTTGGGTCTATAATACTGATGCTACACTTTGGGCTACTCGTCACTGACATCAAATTTCATGTCATTGATTCCAATACTTGCTATAACGCTTTACTTGGCAGGCCTTGGTTACAGGAGTACAACATCATCTCTTCTGCACAACATCAGTGTATGAAGTATTTCAAGGATGGCTCGGAGTACACCATCATGGGAGGACTAAATCCGTTCTCTGTGAACGAAGTCCGAAAATATGAAGACGCAAAGTACTTCCTACCATACTTCGAGGATACTGAAAGGTGCCACAAGCCGGAGAGAAAACAAGAATCTGTCACCACTATCCCGATCTTTAGGAGCGATACTGAGGAAGAAGAAGAAATAGTCTACTCGGAGCAACCCCAAAAAGAAAACAATAAGCCCGGACCACCTACCCATATTTTGGTCTTAGGCAGGGACTCCGAGGACGAGGCCAATGCAGTGTTCTCCGACCGCCCGTCGATGCAGACACTTGCCAAAGCAGATCAAAGTCTACAAATCATGATGGCTCCACCTCGACACTACAAGGAACTTGATACGCTCGATACATACAACGTACAAAAGCTGCAAACTTTCTACGTACCTCTTAGGCGAAGAGGTGAAAAGGCGATCCTCTTCTACAAATCTACGTAGACCAAAGTAGAAAATGAACTTTGGCATGGTGTCAATTTTGCACTCGACAAACTTCAACCCATCCGTCTTCCAAGATATTAAGCGAAGAGAGTGAAAGAGCTGTTAAGACGCCAAGGCGTACCCTTCGAACAAACTGTTCGACAAGCACAATTCTACAAAAAGATTTGGGATATTCCCGGGGCTGAAACCCAACGAGAAGATGGAGACAACTGGGTTGGGATACATTCGGTCCAAAAAACAGGAGCAAATATACAATTTCCACGTCGTATACAGCTCGAGTGAAGAGGAAAACACTGTGCCAAGTAGCCATGACGTCAAATCGGAGCGAGATCCCGCTTTGAAAACGTTAAGTCCGTCGTTCGAAGAACAAATTGACAAGCTAATAAAAGAAACTTGTCAAGTGAGACAAGACAACCACAGCCGTAAAATGACCATTTATGAAAAGGACAGGACACGGCGTCTCAGTTAGCAATCTGCGGAGGAAGTAGACCATAATGCTCTTCATCCCCATCCCGCTATGTGTTCTCGCGAAAGGAGAAAATCCGAAATGGAAGTAAAAATAGGGCAAAAAATGCAAACAACGTTCGAAGACAACAAAGCGTGTCCAAGACGTCGTTCAATTGAGAAAAGCTTGATTGGAGCCCGTCCGTTATTAAGAAAATGGGTCGGGAATATCTTTCCCTCAAGACAAGACAGGGAAAATATTCAACCTTGTCATGAAGCACCAAATGATGACGCTTCCGGAATCTCGACATCCCCAACAAATAAACGAGGTCCATCATCCGGATTATTTCTCCTATCACTGAGCAATAGGTCACACCCTTGAAGACTTCTTCACCATCAAAGACTGGGTGGAAGACCAGTATCGACAAGGCAGGTTTATGTTATCCGATAGCTGGAGGGTAACCCCACCATAAAAACATGAGCTAAAGAGGACCTATACCGTCAGGATAGGACCAGCTCTACCGCGAGAATGGAAGAAAACTCGTACCTGCCATATGATAACACTCACAAAAGAGGGAGGGCATGAGAGTATGAGTGACCTATTCGGGTGCTTCGCAAACGAAGACGAAGACGATGTGATCTCAGAGTTTCCACCAGCACCAAAAGGGATGGAAGATGGGATACACCCCACGGCAGACAACCTAAGAAAAATTGACTTAAGAATGGAAAATGATCTGAGGCCGACGTTCGTCAGTGAGCTACTATCTGAAAAACAGGTAGCCATGTTAAAAGACGTGCTCATGTAATATAAAAACTGCTTTGCATGGAACTATTCAGAAATGCTGGGTTTAGATCCAAAATAAGCGGTACATAAATTGGCCATATCGCCAGACATAAAGCTAATCAAACAGGCACCAAGAAAGATGCGGTACGAACTGGAGATGATTATCAACGCTGAAGTGAAGAAACTAATCGACTCCGATTTCATCCAAGAGGTTCAAAATCCTGACTAGATCGCTAATATCGTTCCATTAATGAAAAAAATGGGACGGTTCGTATCTGCGTGAATTTTCGAGACCTCAACAAAGCTTTCCCGAAGGACGACTTCCTAGTGCCCGTCACCGAGCTAATAGTTGATAACATATCCACCCATGAAGTTTTCTCCTTCATGGATGGATCTTCAGGATACAATTAAATAAAAATGGATCCTGAAGACCAAAAGCATATCACCTTCCGGACCCCGTTGGGCATATTCTCTTATAAGGTGATGCCCTTCGGTTTGAAGAATGCTGGCACTACCTACCTGAGGGCCATGACAAAGATCTTCGATGAACTCATACACGAGATTGTCGAATGCTACATCGACGACCTGGTGGTGAAGAGCAAATCTCATGAGGAACATTTGGAACATCTAAAAATAGTATTCCAACGTCTTCGGAAGTATAATCTGAAGATGAACCCTGAAAAATGCGCGTTTGGAGTTTCCTCGGGAAAATTCCTAGAATTCATCATACGTCACCGGGGTATCAAAATCGATCTCTCAAAGATCAAGGCGATTATGGAAATGCCCACGCTAAGAACCCTCAAACAACTACGATCTCTCTAAGGAAAACTCGCGTATATCCGACGGTTCATAGCCAACCTATCCGAAAAATACCGTCCCTACAGTCATCTGATGAAGAAGGGAACCATGTTAGAAGTGCCAAAACGCACTAGAAAAAATCAAGCAATACCTGCAAAATCAGCCAGTATTTGCTACTCCGGTTAAGGAAAAAACCCTTATCTTATATACAACGGCCCTTGAGGGTTCTCTAGGCGCATTGTGGGAACAAGAGAACGATCAAGGAAAGGAAAGGGCTCTATACTATTTATGTCGAGTTCTCCTGAGGGCAGAAATCAACTATTTCCCTATCAAAAAGTATTGCCTAGCGCTGATCTTCATAATAACGAAGCTCGGACATTGCGCCTTGGCACATGAGTTCCATTTCATATCGAAGGTGGATCCTCTTAAATATCTAATGTCAAATGCCATACTGACATGAGGGCTTTCCAAATAGGCCCTCCTCCTGATGGAGTTCTCGGTAACGTATCGACCTCTCAGAGCAGTGAAAGGATAGGTCATCGCCGACTTTCTCGCGGAGCATCCGATACCAGCCGATTCCCCTTTAAATTGCGAGTTGCCGGATGAGTATGCATTCAATGCAATTGAAGAAGAAAAAGAAAAAGATAAGCCTCAGTGGGAGCTTTACTTCGATAGAGCATCCTCCATAAAGCGGCGAAAACAAAACACCGTCATAATCAAAGCTGGGGTGAGCGATAGATCTAAACCTGTATACAATATCGACCCTTGTATACAATCCACGGGCATAAATAAATATTATCCCCATCAAGTTCCACTAATGGCGAGAAATATCCCCATATGGTAAACAACTTCTTGTAAGTCCTCTCGACTTATAAGGGGAAAATACTCTTGTGAAATCCTTACGACTTATAAAAGAAAACATACTTAGGAATCCCCACGATTCCTAAGTAGAAAATACACCTACGAGATCATCTCGACTTGTAGGGAGAAATACCTTTATGAGACCCTTACGGCCCATCAAGTCAAAAAGCCTTAGTCGACGGGATCCTAACCCTGTTTGCTAAGCCACCTTTGTTCAAATCAACAAAGGCGAATGATGATTCGCTTCTGGTAATATCCCAGTTGTAGCGATGATAATGCCTAAACGGGTGTCAAACTCTAAGTCCTCTCACGATAAATGATGATTCGCTCCTAACAACATTTCAGTTGTAGCGATGCTGATACCACAATTGGTTTCAGAACCCATGTCCCCGACTTTCCACAAAATCAGGCAAAAAATTGCATATAAAATAGCCGAAATGATGGGGCGACTCGCAATAACAATCAGCGAGTAAAAAAAAGAAAAAAAACCAGCCAAAATGTTTGGGAAATTCGTAACAAAAAAATAGCGAGTAAAAATTAAAAAAAATGACATAGCCGAAACGATTGGACACCGCGAAAAACAGCCGAAATGATTGTGAAATCGCGACTTTCGCGACATAAAAAGCTGAAAAGATAGAGGATCACGGAAAAAAAATAAACAAAAATAAGTTTAAAAAATGAAACTTCTCTGCCCTGCAAGTTACTGACTCTTGTATACAATCCATGGGCACAAATGAAAAAAAGAGAGCCATATTTTCTACCACGCTTTGTCAAGAAAAGAATCGAGTCTTGATGGTACATCTACAGCATAGAGATTATTTGGACGTCTTTCTTACTCCAGCAAAGTACAAACACGGTGTCAACAAGGACCTAAGGGTCGAACCAAAATGGAGTGACGGTATAGTCCTAACTCCATATCTCAATGGCAATATCTACAGCCTTGAGAGCATCTCGACGTTTCTCCTCATTCCAGCAGCATGCAGATGCAACGTCATTAAAACGACCCAAGGGTCAAAGAAAAAATGGAGTAACGGCAAAATCCTACTCCAGGTCTTGACGGTATATACACAATCTAGAGACTACTTCCACGTTCCTCCTTATTTCAACAAGATGCGGACGCGGCGGTCAGATAAATTCGGAGCAATGGTATATTCCTAGCTCCAGACCTCGATTATGATGCATACAGCATAGAGATCACACAGATGTTTGCCATACTTCAGTAAAGAATTGGCGCGATATCATCAAAGCAAAGACGAAGTGACGGCATATTCCTAGCTTCGGGTCTTGACGACAATACATACAAGGCCTAAAGACCTTTGGAGATCATCTTACCCCAGAAGGGTGCGGTTATGACTCATCAGGGCTTCAAATTAAGCCTAACCTCAAGTAAAAAGCGCCACGGAAAATACCTAACACTTGTTCTTCCGACGGTAATACAGATACTCTGACCTAAGAAGATTACTTGAAGACGTCTTGTCCAGCATCCGAAGGGATCAAAAACACGACAGTCGCGGGGCTACTCGAGCAGTAACCTAAGGGACTGCATATCGAGAAATACATCAGCTAACGCGACGGTATGATGGACTTAAACCCAGTACCATAAATCTAACAGACCCCTATCAAAAAATGGGGTTATCTATATTTCACGTTAGGATACACTTGCGAGATCCTCTCAACTCGACTCGTGGGGAAAAACATCTTAATAAGACCCTCGAATATTATAAAGGTGAAAAGCCTTAGGCGACGGGAATATCAACCTGTTTCCTAAGCATTGTTGCCTGTCCCCTCCGAACGGCGGCCGCGACGCGAGGACGTCTAGCCTGAGATTCGGGGCAGGTGCTATATGGTTTTATCCGTCTACCTCTCCGAAGATGCCAAGTTGATTTATGACACCGTGTATCGGAGGTTTAGACGGATGCGGCCGATGTAGCAGACTTCGTCAGATTCCCCCTCGCTTGAGGGGTTTTTGATTATGGGGACGCTCTTCCCTGCAGGCGCAAGCCCCTGCAGTTAATTACGCTACCGCATCGCGGTAACAACTTTCTCCTTCTCCAGAATTTCACTTCGTGTCGTGGGTGTTTGTTTTGTTTGTGGTTGCCCGTGGATTGTATACGGAGACTGAGTAATGCCGTCGCCCGTAGGACGTGGATTAGTCCAAATCCGTATTTACTTAGATTTGGGTTTGGTGTTTTAAGTTTAAGGATACGTTAGTCGCATTTGAGACTAAGATCAACTTAAACGTTCATTAAGGATACGTTAGTCTGATTTGAGACTAAGATCAACTTAACGGGATCGTCTAGATCCATTTCCAGTTCAAGAACATAGTGGTCCATTTAATATATGGCCGTCGGGACCCGTCGCCTCTCTGACGACGTTGAAGGATTACAACGACATGTGTCAGAGGGGTTCGGAGATGTACCCTCGAACAAAAGTTGATTGGGGGTCTTATAGTCCAATTTGGGACTAAAGTCTGTTTGAATGTTTAAGGATACGTTATCCATATTTGAGGCTAAGATCAACTTAAACGGGATCGTTTAGATCCGAAAAAAGAGCATTTGGGAGCTCTATTGTTCCAGTTTAGGGACGTAATGGTCCATAGGTAGTTTAGGGACAATGCGGTCCATTGGTAGTTTAAGGACATTGCAGTCCATATTCCAGTTTAGGGACATGGTGGTCCATAGGTAGTTTAGGGACATTGCGGTCCATTGGTAGTTTAAGGACATTGCGGTCCATATTCCAGTTTAGGGACATGGTGGTCCATAGGTAGTTTAAGGACGCTTAAGTCCGCGGGTTTAAGGATCCCACAATCCATGTTTTAGTTTAAGGACGCATAAGTCCGCGGGTCTAAGGATCCCACAATCCGTATCTTGGTTTAAGGACGCTTAAGTCCATGAGTTTAAGGACCCCACAGTCCGTGTTGATGTGTGGTTGTCAGGACCCGTCACCTCTCTGACGTCGTTGAAGGATTACAACGATAGGAGTCAAAGGAGTTCGGAGATGTACCCTCGAACCGGATGTAAATTGATTTAGGAGAGCAGTCTTGCTCAGTCAATTTAATTTGAGGACTTATGGCCATGATTGGGTTAAGTCCAGTTGAAAATATTCAACATTTTTATTTGCGTTTGGCCTATTAGGCCTTTACTAGGGCTTTGCCCATGTTTAATAATGCACTGCATTTTATTTTGGCCTGTAAGGCCTATTTGATTTGGGTTCTGTCCCTTTATTTTTATGATGCAGAGCATCTGTTTTGGTCTAACAGACCTTTGTTTGGGCTCTGCCCTTTTTAAAATAATGCATGGCATTTTATTAGGCATGTTAGGCCTTTTTAATTGGGCCCGGCCCTTCTTTTCAATAATGCAGTGCATTAATTATCTGACAGTGGTCATGTGGCCTGTCAGGCGCTTTGCACTAATTAATGAGCGCAAGCGCATGTGGAGGTGACACGTGTCACTCTCTGGTGAGCGCAAGCGCAGTTAGCGCAGTGCGCTGCGCCAGTGCGCTGCGCCAGTGCGCTGCGCTGCTGCACTGCTGACACGTGGCGCGCTCTGGTGAGTTGCACCAATTTCAGAGAGCAATGCTTTATTTTAAAAGCGCATAGCGCAAGTTGTTCTGGAGCTGACACGTGGCGCTCTCTGGTGGCTTGCGCCAACCCAAGAGCGCAACAGTACAGATTTACAAGTGCAAGGCACTGTTTTAATATCTTGATCCAATTTTGGATTCAATAAAAGAATCTTTTTAAGATTCCAGAACCAGTGGTTCATCAAAAGGCAATGCCTTTATGTATATCAATTGATCTAATAAAGAAGTATATTACTTCTTATTTTATTCTTATTATTTGATCTTTTCTTTTTATTTTAAGATCTTGATCTTGTTCTTAGATCATTGATCTTTTCAGAAGAAATTCTTCTTTTCAAAGGTTTACCTTCTTTTCTTTCTGATTTCTTCTCAAACTTTCTTTTTAGGAGTTCTCTGAATTCTTTCTCTGTTTCTCTGTCAATGTTCTCTCTTCTTCTCTTTTTTTATTTTAGAAAGAAGGATCATTGGTCGTTGAGACCCACCACCTCTCCGACGACACTGAGAGATTACAGTGACATATATCGAAGGTGTGGAGGGATGTACCCTTTGAACCATGTCTCACTCATTAGGGGGGAAGAACACGCTGGAGCTTAAGCTTCTCGCTGCTGAAAAAGGCTTCTTTGCGTTCGCGCACGTGCGTCGCACGTGTTGGGCGCACGTGCGTCGCACGTGTTGGACGCTCATATTTGCACGTAGCGCACATGGATCTTGCGCATATGCGCATTATGGGGGGAGCAAGCTCCAATGGAGTACGAGTCTCCTTTTAATTGAATATTCTCATGTGGTGCGCACGTGCGTTGCACGTGGTGCGCGCGTGGTGGGCACACGTGCGTTGCACGTGGCGCACATGCGCATTATGAGGAGAAGCAGAGCTTCTATATATGGAGAACATGCTCCTTTTAATATTATTAAATGTTCTCATGTGGTGCGCACGTGCGTTGCATGTGGTGCTGCATGGCGGGCACACGTGCGTTGCACGTGGCGCACATGCGCATTATGAGGAGAAGCAAAGCTTCTATATATGGAGAACAAGCTCCTTTTAATATTATTAAATGTTCTCATGTCGTGCGCACGTGCGTTGCACGTGGTGCCGAATGGCGGGCACGCGTGCGTTGCACGTGGCGCACATGCGCATTATGAGGAGAAGCAGAGCTTCTATATATGGAGAACAAGCTCCTTTTAATATTATTAAATATTCTCATATGGTGCGCACGTGCGTTGCATATGGTGCCGCATGGCGGGCACACGTGCGTTGCATGTAGCGCACATGGCACTTGCGCATATGCGCATTATGGGGAGGAGCATGCTCCTATCTTGGAGAACTAAGCTCCTTTGGAGAACTAAGCTCCTTTGAGTATTGATTCCTTTGAGAATTTAACTCTACCCTTTCTAAGAGGTATCCTCTCTTATTTAAATGGGAGTGGTAGAGAAGACATCTATCCTTTTCCCGATGTGGGACTAAAAAATGCATTCCCCATGTAGTAGAGCATTACTTTATATTACACGTGCATAACACATTTGCTCATAACTTTTGATCTCGGATGAATTATGAGGCCCATAATATATCAAATCGAAGGTCTTTTCGAGATGCTTTCAATATCATCAGAATTTAGCCATTTCTCATTCCGGATTTTGTCAAAATACAGCTCGAAAAATACTGGTTCGCATCTTCTTCCTTAGATCACATGTGCATAGACATTTGCTCATAACTTTTAATCCCGGATGAATTATGAGGCCCATAATATATCAAATCGAAGGTCTTTTCAAGATGCTTTCAATACCATCAGAATTTAGCTATTTCTCATTCCGGAGTTTTTCAAATTACAGTTCGGAAAATACTGGTTCGCATCTTCTTCCTTAGATCACATGTGCATAGACATTTGCTCATAACTTTTGATCCCGGATGAATTATGAGGCCCATAATATATCAAATCGAAGGTTTTTTCGAGATGCTTTCAATACCATCATAATTTAACATTTCTCATTAGGGAGTTTATCAAAATACAGGCCAAAAAATACTGGTTCGCATTTTCTTAAGCGTATCGCTGCCATTTGATACCTTGGACTCTTTTGCGCAGAAATTTTCGGCGGGAACAAATGCCCGCAACTACTTTGCCCACGTAAGTATATATGTGGGTGAAGTAGTGCAGAGTAATGCATAGCGTATGACCAGTTTCGGGTTGGTATATAAATTTCAGAATCTTGATCTGAGAAGATAACGAGCGGACACGAGCGTCGTCATTTATCATTGACTCAAATCTCGACTCTTAAAAGATATAGTTCCAAACTCTCAATTCCATGAGCCGCACCCTTCTATTTCTTTATGTTTTACTCTGGTGTGAAGTAGTTTATATGCTCATGAGTAACTTCTCCATTTCAGTGGTATGTAGCTTTAGTAAGTGTGGCTCATAGATGGTCCATCTTAACCTCTTTGTAGGGCAGTAATGGCTTTGAAGACAGGGATAGGATCTGCCACCTAAGACTTTTCAACTTTATGAGCCGTGAGGGTCTTATAAAGACTTTTCTCCCTACGGATCGAGAGGATCTCGTAGGTGTATTTTCTCCTTAGTAATCGTGAGGATTCCTAAGTGCGTTTTCTCTTATAAGTCGTAAGGATCTTATAAGAGAATTTTCTCCCTTACAAGTCGAGAGGTCTCGTAAGTGGTTGGTGAGTTGACTTGTTTCCGAGTCGAAGTATTGCTCCGACGGGGAGGTCGTTGGCTGATTTGTTTCCGCGACGGAGGTCATTGGCTGACTTGTTTTCGAGACGGAGGTTCTTGGCCGTGAGTACTCAACGGGCAGCATGGCTCGAGCAAAGCACTTCTCATTTCCACCATTTGGAACAAGAAGCAGCTTTAAAGCTGAAGGAGCTTCAGGTGTCTTCAAGCGAAACTGCTCGCCTACGTGCTGAAGTTGAGGCGAACGCTGCCGAGGTGAAGGCCGTCTTTGAGGGCCTTCTGGAGCGTATCTCACATGGGCTAAACTTGAAGCGAAAGCTTGATGTTGCTGAGCATGACACTCCAGGCCGTGAAGCCGCTCATCAGGCCATTAAGGAGCAGCTTGCATCTGTCTTGCAGCAGCGGGCTCAAGTAGAGGCAGAACTGGCGGTGGTAGCCGATCGGGAAAAGGCATGGAAGGAAGTGTGCGAACAACTGATAAAGCTACTTAACACGCTTCCTTCCCAGTAGCTGCCTCTGTATCAATGTATTTGTAAAATTTTCCCTTTAAATAATATGTATCCATTCTTTATTCTTTTGTACGATTCATCTTGTATTTGATTGAAGTCAATGAATAAAGATACACATTTTCTTTTGCAATGGCTTGTATGCTCTTTTGCTTTCTGCCTTCTCTTATTATCAGCATGTTGTCTTTGATAAATATAATTGGCAGATAACTTAGTTTTTTCCAAGAGATAGCGATGGCTTAGGCCGCAGGTTCAGATCTGCTGCCTAAGACTTTTCAACTCTATGAGCCGTGAGGGTCTCATAGAGACTTTTCTCCCTACGGATCGAGAGGATCTCATAGGTGGATTTTCTCCTTAGGAATCGTGAGGATTCCTAAGCGTGTTTTCTCTTACAAGTCGTAAGGATCCTATAAGAGAATTTTCCCCTCTTACGAGTCGAAAGGACCCGTAAGCGGTTGTTTCCCTCCTTGTCGAAACTCGACTTTGGAGAGTGAGACCCGTGAATAGTATGCAAGAGACCGTTTTAGACCGACTTGCAGGGTCCCATTGTTCAGGAAACAAGTTTTTTAATCCCTGCTGCCTGAGCCTTCATCTTGCAAGTTGAGACGAATCGGGGATTTCCCGCGGAGACACTGGTTTCTCTGCGAGCCGATGCGAATCAGGATGTTCTCATCAAGGACGCCGGTTTCCCTGAATTGAAGTATTTGCCAAGGATTATTTGTTTCCCTGGTGTTGAAACGAATCGAGAATTTCCCGCGGAGACACTGGTTTCTCTGCGAGTCGACGCGAATCAGGAGGCTTTCATCAAGGACGCTAGTTTCCCTGAATTGAAGTATTTGCCAAGGATTATTTATTTCCCTGGTGTTGAAACGGATCGAGAATTTCCCGCGGAGACACTGGTTTCTCTGCGAGTCGACGCGAATCAGGAGGCTCTCATCAAGGATGCTAGTTTCCCTGAATTGAGGTATTTGCCAAGGATTATTTGTTTCCCTGGTTTGAAACGGATCGAGAATTTCCCGCGGAGACACCGGTTTCTCTGCGAGTCGACGCGAATCAGAAGGCTCTCATCAAGGACGCTAGTTTCCCTGAATTGAGGTATTTGCCAAGGATTATTTGTTTCCCTGGTGTTGAAACGGATCGAGAATTTCCCCCGGAGACACTGGTTTCTCTGCGAGTCGACGCGAATCAGGAGGCTCTCATCAAGGACGCTAGTTTCCCTGGATTGAGGTATTTGCCAAGGATTATTTGTTTCCCTGGTGTTGAAACGAATCGAGAATTTCCCACGGAGACACTGGTTTCTCTGCGAGTCGACGCAAATCAGGAGGTTCTCATCAAGGATGCTAGTTTCCCTGAATTGAGGTATTTGTCAGGGATTATTTGTTTCCCTGGTGTTGAAACGGATCGAGAATTTCCCGCGGAGACACTGGTTTCTCTACGAGTCGATGCGAATCAGGAGGCTCTCATCAAGGACGCTAATTTCCCTGAATTGAGGTATTTGCCAAGGATTATTTGTTTCCCTGGTGTTGAAATGAATCGAGAATTTCCCGCGGAGACACTGGTTTCTCTGCGAGTCGACGCGAATCAGGAGGCTCTCATCAAGGACGCTAGTTTCCCTGAATTGAGGTATTTGCCAAGGATTATTTGTTTCCCTGGTGTTGAAACGGATCGAGAATTTCCCCCGGAGACACTGGTTTCTCTACGAGTCGACGCGAATCAGGAGGCTCTCATCAAGGACGCTAGTTTCCCTGAATTGAGGTATTTGCCAAGGATTATTTGTTTCCCTGGTGTTGAAACGGATCAGGAATTTCCCGCGGAGACACTAGTTTCTCTGCTAGTCAACGCGAATCAGGATTTTCTTCGTCAAGGATGCTTGTTTTCTCGAGTCGAAGGATTTTGCCGAAGACACTGGTTTCTTCGGAGTTGAGACGAACCGTCGAGATTTGGCTTCGTTTTCTGGCGGAGCCTGTTGGGAAAGTATGGTTCCCTCTTCGTTTGCGCCCTTGGATTGTATACAGGGATCGATATGATCTCAACTGTAGGGCCAAATTTTTATCATCATTTTTTTTGTTTTATTTCCATGATGCTCTATCATTTCAGCTTTTATATCGCGAAGGTCGCGATTGCCCAATCATTTCGGCTATTTTTTGCGGTGCCCAATCATTTCGGCTATTTATTTTATTTTTACTCGCTGCTTTTTATTGAGAGTTGCCCAATCATTTCGGCTTTTTATTTTATTCTTACTCGCTGCTTTTTATTGCGAGTTGCCCAATCATTTCGGCTATTTTGTATGCATACGTTTTTACTTGCTGCTTTTTATTGCAAGTTGCCCTATCATTTCGGCTATTTCGTATGCATGTGCGGCCTACCGGCTTTTCACCGTAAACCTGAAATTAGACGTCGATTTCGGCATCAGCACCGCTACAACTGGGATATTGCCAGGAGTGAATCATCATCTGCCTCTGTCGATGTCGAACAAAGGTACCTTAGCGACCAGGGTTAAGGTCCTGTCGACTAAGGCTTTTGACTTCATGAGCCGTAAGGGTCTCACAAAGGTATTTCTCCCTACAAGTCGTGAGGATTTTTTAGGTGTATTTTTTCCTTAGGAATCGTGAGGATTCCTAAGTGTATGTTCCTCTGTAAGTCGTAAGGATCCTACAAGAGGGTTTTCTCCTTGTAAGTCGAGCGGACTTATAAGGGTTGTTCATCATGCGCACATATCCCCAATCACGAATGAAATTTGGTTAGGGAAATGTTTATTCGCGCCCGTGGATTGTATACAAGGGTCAGTATTGAGCCACTTGTAGGGCAATATTAGAGGTTGTGGGGGTTGCTTAAGCACAGGTTTAGGTCTCTGTAACTTAAGACTTTCAAATCTTATGAGCCGTGAGGGTCCCATAAGAGAGTTCTCCTTACGAGTCGTGAGGATCTCGCAAGTGTATTTTCTCTTTAGGAATCGTGGGGATCCCTACGTGGGTTGCTCCCTTGTGAGTCGTAAGGATCTCACACGGGTGGTTTCTCCTTACAAGGTCGAGAGGACCCTATAAGTGTCCTTTAACGAGGTTGCGCCCTTTCAGGTTTTCACAAACACTCGCCGGTAGTCCTACCGTTTTTACTCACGGAGCCCTTTCGGGTTTTCATCCGTGCCCTTTTTGCTTATGGACATACCCCTTTTTTTTATTCTTTTTATTTTTATATACTTTTTTTTTACGAGGTCGCGCCCTTTCGGATTTTCACGAACACTCGCCGGTAGCCCTGCTGTTTTTACTCACGAAGCCCTTTAGGGTTTTCATCCGTACCAATTTTGCTTATGGACATACCATTTATTATTATTTTTTTATTTATATATATATATATATTTTATTCATCTCGTCAGCCTAAGGATGCTGCGGTATTAGTTTAAGAACGTTTTGGTCCACCATTAGTTTAAGGACGTTTCGGTCCGTCATTATGAGAAGGCTGGCTACTGTTTATAAAGTTTGAGCTTAGGAAGATAGCGAGTGGACATAGTCGTCGTCATCTATCATTGACCTAGGCAGAGACTCGCTAAGCGTAGTATTTCTTTAGGAATCGACCATTTATTGGCCTGTAAGGCCTTTCACCGTGCATATCCATGAGTAGATAGGCTCCACCCTGGTAGACCTTGTCTATGATGTACAGGCCTTCATAGTTTGGCTCGAATTTTCCCCGTTTGGCACGATTGGGGATCATAGGCCTCTCGACCACTAGCACGAGTTCGCCTTGGCGAAATGTCCTTGGCCTGGTCAATTTTTCATATGAGCGCGTCATCTTCGCTTTATAAGCTTCCAGATTTTGTTGCCCTATGAGCCGGGTTTCATCAAGGGCATCAAGCTCCTCAAGCCGAAGGTGAGCGTTTTCTTCGTCCGTTAGCTCGTATTGGAATGCCACTCGTAGAGAGGGTAACTCTATCTCGAGGGGGAGTACTGCTTCTGTACCGAATACCAACGCATATGGCGTTGCGTTCGTGGCCGTCTTGAACGTAGTTCGATATGCCCAAAGAGCCTCTTGTAGCCTCTCATGCCAGTCCTTCTTATTTCGGGACACCGTTTTCTTCATGATCTTTGTTAAGGTCTTGTTGAAGGACTCAGCTAGACCATTAGCTCGCGGATTATAAATCGAGGAATATCTCCATTCTATATTGTGTTGTTACGCGAAGCGACTGATCTTGTGGCTTCTGTAAGCTGGCCCGTTATCGGAGATGATCCGTCGCGGAGTTCCAAACCGATATATGCGTGCGTCTTGAAGAAATGGAGGATATTCTCCGTCTTCACTTCCCTCAGCGGTACTGCCTCTGCCCATTTGGAGAAGTAGTCAGTCGTCGCCAGGATGAAGCGATGTCCTCTAGACGATGCTGGTTCGATGGGGCCGACTATGTTAGTTCCCTACATTTTAAACGGCCAGCTAGCCACTGTCGGGTGTAGCGGATTTGGATGCTGGTGGATAAAGTCCCTATGGAATTGGCATGAGTGGCATTGCTTCGCATATTCGAGGCAATCCTGAATCATTGTGGGCCAGTAGTAGCCCATCCGTTTGATTTTCAACTTCATCTTTAGGCCCGCTTGGTGAGAACCGCAGAGTCCGTCATGAACTTCCTGAACGACTCTTTTTGCTTCGTCAGGTCCCAGGCATCTCAACCACAAAGAATCGAACGACCTCCTGTAGAGAGTATCATTGACAAGGGCGAAAGACAGAGCTCGTTTCGTAAGCTGATGTCTTGAGGACGCATCTTCGGGCGTTCGATGGTATTTGACATAGTCTAAAAAGACTTCCCTCCAGTCCTCAGCCTTTTCTCATTCTTTTATTTGTAAGGTCGTCTGCTCAGTCGCTCCCTTTTCTTCGGATGATTCCGGAGGTATTTCTGCTGGGGCAAGCACCTGACGGCTTTGTACCACGATTCTTACGTCATCGAGGTTCTCATCAGCCAGTTCCTTAGCGAGCTTGGCCAACGCGTCCGCTTTGCTGTTTTCCGCGCGCGGTATATTTTCCAAAGTGTAGGCAGGAATTTGGGTCAACAATTGTTGCACTTTTTCGCCGTACTTCATCAATTCTGGTTTGCATGTTTGGTAGTCGTCGTTTACTTGACTAACGACCAGTTGGGAATCTCCATATATGAGGAGGTTTTCAATTCCCATGTCGATGGCGATCTCGAGGCCTGCTATCAAAGCTTCGTATTCGGCTTCATTGTTTGTCCTCGGCTCTGTTGGGAAGAAAGCAAAACGCATTATCCCTCCCTGTGGAGTTACAAAGATGAGTCCTACCCCCGATTTGATTATAAGGGTACTTTGTTTGTGCTTCTTTACGGAAGATGCTCCATCGAAATAAAACTCCCATGGGGTATCACCACCGTCGATCGCGTCAAACGCATGTTCGTCTGGAAGATCGCAATTTAGAGGAGAATCGGCGGCTATCGGATGCTCAGCGAGGAAATCGGCGATGGCCTGGCCTTTTACTGCCTTGAGAGGCTGATAGGTTATTGAGAACTCCATCAAGAGCAGGGCCCATTTAGCGAGTCGTCCAGTTAATATGGCCTTTGACATTAAATATTTAAAAGGGTCCACCTTTGAAATGAGACGGACCTCATGCGCCAACGCATAGTGCCTGAGCTTTGTTATCGCGAAGATTAACGCCAAGCAATGTTTTTCGATGGGGGAGTAGTTGCTTTCTGCCCCCAGTAGAACTTGACTTAAGTAGTAGAGTGCTCTTTCTTTCCCTTGATCGTTCTCTTGTGCCCATAGTGCGCCTAAGGAACCTTCGAGGGCGGTTGTATAAAGAATGAAGGGCTTTCCCTTGACCGGAGCAGCCAACACTGGCGGGTTCTGCAGGTATTGCTTGATCTCGTCTAGCGCGCTTTGGCATTTTTGGTCCCAGACGAACTGGGTTCCTTTCTTCATCAGGTGGCTGTAAGGATGGCACTTGCCTGACAGGTTGGCTATAAATCGCCGTATATACGCGAGCTTCCCTTAGAGAGACTGCAGCTGTTTGAGAGTCCTTGGCGGAGGCATTTCAATGATCGCCTTGATCTTTGATGGATCTATCTCAATACCTCGATGTCGGACGATGAATCCCAGGAATTTGCCCAAGGAAACTCCGAATGCACACTTGAGCGGGTTCATCTTCAAGTTATATTGCCGAAGGCATTGAAATACAGTCTTCAGATGCTCGAGATGTACCTCGTATGATTTGCTTTTAACCACGAGATCGTCAATATAGCATTCGACGATTTCGTGTATAAGGTCATCAAAGATCTGTGTCATGGCTCTCTGATAAGTAGCACCGGCGTTCTTTAAACCGAAGGGCATCACTTTATAACAGAATATTCCCAAAGGGGTCCTGAAGGCGGTGTGCTTCTGGTCTTCGGATGCATTTTTATCTGATTATACCCTGATGAGCCGTCCATGAAGGAGAAAACCTCATGAGTGGACATATTGTCTATCATCAGTTCGGTGACTGGCACTGGGAAATCGTCTTTCGGGCAAGCTTTATTGAGATCCCGGAAGTCCACGCATATGCGTACTGTCCCATTTTTCTTCATCACCGGGATGATGTTGGCGATCCATTCAGGGTATTGAAGTTCCTGGATGAAGCCAGAGTCGATCAGCTTCTTGACCTCGGCGTTGATACTCATCTCAAGCTCGAGCCGCATTCCTCTTGGTGCTTGCTTGACTGGCTTGACACCTGGGGATATCGCCAATCTGTGCACAGCAATTTCTGGATCTAATCCCGGCATTTCGGAAAAGTTCCATGCGAAACAATCTTTGTGCTGCATAAACAGGTCTTTTAATGAAGCCACCTTCTCATCAGACAGCAGCTCGCTAATGAATGTCGGTCGCGGATCGTTCGCCGTTCCCAACTCAATTTTCTTGAGGTTATCTGCAGTGGTATGGATTCCATCTTCTAGCTCTTTTGGCGCAGGTGGGAACTCTGAGATCACCTCGTCGTTGCTGTTTTCAAAGCACCGGGGAAGGTCATCCATGTTCTCGGGCTCTCCTTTTGATATCGTTATCACGTGACAAGTACGAATTCGCTTCCAATCCCAATGTGGAACCGGTTTGTTCCCCCAATCAGAGCAAGGCTCTGTTTGAATTTCAAAAATTCAAATTTTGAAGCAACGCTTCAGATCCCGTGCGCTGCGCGCAACGCGCCACGTGTCAGAAGTTGACACGGCAGCACAACGCCCAAGGCAGTGCGTCCAATCAGAGCAAGGCTCTTTAAAAAACATAAGCAACACTCAACTGCGCAAGCGCAGCGCTGCGCGACACGTGTCTGCGCAGTTGCGCAAGCACAACTGCGCAAGCGCACCGCTGCGCGACACGTGTCCGCGCAAGTGCACAGCTGCGCGACACGTGTCTGCGCAGTTGCGCAAACACTGTTGCGCAAGTGCACTGCTGCTCGACACGTGTCTGCGCAGTTGCGCAAGTGCAGTTGCGCAAGCGCTTCACTGCGCGACACGTGTCATGCGCTGGGGAGTTGCGCAAAAACAGAATGAAGATTTAAGGAAATTTTTTTTTCTGTTCTTGTTAAAACAAGAAGATTTCTTCTGTAAAACAGGGGCCTTTGGATCAAAGATCCAACGGTGGGGAAAATTCCCCAAATCACCCAGAAAAAGATCTTTTTAACAAATTTAACTAATTTTTTAGCACTATAAAAAGGACCCCAGACCTCATTTCAAAAAGAGAGAGAGACATCTGGATAGAAAAAAAAAAGAAGAGAGAAGAGAACTCTTGAGAACTCCTTGAGAATACAAAAAAAAGAGAAAGGTAAAAACCTTTAAAATAAGAGAAAATTCTCTTAGGAATAGATCATTGATCTAAGAACAAGATCAGTGATCTTCAATAAATAAATAAATAAATAAATAAAAATAATAAAAAAATAATAATAAAAAAATAGTGCCTTGCACTTGCTATGAACCTTTGGTTCTCTGAAACAAGGAAAAACTTGTTTTTTCTTTGATCTAAATTTAGATCAAGAAATTAAAAAAGTGCTTTGCACTTCTGTTCTTGAATCTAAAAGATTCCTAGTGCTTTGCACAAATGCAATGCATTACTTGAAGGGCCAGACCCAAATCAAAAAGACCTAGCAGGCCTAAAAAGGGCAGAGCCCAAAACAAATTGATGCTCTGCATCCTTTCTGGGTAAAGCCCAAATAAGAATAAAAAGAAATGCAATGTAAAAGCAACTGGACTTAGCCCAATCGTGGCCATAAGTCCTTAAATTAAACTGACTGAGCAAATTGGCTCTCCTAAATCAATCTACATCCGGTTCGAGGGTACATCTCCGAACTCCTTTGACATCCGTCGTTGTAATTCCTCAACGACGTCAAAGAGGTGACGGGTCCCGACGACCACACACCCATATGGACTGTGGGGTCCTTAAACTCGTGGACCGAAACGTCCTTAAACTAATATCGGACCGAAACATCCTTAAACTAATATCGGACCGAAACGTCCCTAAACTAATGATGGACCGAAACGTCCCTAAACTAATATTGGATCGAGACGTCCCTAAACTAATATTGGACCGAGACGTCCTTAAACTAATATTGGACCGAGACGTCCTTAAACTAATATTGGGCCGAGACGTCCCTAAACTAATATTGGACCGAAACGTCCTTAAACTAACATTGGACCGAAACGTCCTTAAACTAATGATGGACCACCACGTCTCTAAACTGGCGATGGACCGAAACGTCCTTAAACTAATGATGGACCACCACGTCCCTAAACTGGAATGCAGACCACCACGTCCCTAAACTGGAGCATGGACCGCAACGTCCCTGAACTACCTATGGACCACTACGTCCCTAAACTGGAACAATAGAGCCTCCAAATGCTCTTTTGCCGGATCTAAACGATCCCGTTTAAGTTGATCTTAGCCCCCAAACACGGCTAACGTATCCTTAAACATTTAAACGGACTATAAAACTCCAAATCAACCTTGGTTCAAGGGTACATCTCTGAACTCCTCTGACATCTGTCGTTGTAATCCTTCAACGACGTTAGAGAGGTGACGAGTCCCGATGGTCAGATATTAAACGGATTATCACGTTAAGTTGATCTTAGTCTCAAACAGGACTATCGTATCCTTAACGAACGTTTAAGTTGATCTTAGCCGCAACGCGACTAATGCATCCTTAAACTAAAAACACCAAACCCAAATCTAAGTAAATACGGATTTGGACTAATCCACGTCCTACGGGCGACGGCATTACTCAGTCTCCGTATACAATCCACGGGCAACCACAAACAAAACAAACACACACGACACGAAGTGAAATTCTGGAGAAGGAGAAAGTTGTTACCGCGATGCGGTAGCATAATTAACTGCAGGGGCTTGCGCTTGCAGGGAAAAGCGTCCCCACAATCAAAAACCCCTCAAGCGAGAGGGAATCTGACGAAGTCTGCTACATCGGCCGCATCCGTCTAAACCTCCGATACACGGTGCCATAAATCAACTTGGCATCTTCGGAGAGGTGGACGGATAAAACCAAATAGCATCTGCCCCGAATCTCAGCGTCAGGACATCGCAGTCTTGTGCGCCGTCTTTCGGAGGGGAACAGATTCTGGCACGCCCGGTGGGACCTCTTCCTCTTTCCACTCCACACTTCATGTGTCGTCTTCGCGAACCAATCGCGGTTTGTTAAATGGTTGTCTTCGGATTTCAAGCTACTAAGATTTGGTCTTTTACCTGGCGCAGAATCCAAGATTCAATGGCCTCTAACTGCACCAACTGCTCGAAATGCCACTGCAACGGACGCTCTACCTCACCAGGAGGTGTAGCATATGGACCCCAAGCAGCTTCCTTCCTCGCTCTGCCGGTAGACCAGGTGACCCAAGCCACCACCGGCTTGTTCTTCGGGACCATGATCCCACCTACAAGCTTCTCTGCACCAATACCTGCACCGGAAGTAAGCAAAAAGTTGGTCTTCGACCGGCTCACTGCTACGACGGCCCCTGTCAACGGGTCGCCCGTTACCAAACCAACAGCCTCCGTTTTCGCCAGGCTAGATCAGAACTATAGACTGGCCGTCCTAAAGAGGGCAACGGCCGCTGCCCCGGAAGACGTTAAAGCGGTTTCTCCCATCAAAGAATCGGTCTTCGCGAGATTGACGATTCCCACTCTTGCCCCTATTAGTCAAAGGACATCAGTCTTCAATAGGCTGACATTGGCAGTCACCCCACATTCAAACAGGGGGCAAAAAGAAACTATCTCAAATTTCGAACCAATCCCGATGGCTCGTCGTGCGCGACGTTGCCATTGGCAACGAGTGAGGAAGGCAGGGGGCAACTCTCCCTCAGGGCTAACTCCACCGGCTCCAGTGGTGGAAGTCAACGCTGCTGTTCCAACTGGGAACAGCTTTGAGCTGCTGAGAAGGGTACGGAAGAACTCTCCAACCGCTACATTGAAGAGATCTCCTCCGCCTATGGACAAAGCTCCAGAAACAAAGCAGGAACAGCCCCCTCAACGGCTGTCGTCAAAAATTTATAAAGTTTGGCGGAGGGTTCAAGACTCCGTGATTGACCCGGACCACTTTCATCGCCAGAAAAAGGCAAAGGTGGAAAAAGACAAAAACCGCCCCGTTAAACAACAGAGGGCAACAATTGCTAGGATGCCCACTTCAACGGTCCACAAAAGAAGGAAGCCAAAGAAAGCTCCCGTGACAGCGGCAAAGGTTAAAAATGATGAACCTAAACGCCCTAAGTCAGGAGGCATAACAGTTCACACGGTTTACATGGCATCAGGAAAAGAAGACAGCCGTGCATCAACGGGTCATAGACCGCTTACACGGTCAGTGACCAAGGCTCAGGAGCAACAACAGAAGCTCCAGGAAATGATGAACGCCATGGCTGCACTCACAGGGCCAAAAGAAAGCCCTGGAACCTCTTTAGATGAACGTCAGGAACAAGAGACTGACGCCGAGTTCCTTCGCCGAATATTGGAAAAGAAGGACAAAGAGGCTGCTGAACAAGCGGCCAACATACAGCGTATGGGCCTCCTCTTCCAGGACATGATAGGGATGATGATACAACAAGATCCCCCGAATGAAGAACCTCCGATCGTCCTTGGAGACGATAGGGGAGAGACATCGAATCCTCAGCCCATTCTATCAACGGCTAAAGAGGATACAATCTCTAAAACTGATCTGGACGAATACATAGCCCAGCAAATAAGGGTTCATCATGCGGCCGAAGCAGCCGGCCACGTCGTAAAAACGGGGCGGCCATATCCAGGCTGGTATGACCAAATCAAGTACCCGCCGGGTTACACAATTCCCAAGTTCCATGTCTACAAGGGGACCGGCAATCCCCATCAGCATGTTGCCCAGTTCAGGGCGCTTTGCGGTAACACCGGCGGCGATGACAAGCTTTTGCTCCACCAGTTCGTTGGAAGTCTATCAGATACGGCGTTCGAGTGGTACTCTGAACTCCCTAATGATTCTATTAAAACCTTCGCGGAAACGGAGCTGCTGTTTACCCAACGCTTTGCAAGTGCCAGTGAACGTACCCCGATGACGGCACTGATTAACGCTAGGGTAAAACCCGGCGAGACATGGGTTCAGTACGCTATACGGTGGCGTAATCTATGGTCGAAGTGTGAGCAGCGCATAGAAGAAGCCCCTGCGGTGGGAATGTTTGTTGGAACCCTTGATCCACAAGCAACCATCTCACAGTTTATGATGTTCTTTAAGCCGACTACCTTCCAGGCTTTGATTGACAAACTAGCGCAGATGGACCAGATGGGCCATAAACCCCCTCTCCCAAAGCCGGACTCCCGAAATGACAAAGGAAAGGGAAAAGCGATCGTTATCGCTAATGCTCAACAACAACCGAACGACTCGAAGCCGGTTGCTCGTCCAAACAATACGCGCCCGTACGTACCCCTTGAGGATAGGATGGGACGTCCTTATTCCTTCCCCCGCGATAAAACGAGGAGGTTATTCGAGCTGGCGTTGCGCAACAGACTCATAAATCTACCGGATCCAAAACGTCCGTTGCAACCAAGTGACGTCAACGAGCCCAACTACTGTCCTTATCATCGAGTACTAGGCCACCCGATCGAAGATTGCTACGTTTTCAAGAATTGGCTTGAAAACCAATACCGATAGGGCAAGTTCGCGTTATCTGACAAATGGAAGGTGAATCCCCCGCAGCCCCACACCTCTAAGGAGACGAATACGTCAGGGGCAACATGCTCCGTCATCGAAGAAGCTCCTTAAGAGGTCGTATTATCAGCCAAGACAAAGAGGATGCTAAACGATCTTCAGATATGTCCAGCGGTCAAGTGGAAGAACCCATTGGAGCCACAAATTATGGAGGGAATGCTAAAACCTCGTCTGATTCAAAAGATTGGTGGAAGTGGCCCAAACACTCATAACCAGCCGTCAAAATCTTCGAAAAAGAAGAAGAAGAAATCTAAGAAGCCCGTGAAGCCTGGCGACAAGCGCACAGACTTACAGAAGCAAATTGACGCGCTGGAGGAATACAATCAGAGGGCACGAACCCCCATTACATTCCAAGAGTTCCTCAGCCATGTCTTTCAAGAAGAGGATGAGGGAGAAAGTTCATCAGATGAATCCGAGGAATATGTGGCGAGCTGTCATATGATTTCCCATTCGATCACGAATGATGAGGAGATTCCTTGCACCGAAAAGCTGGGGGCAGATCCTGAGCCAAAAGTTCTGGGGCCATCAGATGAAGTAATTGACGCACTCCTTAATGAAGCTCGATTGAAAAGTAAAGCTGATCGGGAGCACGAGGCGGCTATATTTGAAAGGGCCAAGCACCAGCGACTTGATGAAGGAGCTGAGACGATCCCGCTGGAGCAAAACACCTCCGCTACCGACAAAAGCCAACTCAGGATGAGGAAAAAGTTCGCTAAAGCCATATCAATGGGCATGAAGCTACCATCCTCTGAAGGAAACATCGCCGGTGAAGTGGAAACGCACCCCTCGTATTGCTTATATCATCAGAGGATTTCGCACCCCATTCAAGAGTGCAAAGCTTTCGATAGATGGTGGCAAGGATACGTTGCTCATCGACAACGCTTTAAGCGGGAAAAACGTAAAACTCGTCGGGAGCAGAGAAATACGACCGAAGGGCTTAAAAGAACTGCTGGCGATTGTTATATGGTTAACACCGGTGGATCACAAGTGCCTACATTCGGGAGTGATTCTGATGAAGAGCTAGAACTTGCCCCTCTCTTTAAAGAGTCCGCTTCAGGAAAAGAAGAAGAACCGAAGGTCTGCGAAAATATCCGGCTGCGGAATCGGACGCTGCCTGAAAAGAACCTCGGACCCTTGAACAGAAAAGATAAAGGGAAAGAAAAGGTCTCTGAAGATATCATCTTAGATGACCAAGCGGCGGAAGAGTTAAACGCCAAGAACCCGCCGAAGAGAAATAAGGTAGACTACAACGTTTTGGCGCATCTGAGGAAGCTGCCCTCACAGCTCAGCATTCTTGACGCCCTTTTGCTATCAAAAGAGGCGAGAGATTCGTTGATTAAGGCGCTCCAAGACCCGGAACAATTCCAAGCATGCCTGGCCGAGGAAAAGATGAAGGATGAATTAGAGGAAGTGCACATGGCTGATGTTACTTTTGGTGATGAAGACCTTCTACTTGGGACGTGCGAACACAATCGCCCTCTCTATGTCTCGGGATACTGCCATGATATAAGGATAGGCAAAATCCTGATCGATAACGGGTCGTCTGTTAACCTACTCAACGTGCGGGTGTTGAAGGAAATCTGCATGAGCGTCCAGCACCTTGCTCGGGACAAGATCACCATCTCCGGGTTCGACTCCCAATCGTCAAAGACTCTTGGATCTGTGATACTGACGCTACGCTTCAGGCTACTCGTCACGGACATTAAGTTCCACGTCATAGACGCCAAGACATGCTACAACGCTTTGCTCGGCCGACCATGGTTACACGAGTATAACATCATCCCTTCTACACAACATCAGTGTATGAAGTATTTTAAGGATGGTTTCGAGTATACCGTGACGGGAGAACTGAACCCGTTCTCTGTGAACGAGGTCCGCAAATATGAAGATGCCAAATACTTCTTGCCGGATTTCGAAGACACGGAGAAGTGTCACAAGCCGGAAAATAAAACTAACGCCACCATCCCTGTCTTCAGCAGTGATACCGAGGAGGAAGAGGAGATCGTTTATTCGGGTCCGCCCCAACATAACAAGCCAGGACCGTCCACTCCTACATTGGTCTTTGGTAGTGACTCGGAGGATGAGGTCCATGTCGTATTCTCTGCTCGACCTTCAATACAAGCTTCCGCTGACGAAGAGCAAAGTCTGCAAGTCGCCATGGTGCCGCCTAAACATCATAAAGAACTGGACGCACTTAATATCTACAGTGTAGAAGAGCTGCGGACATTCTATATCCCTCCCAGGCGAGAAAACGAGAAGGCAATCCTATTCTACCGTTCTGAAGAAAACAAGGTGGAAAAAGAAGTCTGGCATGGCGCGGATCCCACGCTCGACAGGCTTCAGCCTATCCGTCTTCCCAGATATTATACAGAAGGTTTGAAGAAGCTGCTGAAACGCCAGGGGATATCCTTCAAACAGACCGTTAGAGAGGCCAAATTCTATGACAGGGTCTGGAACATTCCCGGGATCCAACGCAAACTGCCTAACGGGAGAATGGAAACAAGAGGGCTTGGATACATCCGTTCAAAGAAACGAGAGTTACTACCCGGCTGCTACGTCGTATATGACCTTGATGAAGAAGCGGATGCTCAATGGGAAGACGCTAATCCTAAGCCAGTGAAAGTTCCAGATGCAAAAGAACCCGGTCCGTCGTTCGAGGAACAAATGGACAGACTTATAAAGAAAGCTGGTCAAAAGGTCCGAGATGATCACAACCGTGAGACGGCCATCTACGAGAAAGCCAAGACGCGACGCCTTCTCCGACAGGCTGTAAAGGATGAAAATGCCGCTCCTTGTCAACCTGTTATAAAGAAGGCTCAGCTCAAAAGCAGAAATAAGTCGAAAGGCCAAAAAGGCACTCAACAAAAACAAAGCCGGGCTAAGAAGCCACGCAAATGGGAGTCGAGCGTTATTGGTCTATCCCTTATGAAGAAAATGGGGCGAGCATACTCGTTTCCTCGGGACAAGACGAAGAAAATACTTGATCTCGCCCTGAAACATCAAATGCTTACATTGCCGGAATCTAAACACCCTGAACAAGCAGGCGAAGCCTCACACCCGGACTATTGCTCTTACCATCGAGTAGTAGGTCATCCTCTTGAAGATTGCTTCACCTTCAAGAATTGAGTCAAAAATCAATATCAGCTTGGTAAATTCGCTCTGTCCAACAACTGGAGGGTAACACCACCACAAAAGCACGAGCCTAAGGCCACGAAAGAAAAACCAGTTCCACATTGGGATTGGAAGCGAATTCGTACCTGTCACATGATAACAATACTGCAAGAAGAATCCGAGAACATGGACAGCCTTCCCTGGTGCCTCGAAAACAGTAATGATGAGGTGATCTCAGAATTTCCCCCAGCTCCAAAAGAACTGGAGGATGGAATACATACCACTGCAGATAACCTCAAGAAAATTGAGTTGGGGACGATAAACAATCCGCGACCGACATTCGTCAGCGAGCTGCTGTCTGAAGAGAGGGTGGCTGCGTTAAAAGACGTCCTTGTACAGCATAAAGATTGCTTCGCATGGAACTATTCCGAGATGCCGGGACTAGATCCAGAAGTTGCTGTACATAGACTGGCGATATCCTCGGGTGTCAAGCCAGTCAAACAAGCGCCGAGAAGAATGCGGCTCGAGCTCGAGATGAGCATCAACGCTGAAGTCAAAAAGCTGATAGACTCCGGCTTCATCCAGGAGGTTCAATACCCTGAATGGATTGCTAATATCATCCCAGTGATGAAGAAAAATGGGACGGTGCGCATATACATGGACTTTCGGGATCTCAACAAAGCCTGCCCAAAGGATGATTTCCCAGTACCAGTCACCGAACTGATGATAGACAATACGTCCACGCATGAGATTTTCTCATTCATGGACGGCTCATCAGGATATAATCAAATAAAAATGCATCCTGAAGACCAGAAACATACAGCTTTCCGGACTCCTTTGGGAATATTCTGTTACAAGGTGATGCCCTTCGGTTTAAAGAACGCCGGTGCCACCTACCAAAGGGCCATGACGAAGATCTTCGATGACCTTATACACGAAATCGTTGAATGCTATATCGACGACCTCGTTGTTAAAAGCAAATCATATAAGGAACATCTCGAGCATCTGAAGACCGTATTTCAACGTCTTCGGCAATACAGCTTGAAGATGAATCCGCTCAAGTGTGCATTCGGAGTTTCTTCAGGAAAATTCCTGGGATTCATTGTTCGACACCGGGGTATCGAAATAGATCCGTCCAAGATCAAGGCAATCATGGAAATGCCTCCGCCAAGGACTCTCAAACAGTTGCGGTCTCTCCAAGGGAAGCTCGCGTACATACGGCGATTTATAGCCAACCTCTCAGGAAAGTGCCGTCCTTACAGCCACCTGATGAAGAAGGGAACCCCGTTCGTCTGGGATCAAAAGTGCCAAAGCGCACTAGACGAAATCAAACAGTACCTGCAAAACCCTCCAGTGTTGGCCGCTCCGGTTAAGGGAAAGCCTCTCATTCTTTATACAGCCGCCCTCGAAGGTTCTTTAGGCGCATTATGGGCACAAGAGAACGATCAAGGGAAAGAAAGAGCACTCTACTACTTAAGTCGAGTTCTACTGGGGGCAGAAAGCAACTACTCCCCCATTGAAAAACACTGCTTAGCGTTGATCTTCGCGATAACAAAGCTCAGGCACTATGCGTTGGCGCATGAGGTCCGCCTCATTTCGAAGGTGGACCCTCTTAAATACCTAATGTCAAAGGCCATATTGACGGGACGACTCGCTAAATGGGCCCTGCTCTTAATGGAGTTCTCGATAACGTACCGACCTCTCAAGGCAGTGAAAGGCCAGGCCATCGCCGACTTCCTTGCTGAACACCCGATACCTGCCGATTCTCCCCTAAAATGCGATTTGCCAGACAAACATGCGTTTGACGCAGTCGACAGTAGTGATACCCGTTGGGAGCTTTATTTCGATGGAGCATCTTCCATGAAAAAGCACAAACAAAGTACGCCAATGATCAAATCGGGAGTAGGCCTTATCTTCGTGACCCCACAAGGAGGAATAATGCGCTTCGCTTTCTCCTTAACAGAACCGAGAACGAATAATGAAGCTGAATATGAAGCTTTGATAGCAGGTCTCGAGATCGCCGTTGACATGGGAATTGAAAGCCTCCTCATATATGGGGACTCCCAGCTAGTCGTCAGTCAAGTGAACGGCGATTACCAAACATGCAAACCGGAATTGGTAAAATACGGGGAAAAGGTGCAACAACTGCTGACCCAAATTCCCTCCTATACTTTGGAAAGTATACCACGCGCAGAAAATAGCAAAGCGGACGCGTTAGCTAAGCTTGCTAAAGAACTGGCTGACGAGAACCTCGATGAGGTTAGAATCATGGTACAAAGTCGTCGGGTGCTCGCCCCCGCAGAAATACCTCCGGGATCACCCGAAGAAAAGAGAGTGACTGAACAAGCGACCTTACAAATAAAAGACCATGAGAAGGTTGAGGATTGGAGGGAGGTCTTTATAGACTACTTCAAATCCCACCAAATGCCCGAAGATGCGTCCGCACGACACCAGCTCATGAAACGAGCTCTGTCTTTCACCTTCGTCAATGATACTCTATACAAGAGGTCATTCGATTCTCTGTGGCTGAGGTGCTTAGGACCGGACGAAGCGGAAAGAGTCGTTCAAGAAGTTCATGACGGAATCTGCGGTTCTCACCAAGCAGGCCCAAAGATGAAGTTAAAGATCAAACGGATGGGCTATTACTGGCCCACGATGATTCAAGACTGCATCGAATATGCGAAGCAATGTCACTCATGCCAGATTCATGGAGACTTCATCCACCAGCACCCAAATCCGTTGCATCCAACGGTGGCTAGCTGGCCATTCGAAATGTGGGGGACTGACATAGTTGGCCCTATCGAACCAGCATCGTCTAGGGGACATCGTTTCATCCTGGCGACGACTGACTACTTCTCTAAATGGGCAGAAGCAGTACCGTTAAGAGAGGTGAAGACGAAAAATATCCTCCACTTCTTCAAGACGCATGTCATATATCGGTTTGGAACTCCGCGACGGATCATCTCCGATAACGGGCCAGCTTACAGAAGCCACAAGATCAGTCGCTTCGCGCAACAGCATAATATAGACTGGAGATATTCCTCGGTTTATAACCCGCGAGCCAATGGACTAGCTGAAGCCTTCAACAAGACATTGACAAAAATCATAAAGAAAACGGTGTCCCGTAATAAGAAAGATTGGCACGAAAGACTGCAAGAAGCTCTTTGGGCATATCGAACTACATTCAAGACGGCCACGAACACAACGCCGTACGCGTTGGTGTTCGGTACGGAAGCAGTATTCCCTCTCGAGATAGAGTTACCCTCTCTACGAGTGGCAGTTCACCACGAGCTAACGGACGAAGAAAATGCTCACCTTCGGCTTGAGGAGCTTGACGCCCTTGATGAAACTAGGCTCATAGCGTAATAAAATCTGGAAGCTTATAAAGCAAAGATGACGCGCTCATACGAAAGATTGACCCGACCGAGGACATTCCATCAAGGCGAACTCGTGCTAGTGGTCAAAAGGCTTATGATCCCCAATCGCGCCAAGCGGGGAAAATTCGAGCCAAACTATGAAGGCCCGTACATCATAGATAAAGTTTACCAGGGTGGGGCCTATCTACTCATGGACATGCACGGTGAAAGGTCTTTCAGGCCGATAAACGGTCGCTTCCTGAAGAAATACTACGCTTAATGAGCCACAGCCTAGGTCAATGATAGATGACGACGATCATGTCCGCTCGCTATCTTCCTAAGCTCAAGTTTTATAAGCAGTAGCCAACCTCTCAATGTTGGACCGAAATGTCCTTAAACTAATAGCGGACCGAAATGTCCTTAAACTAATAGCAGACCGAAACGTCTTTAAACTAATACCGCAGCATCCTTAGGCTGACGAGATAAAAAAAAAATAAAAATAAAAAAAATAAAAAATAAAAAAAAACGGTATGTCCATAGGCAAAAAGGGCACGGATGAAAACCCGAAAGGGCTCCGTGAGTAAAAACAGCAGGACTACCGGCGAGTGTTCGTGAAAACCCGAAAGGGCGCGACCTCGTAAAAAAAAAAGAAGAAGAAGAAAATAAAAAGAATAAAAAAAAACGGTATGTCCATAAGCAAAACGGGCACGGATGAAAACCCGAGAGGGCTCCGTGAGTAAAAACAACAGGACTACCGGCGAGTGTTTGTGAAAACCCGAAAGGGCGCAACCTCGTTAAGAAACACTTATAGGGGCCTCTCGACCCTATAAGGAGAAACCACCCGCGTGAGATCCTTACGACTCATAAGGGAACAACACGTTTAGGGATCCCCACGATTCCTAAGGAGAAAATACACTTGCGAGATCCTCACGACTCGTAAGGAGAACTCTCTTATGGGACCCCCACGGCTCATAAGATTTGAAAGTCTTAAGTTACAGAGACCTAAACCTGTGCTTAAGCAACCCCCACAACTTTCGACATTTCCCTACAAGTGGTCCTATATTGGCCCTTATATACAATCCACGGGCGCGAATAAACATTTCCCTAACCAAGTCCCATCCGTGACTGGGGATATGTCCACACGGTGAATAACCCTTGTAAATCCTCTCGATTTACAAAGAGAAAACCCTCCTGTAGGATCCTTACGACTTACAGAGGAACAAAACACTTAGGAACCCTCACGATTCCTAAGGAGAAAATACACCTATAAGATCCTCACGACTTGTAGGGAGAAATAGCTTTGTGAAACCCTTACGGCTCATAAAGTCAAAAGCCTTAGTCGACAGGACCCTAACCCTGGTCGCTAAGCCTCCTTTGTTCGACAATGACAGAGGCAAATGATGATTCGCTCCTGGCGATATCCCAGTTGTAGCGGTGCTGATGCCGAAATCGGTGTCCAATTTTAGGTTTACGGAAAAAAGCCGTTAGGCCGCATATGCATACGAAATAGCCGAAATGATGGGCAACTTGCAATAAAAAAAAGCAGCAAGTAAAATGTATGCATGCGAAATAGCCGAAATGATGGGGCAACTCGCAATAAAAAGCAGCGAGTAAAGATAAAATAAATAGCCGAAATGATTGGGCACCGTGAAAAATAGCCGAAATGATTGGGCAATCGCGACCTTCGCGATATAAAAGCTGAAATGATAGAGCATCACGGAAATAAAACAAAAAAAATGACGATAAAACTTTGGCCCTACAGTTAGGATCACATCGATCCCTGTATACAATCCAAGGGCATAAACAAAGAGAGAACCATACTTTCCCAGCGGGCTCCGTCAGACGACGAAGCCAAACCTCGACGGTTCAATTCAACCGAAGAAGCCAGTGTGTTCAACAAACTCCTCGACTCACGGATACAAACACTCCTTGACGAGAGCCTTCTGATTCGCGTCGACCTGCAGAGCCACCAGTACCTCCGCGGGAATCCTCGACTTGTTTCAAACCCCAAGGAAACAAATAATCCTTGGCGCTTGGGAAACAAATAATCCCTAGCAAACTCCTCGACTCACGGATACAAACACTCCTTGACGAGAGCCTCCTGATCCGCGTCGACTTGCAGAGCCACCAGTACCTCCGTGGGAACCCTCGACTCGTTTCAAACCCCAAGGAAACAAATAATCCTTGGCGCTTGGGAAACAAATAATCCCAGCAAATTCCTCGACTCACGGATACAAACACTCCTGGACGAGAGCCTTCTGATTCGCTTCGACTCGCAGAGCCACCAGTGCCTCCGTGGGAACCCTCGACTCGTTTCAAACCCCAAGGAAACAAATAATCCTTGGCGCTTGGGAAACAAATAATCCCAGCAAATTCCTCGACTCACGGATACAAACACTCCTGGACGAGAGCCTTCTGATTCGCGTCGACTCGCAGAGCCACCAGTGCCTCCGTGGGAACCCTCGACTCGTTTCAAACCCCAAGGAAACAAATAATCCTTGGCGCTTGGGAAACAAATAATCCCTAGCAAACTCCTCGACTCACGGATACAAACACTTCTTGACGAGAGCCTCCTGATCCGCGTCGACCCGCAGAGCCACCAGTGCCCCCGTGGGAATTCTCGACTCGTTTCAAACCCCAAGGAAACAAATAATCCTTGGCGCTTGGGAAACAAATAATCCCTAGCAAACTCCTCGACTCACGGATACAAACACTCCTTGACGAGAGCCTCCTGATCCGCATCGACCCGCAGAGCCACCAGTGCCCCCGTGGGAATTCTCGACTCGTTTCAAACCCTAAGGAAACAAATAATCCTTGGCGCTTGGGAAACAAATAATCCCTAGCAAACTCCTCGACTCACGGATACAAACACTCCTTGACGAGAGCTCCTGATCCGCGTCGATCCGCAGAGCCACCAGTGCCCCCGTGGGAACTCTCGACTCGTTTCAAACCCCAAGGAAACAAATAATCCTTGGCGCTTGGGAAACAAATAATCCCTAGCAAACTCCTCGACTCACGGATACAAACACTCCGTGACGAGAGCTTCTTAACTCATGTCAATTCGCAGAGCCACCACCCTCTCCGCAAGCAAATCCCCGATTCATCTCAATTTGTAAGAAGAAATCTCAGACAGCAAGGATTGAAAAGCTTGCTTCTTGAGCAATGGGGCCCTGCAAGTCAATCCAAACTGGTCTCTTGCATACTATTCACGGGTCTCACTCTCCGAAGTCGAATTTCGACGAGGAGGGAAACAACCGCTTACGAATCCTCTCGACTCGTAAGAGGGAAAATTCTCTTATAGGATCCTTACGACTTATAAGAGAAAACCACACTTAGGAATCCTCACGATTCCTAAGGAGAAAATCCACCTATGAGATCCTCTCGATCCGTAGGGAGAAAAGCCTCTATGAGACCCTCACGGCTCATAGAGTTGAAAAATCTTAGGCAGCAGACCAGAACCTGCGGCCTAAGCCATCGCTATTTCCTAAGGAAGTCGGAATACTCGTTTTAGACATCCATCAACCATGGTTATTAAGACAGCCTGCTGACAATAAAAAAAAGAGAAGCTACAGAAAGAATATCCGGTCTACATTTGATCTGGCGTGCGTGACGCATTCATTTATGCATGGGCAGAAGACTCAGGACGAGAAATAAGACAAGCTGAAATAGAAAAGGGAAGGGTTTCCATTCATACTGCTAAAAAAAAAAAATTCTTTTACAAGCACAAGAATAATGAATTATTACAACGGTATAACCTCAGATCCGGGGCACGGATTGAGGAAATCAAAAGTAAGGCCATCCAGAGTTCTTCTGGCCTTTCTAATTATTCTTATGCGCAGTCTTTCTCGCTCCTCTGTATCGAGATCATCGGCGAGCCCTCATGGCCTTTGATAAGCAGCAACTATCGTCGTCTGCTGGAAGACTTGGTGTAGGATGTCAATAAGGCTGTTCCGTCGTTTCTTTGAAATCAGCCCTGTCAGGTACACTGAACGCACCTTGTCTTCGGCATCATCCAGCGCGTTGAGCGGTAAGGCCTCATGAAGACCCGGAAGTGCTCTCCATATGGCTCCCAACACGACTTTCAAAAGGGCCGAACGACGAGGCAACAGCCAACCACCCCTTGCGTTCAGACGACCCATGACTTCTGCACATTCGGCGTCTGTAAACTCCTGGTTTTGTTGACGACCCTGAGCGCGGATATCGTCGTAGGTAATAAACTCGTGCAAACTGTATAGATGCACCGCCGCCATTATGCCTGGAGAAAATATTACAGGAAGATCAGCAATAGAAAAGCAATAATATACATAGAGGACTAAATTCCTAGAGAGCAAAACTATGTTCAAGGATAAAGTCCCCTGGATGAAAGCTCTGCTGGTTAAGATTAATCTAAGAATCGATTTTACCTAAAGTTTTCCTAAAAACTTTGAAAAAAAAAGGGAGGAGCAAGGCACCGGAGTTCTTGAAGGCAAGAACAAAGCTCTGAGGTCTTCGAAAATAGAAATCTGAAAGATGATAAATATCTGGGGGGGACGAAAGGTCCTATTTATAGGCATCAAGTGCCTCTTCGACTTCCAAGAGTTGTCACGGCAGTTTACCCTAATCGGAGCGAACTTCTGTTCAAATTCCGAGGCGGGAGATGAAGCAACGCTTCGTCTTCCCCGTGCTCTGACTTGAAAATTAATTTAATAAAGCGACGCTTCAGATTATTTGCGCTGCGCAATACGCCACGTGTCTGACGCAGACGCATCAGCGCAACGCCCAAAGCAGCGCACCCAATCAGAGCAAAACTCTATTTCAAGCAAAATTAAAGGAAGCGACGCTTCAGCGGCGTATGCGCCGTGCGCTGCGTGACACGTGTCAGCGCAGATGCGCTAGCGCAGTTGCGCTGCACTGTGCGCTGTGCGACACGTGTCATACCCTGGAGCATTTGCGCTAAACAAAATTAAGGTTCTGAAGAAATCTTTTCTGTTCTTGTTAAAACAAGAAGATTTTCTTCTGTAAAACAGAAGCCCTTGGATCAAAGATCCGACGGTGGGGGAAATTCCGCCAAATCATTCAGAAAAGGGGATTTCTTCAACAAATTGGACTTGCTCCTTAATTTGCAAGATGAAGCCTCAGGCAGCAGAGGTGGGAAAACTTGCTTCCTGAACGATGGGACCCTACAAGTCGATCTAAAATGGTCTCTTGCATACTAGACACGGGTCTCACTCTCCAAAGTCGAGTTTCGATAAGGAGGGAAACAACCGCTTACGGGTCCTCTCGACTCGTAAGAGGGAAAAATTCTCTTATAGGATCCTTACGACTTATAAGAGAAAACCACACTTAGGAATCCTCACGACTCCTAAGGGGAAAAAAAAAAACAAAACCACCTACGAGATCCTCTCGACCCGTAGGGAGAAAAGTCTCTATGAGACCCTCACGGCTCATAGAGTTGAAAAGTCCTAGGCGGCAGATCTGAACCTGCAGTCTAGGCCATCGTTATCTCTGGGAGAAATGAAGTTATCTGCCAATAAGCTGCATTAAAGATGTCATGCTGAAAAGAAAGAAAAAGCGAAGAAGTGACACAGGACATTACAAAAATGTGTATCTTTTATTCATAAATGTTGATCGAGTACAGGATACATTGTACTAAAGAATAAAAAAATATATATATAAATATATACATATATTTTACAAGTACAAATGATACAAGGAGAATTACTGGGAAGGAAGCGTCTTGCATAGATTTAGCAATTGCTCGCATACGCCCTTCCATGCCTTCTCTTGATCGGCTACCACCGCCAGCTCTGCCTCCACTTGGGCTCGTTGTTGCAAGACAGACGCAAGCTGCTCCCTGACGACCTGATAGGCAGCTTCCCGACCTGGGATATTGCGCTCAGCTACGTCAAGTTTCCGCTTCAAGTTTAGCCCATGGGAGATGCGCTCCAAGAGACCCTCAAAGATAGTCTTTACTTGGGCAGCATTTGCTTCAACCTCAGCGCGCAGATGGGCCGTCTCGTTCGAGATCTTTTGGCACTCCCTTAGTTTTAAAGCTGCTTCTTGCTCCAAATGGCGGAAGTGAGAAGTGCTTTGCTCGAGCCAAGTTGTTCGTTGGGTGCTCAGGGCTAAAACTTCGGGAGAAGGATGCGTCGACTCCAGCCGATGTAGACAGGCCTCGATCTCCCTGCAGTGATTAACCCAAGATTCGACGACGCCTTCGTTATGAAAATTTACGAGCGCCGCCAACATCGGGTTAACCTCCACAGCGAAATCTACGGCAGAAGGGAGAGCGTCCATGTTGAGCTCTTCGATGTACCCGCTCAGCATGCCCAAACTCATCACAGCACCCTTTGAAGATGGACGTTTCAAGAAAGGGCCTGCCGGTGAAAGGACGCGAGACTCAAAAGGGACCGGAGCAGGAACAATAGCTACAAAACAAAACATGGTCAAACGATGGTTCAAGAGATGTTGAAGGGTTACCAAAAAGGAAATTTACTATACCAGCTGCAACGGACGGCAAAGCCGGAAGGGCCGGTAGCGTGGCAGGTCTTGCATTCCCTCCTTCGATTTGTGGCACTGCAATAAAGAAAAGGAAAAGTCAGAAATCATCCCATTGCTAAAAAAGGGATAAATAAAGACATTGTAGTGAAAGTATACTCACCAACGCCACCAGAGGGAGAAGTGAGTTCGGATGGAAAGGAGAAGTGTGGGAGCAACACTTGATATAAATGATCAAAGAGCACTCCTGAAAGGGCACAGTGATATAACGTTAGTACAAAAGCTACATTTTAAAAAAAAATTATTAATGCATGAGTCGTAAATCCATACCTTCCAACATCCGCGATGGTACAAGGGAAGGCGGGGAAGTGACCACCGCCAAAGCAGTAGTTGACGGTGCTCCCTCGAGCAATGGAGCGTCGGCACTGGCCGCACCTGCAAAGACAAACTTGTTAGAAGAGGTCGTGAGACATATATATAAAAAAAAAAGAAGAAGAACGCTGGTAATTAAAAATTTAGCCGACGAGCTGCCAGCCGAAACTGAAGCAATCCCCTCCTCCAGTGACATGAGACCACCGCCCGTAGCCTCATCACCCGACTCGATGGGAACCGTTGTTGTGCTCGCAAGCCCTGGAGACGGCAAGGAACCATACACGGGGAGTGCTATGATCGGAGTATTGCCAGATTCCTGGGAAAGAGCGGTCAGCTCCTCCTCAGGAATCGTGGCCGCCTCACCCGATACTCCCTCGGGTTCTGCGGTCGCGATTGTCTCGTCCATCGGCACCACGAGGTCTCCAGCCTCGAGCGCTTCGCCCTCTACTGCTTTCGGCTCGGTTAAGACAATCATCTCATCTGCCGCCACTTCAGGTGCGGCATCAATGACCCTCTCGGCGACGGATCCCTCAACCTCTGTTTCAGGCCCCGTGGCCCCGACGACGTTGCTCACTGTCGGCTCTGGTTCGGCAAGTACCGCTTCCTCCGCTCCCCTGGGTTCGACGGTCTCCGCCTCCCCCTCAGTCGGACCTGGCCCTGCAAGATGGAATGCATATGAGCCAATGGCTTTATAATTCTTACAACAAGGTTCTGAAAGAAATGCTACCTGAAGAAGATTTATCGTTTGCACTCCGGGCCGCGCGCGCCGCTTGCCTATGAGCAGTAGACAGGGCGGCAGGGGCCTCTTCAGAAGGAGTGTCGGCACGAGGAATAATGCTAGGGCCAGCTCCTGTGGCCAAAGCAGCTCTGCGCGCCTTTGCTTCGCGTCTCAACCGCTTCCGCTCCTCTCGAGCCGTTGAGACGGATGCCACTAGGGCTTCTTTGAGTGAGGCTTCTTCGTCCGTAAATAGGGAGGCCTCTAGATTTTTCAGGGCATCCCTCGTCGTTTTGTCAAGCCGAGGCTCTTGCGGCAACTTCGATGAAGCCGGGACTTCGGTAACGGGCTCGGGAAGGATCCCCGCATCAATTGATACAACCCCTACAAAGAAACAAAAGAAGGTTAGGTTGACCATCAGAAAAAGACGACAAACTTTCCTTATAAAAGAGAAAGGGGTGAAACATACCGACGCCTGCTAGGGCACGCTTCTCCTCCTCCTCCTGGAAGGTTTTCAGGGAGGCAGCAATAGCCTCTTCAGTAGAGACACCTGTTGAAAATGGAGCAAATATTAGTTAAAGATAATAATAAAAAGTGCAATAAAATGACAAATAAAGCGGCTGATGATTACCGGACTCAGCGAGTTTGCTTAACATCGCTTCGAGCCTCGCCGATCGCTCAGAAGCTGCAATGGCGGCAGCCAAATTGGTGTCCGCAGGGTCTACCGAGAAGCCCTCATTACTGCCATATTCACATATGCCTTCGGTGGGAGGAGCCGCAGGCTTTAGGCTGAGGATCGCATCGAGGGAAAGGATGGACTTCTTCTTCTTCTTCTTCTGTTCGCCAGCTTTAGATCCACCCGGAGTAGATTTGCGCTTGGCAGTCACTTTAGGGCTGCGGGTCCCAATATCTGCTCCTACGCCTGGCTCTGGCGATACTACATTAGCCGCCTTCGTGGGAGCACGGGGCGCCGATGGTGCATCCACCGTAGCGGGCAGCGGCAATCCCCGCGGGGGGCTCAACACGCGTGGTCGATCGACTCCAGCATCTTTTAGCGGAGGGACGACCGGGAGCCTTGGCTGCAAAGGGGCCTTGCGATCGCCGCCGGGAGGCGCACCCCTACGGTCAACCAGCATACGCTTCTCCGTTAAGATAATTGGGCCCATCACGTGCGCATACCAGGCCACATATGAATTAAGCATCTTAGGGGCACAGCTGGGTTCACTAATGAAGAAATAGGAACCTGTGTTAAGCCGTGTAAAATGATGCATCGCATTCTTTATCCCCTCTGGGCCAACCACGGGCGTTTCCAAGAAAGCTTCCAGCGGGATCCCTTGGTTGTAGCTTGACTGCCGGGCAAATCAGTGTGGGTTATATCTCATAAACAAGGCTGTCTTATTCTGCCTGAACACTAGATAGCCCGGCCGAATGGAGTAGAGATGGAGGATTTCTCGAGCTTTCAATACAGAAGCCCCATCTTTGAAGTTATCACGCAGGGGCACCACTGACTTGGTGGTCTCTGAGCCTATGGTTATGACCTTGTCCACAAAAGAAACCTTTGCTCCGACCAGATGTGGACGAAGGAGCAGCCCTCTAGACTCCCGCGGGGCTGGAACCACAATTGAAGCCCCAACCAACCGCATGACTCTCGGGAGTCTGTATTTCTCGAAGAACGGAGGAGTCTTGTGGGCACCAAACACCCCTCGCACATGCATCTCCATCCAAGAAGTGAAGTAGTGCATCGGGAAGTTAGCAGGCTGTACCCCGGGCTCACTGGCGTCCGCCGCTACGCTAAGTCCATGATAAAGGTAAGCCAGCCCAGCGATTCCTACCGATAACTGCAAACCAGCCACCATCCGATGCGCTGGGTAAAAGACAGAGGGCCGCATGAGGCGGGGGTGCATGGGAAGTGCAAAGTTGCATAGCCACAAGCCCAAGAATCCAATAAAAAAGGTTTCCTCATCCATGCCTGGGACGGAAATTTCCGAGAAAGCAGCAATGGCAGCGTTGGGGAGATAGAAATCCTTCTGGTCATTGTCCGATACGGGTCGGTGGTCCAAAGCGAAACCAAAAGGGTCACCAAGCTGAGCGAACTTCTCGCCCTCCTCCGATAGGAACTCTGGGCGAATGAAGCGAGCAATAAAATCTGCGAAACTGACGCCCCGGTCGCCCGATTCCAGATGGAGTTCCTCATAGATCTCCAATACCTTCACCAAGCCCGGATACTGATGCTGAATGGCGTTCTCCGGAGTCAAGTCAAACACCAGCTGCTTGGTAGCAAAGACGTACTCGTCAGGAGGAAGCAGCTCCTCGTAGTGCTCTCCCCTCATTGGTAGACCCGAAATCTCAGCAAATTCCTCCAAGGAGACAGAGACTTCCCTATCCGTCATCAGGACGGTGTGAGTGGGGATATTCCATTGTTCGATAAAGGCCTTGACCCACCACGTTGGAGGAGAGGGATACTCGAAAAGCGAAACGTAGATGGCTGGATATAAACCAATCCTCGTTAGATGAGTCCTTTTCGCCGATAAGATGTACCGGGCCCACTGCAAATATCCGACAGCGGGTCGCGGGATCAGTCCAATATTGTAAGCCTGTCCCCAAGGGCGTGCTTCACCCTGACAGATTCGCCTCCCCAGAATGTCTATTGCCGGTGGCGGCTGCACGGGAATGGCACCGATCGCAGGCTGGAGGAGGTCATCAGAATTCCAGTTTTTAACCTCCACGGCATACTTCACCGGGGGTTCGTCTGCATAGGGGATCATGACTGTAGGCTCAGACGGCGAGGCGGAACTGAAGCTGCGACAGCCTTGGATGATCTGGCTGTACCACCTTCCCCACAGGTGGAGCTTTTTGCACTCAGGGTCATGATCTTTAATGAGAGCGAACGCCACCCGGTCCACTGGCGAATGGGGGAACCCTCCTTCCGAGCGAACGAAAGGGAAAGACAAATCTTCAGACATGTTTCCTGTAGAAAAAAGCAAGAAAATAATAACCGTTAGTGTTCCAATACTTCACATCTTAAAGTCCTACATCACACTGCAATGCAGTGGGTAGGGGACCAAAAGGGGACCCACAAAATCCAGATGACGGCGCATCATTTGATAAGACAGTCCCATCATTGGATGAGACTGTCAGTTAATGAAAAAGACCCCCAAGAGAATATCCTCATTGGGGGGGAAAATCCCCCGAGACAAGGAGAAAATCTCCTCTTTTAGCGCAAAGCTCTATCACAGAGTGACATTTGTCAAACTCTGGTCTCAAGGGAATAAAACTTCCTAAAAAAGGGGGGGCCTAGCTCTGTAATAGTAATGAAAACTATAACTCCTGAGGATTAAAAGAAAATTTTGGGATCTTAAAGATCCATGAAAACTTTTAGGAGTTCTCCATTTGATCTATGAGCAAGGCTCTGTTCATGGGTTAAAACCCAGGAACAAGATCTCTGTAAATTTTTTAGCAAGGCTCTGTGGATGAAACCCCAAAGGGGTTTTCTTTAAATCAAAGATCTATGAGAGCAAGGCTCTGTTGAAGAAACCCCAAAGGGGTTTTCTTTAGATCAAAGATCTATAAGAGCAAGGCTCTGTTAATTAAATTTAATTTAAATTAATTTAAATTTTTACCTAGAGTGATTCTAAGTTCTGAACTTTAAAGTTCTTGGGAAGAAGCAAGAGCAAGGCTCTGAGAGTTCTTAAGCAAGAGCAAGGCTCTGAATCAAAGTTCTTGAAACGGTAAAGAAATTAAAGGACTAAGGGTCCCATTTATAGGCGCCTGCGCCTCTTCACCTGACCTCCATGATCCAACGGTCAGGATCTTGCCACCGCTGCACTCACGTGCGCGCCACGTGAGCGCAACGGTGGGGGGGCATTTGTTCCCCCAATCAGAGCAAGGCTCTGTTTGAATTTCAAAAATTCAAATTTTGAAGCAACGCTTCAGATCCCGTGCGCTGCGCGCAACGCGCCACGTGTCAGAAGTTGACACGGCAGCACAACGCCCAAGGCAGTGCGTCCAATCAGAGCAAGGCTCTTTAAAAAACATAAGCAACACTCAGTTGCGCAAGCGCTGCGCTGCGGGACACGTGTCTGCGCAGTTGCGCAAACACAACTGCGCAAGCGCAGCGCAGCGCGCCACGTGTCAGCGCAGTTGCACAAGCACAACTGCGCAAGTACACCGCAGCGCGCCACGTGTCCGCGCAGTTGCGCTAACTGCGCAAGCGCACCGCTGCGCGACACGTGTCCGCGCAGTTGCGCAAACACTATTGCGCAAGTGCACAGCTGCGCGACACGTGTCCGCGCAGTTGCGCAAGCGGAGTTGCGCAAGCGCTTCACTGCTCGACACGTGTCTGCGCAGTTGCGCAAGCGCAGTTGCGCAAGCGCTTCACTGCGCGACACGTGTCACGCGCTGGGGAGTTGCGCAAAAACAGAATGAAGATTTAAGGAAATTTTTTTTTTCTGTTCTTATTAAAACAAGAAGATTTCTTCTGTAAAACAGGGGCCTTTGGATCAAAGATCCAACGGTGGGGAAAATTCCCCAAATCACCAAGAAAAAGATCTTTTTAACAAATTTAACTAATTTTTGAGCACTATAAAAAGGACCCCAGACCTCATTTCAAAAAGAGAGAGAGACATCTAGATAGAAAAAAAAAGAAGAGAGAAGAGAACTCTTGAGAACTCCTTGAGAATACAAAAAAAAGAGAAAGGTAAAAACCTTTAAAATAAGAGAAAATTCTCTTAGGAATAGATCATTGATCTAAGAACAAGATCAGTGATCTTTAATAAATAAATAAATAAATAAATAAAAATAATAATAAAAAATAATAAAAAATAGTGCCTTGCACTTGCTATGAACCTTTGGTTCTCTGAAACAAGGAAAAACTTGTTTTTTCTTTGATCTAAATTTAGATCAAGAAATTAAAAAAGTGCTTTGCACTTCTGTTCTTGAATCTAAAAGATTCCTAGTGCTTTGCACAAATGCAATGCATTACTTGAAGGGCCAGGCCCAAATCAAAAAGACCTAGCAGGCCTAAAAAGGGCAGAGCCCAAAACAAATTGATGCTCTGCATCCTTTCTGGGCAAAGCCCAAATAAGAATAAAAAGAAATGCAATGTAAAAGCAACTGGACTTAGCCCAATCGTGGCCATAAGTCCTTAAATTAAACTGACTGAGCAAATTGGCTCTCCTAAATCAATCTACATCCGGTTCGAGGGTACATCTCCGAACTCCTTTGACATCCGTCGTTGTAATTCCTCAACGACGTCAAAGAGGTGACGGGTCCCGACGACCACACACCCATATGGACTGCGGGGTCCTTAAACTCGTGGACCTAAACGTCCTTAAACTAATATCGGACCGAAACGTCCTTAAACTAATATCGGACCGAAACGTCCCTAAACTAATGATGGACCGAAACGTCCTTAAACTAATGTTGGACCGAAACGTCCCTAAACTAATATTGGACCGAAACGTCTTTAAACTAATATCGGACCGAAATGTCCTTAAACTAATATCGGACCGAGACGTCCCTAAACTAATATTGGACCGAAACGTCCCTAAACTAACATTGGACCGAAACGTCCTTAAACTAATGATGGACCACCACGTCCCTAAACTGGCGATGGACCGAAACGTCCTTAAACTAATGATGGACCACCACGTCCCTAAACTGGAATGCGGACCACCACGTCCCTAAACTGGAGCATGGACCGCAACGTCCCTGAACTATCTATGGACCACTACGTCCCTAAACTGGAACAATAGAGCCTCCAAATGCTCTTTTGCCGGATCTAAACGATCCCGTTTAAGTTGATCTTAGCCCCCAAACACGGCTAACGTATCCTTAAACATTTAAACGGACTATAAAACTCCAAATCAACCTTGGTTCAAGGGTACATCTCTGAACTCCTCTGACATCTGTCGTTGTAATCCTTCAACGACGTTAGAGAGGTGACGAGTCCCGATGGCCAGATATTAAATGGATTATCACGTTAAGTTGATCTTAGTCTCAAACAGGACTATCGTATCCTTAACGAACGTTTAAATTGATCTTAGCCGCAACGCGACTAATGCATCCTTAAACTAAAAACACCAAACCCAAATCTAAGTAAATACGGATTTAGACTAATCCACGTCCTACGGGCGACGGCATTACTCAGTCTCCGTATACAATCCACGGGCAACCACAAACAAAACAAACACACACGACACGAAGTGAAATTCTGGAGAAGGAGAAAGTTGTTACCGCGATGCGGTAGCGTAATTAACTGCAGGGGCTTGCGCCTGCAGGGAAGAGCGTCCCCACAATCAAAAACCCCTCAAGCGAGGGGGAATCTGACGAAGTCTGCTACATTGGCCGCATCCATCTAAACCTCCGATACACGGTGCCATAAATCAACTTGGCATCTTCAGAGAGGTGGACGGATAAAACCAAATAGCATCTGCCCCGAATCTCAGCGTCAGGACATCGCACTCTTGTACGCCGTCTTTCGGAGGGGAACACGGTTCTTCTTCTGTGGCCTTAGGCTCGTGCTTTTGTGGTGGCGCTACCCTCCAGTTGTCGGACAGAGCGAACTTGCCAAGCTGATACTGATCTTCGACCCAATTCTTGAAGGTGAAGCAGTCCTCGAGAGGGTGCCCTATCATTCGGTGATAAAGGCAATAGTCTGGGTGTGAGACTTCGCCTGCTTGTTCGGGGTGTTTAGACTCCGGCAGTGTAAGCATCTGATGTTTTAAAGCGAGGTCAAGTATTTTCTTCATCTTGTCCCGAGGAAAAGAGTACGCCCGACCCATTTTTCTGATGAGGGATAGATCGGAACCGCTCGATTTTCGCTCGCGTGGCCTCTTAGCCCCGCTTTGTTGCTTTTGAGCGCCTTTTTCGCGTTTCGACTTGTTTCTGCCTCTGCATCGAGCCTTCTTTATAACAGGTTGACAGGGAGTGGCATTTTCATCTTTCACAGCTTATTGGAGGAGGCGTTGCGTTTTGGCTTTCTCGTAGATGACCATTTCGCGGTTATGGTTGTCTCGAACTTTTTGACCAGCTTACCTTATAAGTTTGTCCATTTGTTCTTCGAACGACGGACTGGGCACTTATTTGTCCGGAAATTTTACCGGTTCAGGATTAGCGTCCTCCTATTGAGCATCCGCTTCTTCATCGAAGTCATACATGACATAGCAGCTGTTTAGTAGCTCTCGTTTCTTTGACCGGATGTATCCAAGTCCTTTTGTCTCCATTCTTCCATTAGGCAGTTTGCGTTGAGTACCGGGAACGTTCCAGACTTTGTCATAGAACTTGGCTTTTCGAACGGTCTGCTAGAAGGATATCCCCTGGCGTTTCAGCAACCTTTTCAAGCCTTCTGTATAATATCTGGGGAGACGAATGGGTTAAAAGGGCGTCAAGAATGCTGAGCTGCGAGGGTAACTTCCTCAGATGCGCTAGAACGTTGTAATCCACCTTGTTTTTCTTTGGCGGGTCCTTGGCGGCTAGCTCTTCCATAACTTGGTCATCTAGGGTAATATCCTCAGAGACCTTTTCTTTCCCTTTGTCTTTTCTGTTTGAGGGTCCGAGATTCTTTTCAGGCAGCGTCCGATTACGCAGCCGGATATTTTCGCAGACCTTCGGCTCTTCTTCTTTTCCCGAGGTGGACTCTTTAAAGAGAGGCGCAAGCTCCAGCTCCTCATCAGAATCGCTCCCGAATGTAGGCACATGTGATCCCCCGGCGTTAACCATGCGACAATCACCGGTAGTTCTGTTGAACCCTTCAGTCATATTTTTCCGCTCCCGACGAGTTTTACGTTTCTCCCGCTTAAAATGTTGTCGATGAGCAACATATCCTTGCCACCATCTATTGAAAGCTTTGCACTCTTGAGTTGGGTGCGAAACCTTCTGATGATATATGCAATAGGAGGGGTGCATTTCCATTTCACCAGTAATTTTTCCTTCGGAGGATGGTAGCTTCATGGCCATTGATATGGCTTTAGCAAACATTTTCCTCATCTTGAATTTGCTTTTGTCCGCGGTGGGTGTACTTTGCTCCAGCGGGAGTATCTCAATTCTTTCGTCAAGGCGTCGGCGCTTGGCCCTTTCGAATATGACCGCCTCGCGTTGCCGATCAGCTTTACTTTTTAATCGAGCTTCATTAAGGAATGCGTCAATTACTTCATCTGATGGCCCCAGAATTTTTGGTTCAGGATCTGCCCCCAGCTTTTCAGTGCAAGGAGTCTCCTCACCGTCCATGAACGAATGGGAAATCACATGACAGCTCGCCACGTATTCTTCAGATTCATCAGATGAACTTTCTCCCTCATCTTCCTCTTGAAAGACGTGATTGAGGAACTCTTGGAATGTAATGGGAGTCCATGCCTTCTGGTTGTATTCCTCCAGCGCGTCAATTTGTTTTTGCAAGTCCGTGCGCTTGTCGCCAGGCGTTACGGGCTTCTTTGATTTCTTTTTCTTCTTCTTCGAAGATTTTGACGGCTGGTTGCGAGTGCTTGAGCCGCCGCCATCAGTCCTTGGAGTTGGACGTAGCTTCAACATCCCTTCAATGACCTGCGGTTCCAACGGATTCTCCCACTTGATCGCTGGGCATGCCTGAAGGTCGTTCAGCATTTTCTTTGTCTTAGCTGATAATACAACCTCCCAAGGAGCTTCTTCAACGACAGAGCATGTTGCCCCCGGCGTACTCATCCCCTTAGAGGTGTGGGGCTGCGGGGGATTCACCTTCCATTTGTCAGATAATGCGAATTTGCCCTGTCGATACTGGTCTTCAAGCCAATTTTTGAAGACGTAGCAATCTTCGATCGGATGACCCAGTACTCGATGATAAGGACAGTAGTTGGGCTCATTAACATCATTTGGTTGCGACGGACGTTTTGGATCCGGCAGATTTATGAGTCGGTTGCGCAACGCCAGCTCGAATAACCTCCTCGTTTTATCTCGGGGAAAAGAGTAAGAACGTCCTAGCCTCTCCTCAAGGGCTACGTACGGGCGCATATTATTTTGACAAACGACCGGTTTCGAGTTGCTCGGTTGTTGTTGAGCATTAGCGACAACGATCGCTTTTCCCTTCCCCTTGTCATTTCGGGAGTCCGGCTTTGGAAGAGGGGGTTTATGGCCCATCTAATCCATTTGCGCTAGCTTGTCAATCAAGGCCTGGAAGGTAGTCAGCTTGAAAAACATCATAAATTGCGAGATGGTTGCTTGCGGATCAAGGGTTCCCACAAACATACCCACCGCGGGAGCTTCTTCAATGCGCTGCTCGCACTTAGACCATAAGTTCCACCACCGTATAGCATATTGAACCCATGTCTCGCCTGGCTTTACCCTGGCGTTAATCAGCACCGTCATCAGGGTGCGTTCACTAGCGCTTGCAAAACGCTCTGAGTAAACAGCAGCTCCATCTCCGCGAAGGTCTTGATAGAGTCGTTCGGGAGCTCAGAGTACTACTCGAACGCCGTATCTGATAAAATTCCAACAAACTGGCGAAGCAACAGCTTTTCATCACCGCCGGTGTTGCCGCAGAGTGCCCTGAACTGGGCAACATGCTGGTGAGGATTGGCCGTCCCTTTGTAGACATGGAACTTAGGAATTGTGTAACCGAGCGGATACTTGATTTGATCGTACCAACTTGGATACGGTCGTCCTGTTTTTACAACCTGGCCAGCTGCTTCAGTCGCATGATGAACCCGTATTTGCTGGGCTATGTACTCGTCCAAGTCAGCTTTGGAGATTGTCTCCTCCTTAGCTGTTGACAGAGTTGGCGAAGGATTTGACGTCTCTCCCCTATCGTCTTCAAGGACGATCGGGGGATCTTCGGCCGGAGGATCTTGTTGGATCATCATCCCCACCATGTCTTGGAACAGGAGGCCCATACGCTTTATGTTGGCTGCTTGTTCAGCAGCCTCTTTATCCTTCTTCTCCAATATTCGTCGAAGGAATTCGGTGTCAGTTTCTTGCTCCTGGCGTTCATCCGAGGACGTTTCAGGGCTTTCTTTTGGTCCAGTAAGTGCGGCCATAGCGTTCATCATCTCTTGGAGCTTTTGCTGCTGCTCCTGCGCTTTGGTCACTGAGCGCGTGAGCGGTCTATGACCTGTTGATATGCAGCTGTCCTCCTTACCAGACGCCACGTAGACGGTATGAACTATAATGCCCCCTGACTTAGGGCGTTTGGGTTCACCACCTTTAATATTCGCTATAGGTGTAGGGACCTTTTCTGGCCTTCTTCTTTTATAGGCCGTAGAAGTTGAGGGGGCCGTTGCTTTGGGCACCCAAGCGGTCGTCGCCTTTCGTTGCTTGACCGGGGGATTTTCTTCTTGCCGACCTTTCGACTTCTTATGTTGGCGAGAGAAATTAGGATCAATCACAGATTCTCGGACTCGTCGCCATGTCTTGTAGATCTTGGAGGACAGCGATCGAGGAGACTGCTCTGGCTTTTCTGCTTCCACGGTAGTCTCTACAGGTGGAGGAGATCTTTTGAGTACCGCAGTTGGCGAGTTTCTGCGTACCCTGTTCAGCAGCTCAAAGCTGTTCCCAGTTGGAACAGCAGCATTAACTTCCACCGTTGGAGCTGGTGGAGTTATCCCAGAGGGGGAGTTGCCCCCGGTCTTCCTTATCCGGCGCCAGTGGCGTCGTCGGGCGCGACGAGTTGTCGGTATTGGTTCAGAGACAGCTTCTTCTTGCCCCCTGTCCAGGCGAGGGACTGTTGCCGGTGTCAGCCTCTTGAAGACTGACGTCCGTTGAGGAGTTGTGTCCAAGCGGTCAAAAGCAGATTTCCGAGCGGGAGTGGGAATATTCAGCCTTGCAAAGACTGACTCTTTGACAGGAGAAGCCGCCTTGGCGACTTCGGGAGCAGCCGTCTTCTTTGGGATGACCGCCTCAGGTGTTATGGGCTTCTTGATAGGCCCTTTAGTGCTCGAGTTCAGCCTGGTGAAGACTGAAGAATTGGACGACCCGTTGAGAGGGGCCGTGAGAGTAGCAAGTCGATCGAAGACCGACTTTCTTGAAGCTTCCGGTGCGGGCACAGGGATGGTGAAGCTTGCCGGAGGGATCATGGTTCCGAAGAACAGGCCCGTGGTAGCCTGATTCACTTGCCCCACAGGCAAAGTAAGGACGGAGGCCGCTTGAGGCCCATATGCCATACCTCCAGGTGAGGCGGAGCGTCTGTTGCATTGGCACTTCGAGCAGTTTGAGCAGTTAGAGGCCATCGATGCTTGATTTCTGCGCCAGGCAAAAGACCAAATCTTAGTAACTTGCAACCCAAAGGCAACCATTAACAAACCGCGATTCGTTCGCGAAGACGACACACGAAGTGTGGAGTGGAAAGAGGAAAAGGTCCCACCGGGCATGCCAGAATCTGTTCCCCTCCGAACGGCGGCCGCGACGCGAGGACGTCTAGCCTGAGATTCGGGGTAGATGCTATATGGTTTTATCCGTCTACCTCTCCGAAGATGCCAAGTTGATTTATGGCACCGTGTATCGGAGGTTTAGACGGATGCGGCCAATGTAGCAGACTTCGTCAGATTCCCCCTCGCTTGAGGGGTTTTTGATTATGGGGATGCTCTTCCCTGCAGGCGCAAGCCCCTGCAGTTAATTACGCTACCGCATCGCGGTAACAACTTTCTCCTTCTCTAGAATTTCACTTCGTGTCGTGGGTGTTTGTTTTGTTTGTGGTTGCCCGTGGATTGTATACGGAGACTGAGTAATGCCGTCGCCCGTAGGACGTGGATTAGTCCAAATCCGTATTTACTTAGATTTGGGTTTGGTGTTTTAAGTTTAAGGATACGTTAGCCGCATTTGAGACTAAGATCAACTTAAACGTTCGTTAAGGATACGTTAGTCTGATTTGAGACTAAGATCAACTTAACGGGATCGTCTAGATCCATTTCCAGTTTAAGGACATAGTGGTCCATTTAATATATGGCCGTCGGGACCCGTCGCCTCTCTGACGATGTTGAAGGATTACAACGACATGTGTCAGAGGGGTTCGGAGATGTACCCTTGAACCAAAGTTGATTGGGGGTCTTATAGTCCAATTTGGGACTAAAGTCTGTTTGAATGTTTAAGGATACGTTATCCATATTTGAGGCTAAGATCAACTTAAACGGGATCGTTTAGATCCGACAAAAGAGCATTTGTGAACTCTATTGTTCCAGTTTAGGGACGTAATGGTCCATAGGTAGTTTAGGGACATTGCGGTCCATTGGTAGTTTAAGGACATTGCGGTCCATATTCCAGTTTAGGGACATGGTGGTCCATAGGTAGTTTAGGGACATTGCGGTCCATTGGTAGTTTAAGAACATTGCGGTCCATATTCCAGTTTAGGGACATGGTGGTCCATAGGTAGTTTAAGGACGCTTAAGTCCGCGGGTTTAAGGATCCCACAATCCATGTTTTAGTTTAAGGACGCATAAGTCCGCGGGTCTAAGGATCCCACAATCCGTATCTTGGTTTAAGGACGCTTAAGTCCATGAGTTTAAGGACCCCACTGTCCGTGTTGATGGGTGGTTGTCGGGACCCGTCACCTCTCTGACGTCGTTGAAGGATTACAACGATAGGAGTCAAAGGAGTTCGGAAATGTACCCTCAAACCGGATGTAAATTGATTTAGGAGAGCAGTCTTGCTCAGTCAATTTAATTTGAGGACTTATGGCCATGATTGGGTTAAGTCCAGTTGAAAATGTTCAGCATTTTTATTTGCGTTTGGCCTATTAGGCCTTTACTAGGGCTTTGCCCCTGTTTAATAATGCACTGCATTTTATTTTGGCCTGGAAGGCCTATTTGATTTGGGTTCTGTCCCTTTATTTTTATGATGCAGAACATCTGTTTTGGTCTGACAGACCTTTGTTTGGGCTCTGCCCTTTTTAAAATAATGCATGGCATTTTATTAGGCCTGTTAGGCCTTTTTAATTAGGCCCAGCCCTTCTTTTCAATAATGCAACGCATTAATTATCTGACAGTGGTTATGTGGCCTGTCAGGCGCTTTGCGCTAATTAATGAGCGCAAGCGCATGTGGAGGTGACACGTGTCACACTCTGGTGAGCGCAAGCGCAATTAGCGCAGTGCGCTGCGCTGCTGCGCTGCTGACACGTGGCGCACTCTGGTGAGTTACACCAATTTCAGAGAGCAATACTCTATTTTAAAAGCGCATAGCGCAAGTTGTTCTAGAGCTGACACGTGGCGCTCTCTGGTGGCTTGCGCCAACCCAAGAGCGCAACAGTACAGATTTACAAGTGCAAAGCACTGTTTTAATATCTTGATCCAATTTTGGATTCAAGAAAAGAATCTTTTTAAGATTCCAGAACCAGTGGTTCATCAAAAGGCAATACCTTTGTGTAGATCAAATGATCTAATAAAGAAGTATATTACTTCTTATTTTATTCTTATTATTTGATCTTTTCTTTTTATTTTAAGATATTGATCTTGTTCTTAGATCATTGATCTTTTCAGAAGAAATTCTTCTTTTCAAAGGTTTACCTTCTTTTCTTTCTGATTTCTTCTCAAACCTTCTTTTTAGGAGTTCTCTGAATTCTTTCTCTGTTTCTCTGTCAATGTTCTCTCTTCTTCTCTTTTTTTTATTTTAGAAAGAAGGATCATTGGTCGTTGGGACCCACCACCTCGCCGACGACACTGAAAGATTACAGTGACATATATCGAAGGTGTGGAGGGATGTACCCTTTGAACCATGTCTCACTCATTAGGGGGGAAGAACAGGCTGGAGCTTAAGCTTCTCGCTGCTGAAAAAGGCTTCTTTGCGTTCGCGCACGTGCGTCGCACGTGTTGGACGCACGTGCATCGCACGTGTTGGGCGCTCATATTTGCACATAGCGCACATGGATCTTGCGCATATGCGCATTATGGGGGGAGCAAGCTCCTATGGAGAACGAGTCTCCTTTTAATTGAATATTCTCATGTGGTGCGCACATGCGTTGCACGTGGTGCGCGCGTGGCGGGCACACGTGCGTTGCACGTGGCGCACATACGCATTATGAGAAGAAGTAGAGCTTCTATATATGGAGAACATGCTCCTTTTAATATTATTAAATGTTCTCATGTGGTGCGCACGCGCGTTGCACGTGGTGCTGCATGGCGGGCACACGTGCGTTGCACGTGGCGCACATGCGCATTATGAGGAGAAGAAGAGCTTCTATATATGAAGAACAAGCTCCTTTTAATATTATTAAATGTTCTCATGTGGTGCGCACGTGCGTTGCACGTGGTGCGGCATGGCGGGCACACGTGCGTTGCACGTGGCGCACATGCGCATTATGTGGTGAAGAAGAGCTTCTATATATGGAGAACAAGCTACTTTTAATATTATTAAATATTCTCATATGGTGCGCACGTGCGTTGCACGTGGTGCCGCATGGTGGACACACGTGCGTTGCACGTAGCGCACATGGCGCTTCCGCATTATGGGGAGGAGCATGCTCCTATCTTGGAGAACTAAGCTCCTTTGGAGAACTAAGCTCCTTTGAGTATTGAATCATTTGAGGATTTAACTCTACCCTTTCTAAGAGGTATCCCCTCTTATTTGTATGGGATTGGTAGAGAAGCCATCTCTCCTTTTCCCGATGAGGGACTAAAAAATGCATTCCCCATGTAGTAGAGCATTACTTTAGATTACACGTGCATAACACATTTGCTCATAACTTTTGATCTCGGATGAATTATGAGACCCATAATATATCAAATCGAAGGTCTTTTCGAGATGCTTTCAATATTATTAGAATTTAGCCATTTCTCATTCCGGAGTTTGTCAAAATACAGCTCGGAAAATACTTGTTCGCATCTTCTTCCTTAGATCACATGTGCATAGACATTTGCTTATAACTTTTGATCCCGGTTGAATTATGAGGCCCATAATATATCAAATCGAAGGTCTTTCCAAGGTGCTTTCAATACCATCAAAATTTAGTTGTTTCTCATTCCGGAGTTTGTCAAAATACAGCTCGGAAAATACTGGTTCGCATCTTCTTCCTTAGATCACATGTGCATAGACATTTGCTCATAACTTTTGATCCCGGATGAATTATGAGGCCCATAATATATCAAATCGAAGGTATTTTCGAGATGCTTTCAATACCATCATAATTTAACAGTTTCTTATTAGGGAGTTTATCAAAATACAGGCCGGAAGATACTGGTTCGCATTTTCTTAAGCGTATCGCTGCCATTTGATACCTTGGACTCTTTTGCGCAGAAATTTTTGACGGGAACATTGCCCTACAATGAGGTCAAGACTGACTCTTGTATACTATCAATGGGCCACATTCAACAAAATTGGTAGAAGACACCGCAATAAAAACAGAAAGGTGCAACTCATGGGCCTCAGGGCTTAGAAATACATTTTTTAAGAATTGAGATTTGAGTCAATGATAGATGACAGCGCTAGTACCCTCTTGCTATCTTCTCAGTTTGAAATTCTAAAAGTTATGTACAATACGACGGCCCTAAACCAGCTATATGCTATGCATTACTCTACCCTACTTCACTCACTATAAACCCCCGTGAGCAAAGTAATAGGGGGCATTTGTTCACACATGTTTGAGTGTTCACTTACAAATATATGCATACTTGGATAGGAAATAGCGTTGAAAGCATGCCGATTCCTATACGCGTGTGGAGGGTTAGTGTATGACACGTGCACATCAGTGGCATTCACACTTAGCAAAAATTTCTAAGGGTAAAGTGCACGTGCACACATACAGGATGCATATATGTTTAAACGATACAATCAGAGTAAGAACATATGTTGGAAATGAAGCATTCGACAGTCAACGATAAAAGGAATGCATTTAAATAAATATTTTATTCTGCAGGGAAGAGATCACTAAATATGGGATCAAAACTACAAGGGTTTACAAAACAATAAATAAAGTTTTCTAAAGCCCTCTCAGCCTTCTCCACCATATCGAAGCGGCGATCCTCATGAATAGTCGCTCCCCATCGATCAATACCATGCTCATCGGCGAAAGTAGATATGATGGCCCGCGAAGCCCGTATCTAGCTCAGCAAATGAATGGAGCGGTCCCTCGGAGGCTTGGTAATTAAGCATGCCTCATGAATGAGGTCAATCTTGTCCTCCACTACGTCGAGCAACGCCAGAGTCATCTCCACTGGATGGATGAGAAGGAATATCATCAAGCACGGCCAGGAAGGTCACCCAGAGACAAATAGAGCCGACAGGGAAAGGAGATCCCCTGCGGGTCAGGAGCATGTGCATCACCGTGTCGTATTGATCATCCGTAAGAGCGGGATTCACCAAGCGTGCAGTAAAACGAGAAATAATTTCCTCGATAGGTGATGGGACCTCACCCGCGTGTGCCTTTAAGGTTTGTAAAAGAAATGGTTTTAGAAATGGTGCGCACGCGAGCTCGGTCTTGTTTTAAAATTTATAATCCGCAAGTGCACGGCGCGTTGTACTGAGCCAACAAGTACGAGTCGATCCACAGGAAATTGGTGAATAAGGATTGTTGCTTAAGGTTCGAGAAGAAAGAATTTGGGTTTTGTGTCACAAAAATTAGAAAATACGGAAATATAGGAAACAAGTTAAAGGAAGTGGCTGTGGCTTTGGTTCGGATGGTTGAATCGCGGCGAATTCTTTGACGCTCCCTTAATAATGAGTTGTCCGTCCTTGTGTTGATCCAGACGTGAAGTATGACTTGTCAAGGCGTTTGCGAAGCACAAATCATCAAGTTGCCGATATTCGACGCAAGACACGAAACGAATCCGTCTTGTCTCACTTACCGTTTGTATGTCCAAACTTGAAGTATCAACACTAAGCACAAGGGTTAGTAAGCATACATCAACATCAAATACACAAATTAGTATGTGAGAGCAAGTAGTTTTAGCATTAAGTTTGCTAAGTGGAATGTGATAGTATAGGGTATATGAAACCAAGAGGTGTGTCAATCAACTTGTTAACAAAATACCATATCTAATACTTAGCAACCTTAACACTAAATTGATACTAATCTTAACCTTGCAACATAGAGTTTTGGAGAGAATATGGTATGTGATGAGGTTGCCAAGTAACCATAGAATCACATATCATATCAAACCAATCCAAGTTAGTAATCTTAAGGTTATGATCAATAGTTGAGCACATTAAACATTCACAAGAGATGGAGGAAGGCAAAGCCATTCATCTCGCATCCTCACCATCACCACAACCATTAGATTACTCAAACATCATAAAAGATAACATATGAAATTAAAATGCAAATAAACAAAGAAAGACAATTGTATTAACAAATGAGTGAATTGAGATACATGATATTGGTTACTTGTTCAACCTCCATAATGAAGCTCTCAAATGAGAGCTCCAAGAGGAAAAAAGAAGAAGAAAACCAAAGTTGAGTTCCACACAACTCTCTCCAAGCTGAAAACTAAAACTAGGACTAAGGAATGAACTAGGTATATATTGGATATCTCTCTCTAAATCTGTTCTGGTATTTATAAGCCCCACATTAGAATAAATAAACAATAAAAATAGGATGATGTGACAACCAGAAATTATCATAAGAAATTTGGAGCAGTTTGGCCTTGGTGGGGCCGGCGGCGCCGGCCCAATTGATCATGTCGCCGGCCATGTATTGGGCTTTGGGTCTCGGGTTTGTTTGGTGATCATGAGTGCTCTCCATAACCCCACTAGTAATGTTTGATTTCTCTATATAACCCTGGTTTGCACCCAGTAGATTTGGAAGGAAACTTGTTGCTTTAACTCACATAACACCTTTTCCATTCAATCATCACACAGCCACTTGACTCACCACTTGCAAAAGTCATGATTTGAGTGTGCCCACTTGTGCAAGGCAACCCCACCAAGGTGCATGTATCAAAGAGCTTGTGTTCACATCTTGTATTGTGTTGGACCATTTTGCATAAAATGTGTACACTTTATTTGTAGCAAAAAGAACTTTTTGAATATTGATCGGTTTTCTGTTCTGGTTGCAGTATCGGCTCACAAATATCATATCCGTGAATTTGAGTATGTTTCCAGTGTTTTGTCATGAATACCTAAATCTTCCTCTATCTATTGCGGGTCGAGGGCCCTTTCCCCTTCTTCAAACTCCGATTCATATTTTTCATAGAAAAATCTCTGATCAACGATAGAAAAAGATCCATTTTGCATCATATCTAACGGATTCTTTGGTGCCGACCGAAGAAGTAATGTCACTCGATTATTATCAAACTGACTGCAATCTTTTTCTGTCCGTGAGGATCCCGCCAGATAAGAAATTTCCAATTCTGGGTTTCCCCCTACCCAATTCCGAAAAATAAGATTAATTCTTTTAGAGATTTTAAAAAGCGTTTTGTCTATTTGATCCAAAAAAAGTGGAGAATGCACATTTGCTTGAAATATTTCCCAAGTAACTGTTTTACGTCTTTGAGCACGCATGGATCCTTTGATGATACCCCGGCTAAAATCTGATTGTTGTGAGTAACGTATCAAAGCCACCTCCTCTTCTTCATCACTAATGCTAGTATCAGTAGTATTATTATTAGTACTAGAATTAGTATTCTGATCGTTATCAGTATAAATTACCACGCGTTTTTCTTTTCTTAAACGAATTTCGGGATCTTCCGTCGATTCTTCTTCATTTTCTTCTTTCTCTTCTTCCAAATCGTCTGTCAATTTGTATGACCATCAAGAAACGCTTTTACCAATTTCTTCCATTCCAATGTATTTCTTTCTAATTTTTTTAGATCGTTTAAATTCTTTTGATGTTCAAATTATAGATTCTTTTATTCCAAAATTACTTAACTTAAAACTGAAATAGAATTTTATTTTGGAATGAAATTACACAACACAGTTAGTTATTATTACTATTTTACTATTACTGCTTTATTCAACTCAAAAATTGCACAATGAAACTATTCATTCAGAATCAGCAGGATTGGTCGATGTCAAAGCGGATGAATCCATTTTTTTCTACCTATGTAATTTGTAGTAATTCTATTTTTTAGTGCTATCTATAATGACTGATGAATCAAGAACTTTCAATTAGAACTAATAAACTAATTCAATTCTGTCAATTGATTTTTTCTTACCGTCGTATCTGAAAAATGGAAACTTAGGTAAGTGTTTTATCAACATATGTAGCAAACAAAAGAAGATATCTAATTTAGCTCTTTCATGCCTACTATAACTAGTTATTTTGGTTTTGTATTGGTTGCTTCAACTATAACCCCAGCTCTATTGATTGGTTTGAACAAGATTCGACTTATTTGAAATGAATTGAATGAACAAATTAATAAAAATAAATATTTCTCCTTCAGGTATTCTACGGTGCCTTCCTGTGTCAATTGTTAATTCTTGATCATTGAGATTCGCGGATTTTTCAGATTAATATTTAGAGATAGATCTTACCTTTCTTTTTATCTCCTCAAACAAATCGAAATGATTGAAATTTTTCTATTTGGAATCGTCTTAAGTCTAATTCCTATTACTTTAGCGGGATTATTTATAACTGCATATTTACAATATCCATTTTTGGATTTATTTCATCTATTCCATGACCGGAACAAGGGGATACACGTTACACCACGATTTTGAATCAGAAGAGAGATTTCAAGAAATGGCAGATCTATTCACTCTATCAATAACCGAGCCGGATCTGGTGTATCATAGGGGATTTGCCTTTTCTATTGATTCCTACGGGTTAGATCAAAAAAAATTCTTGAATGAGGCATTCAACTCCAGAGATGAATCGAAAAAGAAATCTTTATTGGTTCTACCTCCTCTTTTTTATGAGGAGAAAGAATCTTTTTATCGAAGGATCGGAAAAAAATCGGTCCTGATCTACTGCGGGAATTATTTGGAAGATCCAAAACTACATTCGTAACATATAAAATGCGGTTAATCCTGCTGTGAAGGAAGCTATTATTGCGAAAATTGGTAAATTCAACCAACTATCATTAAGAATTTCGTCTTTGGACCAAAAACAGGCAAGAGGTGGAATACCACAAAGAGAGAGTGTGCCTAATAAAAAAATAATTCTTGTAATAGGAACATATTTTGTTAAACCACCCATAAGAACCATATTTTGACTTTTCTCTGGTGAATATCCAACAATGAGTTCCAGTGAATGAATAATGGATCCGGACCCCAAAAACAATAAAGCTTTTGAATAGGCATAAGTGATCAAATGGAATAAAGCAGCTCGATAAGAACCCATACCCAAAACTAACATTATATAACCCGATTGAGACATTGTAGAATAAGCTAAACTTCCCCGTAGTCACATATGAAATAGCTGATGGGATAAATTTAACAAAACTTTTCCCTCAAGATCTCTTGCAGGAAAAAGATAATGTCCAACTTAGAGTTGTCAATTATATCCTTTATGGAAACGGAAAGTCAATTCGAAGAATTTATCATAACTTCACACTGGCCAATAGATCATCAATGTTTCAATATTAATAGTAATATATTACCATATTACTCATATTACTATAAAATAATTAAATAAAAAATGAAATAATTTATATAATAAATAGAATTTATATATTATATGTATTTTTTATATATATTATGATATATTATGCTATGCTTTATTTATATGATAATGATATTTATATGATAATTATGACTAATTATTCAATAAATTCGATTGATTGATACGAGTTGATTTTCTGTTACGATAGATCGACGAAACAATAGATAGTCCAATAGCCGCGGCTCTAATGGCTATAACAAAAATTAAGAAAATGTCTCCTTTTAATTGGCGACAATCAAATATATCAGAAAATGTTACGAGATTAATATTAACCAAATTTAGTACTAAACGAAGGACGGGAAGGAAGAAAGAGAGTGAATCCACTAATTCCTCATCCTCAAATCAATCCTTCCCGGGGTATTGTCGCAAAAAATACAAATATATAATTGTAGGAGTAAAGTATTGATATAATTCACAGAAACAAACGACAACGAGTTAATAAAATAAGAAAAAAGTACGTAATGTCTTTTTTTACATTTTCGTTCTAGAATTAAATTAAACAAAAGGATTTGCAAATAAAAGCGCTAATGCCACGACCAGTCCATAAATTGTTAAAGCTTCTATAAAAGCTAGACTAAGCAATAATGTGTAATCTGTATTTACTGAGCAGACACGGGTTAATAGTACCGACATATCACAAAATTGATAATGAATGAGCGGTATTAAAATGCAGTTTTTCGTGATGAACAAATACCCCCAAATTTATCTTTTGCTCGTCCCGAGCAAAACAAAATCCTAACCTCGCTTTCGCAGAGAACGCGATTGCACTGAGCCCGTGCAACAAGCCATTAAACCTATAGGTGTCCCTAGTAGGAGGAGTTTTGTCTTCTGAGAGTTTTCAGCGGATTACACCCACAAAATCCCGTCAAGCTAGTTTCGTGAGGAAACTGTTGATTCTAATCTTAAGTTAAGTATCAAAACCAGAAGTTCTATTACCCTAGTCAGAAACGTCCAACCCTTATTTTTCACTCCTCGTATCTCATTTAACATAAGCGCATACACGTCTTTACGTGGTTGTGCGCAACTCTATGCCATTCGCTTACTGCTAATACTTTAGCTGGATCCACAGAGATTCCTTCGCCTGAAACTATATGCCTGAGAAATCCGACTTGATTTAGCCAAAACTCGCACTTGCTATACTTGGCATAGAGTTTATGCTGTCGTAAAGTCTCCAGGACAATTCGTAAATGTTCAGCGTGCTCTTTCCGATTCTTTGAATATACCGGGATGTCGTCGATGAAAATGACAACGAACCTATCTAAGTACTCTTGGAAAACTTGGTTCATTAGATTCATGAATATGGCTGGTGCATTGGTCACTCCAAATGGCATCACGAGAAACTCATAATGACCATAGCGAGTCCTAAATGCCGTCTTCGGAATATCAGACTCTTTGACCTTCACTTGATGATAACCCAAACGAAGATCTAATTTTGAGAAAATGCAAGACCCACTTAGCTGATCGAACAGGTCGTCGATTCGCGATAGTGGATACTTGTTCTTTATCGTGACTTCGATTAGATCTCGGTAGTCAATGCACATCCTGTATGAACCTTCCTTCTTCTTCACAAGCAAAACTGGAGATCCCCAACTTGAAGTATTGGGACAAATCCATCCTTTCTGTAGAAGTTCGTCCAGCTGAGTACGGATCTCCTTCAATCCTTCTGGACTTAAGCGATATAGTGCTTTGATCACCGATTGTGCACCAGGTACTAAGTCAATACTGAATTCAAGAGCTCGATCGGGAGGCAAACCTGATATGTCTTCAGGAAATACATCATCAAACTCTCGAACTACCTCTGGCTTCGATTCTTCCTCTACTTGTAGTATTGCAACCATGGCCTTCTTTGGTTTAGCTTTGTATGTGTGAGGCTCTAGGGTACGGTCTCCACTTTTGAAATAAAAGACCGGATACTCTGGAATCTCGAACACTATCCTCCTTTGACGACAGTCAATAGTAGCATAGAAAGTTCCTAGCCAGTCCATACCCAAGACTACATCAAAGTTCGGTATGTCCAACACCTTAAAGTCAGCATAAAATTCTCTGATGCAGACGACCACTGGAAACAAGTCATATCCCAAAGTTGCCTTTAGAACGATGTTCCCTGAACTGACATTCCAGCTAGATACAAGCGGTTTAACTGGAATCGTATGAGTTCGGACGAACCATTGTGACATAAAGCAATGTGATGCTCCAGTATCGAAGAGTGCTAGTGCAGGAAGTGAGGCTGCTAAGATTGTACCAGTAATGACTTGGCCAGTGACTTCATCTTCTTCCACAGTCATTGGAAAGCCTGACGCCTAGGTATGTTCCTCCTTGCTGGGGGTGCATTCCTCTGTCCGTTCCTCTGTCCTTGAGGTAGGTTCCTTTGTGTATGATGGAACTGACGAGGAGGAGGTGCGGTAGGTCCATGAGGAGGTGGAGCTGGGAGAGCAAGTCGAGGAGCAGGTGCTTGGATAGCTGGCCGCTGCGGATAGGTGATTGCTGGACTGGGTGCAGGGTTTGGATTGAGTCTATAAGGATAAAATCCAATATCGTGTGTGGATGAGCTACAGACTAAGCAAAGGCGATTAGCACGAATGCAATCCTTCGCCAGGTGTCTATTTCTTTTGCAATAGAAGCAGAAATCTGGACTGGGCCGGTTAAAAGGTACTCCCGGTCTCCTGGATACAAACGGTGGTCTAGAAAAGGCTCCTCCTGCAATTTGAGTAGCAGGGCGCTTCACACCGGCAGATTGAGGTCAGCCCTTCTTCTTTACTACTGCCTTGTATCGACGGGCAGCCTTCAGAGCTAGGTCATGGGTTGGGAAATCCCCTGTAGCTAGTGCATCTTAGATCTCTTGGTCCAACCCTTGCTTAAATCGTCTAGCCTTGATCTCAACAGTCGGTATGAGATGCACCGTGAATTTGTTACAGTCTTGTGTTAGCTGTGTAGTATGTGATATTAGATATTCGAATATTTAAGACATATCTTATCTGCTCAATATGGTGAACTCAAAATCATACTCATCCACAGATTTGCTCCACATAGAGCCTTGTTGTAAGTGCATGAATTGTTGCTCCATATCGAATCGGGCAGTCTTGGGAAAATATTTCGCGTCGAACATCTCGTGAAAAGTCCTCCATTCGATCGTCTGGGTAAGTCGGATTTCTTCCGCCTTCCACCATACTCTGGCGTTATCTGTGAGTTGTAGCTTCACAACCCTTACCCAAGCAATGTCTGTCACTTGTGTTGCTGCCAGATCGTTTTCGATCGACTGAGCCCATTCCTCTGCTTCCAAAGGGCTCTTTTTCCCAGAGAATTGTTTAGGGTGCAATGCCCGGAATTGTTTCACACCGGGTGCCTCAGCTTCTGGGTGGTTCCGGAGTATAGCAGTCTGCTGCTGCTGTCCCTCCAAGAGGCTCTTAATTGCCTCAAGCAATACCGTCTTCTCGTTGATAGGTGCTGCTACGGTAGATGTAAGTGGTAGAGGAGGTGGTGGGGTATTGCCGTTGACGTTCGTGCGCGTATTGTTTGGTGAATCTATAATCTTGAAAGAAAAAGTAGGGTTAGGATAGATTCAAGGAATATGAAATGTAAAGAATGTTTAGTTGCGGATTCTTATAATTCTTGTGACTTATATTGCTTAGAATTCCATGCAGAACTGATCCTGCATGGTATGACTTCATGCAGAACTAACCTGCATGGGCCGCCAATAAAACATGTCACGCCCTGCTTCCCAGTGTACGGGTAAGGAGACGTGGCAAGGACATGACGTATTTACTCAGAAGTAAACACGTTAAGCGTAAATAAGCAATATAATAAATGTACACAAGAAATGACAAGAGATATAAATAAACAGCAACTTTTTAATGATTAAACATTCGTTACATACAACTGGAAAGTAAATACAATACTGGAAAGCGATGCCTAAACAATGGCATATGAACTGAAAGTAAAAGTATGTACAAATAGAACTAGAGCTCGGGATCCTCAATGAACTGCTCCAAATCGTCCTAGCTGGGCTCGATCTCCTGAGAGTCGGGTCCTCCTGACAACATTCCAAAGAAAGAAGAGAAAAGGAATTTTGTCAGCGAACAATCGCTCAGTAAGTCCCAAAAGAGATAGATCAAGTAAAAAGGAATAGATCTGGTAATTTGTTTGTTTTTGTTATACTAACGTAATTGTTTATAGCTTAGTACAAAATACATCAGTGTGATATGAGAGGAGTCCAACTTGCTCCATGGACTAAACTATATGGAGTACAAGGCCCCGTCAAAACCCACGGGACAACGGCAACGGATATTCAGGTTAGGTGTTTTATAGTGACCGTCTCATTCCACTTCTAATATATTCTGTACCAATCTACCCCTTAAAACCCCGTAATGCATATTGTATTGATTGTAATAATTTGTTGTATAAGACTTGCCGAAACCATGGTATAAGTTGTTCATGTAAACGGATAAGGATATAAACGGATAGTCATGTAGTCAAGTCAATATATATCCATGGTTCGGTCAAATCAAGTCATGTTGATATTTGATAGTATTCTGGGATTCATGTTCAAGTTCAAGTATATATGGATTCATGTTGTATTGAAGTTATATTGGAATTGTATTCATGTATGGATTGTATTCAGATTAGACTGAGACTCTGATTGAGTCAGATACTTAAACAGAATTGGATTTCTGAATTAGGTTTTGGAGTTATCGGTAACTGCTGCACATGGACGGCAGGATTTGTGACTTTTTCCTAGCCAATTACCATTGATAACCCCGTTTTAGTTTTCTACCTTAAATAGGCAAGCACCCATGTTCCCTGATTAAAAATCAGGAGAAGCTTCGGAAGAGGCATCACGTGCTCACACGTGACCAGTTGTCACGTGTTGGCACGTGACGCTTAAAGCAGCGGCAAAAAGCACATTCATCCCCTGATTAAAAATCAAGAAAAAGCTCCAGAAGAGGCATCACGTGCTCACACGTGACCAATGGTCACGTGTTAGCACGTGATGGTTAAGCAGCGGCCAGAGAACAGAGCGCAGAAGAAGAGAAGCCCATTCCAGGTGTCACGTGCCTACACGTGATCAGGGGTCACGTGCCTACACATGACCAGGGGTCACGTGGCCACATGTGACCGGCTTTAAAAGCCTTATTCTTTGACAGAATTAAATTCTGAGGGAACATCTTTCAAATCTTTCCAAAATGGAAAAGGATTATCTGAAACCGTTGGATTAAAAGTCTAAAGGTGATTAAATATCACCAATTTATGGAAAAATCTTGGACTTGGAAAGATTTCCCCCTAAATCTAACCGAAATAACAAAGAGATATCTTTGGATCTAAAATCCAATGGTGAATAAAATTCACCTAATAATCTAAAGGCCCAGATTAATGATGAAGATAAATCAAATCTCTCAATGAACAAATCAAATCTTTCAATGAGAGATTTACCAAACAGATTGATTCTTTTCCTTCTCCTATAAATAGGAGCTAAGAAAAGAAGAAAGGGGACCTTTGGACCTTTTCTTTTGATACACACAGAGAGAGATATAGAGCCTTTGATTCTCTGCAAAAGGAAAACCTTAGGTAAGAAAAGGAAAGGGAGGTTTAAAAAGAGAATTTAATTCTCAAAAGAGTTTAACTCTCATATAAAGAAAAGAACTTAGTTCTTTCTCTGGTGGAGGATCTGTAAAGTGCACATCTCCCCATAAATTAAGAATTTAATTCTCATTGGGTTGAGATCCTACCATGCAGATCTAAAACACAGAGGAGGAACGGAGTTTTGAGAATTTAATTCTCACTAAATAATAGGAATTCAATTCCTTTGAGATAAAATTAGAGCTTAACCCTATGTTATGGGAATTTAATTCCTTCAAAATGAACAGAACTAGGGTTTAACCCTAATTGAGAACATAATTCTCTCAAACTCACGGGAATTTAATTCCCTTAAGAAAAGAAATTAGGGTTTAACCCTATTTAAGAATATACTCCTTCAGAAGAAAACAGGAATTTAATTCCTCTAAAGTTTGTTGTTAGGGTTTTAACCCTATGAAGAAATTAATTCTTAAAAGATGAACAGATCTTTAAACATGCAAAGAACCAGAGTCACGTGCTACCACGTGACCCCTGCAAAGATCCACAGAAAAGAACTTTGAAGCAACACCTCACGTGTTACCACGTGACTCCTACGAAGATCTATAAAAGAGAACTTTGAGGCAATGCCTCACGTGCCCCACGTGATCTCTAAAGCACATAAGAGAAAAAGAAACAGAAAAGAGCTCTAGGGCGCCCTTACGTGTCGACACGTGACCCCTAATGAACATTCTAACAGATCAAAGCGTAAGCCCCCATCACGTGCCCACACGTGATGGCTTTCAAAATTAAAAGTGTTAAACACTTATCTGTAGAACAAAATAAAGGGAAGCAAGGCGCTCTCACGTTCTACTACGTGACCCCTTGGCTGAAACTCTAACGGATAAAGGCCTAAATTCCCATCACGTGATAGCACGTGATACTTCAAAGTATTCAAGACGTTTGACTGAATAAAATAAGGGGAATCAGGGCGCTCTCACGTGTCCGCACGTGACCCCTCTCTCCTTAGTGTTTAACACTAGTCTGGAGATTTTTGTCCCCGGTGTTTAACACTGATTTTCTTAGTGTTTAACATTAATTTAAAAACTCTGTTCTCAGTATTCAACACTGATTATTTTTTTAGTGTTTAACACTAACTTGTTAATCTTATTCCCAGTGTTCAACACTGTTGGTCTCTAGTGTCTAACACTAGCTTTAGCCCAATTGGCTAAGTTTCCATAGGCAAAGCCTCCCTTCAATGAACCAACGGAGGGCCAATATCCCAAACATGATTGGACTTAGCCCAAGCTGGCCATAAGTCCTCAATTCAAACTCAACTGGGTCAATGGGCTCATAATATAATAATTGATCTTAGTATCCATATTGGACTACAGATCACTTAATCTACCTTGGTTTAAGGGTACATCTCTTCACTCCTTTGATACTTGACGTTGTAATTCCTCAACGTCTTCAAAGAGGTGGCGGGTCCCGATGACCACACATTAATACGGACTGTGGGGTCCTTAAACTCATGGACTATGAGGTCCTTAACCTTGACCGTAATGTCTTAAAACTAACATCGGACTGTGGAGTCCTTAAATCCACAGACTACGACGTCCTTAACCTTGACCGGGATGTCTTAAAACTAACAACGGACTATGACGTCCTTAACCTCGACCGTGATGTCTTAAAACTAACATCGGACTGTGGAGTCCTTAAATCCACGGACTACGACGTCCTTAACCTTGACCGCAACGTCTTAAAACTAATATTGGACTGCAATTTCCTTAAACTACCTATTGACCGCAATGTCACTAAACTAAACAACAGGGCTCCCCTAATCGCTCTCTTGTCGGATCTAAAACGATCCTGTTAAGTTGATCTTAGTCTAAAACTAGACTAACATATCCTTAACAAACGTTTAAGTCGATCTTAGTCTCAAACGAGACTAACGTATCCTTAAACACAATCCCCAAACCCAAATCTAAGATAATACGGATTTGTACTAGTCTACGCCCTACGGGCGACGACATAACTCAGTCTCCGTATACAATCCACGGCAACCTAACATGAATCAAACACACACGACACGAAGCGATTATCTGGAGAAGGAGAAAGTTGTTACCGCAATGCGGTAGCGTAGTTAATTGCAGGGGCTTGCGCCTGCAGGGAAGAGCGTCCCCACAATCAAAAACCCCTCAAGCGAGGGGGAATCTAACGAAGTCTGCTACATCGGACGCATCCGTTTAAACCTTCGATACACGGTGCCATAAATCAACTTGTCATCTTCGGAGAGGTGGACGGATAGCACCAATTAGCATCTGCCCCGAATCTTAGGCGAGACCGTCCACGTCTTGGCCGCCATTCGGAGGGGAACAACCCATTTTCTCCGGCTCCCTGAGGCTCAAGAGAATTGGTCCCGCTTAAACCTATATTTACTAGGGTCCTTAATGTAATTTATTATAACTTGAGGGGGTTTTATGGAAAATAGTTTTAGTATACTTTCAAAATAAAGTATTTATTTATCGTGTTTAGGGTTTTCATGGATGTAAATTTTAAAAGTGAGGTATTCTAGTGAATAAATATCTAGCTTGAATAATATATGGTATTTTTTGTGTAAATTTGACTTGTATAGATTTTTGATGATATTTTCATGAAACTTGTGATTCTTTTTTTGTTTGGAAAAACATAGAATTTATTATATATTTAAAATAGATGATTTGATAATATTTATATATAATTATTAAAAATAAAATTTATTTATTAAATAGAAATCACGTTTTTCTTAAAAATTGCATTAAAAATTCCATCGAGATCGGATGCTCCGTAAGAAGGTCTGTATCTCGCTCTACTAGTCCCGAGGATGTGCGATAACCCACACTATCCCGATCGGTTTTCCCAAAATGGGTTGTAGAGGCTTAATTGCAAGGAATGCAAATAACACAATTTAAAGAATACAGTTTTTAATAGTTTATGGTATTTTAAAGTAGAAGTCGTATTTGTCCCACAAGTATTGTTAAAAGAAAATCGTGCTATATCATGATGCGTGTTTGTGAGAGGTAGGTCATTACCTCGTGAGATTTTCTAAAGGTAATATGAGCAAAAGTGATAAAAGATGTCATATGTAACTTTATGGTATTTGTTCCCCTCCGAATACAGAGACGACGAGAGGACGTCTAGCCTGAGATTCGGGGCAGATGCTATTTGATTTTATCCGTCTACCTCTCCGAAGATGCCAAGTTGATTTATAGCACCGTGTATCGGAGGTTTAGACGGATGCAGCCGATGTAGCAGACTTCGTCAGATTCCCCCTCGCTTGAGGGGTTTTTGATTGTGGGGATGCTCTTCCCTGCAGGCGCAAGCCCCTGCAGTTAATTACGCTACCGCATCACGGTAACAACTTTCTCCTTCTCCAGAATTTCACTTCGTGTCGTGGGTGTTTGTTTTGTTTGTGGTTGCCCGTGGATTGTATACGGAGACTGAGTAATGCCGTCGCCCATAGGACGTGGATTAGTCCAAATCCGTATTTACTTAGATTTGGGTTTGGTGTTTTTAGTTTAAGGATACATTAGCCGTATTGAGGCTAAGATCAACTTAAACATTCGTTAAGGATACGTCAGTCCTGTTTGAGACTAAGATCAACTTAACGTGGTGATCCGTTTAATATATGGCCGTCAGGACTCATCACCTCTCTGACGTCGTTGAAAGATTACAACGATAGATGTCAGAGGAGTTCAGAGATGTACCCTTGAACCAAAGTCGATTTGGAGTTTTATAGTCCATTTGAATGTTTAAGGATACGTTAGCCGTATTTGGGGCTAAGATCAACTTAAACGGGACCGTTTAGATCCGGCAAAAGAGCATTTGGAGGCTCTATTGTTCCAGTTTAGAGACGTAGTGGTCCGTATTCCAGTTTAGGGACGTGGTGGTCCATCGCCAGTTTAGGGACGTGGTGGTCAACCATTAGTTTAAGGACGTTTCGGTCCGACATTAGTTTAAGGACGTTTCGGTCCAATATTATTTTAAGGACGTTTCGGTCCAATATTAGTTTAAGGACGTTTCGGTCCAATATTATTTTAAGGACGTTTCGGTCCAATATTAGTTTAAGGACGTTTCGGTCCACGAGTTTAAGGACCCCGCAGTCCGTGTTGATATGTGGCCTCTCTGACGTCGTTGAAGGATTACAGCGATAGGTGTCAGAGGAGTTCAGAGATGTACCCTCGAACCGGTCGTAAATTGATTTAGGGAGCAGCCGTGCTCAGTCAATTTAGTTTGAGGACTTACGGCCATGATTGGGCTAAGTCCAGTTGAAAAATATTCAACACTTTTATTTGTTTTTGGTCTGCATTGCATTATTTTCTTCTTTTTTTTTGTTTGGGCTCTGCCCAATAAAAGATGCAGAGCATCAATTTATTCTGGGCTCTGCTCATTTATGAATGATGCAAGGCATCTGGTTTTGCATAGCATTTTTATTATTTTGCTTGGGTTCTGCCCATTTATAAATGATGCAGAGCATCAATTTAATTAGGCCTGCTTGGTCTTTTCGATTTGGGCCTGGCCCTTTAAGAAATGTCTTGCATTTATCAGGCGCTTTGCGCCAATCAGAGAGCGCAAGCGCTTGTAATGTTGACACGTGTCGCGTAAGCGCGGTGCGATGCGCTAATGCGCTGAGCCTGCGCTGCTGACACGTGGCGCGCTCTGGTGGTTTGCGCCAATCCAGGAGCGCAACAGCGCAGTTTGCAAGTGCAAGGCACTATGATTTAAGAATCTTTTAGATTCAAGAACCAATGGTTCATAAGAAGAAGTGCAAAGCACTATTCGTTTCCTTGATCTAATTTAGATCAAAGAAAAACAAGTTTTTCTTTTTATTTCAAGAACCAAAGGTTCATAAAAGTGCAAGGCACTATTTTTTTTATTTTTGTTTTTTTTTCTTGTTTTAAAGAACCAGTGGTTCATAAGAAGTGCAAAGCACTGTTTATTATATGAAGATTATTGATCTGGTTTTTAGATCAATGATCTATTAGAAGAAATTTCTTCTCTCTTGTGAAAGTTTTTACCTTTTTCTTGAAATTTATCTCAGAGTTCTCTCTGTTTGAAGCTCTTGATTTTTCAAGAAAAATTGATACCTTTGAATTGAGGTCTAGGGTCATTTTTATAGTGCCCATAAATTAGTTAAAGAGATCTTTCTCTGAGTGATTTGGGGAATTTTCCCCACCGTTGGATCTTTGATCCAAGGGCTTCTGTTTTACAGAAGAAAATCTTCTTGTTTTAACAAGAACAGAAAAGATTTCTTTAGAATTTTAATTCTGTTTGGCGCAAATGCTCCAGAGCGTGACACGTGTCGCACAGCGCAAAGCGCAGCGCAACTGCGCTAGCGCATCTGCGCTGACACATGTCGCACAGCGCAGCGCTTGCGCAACTGAAGCGTTGCTTCCTTTAATTTTTCTTTAAATAGAGCTTTGCTCTGATTGGGTGCGCTGCTTTGGGCGCTGCGCTGATGCGTCTGCGCCTGACACGTGGCGCGTTGCGCCCGGGATTTGAAGCGTTGCTTCAAAATTTGAATTTTGAATTTCCAGCAAAGCTTTGCTCTGATTGGGGGAAACAAATGCCCCCCACCGTTGCGCTCACGTGGCGCGCACGTGAGTGCAGCGGTAGTAAGCTCTTGACCGTTGGATCAAGGGGTGAGCTGAAGGGGCGCAAGCGCCTTATAAATAGGACCTATGGCCCTTAGAAAATCTTCACCATTTCAAGATTTTGATTTTCCAGAGCTTTGCTCTCACTCAAGAACTTCAGAGCTTTGCTCATTTTCAAAGTTAGAAACTTTAGGTAAAAATTAATGTAAATCAAATTAATTTAAATTAATCTCAGCCAAAGAGCTCTGCTCTCACAGATCTTTTGATCTAAAGAGACCCCCATTGGGGTTTCATAAACAGAGCTTTGCTCTCAAGAAACTTATAGATCTGCAGAGATCTTGTTCATGGGTTCTAACCCATGAACAGATCTTTGCTCTTGGATCAAGAGTGGATCTTATAGATCTGCAAACTGAAGAACATATTATAAGTTTTTCATGGATTTTTCTAAGTCCCAAAAAATTTTAAAATTTTTTAAGTGTTAAAATTTTCTGATGGATCTTTCTATTATTATCACAGAGCTATGCTCTTTTAAGGAATTTTATTCCTTTGAGACCAGAATTTGACAAGTGTCATTCTGTGACAGAGCTTTGCTCTGAAAGAGGAGATTTTCTCCTTGTCTCTAGGGATTCCCTACTGATGATAATATTCTCTTGGGGATCTTTTCTTTAACTGGCAGTCTCACCCAATGATGAGGCTGTCTTATTAAAAGAGGCATTTTCATCCAGATTTTGTGGGTCCCCATTTGGTCCCCTACCCACTACACTGCAGTGTGATTAATTTTAATCTAATTAATTTTTAAATTCATTTAATTGAGGATTTTTAAACGCCAAGCGTTGGAATTGTAGCACTGACGGCTATTTTGTTCTTTTGCAGCGATCATGTCTCTCGACACCTCGTTCCCGTTTGTTCGTTCAGAGGAGGGATTTCCCGAGGCGCCCTTGAACCGTGAGGTCCTGGCCATGATTAAGGAGTACGACCCGGAATACAAGAGTCTCCACCTTTGGGGGTCATGGTATAATCAGATCATCATGGGCCGACGGAGCTTCACATGCGCGGTGCCGTCAGAACCCATAACGGCGATTCACTATGCTACCCCACCCTCGGTGCAGTATGCCGTGGAGATGGTGGATTGGACCGCGAAGAGCTTTCTTCATCCCGCTATGGATGCGGTTCCGGTCTAGCGTCTATGGTCTTGGATATCCTAGGACGCCGTATCTGTCAGGGCGAGGCGAGACCCTGGGAGCAATCATATAACATTGGTCTGATCCCCCGCCACCCGATTGGCTATCTGCCATGGGCCCGGTACATCCTGTCGACGAAGAAGTCACAGTTGATAAGGTTAGGACTGTACACCGCGGTCTACGTCTCTCTTCCAATATCCCACGCTCCCCACCTGGTGGTTCAAGGCTTTCTTGGAGCAGTGGAATATTCCTACCCACACTTTCCTTGCCATGGATCGGGAAGTGTCAATCTCTTTGGAGGAGTTCACGGAGGTATCCGGTATACCAGTCATGGGGGAACATTATAAGGAGTTGCTCCCGACAGATGAGTACGTCTTTGGTGCTAAGCCGATGGTAAGGGGGCTCACGCCGGAGAATGCTGTTCAAAACCAGTTCCCAAGCTTGATTAAAGTGTTGAACATATATGAGTCCCTTTTCGTCGAACATGGGAGTCGAGGAGTTAACTTTGAGGATTTCATTGCTCAGTTTCTTCGTCCAAGCGTCCTCTCATCAGAGGCTGCCAAGTTCGCTACTCTGGATGACCCTTTCGGTCTAGGTGCAGATAACCTACCGGAGAAGGAGATAGATCAAAAGGGTTACCACGTGACTCCTACGAAGATCTATAAAAGAGAACTTTGAGGCAATGCCTCACGTGCCCCACGTGATCTCTAAAGCACATAAGAGAAAAAGAAACAGAAAAGAGCTCTAGGGCGCCCTTACGTGTCGACACGTGACCCCTAATGAACATTCTAACAGATCAAAGCGTAAGCCCCCATCACGTGCCCACACGTGATGGCTTTCAAAATTAAAAGTGTTAAACACTTATCTGTAGAACAAAATAAAGGGAAGCAAGGCGCTCTCACGTTCTACTACGTGACCCCTTGGCTGAAACTCTAACGGATAAAGGCCTAAATTCCCATCACGTGATAGCACGTGATACTTCAAAGTATTCAAGACGTTTGACTGAATAAAATAAGGGGAATCAGGGCGCTCTCACGTGTCCGCACGTGACCCCTCTCTCCTTAGTGTTTAACACTAGTCTGGAGATTTTTGTCCCCGGTGTTTAACACTGATTTTCTTAGTGTTTAACATTAATTTAAAAACTCTGTTCTCAGTATTCAACACTGATTATTTTTTTAGTGTTTAACACTAACTTGTTAATCTTATTCCCAGTGTTCAACACTGTTGGTCTCTAGTGTCTAACACTAGCTTTAGCCCAATTGGCTAAGTTTCCATAGGCAAAGCCTCCCTTCAATGAACCAACGGAGGGCCAATATCCCAAACATGATTGGACTTAGCCCAAGCTGGCCATAAGTCCTCAATTCAAACTCAACTGGGTCAATGGGCTCATAATATAATAATTGATCTTAGTATCCATATTGGACTACAGATCACTTAATCTACCTTGGTTTAAGGGTACATCTCTTCACTCCTTTGATACTTGACGTTGTAATTCCTCAACGTCTTCAAAGAGGTGGCGGGTCCCGATGACCACACATTAATACGGACTGTGGGGTCCTTAAACTCATGGACTATGAGGTCCTTAACCTTGACCGTAATGTCTTAAAACTAACATCGGACTGTGGAGTCCTTAAATCCACAGACTACGACGTCCTTAACCTTGACCGGGATGTCTTAAAACTAACAACGGACTATGACGTCCTTAACCTCGACCGTGATGTCTTAAAACTAACATCGGACTGTGGAGTCCTTAAATCCACGGACTACGACGTCCTTAACCTTGACCGCAACGTCTTAAAACTAATATTGGACTGCAATTTCCTTAAACTACCTATTGACCGCAATGTCACTAAACTAAACAACAGGGCTCCCCTAATCGCTCTCTTGTCGGATCTAAAACGATCCTGTTAAGTTGATCTTAGTCTAAAACTAGACTAACATATCCTTAACAAACGTTTAAGTCGATCTTAGTCTCAAACGAGACTAACGTATCCTTAAACACAATCCCCAAACCCAAATCTAAGATAATACGGATTTGTACTAGTCTACGCCCTACGGGCGACGACATAACTCAGTCTCCGTATACAATCCACGGCAACCTAACATGAATCAAACACACACGACACGAAGCGATTATCTGGAGAAGGAGAAAGTTGTTACCGCAATGCGGTAGCGTAGTTAATTGCAGGGGCTTGCGCCTGCAGGGAAGAGCGTCCCCACAATCAAAAACCCCTCAAGCGAGGGGGAATCTAACGAAGTCTGCTACATCGGACGCATCCGTTTAAACCTTCGATACACGGTGCCATAAATCAACTTGTCATCTTCGGAGAGGTGGACGGATAGCACCAATTAGCATCTGCCCCGAATCTTAGGCGAGACCGTCCACGTCTTGGCCGCCATTCGGAGGGGAACAACCCATTTTCTCCGGCTCCCTGAGGCTCAAGAGAATTGGTCCCGCTTAAACCTATATTTACTAGGGTCCTTAATGTAATTTATTATAACTTGAGGGGGTTTTATGGAAAATAGTTTTAGTATACTTTCAAAATAAAGTATTTATTTATCGTGTTTAGGGTTTTCATGGATGTAAATTTTAAAAGTGAGGTATTCTAGTGAATAAATATCTAGCTTGAATAATATATGGTATTTTTTGTGTAAATTTGACTTGTATAGATTTTTGATGATATTTTCATGAAACTTGTGATTCTTTTTTTGTTTGGAAAAACATAGAATTTATTATATATTTAAAATAGATGATTTGATAATATTTATATATAATTATTAAAAATAAAATTTATTTATTAAATAGAAATCACGTTTTTCTTAAAAATTGCATTAAAAATTCCATCGAGATCGGATGCTCCGTAAGAAGGTCTGTATCTCGCTCTACTAGTCCCGAGGATGTGCGATAACCCACACTATCCCGATCGGTTTTCCCAAAATGGGTTGTAGAGGCTTAATTGCAAGGAATGCAAATAACACAATTTAAAGAATACAGTTTTTAATAGTTTATGGTATTTTAAAGTAGAAGTCGTATTTGTCCCACAAGTATTGTTAAAAGAAAATCGTGCTATATCATGATGCGTGTTTGTGAGAGGTAGGTCATTACCTCGTGAGATTTTCTAAAGGTAATATGAGCAAAAGTGATAAAAGATGTCATATGTAACTTTATGGTATTTGTTCCCCTCCGAATACAGAGACGACGAGAGGACGTCTAGCCTGAGATTCGGGGCAGATGCTATTTGATTTTATCCGTCTACCTCTCCGAAGATGCCAAGTTGATTTATAGCACCGTGTATCGGAGGTTTAGACGGATGCAGCCGATGTAGCAGACTTCGTCAGATTCCCCCTCGCTTGAGGGGTTTTTGATTGTGGGGATGCTCTTCCCTGCAGGCGCAAGCCCCTGCAGTTAATTACGCTACCGCATCACGGTAACAACTTTCTCCTTCTCCAGAATTTCACTTCGTGTCGTGGGTGTTTGTTTTGTTTGTGGTTGCCCGTGGATTGTATACGGAGACTGAGTAATGCCGTCGCCCGTAGGACGTGGATTAGTCCAAATCCGTATTTACTTAGATTTGGGTTTGGTGTTTTTAGTTTAAGGATACATTAGCCGTATTGAGGCTAAGATCAACTTAAACATTCGTTAAGGATACGTCAGTCCTGTTTGAGACTAAGATCAACTTAACGTGGTGATCCGTTTAATATATGGCCGTCAGGACTCATCACCTCTCTGACGTCGTTGAAAGATTACAACGATAGATGTCAGAGGAGTTCAGAGATGTACCCTTGAACCAAAGTCGATTTGGAGTTTTATAGTCCATTTGAATGTTTAAGGATACGTTAGCCGTATTTGGGGCTAAGATCAACTTAAACGGGACCGTTTAGATCCGGCAAAAGAGCATTTGGAGGCTCTATTGTTCCAGTTTAGAGACGTAGTGGTCCGTATTCCAGTTTAGGGACGTGGTGGTCCATCGCCAGTTTAGGGACGTAGTGGTCAACCATTAGTTTAAGGACGTTTCGGTCCGACATTAGTTTAAGGACGTTTCGGTCCAATATTATTTTAAGGACGTTTCGGTCCAATATTAGTTTAAGGACGTTTCGGTCCACGAGTTTAAGGACCCCGCAGTCCGTGTTGATATGTGGCCTCTCTGACGTCGTTGAAGGATTACAGCGATAGGTGTCAGAAGAGTTCAGAGATGTACCCTCGAACCGGTCGTAAATTGATTTAGGGAGCAGCCGTGCTCAGTCAATTTAGTTTGAGGACTTACGGCCATGATTGGGCTAAGTCCAGTTGAAAAATATTCAACACTTTTATTTGTTTTTGGTCTGCATTGCATTATTTTCTTCTTTTTTTTTGTTTGGGCTCTGCCCAATAAAAGATGCAGAGCATCAATTTATTCTGGGCTCTGCTCATTTATGAATGATGCAAGGCATCTGGTTTTGCATAGCATTTTTATTATTTTGCTTGGGTTCTGCCCATTTATAAATGATGCAGAGCATCAATTTAATTAGGCATGCTTGGTCTTTTCGATTTGGGCCTGGCCCTTTAAGAAATGTCTTGCATTTATCAGGCGCTTTGCGCCAATCAGAGAGCGCAAGCGCTTGTAATGTTGACACGTGTCGCGTAAGCGCGGTGCGATGCGCTAATGCGCTGAGCCTGCGCTGCTGACACGTGGCGCGCTCTGGTAGTTTGCGCCAATCCAGGAGCGCAACAGCGCAGTTTGCAAGTGCAAGGCACTATGATTTAAGAATCTTTTAGATTCAAGAACCAATGGTTCATAAGAAGAAGTGCAAAGCACTATTCGTTTCCTTGATCTAATTTAGATCAAAGAAAAACAAGTTTTTCTTTTTATTTCAAGAACCAAAGGTTCATAAAAGTGCAAGGCACTATTTTTTTTATTTTTGTTTTTTTTTCTTGTTTTAAAGAACCAGTGGTTCATAAGAAGTGCAAAGCACTGTTTATTATATGAAGATTATTGATCTGGTTTTTAGATCAATGATCTATTAGAAGAAATTTCTTCTCTCTTGTGAAAGTTTTTACCTTTTTCTTGAAATTTATCTCAGAGTTCTCTCTGTTTGAAGCTCTTGATTTTTCAAGAAAAATTGATACCTTTGAATTGAGGTCTAGGGTCATTTTTATAGTGCCCATAAATTAGTTAAAGAGATCTTTCTCTGAGTGATTTGGGGAATTTTCCCCACCGTTGGATCTTTGATCCAAGGGCTTCTGTTTTACAGAAGAAAATCTTCTTGTTTTAACAAGAACAGAAAAGATTTCTTTAGAATTTTAATTCTGTTTGGCGCAAATGCTCCAGAGCGTGACACGTGTCGCACAGCGCAAAGCGCAGCGCAACTGCGCTAGCGCATCTGCGCTGACACATGTCGCACAGCGCAGCGCTTGCGCAACTGAAGCGTTGCTTCCTTTAATTTTTCTTTAAATAGAGCTTTGCTCTGATTGGGTGCGCTGCTTTGGGCGCTGCGCTGATGCGTCTGCGCCTGACACGTGGCGCGTTGCGCCCGGGATTTGAAGCGTTGCTTCAAAATTTGAATTTTGAATTTCCAGCAAAGCTTTGCTCTGATTGGGGGAAACAAATGCCCCCCACCGTTGCGCTCACGTGGCGCGCACGTGAGTGCAGCGGTAGTAAGCTCTTGACCGTTGGATCAAGGGGTGAGCTGAAGGGGCGCAAGCGCCTTATAAATAGGACCTATGGCCCTTAGAAAATCTTCACCATTTCAAGATTTTGATTTTCCAGAGCTTTGCTCTCACTCAAGAACTTCAGAGCTTTGCTCATTTTCAAAGTTAGAAACTTTAGGTAAAAATTAATGTAAATCAAATTAATTTTTACCTAATCTCAGCCAAAGAGCTTTGCTCTCACAGATCTTTTGATCTAAAGAGACCCCCATTGGGGTTTCATAAACAGAGCTTTGCTCTCAAGAAACTTATAGATCTGCAGAGATCTTGTTCATGGGTTCTAATCCATGAACAGATCTTTGCTCTTGGATCAAGAGTGGATCTTATAGATCTGCAAACTGAAGAACATATTATAAGTTTTTCATGGATTTTTCTAAGTCCCAAAAAATTTTAAAATTTTTTAAGTGTTAAAATTTTCTGATGGATCTTTCTATTATTATCACAGAGCTATGCTCTTTTAAGGAATTTTATTCCTTTGAGACCAGAATTTGACAAGTGTCATTCTGTGACAGAGCTTTGCTCTGAAAGAGGAGATTTTCTCCTTGTCTCTAGGGATTCCCTACTGATGATAATATTCTCTTGGGGATCTTTTCTTTAACTGACAGTCTCACCCAATGATGAGGCTGTCTTATTAAAAGAGGCATTTTCATCCAGATTTTGTGGGTCCCCATTTGGTCCCCTACCCACTACACTGCAGTGTGATTAATTTTAATCTAATTAATTTTTAAATTCATTTAATTGAGGATTTTTAAACGCCAAGCGTTGGAATTGTAGCACTGACGGCTATTTTGTTCTTTTGCAGCGATCATGTCTCTCGACACCTCGTTCCCGTTTGTTCGTTCAGAGGAGGGATTTCCCGAGGCGCCCTTGAACCGTGAGGTCCTGGCCATGATTAAGGAGTACGACCCGGAATACAAGAGTCTCCACCTTTGGGGGTCGTGGTATAATCAGATCATCATGGGCCGACGGAGCTTCACATGCGCGGTGCCGTCAGAACCCATAACGGCGATTCACTATGCTACCCCACCCTCGGTGCAGTATGCCGTGGAGATGGTGGATTGGACCGCGAAGAGCTTTCTTCATCCCGCTATGGATGCGGTTCCGGTCTAGCGTCTATGGTCTTGGATATCCTAGGACGCCGTATCTGTCAGGGCGAGGCGAGACCCTGGGAGCAATCATATAACATTGGTCTGATCCTCCGCCACCCGATTGGCTATCTGCCATGGGCCCGGTACATCCTGTCGACGAAGAAGTCACAGTTGATAAGGTTAGGACTGTACACCGCGGTCTACGTCTCTCTTCCAATATCCCACGCTCCCCACCTGGTGGTTCAAGGCTTTCTTGGAGCAGTGGAATATTCCTACCCACACTTTCCTTGCCATGGATCGGGAAGTGTCAATCTCTTTGGAGGAGTTCACGGAGGTATCCGGTATACCAGTCATGGGGGAACATTATAAGGAGTTGCTCCCGACAGATGAGTACGTCTTTGGTGCTAAGCCGATGGTAAGGGGGCTCACGCCGGAGAATGCTGTTCAACACCAGTTCCCAAGCTTGATTAAAGTGTTGAACATATATGAGTCCCTTTTCGTCGAACATGGGAGTCGAGGAGTTAACTTTGAGGATTTCATTGCTCAGTTTCTTCGTCCAAGCGTCCTCTCATCAGAGGCTGCCAAGTTCGCTACTCTGGATGACCCTTTCGGTCTAGGTGCAGATAACCTACCGGAGAAGGAGATAGATCAAAAGGGTTTTTTCCTTCCGGACTTCCCTACTATGTCTTTTGCAGAAATTGCGGCCCCTGGAATGAATGAGGATGCCTTTTTCTTAGGATTTCTCGGGTTATGGTTGAGTTGGTTTGCAATTCCAATGCACTCTCACCGCATGCGGCCCTCTGTTTTTTACCCAGCCCACCGGATGACTATCGGGATAAAGGTGGCCGTTGGGATCGCCGGCTTGGCGCACTTATATCATGGTCTCAGCCGAGCAGCGGATGCTAATGAGCCTGGGGTACTGCACGTGGTCTTCCCGATGCACTACTTTGTATCGTGGCTCGAGCTATACACGGCGGGTGTCTTCGGCATGCACAAAAGGCCCTCGTTCTTCGACAAGTGTGGTTTCCCTCGCATCATACAGCTGATTGGCGCATCAATCGTGACCCCATCACCACGGAACGCCAGGGGTTTACTGCTTCGCCCTCACACCGTTGGAGTCGGGATGTCCTTCATTGACAAGGTATTGACCATTGGAAAAGCTTCCACCGCTGCGGTGCGACCATTACAGGACTCCTTTAAGGATGGAGCTTCAGTTTTGACGGCCCGGAAGACCCTCCACTTGTATTCTATTAGACCGGGCTTCCTAGTCTTCAGGCAGGACGGTGCGGCAATTTTCATGAGATATAACCCGCATCTTTTTGCCCAACAACTGGGCTACGATCAAGGGGTACCCTTGGAAGCTTTCTTACTGGAACCTGCTGCCAATGAAGAAGGGAGGGAGAACGCGTTACATCACTTCATGCGCCTGAACACGGGTTCTCGTTTTTTTATCAGTGCGCCGGCCTGCGCTCCACGACTCCTTAATGTATATAAAGAGTGGTACAATCATGCGACGGGGGCCGTTATAAAGGAAGAGAGTCGAGTGTTGATCGATCCTAAAGGTGCACCTCTCGGCACCGACCGTAACGCTCCCTTAGTGCCAAGGACCCCGGTGGTCCCCCTCTAAAAGATGCCGGGGCCGGACCATCGCGTGCGTAAAGTCCTCCATGCGGATTGCCGCTCCCTGATATTGTGGATGCACCACCAGTGCCCTGTGCTCCAGTGGAGACAGTGGTTATAGCCTCGCCGGAGTCTGGCGTGGGTGCAGACATCGGGACCCGCCGTCCCAAGGTGGCTGCTAAACGGAAGTCGATCCCACGTGCACCTAGAGTCGGAGGGCAGAAGAAAAAGAAGTCGCTCTTCGCTGCGGACGTCGCGTTCGGTCAGGAACCCCACGCTCCCTATGCCGAGGGCCTGAGTGAATACGGGACTAACGAGGGATTAGTCACGCCACCACCGGATGATACGGACTTGGAGGCCGCTCTCGAAACTTCAGCGTGGTTAGCAAGGCGTGACGCATGGCTAGCTAAGCTTGCGCAATCAGGTAACTACTAGTCGTATTTTCTTTATTGCAACATATCCTCCTCGTTTCCTTTGACTAACGTTTTTCTTTCTTTTCTTCCAACAGGCATCACTAATGAAGAAGCCATTGCCGCTTCCCTGAAGACTTTCCAAGAGGAGGAACGTCTTAGAGCGTCCATGGGCCTTAGTAAGTTTCGATTCATCAAGTTTTCATTTCCCTTGTGTTATGGTAGATCTAACCTCTCCCTTTTTATCGCGGGAACCTCAATGTCGTTCCCGCCAAGCGACGCAGATGTTCTGTCGGCTGCCGATGTTCCTACTTCCTCAGGGTTACTGCAGGAGGTTCGTCTTGAAGAGCTGATGAGAGACGCCTTAAAGGCTCTGGAGGCATCTTTAAATGAGGACGACGACGCTTCGATGAAGGAAGCGTCAAAGAGGTCCGTTGTGACAGCCCGGGAGGAACGGAAGCGGTCTAGGCGTGAAGCAAAGGCACACAGGGCTGCCTTGGCTATGGGAGCGGGCCCCAGCACCGCCCCTCGTGCTGATACTCCATCCGAAGAGGCCCCTGTCGCTCTATCCACTGCTCGCAGACAAGTGGCGCGCGCAGTTCGGAGCTCAAACGGTAAATCCACTTCAGGTAATATTCCTCTCAGAGTTTTTGTTGTAAGAATTTTAATGCCATCGGTTCTTATATATTTTATCTTGCAGGGCCAAGTCCGACCGAGGGGGGGCGGAGACCGTTGAACCCAAGGAAGCAGAGGAGGCGGCACCTATCGAACCCGAGCCGACGGTGGGCAACGTTGCTGAGGCTTTGGAGCCTGAGGTGGAGGTTGAGGGGCCTGCAGCCGAGAAGGTCATTGATGCCGAACTTGAAGTGGCGGCAAATGAAATGATCATTACAACTGAGCCCAGGGTGGTGGCGGACGAAGCGCTTGAAGCCGGCGATCTCGTGGTGACGGCGGATGAGCCGATGGAGACCGCGGAGCCCGCAGAAGTAGCGGGTGAGATGGGTACGACTCTTGGGGAAGAGTTAGCCGCTCTCTCCCAAGAGTCCGGCAACGCTCCAATCATTTCCATCCCCATGTACGATCTTCCGCCGTCTCCAGGTCTTGCGAGCACGACAACGGTCCCAATCGAGTCGGGTGATGAGGCCACGGGCGGTGGCCTCATGTCAATGGAGGAGGGAGTCGCCTCCGTTTCAGCCGGCAGCTCATCAGGTAAATCCCAAGTTGCTGTCTTTCTTTAGCTTACAATCCTTTCTGACAAGTTCATCTTTTTTCGTAACGCAGGTGCAGCCAGTGCTGATGCCCCACTGCTCGAAAGAGCGCCTTCAACGATTACCTTGGCGGTGGTCACTTCTCAACCCTCTCTCATACCGTCGAAGATGTTGGAAGGTATGGGTTTGCAATTTATTAATCTTATCTTCCAAACGCATAATTTGTGTACTAAAGTCGCACTGTTATGTCTTTTCAGGAGTGCTCTTTGATCATCTATATCAAGTGTTGCTCCCACACTTCTCCTTCCCATCTGAACTCACTTCTTCCTCTGGCGGTGCTGGTGAGTATAGTCCCCGATTGATACCTTTCTTTTTCGGTGATAGAATTATTTCTAACTCTCTCTTGTCCTGACTGCAGTGTTACAAATCGAAGGGGGAGAAGAAAGATCGGCCGCGCCACCTGCCCTTCCAGCCTTGCCATCTGTCTCAGCTGGTACGGCGACTATCACATTGATAACTCCCCCCTCTTTATTTTTTGTACTATTATCTGATCACATCTTGTTTCTTTTCAGCTGTCGTTCCGGTCTCGGCGCCCTTCGAGCCTCGCATCACAATGCCGGCAGGTCCTTACCTGAGACGTCCATCTTCAAAAGGCGCCGCGAACAGCTTGCGTATGTTGAGCGACTACATTGAGGAGCTCGACGTCGAGACCCCTATGCCTGCTGTGGATTTCGCTATAGTGGTTAACCCGATGCTGGTGATACTCGTGAATTTCCATGACGAAGGCATCATCGCATCTTGGGTTAACCATTGTATGGAGATCGAGGCTCGCCTGCATCAGCTGGAGTCGATGCGTCCCGCCCCCGAGACTTTAGCCACGAGCAATGAAAGAGCAGCATGGATCGAGGGAAGCGCTTCTTACGTCCACCATTTGGAACAAGAAGCAGCTTTAAGGCTAAAGGAATGCTAAGAGACTTCGAGCGAGATGGCCCGTCTGCGTGCTGAGGTTGAAGCGAATGCTGCCCAAGTGAAGGCTATCTTTGAGGGTCTCCTGGAGCGCATCTCCCATGGGCTAAACTTGAAGCGAAAGCTTGATGTAGCCGAGCGCGATACCCCAAGCCAGGAAGCTGCTTATCAGGCCATCAGGGAGCAGCTTGCATCTGTCTTGCAGCAACGGGCCCAAGTGGAGGCGGAGCTGGCGGTGGTAGCCGATCAGGAGAAAGCGGGGAAGGAATTGCGCGAACAATTGCTAGAGTTATGCAAGACGCTTCCTTCTCAGTAATTCTCCTTGTATCTAGGCACTTGTAGAATTTTTCTTTTTAAGTAATATGTATCCATTCTTTATTCTTTTGTACGCTTCATCTTGTACTTGATTACATTCAATAAAGATACATATTTTTCTTTGCAATGTTTTGTACTGTTTCTTTGCTTTTTCCTTTCTTATTATCAGCATGCTGTCACAATTAGCAGATAATAGAGTAAGCATCTTGATTTCTTCACGAGATAGCGATAGCTTAGGCCACAAGTTCAGATCTGCCGTCTAAGACTTTTCAACTCTATGAGCCGTGAGGGTCTCAAAGAGATTTTTCTCCCTACGGATCAAGAGGATCTCGTGGGTGGGTTTTTCTCCTTAGGAGTCGTGAGGATTCCTAAGTGTGTTTTCTCTTATAGGTCGTAAGGATCCTGTAAGAAAAATTTTCCCTCTTACGAGTCGAGATGACTCGTAAGTGGTTGTTTCCCTCCTTGTCGAAACTCGACTTTGGAGAGTGAGACCCGTGAATAGTATGCAAGAGACCGTTTTAGATCGACTTGCAGGATCCCATTGTTCAGGAAGCAAGTTTTTTAGTCCCTGCTGCCTGAGGCTTCATCTTGCAAGTTGAGACGAATCGGGAATTTTCCCGCGGAGACACTGGTTTCTCTGTGAGCCAACGCGAATCAGGAGGCTCTCGTCAAGGATTATTTGTTTCCCTGAGTTGAGGTATTTGTTAAGGATTATTTGTTTCCCTAGCGCCAAGGATTATTTGTTTCCCTGGGGTTGAAACGAGTCGAGAATTTCCCACGGAGGCACTGATTGCTCTGCGAGTCGACGCGGATCGGGAGGCTCTCATCAAGGATTGTTTGTTTCCCTGAGTTGAGGTATTTGCTAAGGATTATTTATTTCCCTAGCGCCAAGAATTATTTGTTTCCTTGGGGTTGAAACGAGTCAAGAATTTCCCACGGAGGCACTGGTTGCTCTGCGAGTCGACGCGGATCGAGAGGCTCTCGTCAAGGATTGTTTGTTTCCCTGAGTTGAGGTATTTGCCGAAGACACTGGTTTCTTCGGAGTTGGGATGAACCGTCGAGATTTGGCTTCGTTTTCTGGCGGAGCCTGTTGGGAAAGTATGGTTCCCTCTTTGTTTACGCCCTTGGATTGTATACAGGGATCGATGTGATCTTAACTGTAGGGCCAAAGTTTTATCATCATTTTTTTGTTTTATTTCCGCGATGCTCTATCATTTCAGCTTTTATATCGCGAAGGTCGCGATTGCCCAATCATTTCGGCTATTTTTCGCGGTGCCCAATCATTTCGGCTATTTATTTTGTTTTTACTCGCTGCTTTTTATTGCGGGTTGCCCAATCATTTCGGCTATTTTCCATGCATACATTTTCTTTACTTGCTGTTTTTTATTGCAAGCTGCCCCATCATTTCGGCTATTTCGTATGCATGTGCGGCCTACCGGCTATTCACCATAAACTTGAAATTAGACACCGATTTCGGCATCAGCACCGCTACCAACTGGGATATGGCCAGGAGCGAATCATCATTTGCCTCTGTCAATGTCGAACAAAGGTGGCTTAGCGAACAGGGTTAGGATCCTGTCGACTAAGGCTTTTAACTTCATGAGCCGTAAGGGTCTCACAAAGGTATTTCTCCCTACAAGTCGTGAGGATCTTGTAGGTGTATTTTCTCCTTAGGAATCGTAAGGATTCCTAAGTGCTTTATTCCTCTGTAAGTCGTAAGGATCCTACGAGAGGGTTTTCTCTTTGTAAATCGAGAGGATTTACAGGGGTCATGCGAACATATCTTCAGTCAGGGATGGATCTTGGTTAGGAGAATGTTTATTCGCGCCCGTGGATTGTATACAAGAGCCAGTATTGGACCACTTATAGGGCAGTATTGGAAGTTGTGGGGGTTGCTTAAGCACAGATTTAGGTCTCTGTAACTTAAGACTTTCAAATCTTATGAGCCGTGAGGGTCCCATAAGAGAGTTCTCCTTACGAGTCGTGAGGATCTCGCAAGTGTATTTTCTCCTTAGGAATCGTGGGGATCCTTAAGTGTGTTGCTCCCTTGTGAGTCGTAAGGATCTCACGCGGGTGTTTTCTCCTTACAAGGTCGAGAGGACCCTATAAGTGTCTTTTAACGAGGTTGCGCCCTTTCGGGTTTTCACAAACACTCGCCGGTAGTCCTGCTGTTTTTACTCACGGAGCCCTTTCGGGTTTTCATCCGTGCCCATTTTGCTTATGGACATACCATTTTTTTTCTTTTTATTTTCTTCTCTTTTTTTTTACGAGGTCGCGCCCTTTCGGGTTTTCACGAACACTCGCCGGTAGCCCTGCTGTTTTTACTCATGGAGCCCTTTCGGGTTTTCATCCGTGCCCTTTTTGCTTATGGACATACCATTTTTATTTATGATATTTTTCTTCTTTTTTTTATCTCGTCAGCCTACGGATGCTGCAGTATTAGTTTAAGGACGTTTCGGTCCGCTATTGAGAAGGCTGGCTACTGCTTAGAAAGCTTGAGCTTAGGAAGATAGCGAGCGGACATAGTCGTCGTCATCTACCATTGACCTAGGCTGTGGCTTATTAAGCGTAGTATCTCTTTAGGAAGCGACCGTTTATTGGCCTGAAAGGCCTTTCACCGTGCATATCTATGAGTAGATAGGCCCCACCCTGGTAGACCTTATCTATGATGTACGGGCCTTCATAGTTTGGTTCGAATTTTCCCCGCTTGGCGCGATTAGGAATCATAGGCCTTTTGACCACTAGCACAAGTTCGCCCTGGCGGAATGTCCTCGGTCGGGTCAGTCTTTCATATGAGCGCGTCATCTTTGCTTTATAAGCTTCCAGATTTTGTTGCGCTATGAGCCGGGTTTCATCAAGGGCGTCAAGCTCCTCAAGCCGAAGGTGAGCATTTTCTTCGTCCGTCAGCTCGTAGTGGACTGCCACTCGTAGAGAGGGTAACTCTATCTCGAGGGGGAGTACTGCTTCCGTCCCAAATACCAACGCGTACGGCGTTGTGCTTGTGGCCGTCTTGAACGTAGTTCGATATGTCCAGAGAGCTTCTTGCAGTATCTCGTGCCAGTCTATCTTATTTCGGGACACCGTTTTCTTCATGATCTTTGTCAAGGTCTTGTTGAAGGCCTCAGCTAGACCGTTAGCTCGCGGATTATAAATCGAAGAATATCTCCAGTCTATATTGTGCTGTTGCGCGAAGCGACTGATCTTGTGGCTTTTGTAGGCTGGCCCGTTATCGAAGATGATCCGTCTTGGCGTTCCAAACCGATATATGACGTGCGTCTTGAAGAAATGGAGGATATTCTCCGTCTTAACTTCCCTCAGCGGTACTGCCTCTGCCCATTTGGAGAAGTAATCAGTCGTCGCCAGGATAAAACGATGTCCTCTAGACGATGCTGGTTCGATGGGGCCGACTATGTCAGTTCCCCACATTTCGAATGGCCAGCTAGCCATCGTTGGATGTAGTGGATTTGGATGTTGGTGGATGAAGTCCCCATGAATTTGGCATGAGTGGCATTGCTTCGCATATTTGAGGCAGTCCTGGATCATCGTGGGCCAGTAATATCCCATCCGTTTGATCTTCAACTTCATCTTCGGGCCCGCTTGATGAGAACCACAGAGTCCGTCATGAACTTCCTGAACGACTCTTTTTGCTTCTGTAGGCCCTAGGCATCTCAGCCACAGAGAATCAAATGACCTCTTGTACAGAGTATCATTGACAAAGGCGAAAGACAGAGCTCGTTTCATGAGCTGATGTCTTGAGGACGCTTCTTCAGGCATTCGGTGGGATTTAAAGTAATCTATGAAGACTTCTCTCCAATCCTCGGTATTTTCCCAATCTTTTACTTGCAGAGTCGTCTGCTCAGTCGCTCCCTTTTCTTCGGGTGATTCCGGAGATATTTCTGCTGGGGCAAGCACCCGACGGCTTCGTACCACGATTTTTACGTCATCGAGGTTATCATCAGCCAGTTCCTTAGCGAGCTTGGCCAACGCGTCCGCTTTGCTGTTTTCTGCGCGTGGTATGCTTTCCAAAGTATAGGAGGGAATTTGGGTCAACAGTTGTTGCACCTTTTCACCATACTTCACCAACTCCGGTTTGCACGTTTGATAGTCGCCGTTTACTTGACTAACGACTAGCTGGGAATCTCCATATATGAGGAGGTTTTCAATTCCCATGTCGATGGCGATCTCAAGACCTGCTATCAAGGCTTCATATTCGGCTTCGTTATTCGTCATTGGCTCTGTTAAGGAGAAAGCGAAGCGCATTATCCCTCCTTGTGGAGTCACGAAGATAAGGCCTACCCCCGATTTGATTATAGGGGTGCTTTGTTTGCGCTTCTTCACGGAAGATGCTCCATCGAAATAAAGCTCCCATCGGGTATCATTACCGTCGATCGCATCAAACGCATGTTCGTCTGGAAGATCGCAATTCAGAGGAGAATCGGCGGGTATCGGATGCTCAGCGAGGAAGTCGGCGATGGCCTGGCCTTTCACCGCCTTGAGAGGTTGATACGTTATCGAGAACTCCATCAAGAACAGGGCCCATTTAGCGAGTCCTCCCGTCAATATGGCCTTTGACATCAAATATTTAAGGGGGTCCACCTTTGAAATGAGACGGACCTCGTGAGCCAACGCATAGTGCCTAAACTTTGTTATCGCAAAGATCAACGCCAGGCAGTGTTTTTCAATGGGGGAGTAGTTGCTTTCTGCCCCCAGCAGGACTCGACTTAAGTAGTAGAGTGCTCTTTCCTTCCCTTGATCGTTCTCTTGTGCCCATAATGCGCCTAAGGAACCTTCGAGGGCGGTTGTATAAAGAATAAGGGGTTTTCCCTTGACCGGAGCAGCCAACACCGGCGGGTTCTGCAGGTATTGTTTGATCTCGTCTAGCGCGCTTTGGCATTTTTGGTCCCAGACGAACGGGGTTCCCTTCTTCATCAGGTGGCTGTAAGGACGGCACTTTCCTGAAAGGTTGGCTATAAATCGCCATATATACGCGAGCTTCCCTTGGAGAGACCGCAGCTGTTTAAGAGTCCTTGGCGGAGGCATTTCCATGATCGCCTTGATCTTTGAAGGATCTATTTCAATACCTCGATGTCGGACGATGAATCCCAGGAATTTGCCCGAGGAAACTCCGAATGCACACTTGAGAGGGTCCATCTTCAAGTTGTATTGCCGAAGGCGTTGAAATACGGTCTTCAAATGCTCGAGATGTTCCTCGTCTGATTTGCTTTTAACCACGAGATCGTCGATATAGCATTCGACGATTTCGTGTATAAGGTCATCGAAGATCTTCGTCATGGCCCTTTGGTAAGTGGCACCGGCGTTCTTTAGACCGAAGGGCATCACCTTGTAACAGAATATTCCCAGAGGAGTCCTGAAGGCGGTGTGCTTCTGGTCTTCAGGATGCATCTTTATCTGATTATATCCTGACGAGCCGTCCATGAAGGAGAAAACCTCATGAGTGGACGTATTGTCTATCATCAGTTCGGTGACTGGCACTGGGAAATCGTCCTTTGGGCAGGCTTTATTGAGATCCCGGAATTCCACGCATATGCGCACTGTCCCATTTTTCTTCATCACCGGGACGATGTTGGCGATCCATTCCGGATATTGAACCTCCTGAATAAAGCCAGAGTCGATCAGCTTCTTGACCTCGGCGTTGATACTCATCTCAAGCTCGAGCCGCATTCTTCTCGGCGCCTGTTTGACTGGCTTGACGTTCGGAGATATCGCCAATCTATGCACAGCAATTTCTGGATCTTGTCCCGGCATTTCGGAATAGTTCCATGCGAAGCAATCTCTATGCTGTAGAAGCACGTCCTTCAATGCAGCCACCCTTTCTTCAGATAACAGCTCGCTGATGAATGTCGGTCGCGGGTCATTCGCCGTTCCCAACTCAATTTTCTTAAGGTTATCAGCAGTGGTATGGATTCCATCTTCCAGCTCTTTGGCGCTGGCGGGAATTCTGAGATTATCTCGTCGTTGCTGTTTTCGAAGCACCAGGGAAGGTCATCCATGTTCTCGGGCTCTTCTTTTGATATCGTTATCACGTGACAAGTACGAATTCGCTTCCAATCCCAATGTGGAACTGGTTTTTCTTCCGTGGCCTTGGGCTCGTGCTTCTGTGGCGGCGCTACCCTCCAGTTGTCGGACAGAGTGAACTTACCAAGCTGATACTGATCTTCGACCCAATTCTTGAAGGTGAAGCAGTCTTCGAGAGGATGCCCTACCACTCGGTGATAAAAGCAATAGTCCGGGTGTGAGACCTCCCCCGCTTGTTCGGGGTGTTTAGACTCCGGCAGTGTAAGCATTTGATGTTTTAGAGCAAGATCAAGTTTCTTCTTCGTCTTGTCCCGAGGAAACGAATATGCTCGACCCATTTTCTTCATGAGGGATAGATCAATAACGCTCGACTCTCGTTTGCGTGGCTTCTTAGCCCTGCTTTGTTGCTGTTGAGCGCCTTTTTGGCCTTTCAACTTATTTCTGCCTTTGCGTCGGGCCTTCTTTATAACAGGTTGACAAGGAGCGGCATTTTCATCTTTCACGGCCAGTTGGAGGAAGCGTTGCGTTTTGGCTTTCTCGTAGATAGTCATTTCGCGGTTATGGTCGTCTCGGACTTTTTGACTAGCTTCCCTTATAAATTTATCCATTTGTTCTTCGAACGGCGGACTAGGCACTTTTGCATCTAGAACTTTCACTGGTTCAGGATTAGCGTCCTCCCACTGAGCGTCCGCTTCTTCACTGAAGTCATACACAACGTAGCAACCGTTTAGTAGCTCCCGTTTCTTTGACCGGATGTATCCAAGCCCTCTTGTTTCCATTCTCCCGTTAGGCAGTTTGCGTTGAGTCCCGGGAACGTTCCAGACTTTGTCATAGAACTTGGCTTTTCGAACGGTCTGCTTGAAGGATATCCCCTGACGCTTCAGCAGCCTCTTCAGGCCTTCTGTATAATATCTGGGGAGACGGATGGGCTGAAGCCTATCAAGCGTAGGATCCGCGCCATGCCAGATTTCTTTCTCCACTCTGGTTTCTTCAGTGCGGTAGAATAGAATTGCTTTTTTGCTTTCTCGCCTGGGAGGGATATAGAACGTTTGTAGCTCTTCTACATTGTAAATATCAAGTGCATCCAGTTCTTTACGGTGTTTAAGCGGCACCATGGCGACTTGTAGACTTTGTTCTTCGTCAACGGACGTTCGTATTGAAGGTCGAGCCGAGAATACAGTATGGATTTCATCTTCCGAGTCGCTACCAAAGATCAACGTAGGAGTGGACGGTCCTGGCTTGTTGTGTTGGGGCGGACCCGAATACACTATCTCCTCTTCCTCCTCGGTATCACTGCCGAAGATAGGGATGGTGGCATTAGCTTTATTCTCCGGCTTGTGACACCTCTCTGTGTCTTCGAAATCCGGTAAGAAGTATTTGGCATCTTCATATTTGCGGACCTCGTTCACAGAGAACGGATTCAGTTCTCCCGCCACGGTATACTCGAGACCATCCTTAGAATACTTCATATACTGATGTTGTGTAGAAGAGATGATGTTGTACTCGTGTAACCACGATCGGCCGAGCAAAGCGTTGTAGCATGTCTTGGCGTTTATGACGTGGAACTTAATGTCCGTGACGAGTAGCCCGAAGCGTAGCGTCAGTATCACAGACCCAAGAGTTCTTGATGACTGGGAGTCGAACCCGGAGATAGTGATCTTGTCCCGAGCAAGGTGCTGGACGCTCATGCATATTTCTTTTAACACCCGCACATTAAGGAGGTTAACGGAGGATCCATTGTCGATCAGGATTTTGCCTATCTTTATATCGTGGCAGTATCCTGAGACATAAAGGGGGCGATTGTGTTCGCATGTCCTAAGGAGAAGGTCTTCATCACCAAAAGCGACATCGACCGTGTGCACTTCCTCCAATTCTTCCTTCATCTTTTCCTCGGCCCGGAAAGCTTGGAATTGCTCCGGATCCTGTAGTGCCTTGATTAACGAATCTCTCGCCTCCTTTGATAGCACAAGGGCGTCAAGAATGCTGAGCTGCGAGGGTAGTTTCCTCAGATGCGCTAGAACGTTGTAATCCACATTATTTTTCTTTGGCGGGTCCTTGGAGGCTAGCTCTTCCATGACTTGGTCATCTAGGGTAATATCCTCAGAGACCTTTTCTTTCCCTTTGTCTTTTCTGTTTGAGGGTCCGAGATTCTTTTCAGGCAGCGTCCGATTTCGCAGCCGAATATTTTCGCAAACCTTCGGCTCTTCTTCTTTTCCCGAAGTGGACTCTTTAAAGAGAGGGACAAGTTCCAGCTCCTTATCAGAATCGCTCCCGAATGTAGGCACATGTGATCCCCCGGCGTTAACCATGCGACAATCACCGGTAATTCTGTTAAACCCTTCGGTCATATCCTTCCGCTCCCAACGAGTTTTACGCTTCTCCCGCTTAAAATGTTGTCGATGAGCAACATATCCTTGCCACCATCTATCGAAAGCTTTGCACTCTTCAGTGGGTGCGAAATCTTCTGATGATATAAGCAATAGGAGGGGTGCATTTCCATTTCACCAGTAATTTTTCCTTCGGAGGATGGTAGCTTCATGACCATTGATATGGCCTTAGCAAACCTTTTCCTCATCTTGAATCGGCTTTTATCCACAGTGGGTGTACTTTGCTCCAGTGGGATCATCTCAGCTCTTTCATCAAGTCGCTGGCGTTTGGCCCTTTCAAATATGGCCTTCTCGCTTTCTTGATCAGTTTTACTTTTCAACCGAGCTTCAATAAGGAATGCGTCAATTACTTCATCTGATGGCACCGGAATTTTTTATTCGGTATCTGCCCCCAGCGTTTCAGTACAAGAAGTCTCCTCATCGCTGACGAACAAATGGGAAATCACATGACAGCTTGCTACGTATTCTTCAGATTCATCAGATGAACTTTCTCTCTCATCTTCCTCTTGAAAGACGTGATTGAGGAACTCTTGGAATGTAATGGGAGTCCGTGCCTTCTGATTGTATTCCTCCAGCGCGTCAATTTGTTTTTGCAAGTCCGTGCGCCTGTCGCTAGGCTTCACGGGTTTCGTTGATTTCTTTTTCTTCTTCTTCTTAGACTTTGACGGCTCGTTGCGAGTGCTTGAGTCACCACCAGTGGTCTTTAGAGTTGTACGTGGCTTCAGCATCCCTTCAATGACCTGCGGTTCCAACGGGTTCTTCCACCTAATCGCTGGACATGTCTGAAGATCGTTTAGCATCCTCTTTGTCTTGGTTGATAATACAACCTCCCAAGGAGCTTCTTCAATGACGGAGCATGTTGCCCCCGGCGTATTCGTCCCCTTAGATGTGTGGGGCTGCGGGGGATTCACCTTCCATTTGTCAGATAACGCGAATTTGCCCTGTCGGTACTGGTTTTCAAGCCAATTTTTGAAAACGTAGCAATCTTCGATCGGATGGCCCAGTACTCGATGATAAGGACAGTACTTGGGCTCATTGACATCACTTGGTTGCAACGGACGTTTTGGATCCGGCAGATTTATGAGTCGGTTGCGTAGCGCCAGCTCGAATAACCTCCTCGTTTTATCGCGGGGCAAGGAGTAAGAACGTCCTAGCCTTTCCTCAAGGGCCACGTACGGACGCATATTATTTTGACGAGCAACCGGCTTCGAGTCGCTCGGTTGTTGTTGAGCATTAGCGACAACGATCGCTTTTCCCTTCCCTTTGTCATTTCGGGAGTCCGGCTTTGGAAGAGGGGGTTTATGGCCCATCTGATCCATTTGTGCTAGCTTGTCAATCAAGGCCTGGAAGGTAGTCGGCTTGAAAAACATCATAAATTGCGAGATGGTTGCTTGCGGGTCAAGGGTTCCCACAAACATACCCACCGCGGGAGCTTCTTCAATGCGTTGCTCGCATTTTGACCATAAGTTCCTCCACCGTATAGCATATTGGACCCATGTCTCGCCTGGCTTTACCCTGGCGTTAATCAGTGCCGTCATTGGGGTACGTTCACTGGCGCTTGCAAAACGCTGAGTAAACAACAGCTCCATCTCCGCGAAGGTCTTGATGGAGTCGTTCGGGAGCTCAGAGTACCACTCGAACGCCGTATCTGATAAACTTCCAACAAACTGGCGAAACAAAAGCTTGTCATCACCGCCGGTGTTGCCGCAAAGTGCCCTGAACTGGGCAACATGTTGGTGAGGATTGTCCGTCCCCTTGTAGACATGGAACTTGGGAATTATGTAACCCGGCGGGTACTTGATTTGGTCGTACCAACTTGGATATGGCCGCCCCGTTTTTACGACCTGGCCGGCTGCTTCGATCGCATGATGAACCCGTATTAGTTGGGCTATGTACTCGTCCAAATCAGTTTTGGAGATTGTATCCTCCTTAGCTGTTGATAGGGCTGGCGGAGGATTTGATGTCTCTCCCCTATCGTCACCAAGGACGATCGGGGGATCTTCAGCCGGAGGATCTTGTTGTATCATCATCCCTATCATGTCTTGGAAGAAGAGGCCCATACGCTGTATGTTGGCTGCTTGTTCAGCAGCCTTTTTGTCCTTCTTCTCTAGTATTCGACGAAGGAATTCGGCGTCGGTTTCTTCCTCCTGGCGTTCATCCGAGGACGTTTCAGGGTTTTCTTTTGGCCCTGTAAGTGCGGCCATAGCGTTCATCATCTCCTGGAGCTTCTGCTGCTGCTCCTGTGCCTTGGTCACTGATCGCGTAAGCGGTCGATGACCCGTAGATATGCGACTGTCCTCTTTACCAGACGCCACATAGACGGTATGAACTACAATGCCCCCTGACTTAGGGCGTTTGGGTTCACCACCTCTGATATTTGTCGCCGGCGCGGGGGTTTTCTCCGGCCTTCTTCTTTTGTGGGCCGTTGAAGTTGGAGGGGCCGTTGCAGTGGGCACCCTAGCGACTGTTGTCCTTTCTTGCTTGATCGGGCGGCCTTTTTCCATTTTCGCCTTTTTCTGTTGACGAGAGCGATCTGGGTCAATTACGGAGTCTTGAACTCTCCGCCAAACTTTATAAATTTTTGAGGACAGCCGTTGAGGGGGCTGTTCCTGCTTCGTTTCCGGAACTTTCTCCGTGGGTGGAGGAGATCTTTTTAGTGTAGCGGTTGGATAGTTCTTACGTACCCTCCTTAGCAGTTCAAAGTTGTTCCCAGTTGGAACAGCAGCGTTGACTTCCACCACTGGAGCCGGTGGAATTAGCCCTGAGGAGGAGTTGCCCCCTACCTTCCTCACTCGTCGCCAATGGCGACGTCGAGCATGACGAGCCGTTGGGACTGGCTCGGAGATAGAGATAGCTTCTTTTTGCCCCCTGTCTGAATGAGGCGCCGCTGGTGTTAACCTCTTAAAGACTGAAGTTGTCTTTTGAGGGATGATATTCAACCTGTCGAAGACAGATCCTCGAGCAGGGGCAGGAGCAGGAATAGTCAGCCTTGAAAAGACTGACTCTTTGACGGGAGAAGCCACCTTAACGACTTCCGGAGCAGCGGCTGTTGCCCTCCTCGGGACAGCCATTTTAGAGTTTATGGGCTTCCTAGCGGGCCCCTCAGAGTTCTGATCTAGCCTGGGGAAGACAGAGGCTGTTGGTTTGGTAGTGGACGACCCGTTGACAGGGGCCGTCGTAGCAGTGAGCCGGTCGAAGACCGACTTCTTGTTCGTTTCCGGTGCAGGTATTGGCATAGAGAAGCTTGTAGGCGGGATCATGGTCCCGAAAAACAGGCCAGTGGTGGCCTGGGTCACCTGGTCTACTGGCAGAGCGAGGAAGGAAGCTGCTTGGGGCCCATATGCTACATCTCCGGGGGAGGTGGAGCGTCCGTTGCAGTGGCACTTCGAGCAGTTGGTGCAGTTAGAGACCATTGATGCTTGAGTTCTGCGCCAGGCAAAAGACCAAATCTTAGTAACTTGAAATCCAAAGGCAACCATTTAACAAACCGCGATTGGTTCGCGAGGACGACACATGAAGTATGGAGTGGAAAGAGGAAAAGGTCCCACCGGGCGTGCCAGAATCTATTCCCCTCCGAATACAGAGACGACGAGAGGACGTCTAGCCTGAGATTCGGGGCAGATGCTATATGGTTTTATCCGTCTACCTCTCCGAAGATGCCAAGTTGATTTATGGAACCGTGTATCGGAGGTTTAGATGGATGCGGCCGATGTAGCAGAGTTCGTCAGATTCCCCCTCGCTTGAGGGGTTTTTGATTGTAGGGATGCTCTTCCATGCAGGCGTAAGCCCCTGCAGTTAATTACGCTACCGCATCGCGATAACAACTTTTTCCTTCTCCAGAATTTCACTTCGTGTCGTGGGTGTTTGTTTTGTTTGTGGTTGCCCGTGGATTGTATACGGAGACTGAGTAATGCCGTCGCCCGTAGGACGTGGATTAGTCCAAATCCGTATTTACTTAGATTTGGGTTTAGTGTTTTTAGTTTAAGGATACATTAGCCGTATTGAGGCTAAGATCAACTTAAATATTTGTTAAGGATACGTTAGTCCTGTTTGAGACTAAGATCAACTTAACGTGGTGATCCGTTTAATATATGGCCGTCAGGACTCATCACCTCTCTGACGTCGTTGAAAGATTACAACGATAGATGTCAAAGGAGTTCAGAGATGTACCCTTGAACCAAAGTCGATTTGGAGTTTTATAGTCCATTTGAATGTTTAAGGATACGTTAGCCGTATTTGGGGCTAAGATCAACTTAAACGGGACCATTTAGATCCGGCAAAAGAGAATTTGGAGGCTCTATTGTTCCAGTTTAGAGACGTAGTGGTCCGTATTCCAATTTAGGGACGTGGTGGTCCATCGCCAGTTTAAGGACGTGGTGGTCCATCATTAGTTTAAGGACGTTTCGGTCCGACATTAGTTTAAGGACATTTCGGTCCAATATTAGTTTAAGGATGTTTCGGTCCACGAGTTTAAGGACCCCGCAGTCCGTGTTGATGTGTGGTCGTCGGGACCCGTCACCTCTCTGACGTCGTTGAAGGATTACAACGATAGGTGTCAGAGGAGTTCAGAGATGTACCCTCGAACCGGTCGTAAATTGATTTAGGGAGCAGCCATGCTCAGTCAATTTAGTTTGAGGACTTACAGCCATGATTGGGCTAAGTCCAGTTGAAAAATATTCAACACTTTTATTTGTTTTTGGTCTGCATTGCATTATTTTCTATTTTTTTTGTTTGGGCTCTGCCCAATAAAAGATGCAGAGCATCAATTTATTCTGGGCTCTGCTCATTTATGAATGATGCAAGGCATCTGGTTTTGCATAGAATTTTTATTATTTTGTTTGGGTTCTGCCCATTTATAAATGATGCAGAGCATCAATTTAATTAGGCCTGCTTGGTCTTTTCGATTTGGGCCTGGCCCTTTAAGAAATGTCTTGCATTTATCAGGCGCTTTGCGCCAATCAGAGAGCGCAAGCGCTTGTAATGTTGACACGTGTCGCGCAAGCGCAGTGCGCTGCGCTAATGCGCTGCACCTGGGCTGCTGACACGTGGCGCGCTCTGGTGGCTTGCGCCAATCCAAGAGCGCAACAGCGCAGTTTGCAAGTGCAAGGCACTATGATTTAAGAATCTTTTAGATTCAAGAACCAATGGTTCATAAGAAGAAGTGCAAAGCACTATTCGTTTCCTTGATCTAATTTAGATCAAAGAAAAACAAGTTTTTCTTTTTATTTCAAGAACCAAAGGTTCATAAAAGTGCAAGGCACTATTTTTTTTATTTTTGTTTTTTTTTCTTGTTTTAAAGAACCAGTGGTTCATAAGAAGTGCAAAGCAATGTTTATTATATGAAGATCATTGATCTGGTTTTTAGATCAATGATCTATTAGAAGAAATTTCTTCTCTCTTGTGAAAGTTTTTACCTTTTTCTTGAAATTTTTCTCAGAGTTCTCTCTATTTGAAGCTCTTGTTTCAAGAAAAATTGATGCCTTTGAATTGAGGTCTAGGGTCCTTTTTATAGTGCCCATAAATTAGTTAAAGAGATCTTTTTCTGAGTGATTTGGGGAATTTTCCCACCGTTGGATCTTTAATCCAAGGGCTTCTGTTTTACAGAAGAAAATCTTCTTGTTTTAACAAGAACAGAAAAGATTTCTTTAGAATTTTAATTCTGTTTGGCACAAATTGTCACGCCCCGCTTCATAAAGTACGCTAAAGTGGGCACGTGACATAGCCAACCATGCTACCTGTGGATAGGAAAAATCCTTCCACAGTCACATTACGGCTGTGGAGATATCAAGAACAGAAAAGTAAACTAACTATCTAGTACATGTCCATAAACCAGAGTAAAAGAGTCAAGAGATAACAATATGCAGAAGCCAAAGATACAATAAATGAAACACCTGGAGTGAAACTACATACCGACAGGAACCTCACCGCTCGTCTAACAGCGCCAAAACTCCTAATCAGTCTGCAACAGGGTAGAAGAATCTGGGCCATGCAAAACCCAGACATCAGCGCGTCAAGTCATCAAGTAATAACATAATAAACAGGCAATGCGAATATAAACATGAATAAAGCAACAGTAACAAAAATATAAGTCAGAGCAGTACAGGGTAATGTGCAGTGGGTAAACTAAACTGTTCTATCAGGTTTTCTGTTCTAAAGTCTTTGAAACCAAATTGATGAATCATCGATGTAACTCAATAGTATCCCGTACATACCCGGGACCACGGCCACAATATTCTCGGCTGCAGCCGAGACATGCCGCTAGGCACAAAACAGGAATGTGTACACTCGATAGTATCCCGTACATACCCGGGACCACGGCCACAATATTCTCGGCTGAAACCGAGACATGCCGCTAGGCACAAAACAGGAATGTGTACACTCAGGACAGGTAGTGAACTGTCGAGTTACAAGTCAGGTTTCACCTTTGATTTCCCCATACCCCCAAGTTATATGTGCAAGTCAAGTCAGGTATCCCGAAATCAAGAAACTAATGCCAACACAGGATCAGGTAAACAGGTTTGTCTGGATAGACAACAGGAACGGTCCGTGAGGACTACATGTCAGGTTTGTTGGCATTAGACACAAGATCAGGTAACGGATCAGGTCATGGTACATCAGGTCAAGTCAAGCAGTGTACGGTACCATGTCGGGTCAATCAATATGCAGGTAGCAAGACAGGTCAAGAAGCAAGTGATATCATAGGTGTACTCACAATCAGTTATATAATCAAGCATGGGTATTAACAACATGAGATAAGCAATGAATTAAGCAATAGGCAGATTCATTCAATTAGCAATACTGTTATCAATTGTGTCACGGAGATGATTTCAACCATATAAGAATGCAGTAAGAAAATTATAACCATTTAATCATGTTAACAAGTTTAAGACTTCATAGGTGCAATGTTATATGTGTATATAAGTTCCATGAATGAAATCACGGTCTAAGCAGGTTAAATGTATACGAGTGTCCGAATGAAGTAAAACGGTAGAAAAGGTGCCATAGGCTACATCATCAGTGAAAGTGTAATCAAAACATGTAAATGTGATTATTAGGTTCCAAATTAGAAATTACAACAGGTAGGTTCCAAATTTTGAAAGATAAATGATATTTAACAATAATGAACATGAAAAATGGGAAATTATAATACCAAAGTTAAATTGCGGGTTTTAGGGTGTCATTAATTATAAGTAAATATTGTTTAGCATGTAGCAAGGGGTACTTGCCTCGACGGGTCGCGTTCGGGAAAACGAAACGTAGAATGTCGGCGGGGAAAACTCGCGACGGGCTCACGGTTCACGGAATGAACCCAAACGACGAACAGTGGAACCACACGGGTCGGGGGTACCTCGCCGGAACGTCGGGACGCGTCGCCGGCACAGCCGGATTCTGGCGAACTCAAAACAGTGAAACTACGATTTCAAGAATGGTGATGGAAGAAAAGAAAAAGGAGAAGAGAGGAAGATGGATAGGCAATGCTTACAGGGGGTTGTACGAAGGCCGGGGCACGGAGGTGAGGAGTTGCCGATGGGTTTTGTCATCGGCAAAAAGTGCAGCGATGCCGCAACCGAGGATGAGATGGGTTTGGTTGACGGTGGTAACCAAGCGGTGGTGATGGGTGTGAAGGTTCTTAGGTTGGTAGAGGAAGGAGATGATGGAGACGATGACTAAAACGAAGCAAGGCCACGGCTAGGAGGTGCAGGAGGCTGCGGCCGTGAGGCGATGTGGAGGCACCGACGGTGGAGTCAGGGTTGAGGGAGGATGGGTGCTCGGACCTTGATGGGGTGTTAGGGTTTCGAGTTGAGGAAGGGTCGAAGGAGACGGGTTAAGAGGAAGGCTAGGGTTAGGCTAGGTTTTGGGTTCTGCGATTGTAAAAGAGAAGGAGGAACGAAAATAGGGATATTTATATATAGAAGGGAGGGAGGGAGATAAGAGAGAGACGGGAGAGAGAGAGAGAGAGAGACGTACGTGAGTGGGGCCCACGGGAAGAAGAGGAGGATATGATTGGCTGAAGGCTAAATTTAGAAGGATTTAAAGGATTATAAAAAATATTATATGGTTAAGATAAAATATACGGGGGTTTTAAAAAATATTAAAATTTGGGATTTTGGCGCAAAATAAAACATTTCCAAATCACGTCCGGGTCGGGTCCAAAAATTTGAAATTGAAATAATAGAATTTTAAGCGGGATCCAAAAGTGAAAATGAAGTATTTTATAATCAAAAAGTATACCCCCAAAACGGACACACGTACGTGCACGTAGCCATCCAAACTCGCCCGTTTCACTGAATGGGACGAGAACACGATGCACGGACGCTACAGCAGGGTTAGGGGTGTCAAGTAGGCCAAGATGAATATTTTTAATTTTATTTTAGATGCCATAAATTGTTATATGCAGAAATGAATTTCCGGGTAGAATTTACAATAAATAACAATCAAGCAAGATAAATGAAATAAGTGCCATACTACGCTCAAACGGTAACTGAAATTAGTAGCATTAGGCTCGGGTGTTACATTATACCCAACTACAAAAAGAATTTCGTCCTCGAAATTCCAAGAATACAAAGACAGAAAACAACAAGAAAAGGTGAGGAAACTTCTGCCGGATTTCATCTTCTCGTTCCCAAGTGGACTCTCCATGCGAGCGATTACCCCAAGAAACAAGCACAAGAGGGAACACCTTGTTCTTAAGAACCTTTTCCCTTCGATCCACGATTTCAATCGGTCGCTCCTCAAAAGTCAAGTCTTCTCGTACTGTTAGCTCCGAATGATCCAATACGTGTGTTTCATCTCGAACATACTTACGGAGTTGAGATACGCGAAACACATCGTGCACACTCGCTAAGGACTGCGGTAACGCCAAACGATACGCTACCTCACTAACACGCTCCAAGATCTCAAAGGTTCCAACGAATCGAGGACTAAGTTTTCCTCGACTTCCAAAATGAATCACCCCTCTAGTCGGTGATATCTTCAAGAATACCAAATCACCCACGGCGAACTCTAGAGGTCTTCTTGACGTATCTGCCCAACTCTTCTGTCTGTCTTGTGCTGCCCTCGTAAGATTTCTGATAATGTTAACCTTCTCAACTGTCCGCCCGACCAAATCTAGTCCCAATAATCTTCGTTCACCGATATCGTCCCAATAAACAGGTGAACGGCATTTACGACCATACAAAGCTTCAAATGGAGCCATCTGGATAGTTGCCTGCAAACTGTTGTTGTAAGAAAATTCTGTCAAATGTAGATGATCCTCCCATGAACCCTTGAAGTCTAACCTGCATGCTCTCAACATATCCTCAAGAGTTTGGATTGTTCTCTCCGACTGACCATCAGTTTGAGGATGATAAGTTGTGCTAAACTTCAATCGAGTCCCCAAACTTTCTTGTAAACTCCGCCAAAAGTGTGACAACAACCGAGTGTCCCGATCGGACACAATGCACACCGGTACTCCATGCAATCTTACAATCTCTTGCATGTACCGCTCTGCCAAAGTCTCTGTTGATTGACCAACCCGGAAAGGAATGAAGTGAGCTGCCTTGGTCAATCGATCAACAATCACCCATACAGCATTGTTGCCTTTTGGACTCCGCGGTAAAGTAGTCATGAAATCCATGGTTATATGTTCCCACTTCCACTGAGGAATCGGAAGTGGTTGCAATAAACCAGCAACCCTTTGATGTTCAGCCTTAACTTGCTGACACGCCAAGCGCTTCGCCACAAAGCGAGCAATCTCCCGTTTCATGCCTTCCCACCAGAAATGCTGTCGAATATCTCGGTACATCTTTGTGCCTCCTGGATGTACAGAATAAGATGAACTGTGTGCCTCCTTCATAAGCTCTTCACGAATATCTCCCTTTGGCACACACAAATGACTACCATACCTCAACGAACCATCTTCGTGGATCAATAAATCTGTTCGTAGTCCGGCTTCAACCTGTTCTCGAAACTTTTGCAGTCTAGGGTCCTGCGATTGTGCTGCTTTAATATTCTCGATCAACGATGACTGTACCTGCAGCTGCACCAACTGTCCCGTAGAATGCGGTAGCACAACCTCCAAGTCAAATCTTCGAAAGTCTGCAACGATCTCCTTCTGCGTAGTTAACACCTGAATTGCTGGTAACCGACTAAGCTTATCCGGCACGACGTTAACCTTCCCCGGATGGTACTTAAGATCAAAATCGTAGTCAGCCATCAGCTCCAACCATCTACGTTGCCTCATATTAAGCTCTTTCTGTGTGAACACGTACTTCAAGCTCTTATGATCAGTAAAAACTTCGACCCTTTCGCCCAGAAGGTAGTGTCTCTAAATCTTCAAAGCGAAAATCACAGCCGCAAGCTCCAAGTCATGAGTTGGATAATTCTTCTCATGGGTCTTCAACTGTATCGATGCGTACGCTACAACCTTCCCATACTGCATCAAAACACATCCCAATCCTTTCCCAGATTCGTCGCTGTGAATCACCAATCCTCCGGAATTGTCTGGCACGGTCAGAATAGGGGCGGTTATCAACTTCTGCTTCAACGTCTCAAAAGCTAACGCACACTTGTCCGTCCATACACAAGGTACCTCCTTGCGCGTAAGCTTGGTCAATGGCTCCGCCAGACGAGCAAAGTTCTCCACAAATCTTCTGTAATATCCGACTAGTCCGAGAAAACTTCTTATCTCCGCAAAATTCTTTGGAATTGGCCAATCTCGTACTGCTGAAATCCTTTCTGGATCGACGGCAATTCCATCGCCAGACACAACATGCCCCAAAAACTTTACTTCCTCTAGCCAAAACTCGCACTTGCTCATCTTCGCATACAATTTCTCTTATCTCAACGTTTGCAGTGCGATCTTCATATGCTCAGCATGCTCTTCAAAACTCTTCGAGTAAACCAGAATGTCGTCAATGAACACCACAATAAACTGATCCAAGAATGGTGAAAAGATTCGGTTCATCAAGTCCATGAATACTGCCGGCGCATTCGTTACTCCGAAGGGCATCACTAAGTACTCGTAATGTCCATACCGAGTTCGGAATGCTGTCTTGCAATATCTTCGGCTTTCACTCGGACCTGATGATATCCGGATCGCAAATCCAGCTTCGAGAATACCCTCGCGCCACTAAGCTGCTCGAAAAGTTCGCCAATGCGAGGGATCGGGTACTTGTTCTTAATAGTCACCCGGTTTAATTCTCGATAGTCGATGCACATCCTTCTTGTGCCATCCTTCTTCTTTACTAGAAGAACTGGAGCTCCCCAAGGCGAGTTACTGCTCCGAATCCAACCTTTTTCAAGCAATTCAGCAACCTGTTTCTTGACTTCTTCCAACTCTACTGGTGCCATTGGATAATACGCTTGGATACTGGTGCTGCACCAGGAATAAGATCAATTGCGAACTCCACGTCTCTCTTCGGCGGTAAACCCGATATCTCTTCAAACACGTCCACAAAATCACGAACAATAGCCGGCTCTTTGCTTTCATCAACTTCCATAGATGCAAGAATATTGTTTGTCGGCCTAGCCCTAAACTCGACTGGCCCGACAGAACTGCTTCCTTACCGCAACTGCTGCCTGCTGCAAACTCTCCTTCATCCCAGATAAACTCTACTGCTCTCGGCTGCCGCAAGTACTTATGAGAAAGTGGTCAAACCCAGGGAGACAATATGCCTCTGGATGTCCACGTTCAAGTTGCGCATGAACCTCCATGCCCTGTTTGCATCGTTGGCAACCAAAGGTCCAGCGAATCTGCTGAGCCTTGTCCATTCTGCTGCATGCACATCTACGGGTGTTCCCTTCAGCTTTAGCCCGATGAATTTCTCTTCCATTTCCTCCCGTGCGGTCCGTGGGAAGAACTCCTCCAGGAACTCTTTGGAAAACCCGCCTATTTGATCGGCTTGGGCAAACTGTTCTCCTCCACAAGCCACCATTCTCGGGCGTAATCCACTAACTGAATGCGTACCACATCAACCCTTTTCTCATCTGGAATCTGTGCCGCAACAAGCAAATTCTCTATGTTAACTAGCCACTGCTCCGCTGGCAACGGCTCCTCCAAACCAGTAAATGTAGACGGACCCAAATGTCTGAAATCTGCTACTGTCCTTACTCGGTCAACTGGCTTAGCTCCAACATTGTTCACAGACTGCTGAATGATCTGCAAACCTTCCTGAAATGATTCCGCTTGCTGCTGGATCAGCTCGGTATGTTTCTTTTAATTCTCTAGCATTCCCCTTATCACTCCAAGCATGGCAGCTTCGTCCATACACCTTTGGTACGTCTTCAAATTCTTACCGGCCATAACAAACACCCAACATCTGCATGATGATAGATTCGAAATATAAATCAAGGCTAGAACTCCAAGATACTTAAATAGAGTGCCGCATTGTAACTATGCCGCGGTATCATAGCCACAATTACTTAACTCCACCCAAGTCGCCTAAGTCCTAGAGATAACAAGGAATCAGGTTTCGAGTCGATATGCAAAGGAAGTTTGCACATCGTAAAAGATGTGATCAGGAAGAATGTGATTCAAGAATGGTAAAACGGCAAGGTGGCAGGACATGTTTCCTAAACACGGGTATTCTGATTCGTGTATTGGGTACAATACCCAACTACAAAAAGAATCAACCCGACTATCCTATGGCTCTGATACCAAAAGAACCATGTCACGCCCCGCTTCCCAAAGTACGCTAAAGTGGGCATGTGACATAGCCAACCATGCTACCTGTGGATAGGAAAAATCCTTCCACAGTCACATTACGGCTGTGGAGATATCAAGAACAGAAAAGTAAACTAACTATCTAGTACATGTCCATAAGCCAGAGTAAAAGAGTCAAGAGATAACAATATGCGGAAGCCAAAGATACAATAAATGAAACACCTGGAGTGAAACTACATACCGACAGGAACCTCACCGCTCGTCTAACAGCGGCAAAACTCATAATCAGTCTGCAACAGGGTAGAAGAATCTGGGCCATACAAAACCCAGACGTCAGCGCGTCAAGTCATCAAGTAATAACATAATAAACAGGCAATGCGAATATAAACATGAATAAAGCAAGAGTAACAATAATATAAGTCAGAGCAGTGCAGGGTAATGTGCAGTGGGTAAACTAAACTGTTCTATCAGGTTTTCTGTTCTAAAGTCTTTGAAACCAAATTGATGAATTATCGATGTAACTCAATAGTATCCCGTACATACCCGGGACCACGGCCACAATATTCTTGGCTGCAGCCGAGACATGCCGCTAGGCACAAAACAGGAATGTGTACACTCGATAGTATCCCGTACATACCCGGGACCACGGCCACAATATTCTCGGCTGAAACCGAGACATGCCGCTAGGCACAAAACAGGAATGTGTACACTCAGGACAGGTAGTGAACTGTCGAGTTACAAGTCAGGTTTCACCTTTGATTTCCCCATACCCCCAAGTTATATGTGCAAGTCAAGTCAGGTATCCCGAAATCAAGAAACTAATGCCAACACAGGATCAGGTAAACAGGTTTGTCTGGATAGACAACAGGAACGGTCCGTGAGGACTACATGTCAGGTTTGTTGGCATTAGACACAAGATCAGGTAACGGATCAGGTCATGGTACATCAGGTCAAGTCAAGCAGTGTACGGTACCATGTCGGGTCAATCAATATGCAGGTAGCAAGACAGGTCAAGAAGCAAGCGATATCATAGGTGTACTCACAATCAGTTATATAATCAAGCATGGGTATTAACAACATGAGATAAGCAATGAATTAAGCAATAGGCAGATTCATTCAATTAGCAATACTGTTATCAATTGTGTCACGGAGATGATTTCAACCATATAAGAATGCAGTAAGACAATTATAACCATTTAATCATGTTAACAAGTTTAAGACTTCATAGGTGCAATGTTATATGTGTATATAGGTTCCATGAATGAAATCACGGTCTAAGCAGGTTAAATGTATACGAGTGTCCGAATGAAGTAAAACGGTAGAAAAGGTGCCATAGGCTACATCATCAGTGAAAGTGTAATCAAAACATGTAAATGTGATTATTAGGTTCCAAATTAGAAATTACAACAGGTAGGTTCCAAATTTTGAAAGATAAATGATATTTAACAATAATGAACATGAAAAATGGGAAATTATAATACCAAAGTTAAATTGCGGGTTTTAGGGTGTCATTAATTATAAGTAAATATTGTTTAGCATGTAGCAAGGGGTACTTGCCTCGACGGGTCGCGAATCGGGAAAACGGAACGTAGAATGTCGGCGGGGAAAACTCGCGACGGGCGCACGGTTCACGGAATGAACCCAAACGACGAACAGTGGAACCACACGGGTCGGGGGTACCTCGCCGGAACGCCGGGACGCGTCGCCGGCACGGCCGGATTCCGGCGAACTCAAAACAGTGAAACTACGATTTCAAGAATGGTGATGGAAGAAAAGAAAAAGGAGAAGAGAGGAAGATGGATAGGCAATGCTTACAGGGGGTTGTACGAAGGCCGGGGCACGGGGGTGAGGAGTTGCCGATGGGTTTTGTCATCGGCAAAAAGTGCAGCGATGCCGCAGCCGAGGATGAGATGGGTTTGGTTGACGGTGGTGACCAAGCGGTGGTGATGGGTGTGAAGGTTCTTAGGTTGGTAGAGGAAGGAGATGATGGAGACGATGACTAAAACGAAGCAAGGCCGCGGCTAGGACGTGCAGGAGGCTGCGACCGTGAGGCGATGCGGAGGCACCGACGGTGGAGTCAGGGTTGAGGGAGGATGGGTGCTCGGACCTTGATGGGGTGTTAGGGTTTCGAGTTGAGGAAGGGTCGAAGGAAACGGGTTAAGAGGAAGGCTAGGGTTAGGCTAGGTTTTGGGTTCTGCGATTGTAAAAGAGAAGGAGGAACGAAGGTAGGGATATTTATATATAGAAGAGAGAGAGAGAGAGAGATAAGAGAGAGACGGGGGAGGGAGAGAGAGAGATAGAGACGTACGTGAGTAGGGCCCACAGGAAGAAGAGGAGGATATGATTGGCTGAAGGCTAAATTGAGAAGGATTTAAAGGATTATAAAAAATATTATATGGTTAAGATAAAATATACGGGGGTTTTAAAAAATATTAAAATTTGGGATTTTGGCGCAAAATAAAACCTTTCCAAATCGTGCCCGGGTCGGGTCCAAAAATTTGAAATTGAAATAATAGAATTTTAAGCGGGATCCAAAAGTGAAAATGAAGTATTTTATGATCAAAAAGCATACCCCCAAAACGGACACACGTACGTGCACGTAGCCATCCAAACTCGCCCGTTTCGCTGAACGGGATGAGAACACGATGCACGGACGCTACAGCAGGGTTAGGGGTGTCAAGTAGGCCAAGATGAATATTTTTAATTTTATTTTAGATGCCATAAATTGTTATATGCAGAAATGAATTTCCGGGTAGAATTTACAATAAGTAACAATCAAGCAAGATAAATGAAATAAGTGCCATACTACGCTCAAACGGTAACTGAAATTAGTAGCATTGGGCTCGGGTGTTACACAAATGCTCCAGAGCGTGACACGTGTCGCACAGCGCAACTGCGCTAGCGCATCTGCGCTGACACGTGTCACGCAGCGCAAAGCGCAGCGCAACTGCGCTAGTGCATCTGCGCTGACACGTGTCGCGCAGCGCAGCGCTTGCGCAACTGAAGCGTTGCTTTCTTTAATTTTTCTTTAAATAGAGCTTTGCTCTGATTGGGTGCGCTGCTTTGGATGCTGTGCAGATGCGTCTGCGCCTGACACGTGGCGCGTTGCGCCTGGGATTTGAAGCGTTGCTTCAAAATTTGAATTTTGAATTTCCAGCAGAGTTTTGCTCTGATTGGGGGAAACAGTATTTAAACGTAAAAGCTTAATAAAAGTTGTTTTATATGGAGTTTTGAAATGAAACTTGTTTCTAAATATCAGTTAATGTTTAACAAGCAAGATGTAATGATATGGTTAAGTGGTTCTTAAGAAAAATTGAAATTTTAAAGAGAATAGAATTAAGAGTCGGTATAACTCCACTTACCGATGTGATTTGAAAAGAGATAGTTTTGAGACGTGAAAAGAGGAGAAGAAAGGGGACTTACAAGATAAAATGAGAAAGGGGAGGTTGAGAAAGGATTTGGAAGTTTCGTGGAGTCACGGGGTCGCCGGAATCATCTCGAATTGTTGCCGGAACTTGACCTTGGGCTAACTCCACTTGTACACTTCTTTGACTTGGAAAATTTTGAAGATTTTGAACAATAGATTTCAGAATGAAGGGCTAGGATGTGATGTTGTATTTATAGGAGAAATTAGGGTTTTGAGGATTGAAGAAAGGAATTAAAATGCATTTAAAATAGAATTAAAGAGTGAAATTACACTCTCTGAATAAATGCAGAGAAATCAAACATAATAGGAGTTAAGGGGGATAGGCCAAGGGACTAGGGTTCAAAATATGGAAGCATTCCCGACAGGGAAGCCCGGCGGCGCCACCCCAAGTGGCAATCTCGCCGACCACTTAGAAGGGGTTGGGCTCTGGATATTTGCCACATATCCTAGTCTGTCTAAATACCCATTTGCACATGTTTATTTAATCTGACTCGGCTTCCAAAAAATTTAAAAGAAAAATTCTAAAAATAATATGTGGCTGATGGGATTCGAACACAGGGGCTACGTCACAGCGGTGCAAGACTTTACCAATAAGCTACAAGTGCTTTCTTGCTATTCTTAAACAATTTTAATTTATAACTTGTGCTCAGGCTTGAAACTCTATTCTGTACATTAACTTGAAAATTTTTGTACAATAAAATTGGAGTCGTTACAACATGGCTAGCATCGAAGCTATTTGATTCTCAAATGCAATCATCACTTCAATACCTTTCTCTAAAGCGGTCAACCTAGTATCCATCTCACTATCATACCCTATTTGTGTGTCAACTATTTCAGGAAGGGAAGGTTGTGACGGTAGTGATACTAAAGCAGTTATCTTATCGGCCTCTTTTTCTAAGTTTTCAATCATTTGATCTATATTTGAAGTGAAATTGGGTCTAAGAGTGTTAGGTGGGTGACCAATATCAAAATTTTGGTACGGTTGGCCACCCCTAGGAAAGGACAGTTTTCATGAATATGGGAAGAATCTTGGCAATTTGAACAAACGAATTGGGTATGAGTATTAACAAAAGAATATGGATTGTGAAGAATTGAATCGAACTGTGTATCACCCATATCAACAAGTACTCACAAAATCACAAAAACAAAAAATATCACACTCCTGGCAGTCTATGTTATGCTAAATCAACTAGATCTGCTCAAGAACCTGATTGTCGAAGTTAAATTATGTCGAGAAACGGGCTCAAGATATATGGATCACGAAACCAGGTAAGTGCAGAGATAAGAGGAGGTTGTCCAACGCTTTTGTGAAGTTCCTTAATTAGAATAACCCTTTCTCTTTTGGCGGTTTCGCCATAAACACTTTGCCTAGACACCTCGTGAACGATATACCGTTAAGCGTTATTCTAAACACAGTTAACTTCTCCTAATGAGCACGAAGTCCTTCAAGTCAGAATTCTAATTGATTTAAAATTACTGTGGGTCTGCAAGAATACAGTTTTGAGATTTATGGGCTACGGAAAAAGGTGATGAAATCCTTTACCGTATCTTGTTTGGTTTTCGTGCCCTTAATCTCCGTATTAAGATGCAAATGCGCAAATCAAGAAAAGAGTTTAAGCAATTCAATCAAGCAAGAAAATCTTTTTCGTTTTAGGCTTAAGCGCTGCAACAAATACGGGTTAGTTCTCTGTCCAATTGGCGGCAATTTGCGCAAAGAATCCTGCAAAAGATAGAATAGTGGAATGTGTCGAATTTGAGCGAAAGTATTAGAAAAATACGTACCGATGTGATTTGGGTTAAGAAACCCCTTGTCAAAGTGATCCACGAGTACTTGAATGTTCACTTGCGCGGGTCAAACTAGCCGGATTTTTGGCACTGTATTTCACTAATGTCTTGTTATTGAATTTGAACCTTACTCCGCACGATCGCTGCTCGTAATTCTGTTAAAATCTGAAAATGTCGGAACATACGATATTTAGTGTAAAAAGCGATATATCTGCCCAAACTCCCGCACACACAAAATTATAAAAATCAAACAATAACAATAGATTACTAACAAGGCACTGGAGACAACCCAAAAAGAAATTCCCAAAACACCTAACAACAGGCAAGCGGCGCCGGGAAAATTGAGGAACTCGCCGGCCAAATGAGAACTTTAGGTGCTCAAATTTTGTGTGGGTTATCAAGGATATATTAGTATTCTAATGGCATTCTTTGATTTTTTTAGTTTAATCACAGAGTGTTAGCAGGTCATAATGACAGTGAACAAAGTTAGAAATGTATGTTTTGTTAGTTTTGAAGAAAAATTTAGTTAAAATTAGTTTGTTAGTTTGAACCAAAAATAATAACCCTAATGACTACCGCATCCCCGGCAACGGCGCCAAAAACTTGTTGGGGCCTCACCCACGTGCCTTTACGGTTTGGAAAAGAAATGGTTTTAGAAATGGTGCGCACGCGAGCTTGGTCTCGTTTTAAAATTTATAATCTGCAAGTGCACGGCGCGTTGTAGCGAGCCGGCAACTACGGGTCGATCCACAGGAAATTGGTAATTAGGGATTGTTGCTTAAAGTTCGAGAAGAAAAAATTTGGGTTTTGTGTCATAAAAATTAGAAAATACGGAAATATAGAAAACAAGTTGAAGGAAGTGGTCGTGGCTTTGGTTCGGATGATTGAATCGTGGCGAATTCTTTGACGCCCCCTTAATAATGAGTTGTCCGTCCTTGTGTTGATCCAGACGTGAAGCATGACTTTTCAAGGCGTTTGCGAAACACAAATCATCAAGTTGCCGATATTCGACGCAAAACACGAAACGAATCCGTCTTGTCTCACTTACCGTTTGTATGTCCAAGTTTGAAGTATCAACACTAAGCACAAGGGTTAGCAAATATACATCAACATCAAATACACAAATTAATATGTGAGAGCAAGTAGTTTTAGCATTAAGTTTGCTAAGTGGAATGTGATAGTATAGGATATATGAAACCAAGAAGTGTGTCAATCAACTTGTTAACAAAATACCATATCTAATACTTAGCAACCTTAACACTAAATTGATTCTAACCTTAACCTTGCAACATGGGGTTTTGGATAGAATATGGTATGTAATGAGGTTACCAAGTAACTATAGAATCACATATCATATCAAACCAATCCAAGTAACTATAGAATCACATATCATATCAAACCAATCCAAGTAACTATAGAATTACATATCATATCAAACCAATCCAAGTTAGCAATCTTAAGGTTATGATCAAGAGTTGAGCACATTAAACATTCACAAGAGATGGAGGAAGGCAAAACCATTCATCTCACATCCTTACCATCACCACAACCATTAGATTACTCAAACATCATAAAAGATAACATAAGAAATTAAAAGGCAAATAAACAAAGAAAGACAATTGTATTAACAAATGAGTGAATTGAGATACATGATATTGGTTACTTGTTCAACCTCCATAATGAAGCTCTCAAATGAGAGTTCCAAGAGGGAAGAAGAAGAAAACCAAGCTTGAGCTCCACACAACTCTCTCCAAGCTTAAAACTAAAACTAGGACTAAGGAATGAACTAGGTATATATTGGATATCTCTCTCTAAATCTGTTCTGGTATTTATAAGCCCCACATTAGAATAAACAAACAATAAAAATAGGATGATGTGACGACCAGAAATTATGATAAGAAATTTAGAGCAGTTTGGCCTTGGTGGGGCCGGAAGCGCGGACCCAATTGATCATGTCGCCGGCTATGTGTTAGGCTTTGGGTCTCGGGTTTGTTTGGTGATCATGAGTGCTCTCCATAATCCCACTGGTAATGTTTGATTTGTCTATATAACCCTGGTTTGCACCCAGTAGATTTGGAGGGAAACTTGTTGCTTTAACTCACATCACACATTTTCCATTCAATCATCACACACCCACTTGACTCACCACTTGCACAAGTCATGATTTGAGTGTGCTACTTGTGCAAGGCAGCCCTACCAAGGTGCATATATCAAAGAGCTTGTGTTCACACTTTGTATTACGTTGGACCATTTTGCATAAAATGTGTACACTTTATTTGTTGCAAAAAGAACTTTTTGAATATTGATCAATTTTCTATTCTGCTTGCAGTGTCGGCTCACAAATGTCGTATCCGTGAATTTGAGTATGTTTCCAGTGTTTTGTCACGAATACTTGTAATCTTTATTTACTGAGCAGACACGGGTTAATAGTACCGACATATCACAAAATTGATAATGAATGAGCGGTATTAAAATGCAGTTTTTCGTGATGAGCAATAGGAACTCCAATGGCTGCCGAGGAGCAAATGGGCGATTATAGGCCATGACTCTTGCTACGTTGAAATGGTTCTTTCCTTTGAAGGAGAAGAAGAACATTGCTTCACATTATAAAGAGAAAGCATTCAAGTCTCGGCACAGAAAATGTTGTGGAACTGTTTTCAAGCTCTGACTAAAAGAAGGCGTTGGAAAGGAAAATGTTGACTCGGGAAAAATAATAATAATTGAGACAGCGAGCGTTTATATACAAAACATATAAGTGCTGAGAATAAACAACCAAAAGAGGGCAAACCAGTCTCACGTGTTAAACACATGAGCACTAAATAAAACAGGCTGAAACCCACAGTAGGGTCACGTGAGAGCACTTTCCTATATAGAATTAAATTCTATTAGGGGAAAATACCTCTCTTGATCTTTCTAAAAAAAAGATATTCTCTGTTAAACAGAGAACCGTTGGATTAAAGATCCAATGGTGATTAAAAATCATCAAATATAGAATTAAATTCTATTATGGGGAATATTTGCCTAATCTTTCTAAATGAGAAAAATATACTCTAGACCCTTAGATTAAAAATCCAATGGTGATTAAAAATTACTGTTTGAAAAAATTAAATTCTGTATATGGGAAAATATTTTCCTAATCTTGTTAAAAAAAATAAGAATATATATTCTTTGAAACAGAAATCACCGGGTCAAATATCCAACGGTGGATAAAATCCATCAAATAATCTTTGAGGCCAATTAAATCAATTGGTATCTCTCAAATGAGAGATTTTCTTAAACTAATTAACAATTTGTCTCTCTTATATAAAGGATAGGAGAATTCAAGTCTCAGATAGAAGATCGACTCCCCAAGCTTCTGCAAAGAAAAAAGACAGAAGTCACAAAAACAGAGAATTTAATTCTCCCTTTAAAGAAGAAAGATTTTTCTCCTCAAAACCCTAGATAAAGAAAAAAGCAGAGATCAACCTTTACCTATCATATCACATAAATAAGAGTTTAACCCTTTAAAAGAATTTAGTTCTTTCCCTTGATCTAAGATCCATAAGATAAGTCTCCCACAAGTTGAGAATTTAATTCTCATCGGAAAGATCTTGTTCTTGAGAATCAAAGATTTAGAGAAGAACAAGATTAAAAAGGACATGAGAGAAGAACATGGAGAAGGTGGAGTCCATAATACTTTAGGAACTTTGTTCCCTCAAATCAAGAACTTAGTTCTTAAAGAATCTGATCCCAGATCCTCAAAATAGTGATCTTGGTGATCGTTAATGATCAAAATACCATTAACAGAGGTTTAACCTCTCTGAAAACACGAACAGAGATCAAATCTTTAAGAACCTAGCCCTCACGTGAAACACACGTGGGCGCTCAAAATCAAGAACTTAATTCCTTCAAATCAAGATCTTGGTTCTTAAAGAATCTGATCCAAAATTCTCAAAATAGTGATCTTGGTGATCATTAATGGTCAAAATACCATTAAAAGAGCTTTAAATTCTCTAAAAAATATCAACAGAGATTAAATCTCCAAAAAATATAGCGCCTCACGTGAAATATATGTGAACGCCAGAAGCCCAGCGCCTTATGTGAAACACACGTGAGCGCTCAAAAGAAGCCAAGTCTGGGTGCCTCACGTGAAACACACGTGAGCGTCCAAAGATCAGCAGCTTACGTGCTTTCCACGTGAGCATCCAAAACAGAAGACTCAGCGCCTCACGTGAAACGCACATGAGCGCTGTATAAAAGTGCCGAGCACTATAAATTTAGTCAAAATGGCTAAGTGCCTAGCACTGATTGGGCAGCGCCCATGTCTGAGCGCCTCACATGATACCCACGTGAGCGTCAGAACCATAAATAAATGCTTAGCACTTATGAATAAAAAAAGACTGAGCAGACCAAGCCTAAATTGGCTAAGTCTCTGAAGTTTTCTCGCAACTGAGCCTAAATACTCTATTGTTGGATCTTAACTAAAATTTAATGATCCTTAGAAAAGTTGATTTTAGTCTTAAATAAGACTGACGTATCCTTAGTTAAAATAAATTTACCCTAAATGCTCATATATTTAAGTTTGATCTTAATCTAAAAACAGATTAACGGTCCTTAAATAAAACAAAATATCTTTGAACTGACAGAATACATACAACCAAAATTCGAACCCCAAATCTAATATATACATATTTAGACTAACCCGCGCCCTAAAGGCGACGACATAAAATAGTCTCCGTATACAATCCACGAGCAACCAAAATAAACTAAACATAACACGACACGAAGTGAACTACTGGAGCAGGAGAAAGTTGTTATCGCAACGCGATAACGTAATTAACTGCAGGGGCTTGCGCCTGCAGGAAAGAGCGTCCCCACAATCAAAAACCCCTTACAAATGATGGGGAATTTGATGAAGTCTGCGACATCGGTCGCATCTATCTAAACCTCTGATATATGGTGCCATAAATCAACTTGGTATTTTCGAAGAGGTGAATGGATATGTCCAAATAGCATCTACCCTCAAATTCAGGCGAGACGTCTCCACGTCTTAGTCCAATCTTCGGCGGTAAACAGCGTCCACCATGAGTTTTCCGTGTTTTGATTATATGAGTATTATCCGAGATCGAGGAAGGGGTCGTAAGACCGATTACGGATACATGGTGGACCCGGTACGACACCGAGGGGCAGGAAGTCCATAGGAAGGTACGGGGAGCCTAGCGAGGTGGATCGATATCAGAGATAGATTAGAGCATAGCGGATATCCGGAAGATAACGACCGGGGCTATTGATATCGAGAGGGTATCGGTCTGATGAGACGGTGCCTATGATATCGGGTTTTTACGTGTCGATGCTAGACACGGAATTTATGAGAATTTTGAATGTCCATACTGGACACTCAGTTTTTATGAGGATTTCGAGTGTCGATGATAGACACTTACTTGATGATATGTATATGTATATGTATATATATGTTATGGATGACATATTTCCACATATTGATTGATCATGAGGGTCATGTGTGTTGTGTGCGATACGATATAACACGCTTATAGATACTGATGCGATACTTATGCATAAACACATTTATATTCGTTATCACATAGTATGATAGTATATTACTGTATGACCTAGGTAGATCGTTATGCATTTCGATTTCTACCTGGTGGTATTTTCTACTCACGAGCTGGCAACCCACCCTCGTTGTGCCATAGTTTCTTGCAGGACCGACCATTCGGATCAGTAGCGGCTTGCTGGCACACTTCTTCTTCATCAGGTGATTGCTTTGGTGGGTGGGTTACATTCCAGATCGTAACCACCACTTGTATATGTATATTATTGTATGATCTAGTTAGAAACTCCATCAACCAAAACTTGTATATTTTTGTGGACTTAGAGACGAGAAATGTATGTTATTCTTTTAGATGTCGAGTTTGGATATAGTCGACTTGATGATGTTTTAGTATTTTTCTTACTTTTTCTTGTATTGATCTTCGCCTTCGGTGTCGTAAATTACTGCGTGGTTGTGATTCCGCCGTTTGGGCGATGAAATAGCTCTCGATTAAGGACGTTGATATTATTTATGTGTATGTACTGGTTTTTATCAAAATTTACAAAGGAGGTGCTGTCAAAATTTTAAATGACGAAAATGTTTTCAAATCTTAACTTAAAACCCACTTGTATTTTCAAACAAACTTTATTTATACTTTATAAAGGAGGAACTTGATTTCATTAATGACCATTTTCCAAAACCTCACCTCTACTATTTACTTTAAAAAGTTTAGATTTCTAATTTTTGGTTTATTTGGGTTACAGTGGGGTCCTATAGACTTCACGTGTCATGTGCCGTTTCCGGGTCGTGACACTTCCTCCCCTTTGGCAAGATTCACATATCCTTTCGGGCACTCACGAAAATAGTGACCGACCTCGTGACAATTAAAACATGTAGGTCCTCGGCTGTTCTGATTGTTTTGTCCTCACGATTGAGTTGTAGTAGTTGACTTGGTGTTCTTGCTAGACCCTTCAGCACCTCGACCGCTAATTGAAAATTCATTCTTCGAAGAAGGATAAAAACTACGAATATCCTTATACTTCTTAGCGACATTTCAAGCAAGCTTAGCTTCCACCTTTAAGGCTCACTGATATGCATCATTTAACTTCACTAGAGTATGTAACTCCTTCATCACGGATCACTGGCCGCAAACCACCAATATACCTCGCAACGAGTTGTTCTTCACTCTCTTGAACATCATTTCGAAATATAAGTTTATAAAATTCCTTAGTTAAATCAATAGCGCTTTGATTTTCTTGGCAAAGGCTATTGAATTGAGAGAATACCTTTTGAGCAAAGTCTAAAGGAAGAAACTTCTCCTTTAGCAGAGACTTCATTTTCTCCCAAGAGCAAATCTCCGGTTTGCCCTTGCGAAGTCTCATTTCTTGAATTTTGTCCCACCACGCTGAAGCATAAGCTCGTGGCTTGGTAGCTACAAACTTGACTTGTAGATTTTGGGGAACATCTTTGAAATCAAAGAATTTCTCAACAACATTTAGCCATTCAAAAAACTCTTCAGGGTTGAGTCGACCATGACACTCAAGCAAATTTATCTTGAGGGCATTCGAAGTACGCCAATACCTCTCCATCGACGCCTCCTCACGAATTCACTGGTTAGAAAATGGATTCACTTCAGACTCGTCATTAGAATAATTGGAAGAACGATCATCACGATCTTCTTGCCGTTGAAGACGAACAGTAAGGTTCTTGATCTGTCTTCGAAGGTCCTGGATTTCGGCATCTCTATCATCTCTCAAGTCACCCATATTCTAGTTGTCATGTCGTCCTCTATTAACCCTTCTTGCCGCCATGACAAAGAATTAATGGTAATAAGAAAGTAATAAACTTGATCAATTTTATTAAGAGATAAATTATCTCAATTTATACACCTCATAACATAACTAACCGATAACTAATAATTTTAACAATCTAACACACCAATTATAATTTCAACAATATAAATCAGAACTTATCTAATTTATGATAACCATAATATCTAATATAGTTATATTCAAATATCTCATAATCTAACAGCCTTCCTCAAACTCATGGAGGATAACCAAAAGTTTGGATAATTTTTTGAACCAAAGCATGCAATTTGTAGAACGACGGAGAAGAACAACAAATCTAAGGTATCGAGTATGCCAGACTAATACTTTTTGGTCTCTTTTGCAGATTGCAAGGTGGACCGAATAACTTTCAGTATTTTTCGCTGGAAATGCTAAAGAAAGAAGATCATGCAGTTAGAAGACCTTATAAGAAAAGAATAGTTGCTTTGACGGAAGAAAATTATGCTGCTAGAAGAAGCTTCTTGGACTTGATATTGATAGAGGCAACTACTTATGATAAAACTGAGAAAACTCATTTCTAAATTAGATATTATTGACGTAACTTTATTTATTTTGGAATAATAAACTAAAAATATAAATGAAGATAAATTTTGGATCGAGCCATTGGCTCTGATAGCATGATAAGAAAGTAATAAACTCGATCAATTTTATTAAGAGATAAATTATCACAATTTATACACCTCATAACATAACTAACCGATGGCTAATAATTCTAACAATCTAGCATACCAATCATAATCTAAACGATATAAATCAAAACTTATCTAATTTATGATAACATAATATTTAATATAATTATATTCAAATATCTCACAATCTAACAAAGGGAATCCGAGGAAAGTTGCGCAAGCTCTGATACCAAATGATGCGGGGAAGAAGAGACAGAAGACCGAATGCTACAAAATCAAATAGCACATCTAAGATAAAGAGACCGATACAAGGAAGCAAACCTCAACCAAATAGAAGATAACACTTCAATCATATATTTTCATAATTTTCAGAACCTTCTACATCTTAAGCCTCTCCATTTATAGATAGAATAGATACATTAATTCAAAGACCTTAAATAACTAAACATTAATATTAGATAGGAAGATTGAAAGCCAAACTCTTAGGCTTCCATAGTCTTGCATGGTATTAAATCAAAGCTTAATGTATTATCTTCAAGATGCTTCGAATGGCTCGTAATTTAATGCTCTCTAGTGAAAGTTATGGCTGTTTTGCCAATATGTATCTAAGGCCAATCCGAAAATTTGTTCTTGTGCAGAATTGTGCACTGCATCACCCTCAAAGGAATCGCAAACCACACAGAGTTGTTGCGGAGAATCTATCAGGATGGCGTGATTCGAATCGATCTGAAAAATACTAACCGAACAACTACCAAAACATCATAAGTTATCAGAAGCACATACCAAACAACACAAACACAAGATTTTATCCAGGTTCAGTGCAGCTGCATCTAATCATGCAATCCGACGACGAAAACTTCTACTATCAAGAAAGAATTACACGAAAATTACCCTCTCCAATTACTCTCCAATATAAAGAATCTCTAATCCTCACAAAAACCTCTTTTTTTTTAGTGCCAAACAAAATTAAGGATTAATTTAAATTTTAATCATCGACTCCTACTCGATCTGGGCTTCAAATCTTGAGTCAAATCTTGGTTAATTTAAATCAAAATCAACAATAATAATATGCCTAATAATATTTGAATTGGATCTTATAAAATGAAATTTTACCGCTATGCTATAGCAGTAATAGAATTTCAGCTTGATTTAAATTAATATTATTCCAACGGTTCGCATCGTCATCTTAATCCAAGTTGTATAACATTGGTTTTGAATCATAATAAGGTTAGGTAAATCCGAATGATAATTAATTTTCGTTGAATGGGCCGTGTCTAATCCTTGATGATAGCTTACCATCTCAAGTATCATTTTCTTAACTGGTAAAGAGCATTTAGTTAAAGAGCATTTAGTATTAACTGTATTAAGTATTGGTTAAAGCATTCAGTGTAAGGTTCAATAAATGGAGTGGATTCTAATCAAAGCATGTATGGCCTCTACATAAACCCAACCCAGCTTCTCTTGGTTTTTTTTGGCACAGGCCCGTAAACCTTAATCCATGCACACAACACACACTAACATATCCACACACACATCACACAACCACACAACACACATATTGTAAGGATTACGTATCTATACGCAATGGAAAACCCAAGACCTTTGTTTAAGGGTAGATTGAAAAAGACAATCCGACGGTACCAAATCACATGAAAAAACACACCAACAACACATAAGATTTACCCAGGTTCGGCGCAACTAACACCTAATCCTGCAAACCAAGATGAGAACTTTCACCATGATAAAAAAAATTATAAAAGATTACACCGACTACTCGGCTTCTTTACAAAGAAAAACCATCTTTTACAAAATCTCTTTCTATCTGCGACCGCACTTAGCCGCATCTCCTACTCTAATCAAAGCCTAGGTTATTAGAGAATTATGGATATAAAAATCCCTAGAGAATGTCTCATATTTATAAGGTAAATAAATGTTAGGTGATAAATCCATATTTAAATTAAAGATAAATATGAATTTAAACTAGAGATTGGATTTAAATCTAAAATAAAGATATTAGATTTAAATCTTAACTAATCCCTAACTAATTTGAATTTAAATCAAATTCAATAACACATGCACCCAGAGCACCTATGAATTTGCCCTGAAAGTAATAATTTGTGGCCACTTCCTCTCTTAAGTTTCGAACCCCACACTCTTCCTAAAAGGGGAAGTGCTCATACCAACTGAGCTATTGCTCATTGGTAACTTTCCTCGATTTGGTATGGCAATCGTAGCCCGCACCAAAACAATGCACAATAAGACTCGGAACAGCACAAGTTCTTGACAACTGCCTCAGGTACTTTGGCCAATAAGCCTAGTCCTGCTAAAAAAAATCTTTCTCTAGTCAGAAAGTATTATTCACCACTAGATGTACAGTAAATTGCTGCCTCTCAAGCCATTTCCCAAAAAACCAGCTAGCTCGGGGTAGAATTTATATATGGGTCCTTGTAAGAAGACTTTGTTACTTGTTAGTGAGTCATCTTAAGAATTTCCTTTCTTGCTTTTCCTATTGTTTTTTTAAAAAAAAAGTTTCTAGGTAATATTGTAAGTCCAAATAAGGTTGGAAATTCCATTCCTTTTTCATCTTTTAATTCGTAAAAAAAAGTAAGCTAATTTCCATCTTCTTAATATCAGCTCCGTATTCATATGCGATATTGTCAAATGCAGATATGACGTTTTATTACCAAACTAGATCCGTGTCTGTTTTCTGCCACTAGAAAACATATGGATATGATGATTCTCATATCCGTTCCTTATACAATCTAGATGCAACCTCGGCTCTTGCATCAAAGAGGCAAAAAAAGAAGAAGAATAAGCTAAGCCAATTCTCTAAAATCTCTTTATTTGACATAAAAAGCTACCTTATTGGAAAATTGCCTAGGTCCCTGGCCCCCAAAAAACAGTGGGTGCTTGAGCAGAACACCCGTTATCAAAAAGATATGTTTTCAAGTCTCTTACCCATTTTTATTTTCGACCATCAATGTAAGTTTTTGATAGATAACCATTATATTTATCAAATAACTACTGCACTTACATTGATAACCATTATCCGATGTCTTTTGAAACCACCACTATTTATATATAGTAGTTATCTGATAATATAGCGGTTAACTAGTAAATGTAGCAATCATCTGCTAAATATAATAGTTAATTGCGAAATGCGGCATATATACGGTAATAACTACGGTTATCTGACAAAAATTACAGGTATAGTATAAGAATATTGAAAACTAAAAAGCCGCTAAGGACTTAAAAACAACATATTTCGGCCGAAACGGGTTTTCGTATTTTTTTCTGTTTTTATTTGGGTAAATTGTCAAAACCCCTGAACAGGTTTTCCCGCTGTCAAAATCCCCTGGCCCCGAAATGCTTGTTAGAAAACCCCTGTAAAGGTTTTCAGTTGTCAAAAAGCCCTTTGCTTATCTATATACTTGTTTGCTATATATAGTTATTATGCGATATGTATTTAGGTGCCTGCGATATTTATGCAGTTATACATATACCGTATGAAAATTTTCGAAGGTTTTTGACAACTGCTTCGAGTCCAGCCTGTTTTTGATAGGGAGGAAACCTGCTCGGGGATTTTTGACAATTTGAATACTAAGAAAAGGACGAACAGGCGCTGCTGGTGCTTGTAATAAACGCAATGGGGTTTCATTTCATCTGCTTGATGTAATAACCTGCGGTGGATACTCCTTCATCCTCTTGATATTTCTCCTCTCTCTCTCTTCTTCTTCTTCTTGAGGAAAAAAAAATAAACAAATATATGGTTTTGATTTCTCTCTCTGACACAAACTCAAACTCAAGATTCAGCAATGGCGTCGGCTTCTTGTTCATCTTCCTTCGTTCCACGGCGCGAGCTGCTCTTCTGCTGCCCTAATCGCCACTTCAATCCTTCTATGGAATACAAAATTTTTGGTACGAGCTCTTTCTTTTAGCTAATTAATTGTTTGTGCTGTCTAAAATTTGTAACTTTTTGAGGGTTTAGGGTGATTCTTGTGGATAAGGTTTAGGACTGCAATATTGGTTCTTACTAGGAATTGCCCGTGAAATTAGTCGATAATCTAAGGATTAGTTAGGTGATTTTGGGTTTAGCTTTTAACATCTTGTCTGTGGTCTCACATTTGGAGAAAACATGGATTCCTAGGACAAGATATGACATGCTTTTTGGTTGGGTAATGGGGTTTGTGGATGGGGTGTTGCATATGAAGAGTGATTACCGGTTTCATTCGGACATGTGTGCGGGAGAGTCCTAGGGTTCGGAAAATAGGAGTGAGTGCAATATAGGACATCGGAATTTTACTTGGAAACCGGAGTTTCAAAGTACGTGCACTCCAAACACCGGCACCCTGGTAGCGGTGGGGTTGGTAAGGTATGCTACTTGTGAGGTCATAGGTCCAAGGCATGCAACTGATCGCGAAGGAAGGAGATTTTATGAAGCAAAGGGGACTAACTGACTCCAAGCACCTAAAGTTGAGCAAGTATTGCATTTTGGGTCCTACTTGTCATGAGTTATATTGGATAGATTCGATGGATGCTACGGATGAGTCTATACGAATGTGTCGTTGTTAGTTAGTCAAGCATGCAAATTTAAAGATATCAAGCCAAACATTTATGTGTAGGTAGGTCATAATTCATGTTAGGGCACACAAGGTTTGAAACAAGGAAATTTAATATTTTGTCCCGATTGACCCTCCGCACATTGAGAAAGCATGAACAAATGAGGCATTATGACAAAACAAACCCATTAAATTTGAAGTTAAGTCCTAGGTTTAGGCAGACAGTGCATAGAGAGTCTAGGAGGAACCCACAAGATCTAGTGTTGCACCTAATGATCAAAGTGTCCAATTTACTCTTCCTTGATCGACTTTGAGATAAATGCCTTGAATTTTACCCATTTGGAAGAAGCCACATCGACCTGATTTAGACATCGTTTGTATGCAGGAGCCAAAGATAAATCATAGAGCTATATCTCATCTAACTGTTAGGAAAAGGATTGGGAAACTTTTGAAACATTTGATAGTATCTTTTGGTTGAAATCTGTGGAGAGCGGGTTAGGAGCATATCTTGTATTCAGAGCCATTCATGTGGGAGAAGAGATCCCTAAGAAGCTGTGGACCTACTACTGTCCGGTCTAGACTTGTATAAAGACAAAGCAGTTCAGGGAGGCAAATTCTTTGCTTCTCTAAAATCCTTATTTTTATTTCTTTCGACAAAAAATTATGTAAAAAATAAAGTCTCGCGGTGACTCGCTAGTTATATGTACTTTATATATATTTCAAGGGTGGCAGTATACAGTGGCCCTAAACTTCTTTCCCATGTTTAGATTGAAAAAAGATTATGGTGGGGCAGTAAATCTAATTCGTTTCTTCTACTTGTTGATGAATACCAACAAAACAGCTCACACACGGACATAAAGATTTAAAAACATTGCTTTCAATTCTGTTTTTTTGGGGTAATCATAACACATTGGCCTCTTTATGATGGTATTGTCTGTGCAGATTTTTTCGCTTCCCCACCTTCCTTATGTAATCATTTACGTACAACTAGGATTGGACTCTTATTGAATGGAAAGACACCACACAGGCTTCATGTCAAACATAAAAGTTTGGCCTGTGGATGGAAAGCCTACAATCAAATATCTAGAAAATGGACTTCTGAAGAATGGTCTACTGAAAAGAGAAAGATACATCTTATGAAAGTAGCAATTGCTACTGTTGAACCTGAAGTCCTGGCGCCGGTTGACAATGGGAAACGAAGTCTTAGTTTGCAGTTTGAATCGAACTCACATACTCGAGGGCTTCTCTCTTTAGAGGATGATTCTGCTGATTTGGAGGAAAAAGAAAGGTTAAGAAGGATGAGGATTTCAAAGGCGAACAAGGGGAACGTTCCATGGAACAAGGGCAGGAGACACAGTCCAGGTAGATTTTTCTTTTTTCATGTGTTCTGATTCTGCATCTCTAATGTACATGTAAAATTTCTGGTTCTGCTCATTATCACATTTAAAATATACATGCAGAGACTGTTCAACGGATTAGAGAAAGGACAAGAATAGCAATGCAGGACCCCAAGGTGATGTCATGTAAGGAAATTACAAATTATTTATATGTGAAATGCGATCTGTTAGGCGTAAGCTGTGTGGTATACATTGAAGCTATAGCACACGGAAAAAGTCAAACCACAATTCAGGCTGAGTTCCCATTGGAGAGATTGCTTCAAAGACATAGATTCATGTTGTTATAGATGGTCATTGCATTTTCTTAATCATGGTATATAGGTTGTAGAATATTTTCCTTATGTTTTGAACAATAAGTTACATTAACTTTATTTCACGATGCACAAAAATAATTCAATTATTTAACTAGTGTAAGTTACTGTCCTTATGCTTCTTTTTTCTTCTCTCTTCTTTTCCCTTTTTGGAGGAGGATGGGATCAATGTGATGAATTAAATGATAAAATGGTTTCTAGGGAGAAACTGAAGAAGAGAAGAGAGGGACCATGTAAAGGGAAGGGCTGAATAAACTGTACCGCAATCTGCTTAGCTAAGTTATCAGAATGACACAACAACACAAAGATTTGTAATGGGTGTTAAGTTGTTTAACACATTGTAGGTTACTTATGTCAAAATAGAAGTGATGGAGGACCTTTTCGGGTCTCCGTCAGATGTTGTCTTCCGTTGATCTCCTGGTTGATTTTGGAGGTGATCTCCTGTTGCGCGTGAGTCTCAATGGGTTTTGAGGAGATTGGTGTGTTCCCCTCCGAAAGACGGCGCGACACCGCGTCTTGCCTGAGATTCGGGGCAGATGCTAATTGGTGCTATCCGTCCACCTCTCCGAAGATGCCAAGCTGATTTATGGCACCACGTATCGAAGGTTTAGACGGATGCGTCCGATGTAGCAGACTTCGTCAGATTCCCCCTCGTTTGAGGGGTTTTTGATTGTGGGGACGCTCTTCCCTGCAGGCGCAAGCCCCTGCAGTTAATTACGCTACCGCATTGCGGTAACAACTTTCTCCTTCTCCAGATGGTCACTTCGTGTCGTGGGTGTCTGTTTTGTATTTTGTTGCCCGTGGATTGTTTACGGAGACTGAGTTATGTCGTCGCCCGTAGGGCGTGGACTAGTCCAAATCCGTATTATCTTAGATTTGGGTTTGGGGGGGTTTGGTTTGAGGATACGTCAGCCATACTTGAGGCTAAGATCAACTCAAACATTTGTTAAGGATACGTTAGTCTAACTTTGTGACTAAGATCAACTTAACGGGATCGTTTAGATCCGACAAAAGAGCGTTTGGACTCTAATGTTCCAGTTTAAGGACATAGTGGTCCATGAATGTATGGCCATCGGGACCCATCACCTCTCTGACGACGTTGAAGGATTACAACGACGGATGTCAGAGGAGTTCAGGGATGTACCCTCGAGCCGGAGTTAATTGGGGGGATTTATAGTCCACTCTGTTTGAAGGTTCAAGGATACGTTAGCCATCTTTGAGGCTAAGATCAACTTAAACGGGACCGTTTAGATCCGACAAAAGAGCATGCGGGGCTCTATTGTTCTAGTTTAAGGACATTACGGTCCATGGGTAGTTTAAGGACATTGCGGTCCATTGTTAGTTTTAAGACATCTCGGTCAAGGTTAAGGACGTCGTAGTCCATGAGTTTAAGGACCCCACAGTCCATTGTTAGTTTTAAGACATCTCGGTCAAGGTTAAGGACGTCGTAGTCCATGGGTTTAAGGACCCCACAGTCCGGTATGTGCTCTGGATGCTTCACACGGGTTCACCGCCGCGCTTGGCGAGGACCAGGCTCCGCTCTGGACGTTTTCCACGGGGTCAAAGAGTGACATTATCCGCGTTCCACGTAACCAGGAATTTGCATTAGACATGAGTTTAAGGACCCCACAGTCCATATCAATGTGTGGTCGTCGGGACCCGTCACCTCTTTGAAGGCATTGAGGGATTACAATGCCAAGTATCAAAGGAGTGAAGAGATGTACCCTAGAACCGGAGTGGATTAAATAGCCCTTGGCCCAATTTGGGGTCAAGACGAATTAATTATGTTATGAGTCCATTGGACCAGTTAATCACCAATTGAGGACTTATGGCCATCTTGGGCTAAGTCCAATCAGGAGAGGCTTTGCCTCGATCCATTTAGGCCAATTGGGCCAAAGTCTAGTGTTAAACACTACAGAGCAGTCAGTGTTGAACACTGGGAATGGGGTTGACAAATTAGTGTTTAACACTAAGAGAATATTTGGTGTTGAACACCAGCAACAATGCTTTTTCAGATTAGTGTTAAACACTAAGGTAATCAGTGTTGAACACTGCAAATGAAGATCTCAGATTAGTGTTTAAACACTAAGGTAATCAGTGTTGAACATTGCAAATAAAGCTTTTTAATTAGTGTTGAACACTAAGGCCCAACAGTGTTTTAACACTGGGTTCGAGAGTTTTAATTTAGCGTTAAACACTAAGGCAAGAGGGGTCACGTGGCAGCACGTGAGAGCGCCCTCCCTTCATTTGTTCTGCTGAGATTATCGCGTCTTTCAGAGCGTCACGTGATGGGCATTCAAATGCCTATGTATTAGAGCTTCTGCCGAGGGTCACGTGGGTCACGTGGAGTGCTGCCTCAAAGGGGCTTTCTGTAGATCTCATGGGGGGTCACGTGATGACACGTGACCCTGCCTCTATGTATTTTGTTTAGAGGCTTTGTTAATCTTCTTTCAGGAATTAAATTCCTCGAACTGTAAATTTCAGAGGAATTAAATTCCTACTTCCTTTCGAAGACTTTGTTTTCTGGAGTAGAGTTTAACTATGAATTTTCTGTAGGAATTAAATTCCTCATATATGTGGAGAACCAAATAGGGTTAAACCCTAACAAAGCTTTTTTAAGGAATTGAATTCCCATGATGATTAAGGGAATTAAATTCCCGTTGTTTCAACAGAACTAAGTTCTTAATTAGGGTTAAACCCTGTTTCTTTTTATTCTGAAGGAATTAAATTCCCATGATACAGGGTCAAGCCCTAATTTTATTTTAAATGAATTAAATTCCTATAGTTCTGTGAGAATTAAATTCTCATGCTTGCATTCCCTCTCTATGTTTTGGATCTGCATGGCAGGATCTCGACCCATTGAGAATTAAATTCTCAACCTTAAGGGGAGATGTGCACTTTGCAGATCCTCTGTCAAAGAGAGAAGAAATATGTTCTTCTGTTTTTATATATCAGAGTTAAACTCTGTTGAGAATTAAATTCTCTTCTTCTTTCAAGGAGCTTTTCCCTTTCTTCCCTAGGGTTTTTTGCAGGAGATCCAAGTTCTCCAAGTATCGAAGCTCTCTTTCTTTTCTCTTTTTTTTTCTCTGCGCATATATATCTCCTTTTTTGTATATCTTGGCTCCTATTTATAGGAGAAGTAGCCGAATCAATCAGTTTTCTGACGAATCTTCATGAGAGATTTGATTTGCATTCATCATTCATTTTGGACCTTTGGATTATTAGGTGAATTTTATTCACCATTGGATTTTAAATCCAGAGATTCTCCCTTGTTATTTTGGTTAGATTTAAAGGGGAAATCTTTCCAAACCCGAGATTTTCCCATAGATAGATGATATTTCATCACCTCTGAATCTTTAATTTGATTGGTTCCAGATAGTTGCTTTCTTTTGGAAAGATTTGAATTTCCTTCAGAATTTAATTCTGTTGACAAAATGGGCTTTGAAAGCCGGTCACGTGTGAGCACGTGACCCATGGTCACGTGTGAGCACGTGACCCCCTTTGGAATGAGCCTTTTCCTTTCTTTTGCGCTTGGTCTTCTGATTGCTGCTTAAACGTCACGTGCTACCACGTGACCCCTGGTCACGTGTGAGCACGTGACCCTTGTTTGAACTCTCTTTCTTCGGTTCTTTTGGAGAACGAGTCTGCTGCCTTGAACGTCACGTGCCAACACGTGACCCTGGTCACGTGGGAACACGTGACCTCTTCTGAAGCCTTTTCTTGACTTGATCAGAGAACTTGTGTGCCTTTGACGCTTGGATTTAAATGTCACGTGTCGCCACGTGACCCTGGTCACATGGGAGCACGTGACTCCTTCTGAAGCTCTTTCTTTGATGTAGTTGGAAAACTGAACCTGACTTGATGGTGCTTTTAGGTGTCACGTGCCAACACGTGACCGCTAGTCACGTGTAAGCACGTGACCCTCTTCTGAAGCTTTTCCCAGAAGCTTTCCTGATTTTAAATCAGGAAACAAATGCCCCCACAGCGTTGTTCTCACGTGTCTGCACGTGAGTGCAACGCTGTCACCTCTTATGACTGTTGGATTCCTTTAGGGATCTGGGGAGATGAAGTGTCCTTTCAGAAGCGCCTTCACTTTTTCATCCTCTTCTTTTCAAACCTTTCTCTTAAGAATTTGATTCTCGTTCTCAGAACTTAGTTTTCTGTTGTGTCTGTGCAGTGCCACTTTATCTTCCAATCGAAGGCTAGTGCTCACGTGTTGCGCATGCAGGGATCTGCTTGATGGGGACGTTTCATTTCCCTAACCTGATTCCAATGCGTCGTTGGATTTCATTCCCAATGCTCTCCCCTTCTTTCCGGGCTTTGAGAATCGTCCCGCCGTGCACGACATTTTTTGTGCATAGCATTAAATGCTCCCCTTTATAACCTGAACCCATGCCTTACTTCTTTTCTTCACAGAGAACTCCATTCATACCTTAAGGTGGTCATCTTTGAGAATCCGATCAATCGCCATGGCTTGCCATCGTCCCCATGCTCGTCGGCAACCATGGGAGGTGCCCCTTGAGGAGATAATTCCTCGCTTCGCTGCGCGGCTGGCGGATCCCTTTCTCACCGACGCTCAATGTGACACGGTGATGTACGAGCTACTGACCCGTCGGGGCTCTCCTCTTCCCATGGGCTCCATTTGGCTCCGGGTGATCTTCCTGTCTGTGCTTGCCGATATACCCCCTCATCCGGCGGAGATGACTTCGGCGATCCTTGACGCGGTGGAGGACAAGCTTGAGTGCTTTCATGAGGCTTGTCTAATCACTCAAGCTCTGAAGGATCACTCAGTTCATTTACTGAGTCAAATAAGAGCTCGTCGGGCCGTCATGTTTGCTTTCGCTGATGAGCACGGCTCCAACCGGTGGGGAGCGACTTCTCGCGAGAATCGTCGCTTCGATGTGCTGGAGAAAGCGGAGAGAGATGGAGAATTTTGTGTTTTGCTTTGTTAACCCTTGTATTTCTGATCCCTTGTTTGGTGATCTTTTCCCACCAATGTAGTGTGTTTGAATCAATGTACTCTTTTAATCATTGGTGGTTTGTATGCTTTCTGTTAAATTTTCATGCTTGTCAGATAGTCGCACGTGTGTCTTGCTTGCGTAAATGAGCCGTTTGTTTTTTCTTTAATTACGAGCACCATCGTTACGTTGCATGCACATCAGTGCCTCAGGCAACATTTCCTTTTAAACATTCGTACAGTTGCAAATGCGTGCCTGATAGGATGCAGATCAGAAACTTGCCACGTTATCTCCCGTATCGGGTGGTTTGCGCTGGTTTTAGATCGAGTATTGTTTGTTGAAGGGAGGTTTGTAAATGAAGACATATTCTTCTCTTCAATGGTGTATCCACTTTTTATTGAATGTATTATGCGGATATTCTACCTCGATCTCCTTGCAGGACAGTGATGGCTTAGGATTCAGGGTTAAGATCTGCTTCCTAAGGCTCTTGCATTTTACGAGCCGCGAGGGTCTCATAAAGAGTTTTTCTCCCTACAGGTCGAGAGGATCCCATAGGTGTGAGTTCTTCTTAAAGATCGTGAGGATCCTTAAGCGGGTTTTCCCTTGAGAGTCGTAAGGATCTCACAAGAGAATTTTTCTTCCTTACAGGTCGTGAGGGCCTGCAAGTGCCGGATGTGATCACCCTTATCCGTGTTTCACGGAGTCAGGGATCTCTCAAGGTATCGTAGTTTAAAGACGTCACGGTCAAGGTTAAGGACCTCATAGTCCGTAGATTTAAGGACTCCACAGTCCGCTGTTAGTTTTAAGACATCACGGTCAAGGTTAAGGACCTCATAGTCCGTGGATTTAAGGACTCCACAGTCCGGTGTTTGGTTGCAGGGACCCGTCACCTCTTTGAAGACGTTGAGGAATTACAACGCTGGGCATCAAAGGAGTGAAGAGATGTACCCTTAAACCAAGGCAAAGTCTGTAGGGAATCGGGATGGTTGATCGTTAGTTTTAAGACATCACGGTCGAGGTTAAGGACGTCATAGTCCGTGGATTTTAAGGACTCCACAGTCCGGTATTTGCTCTGGATGCTTCACACGGGTTCACTGCCGTGCTTGGCGAGGACCAGGCTCCGCTCTGGACGTTTTCCACGGGGTCAAAGAGTGACATTATCCGCGTTCCACGTAACCAGGAATTTTGCGCTAGATGCTTCACACGGGTTCACTGCCGCGTTAGGCGAGGACTAGGCTCCGCTCTGGATGCTTCGCACGGGTTCACTGCCATGCTCTGCGAGGACCAGGATCCGCTCTGGACGCTTTCCACGGGGTCAAAGAGTTACATTATCCGCGTTCCACGTAACCAGGAATTTTGCACTAGATGCTTCACACGGGTTCACTGCCGCGTTAGGCGAGGACTAGGCTCCGCTCTGGATGCTTCGCACGGGCTCATTGCCATGCTCTGCGAGGACCCGCTCTGGACGCTTTCCACGGGGTCAAAGAGTGACATTATCCGCGTTCCACGTGACCAGGAATTTTGCACTAGATGCTTCACACGGGTTCACTGCCGCGTTAGGCGAGGACTAGGCTCCGCTCTGGATGCTTCGCACGGGTTCATTGCCATGCTCTGCGAGGACCAGGATCCGCTCTGGACGCTTTCCACGGGGTCAAAGAGTGACATTATCCGCGTTCCACGTGACCAGGAATTTTGCACTAGATGCTTCACACGGGTTCACTGCCGCGTTAGGCGAGGACTAGGCTCCGCTCTGGATGCTTCGCACGGGTTCATTGCCATGCTCTGCGAGGACCAGGATCCGCTCTGGACGCTTTCCACGGGGTCAAAGAGTGACATTATCCGCGTTCCACGTGACCAGGAATTTTGCACTAGATGCTTCACACGGGTTCACTGCCGCGTTAGGCGAGGACTAGGCTCCGCTCTGGATGCTTCGCACGGGTTCATTGCCATGCTCTGCGAGGACCAGGATCCGCTCTGGACGCTTTCCACGGGGTCAAAGAGTGACATTATCCGCGTTCCACGTGACCAGGAATTTTGCACTAGATGCTTCACACGGGTTCACTGCCGCGTTAGGCGAGGACTAGGCTCCGCTCTGGATGCTTCGCACGGGTTCATTGCCATGCTCTGCGAGGACCAGGATCCGCTCTGGACGTTTTCCACGGGGTCAAAGAGTGACATTATCCGCGTTCCACGTAACCAGGAATTTTGCACTAGATGCTTCACACGGGTTCACTGCCGCGTTAGGCGAGGACTAGGCTCCGCTCTGGATGCTTCGCACGGGTTCATTGCCATGCTCTGTGAGGACCAGGATCCGCTCTGGACGCTTTCCACGGGGTCAAAGAGTGACATTATCCGCGTTCCACGTGACCAGGAATTTTGCACTAGATGCTTCACACGGGTTCACTGCCGCGTTAGGCGAGGATTAGGCTCCGCTCTGGATGCTTCGCACGGGTTCATTGCCATGCTCTGTGAGGACCAGGATCCGCTCTGGACGCTTTCCACGGGGTCAAAGAGTGACATTATCCGCGTTCCACGTGACCAGGAATTTTGCACTAGATGCTTCACACGGGTTCACTGCCGCGTTAGGCGAGGACTAGGCTCCGCTCTGGATGCTTCGCACGGGTTCATTGCCATGCTCTGCGAGGACCAGGATCCGCTTTGGACGCTTTCCACGGGGTCAAAGAGTGACATTATCCGCGTTCCACGTGACCAGGAATTTTGCACTAGATATATCTGCATTTCACGGGGTGAAGGTTTGACTGTTGGCGATATGTATACCACCGAGCCATGGAACTGGGAGTGACCGCTGTTCCGCTTAGCTTGAAGTTGTGTCCGTTGTTACGAGACGATCTCCAGGTTATTTGTGAACCGTCGAGATTTGGCTTCCTCTCATGATGAAACCTGGGGGGAGGAGTATGATCCCTTTTTTGTTTGCGCCCCTGGATTGTATACAAAGATTGTTGTAGTATCACCTGTAGGGCAAAAAGGTTTCATTTTTCCATCATTACTTTTATTCTTTCCGCGATGCTCTATCATTTCAGCTTTTTATATCGCGAAGGTCGCGATTGCCCAATCATTTCGGCTATTTTTCGCGGTGCCCAATCATTTCGGCTATTTGTTTTATTTCTACTCGCTGCTTTTTATTGCGAGTTGCCCCATCATTTCGGCTATTTTTCATGCATACATTTTTACTTGCTGCTTTTTATTGCAAGTTGCCCTATCATTTCGGCTATTTTGTAGGCATGTGTGGCCTGCTAGCTTTTTCGCCGCAAGCTCGGATTTTGGACACCGATTTCGGCATCAGCACCGCTGCAACTAGGATGTTGCCAGGAGCGAATCATCATTTGCCATGAAAGGACTTAGGATTTGATACCGGTTTAGGCATCAGCATCGCTGCAACTGGAATATCGCCAGGAGCGAATCATCATTTGCCTCTGTCGATGTTGAACAAAGGTGGCTTAGCAAACAGGGTTAAGGTCCTGTCGACTAAGGCTTTTGACTTCATGAGCCGTAAGGGTCTCACAAAGGTATTTCTCCCTACAAGTCGTGAGGATCTTGCAGGTGTATTTTCTCCTTAGGGATCGTGAGGATTCCTAAGTGTATGTTCCTCTGTAAGTCGTAAGGATCCTACAAGAGAGTTTTCACCTTATGGGTCGAGAGGACCCACAAGGGTTGGACTTTGCTGGGGAAATGTTTATTTGTGCCCGTGGATTGTATACAAGGGTCAGTATTGAGCCTCTTGTAGGGCAATGTCGGAGGTTGTGGAGGATTTGCTTAAGAACAGGTTCAGGTTTCTGTAACTTAAGACTTTCAAATCTCATGAGCCGTGAGGGTCCCATAAGAGAATTCTCCTTACGAGTCGTGAGGATCTCGTAAGTGTATTTTCTCCTTAGGAATCGTGAGGATCCCTAAGTGTGTTGCTCTTTTGTGAGTCGTAAGGATCTCACGCAGGTGGTTTCTCCTTACAAGGTCGAGAGGACTCTGTAAGTGTCCTTTAACGAGGTTGCGCCCTTTCGGGTTTTCACAAACACTCGCCGGTAGTCCTGCTGTTTTTACTCACGGAGCCCTTTTCGGGTTTTCATCCGTGCCCATTTTGTTTATGGACATACCGTTTTTTTTTGTTTTTTTTTATTTTTCTTTATTTATCCATCTCGTCCACCTAAGGACGTTGCGGTAGTAGTTCAGGGACGTTTCGGTCCGTCGATAGTTTAAGGACGTTTCGGTCCGCCGCTAGTTTAAGGACGTTTCGGTCCGCCGTTAGTTTAATGACGTTTCGGTCCGCCGTTAGTTTAAGGACGTTTCGGTCCGCCGTTAGTTTAAGGACGTTTCGGTCCGTCGATATGGGAAGGCCGGCTGCTACTTGTAAAGTCTGAGTCTAGGAAGATAGCGAGCGGACATAGTCGTCGTCATCTGTCATTGACTTAGGCTGTGGCTTATTAAGCGTAGTATTTCTTTAAGAAGCGGCCGTTTATTGGCCTGAAAGGCCTTTCACCGTGCATGTCCATGAGTAGGTAGGCTCCACCCTGGTAGACCTTGTCTATGATGTACGGGCCTTCATAGTTTGGCTCAAATTTTCCCCGCTTGGCACGATTGGGGATCATAGGTCTTTTGACCACTAGTACGAGTTCGCCTTGGCGGAATGTCCTCGGCCTGGTCAATCTTTCGTACGAGCGCGTCATCTTTGCTTTGTAGGCTTCTAGATGTTGTTGCGCTATGAGCCGGGTTTCGTCGAGGGCATCAAGCTCTTCAAACCGAAGGTGAGCATTTTCTTCGTTCGTCAGCTCGTGGTGGACTGCTACTCGTAGAGAGGGTAACTCTATCTCGAGGGGGAGCACTGCTTCCGTCCCAAATACCAACGCGTACGGCGTTGTGTTTGTGGCCGTCTTGAATGTAGTTCGATAAGCCCAAAGGGCTTCTTGCAGCCTTTCATGCCAGTCTCTCTTATTCCTGGAAACGGTCTTTTTTATGATCTTCGTCAAGGTCTTATTGAAAGCCTCGGCCAGACCGTTAGCTCGTGGATTGTAAACTGAAGAATATCTCCAGTCAATATTGTGCTGCTGTGCGAAGCGGCTAATCTTATGGCTTCGGTAGGCCGGCCCGTTATCGGAGATAATCCGCCGTGGAGTTCCAAACCGATAGATGACGTGCGTCTTGAAGAAGTGGAGGATATTCTCCGTCTTCACTTCCCTCAGCGGTACTGCTTCTGCCCATTTGGAGAAGTAATCAGTGGTCGCCAGGATAAAACGGTGTCCCCGGGATGATGCTGGCTCAATGGGGCCGACTATGTCAGTCCCCCACATTTCGAATGGCCAACTAGCCAGCGTCGGGTGCAGTGGATTCGGATGTTGGTGGATGAAGTCTCCATGGATCTGGCATGAGTGGCATTGCTTCGCATACTCGAGGCAGTCCTGGATCATCGTGGGCCAGTAATAACCCATCCGTTTAATTTTTAACTTCATCTTTGGGCCTGCTTGGTGAGAACCGCAAAGTCCGTCGTGAACTTCTTGAATGACTCTTTCTGCTTCGCCAGGTCCTAAGCATCTCAGCCATAGAGAATCAAACGATCTCTTGACAAAAGCGAAAGATAAAGCTCGTTTCATGAGCTGATGTCTTGAGGACGCTTCTTCGGGCATTCGGTGGGATTTGAAGTAGTCTATGAAGACTTCCCTCCAGTCTTCGGCCTTCTCATGGTCTTTTATTTGTAGGGTCATCTGCTCAGTCGTTCCCTTTTTTTCGCATGATTCCGGAGATATTTCTGCCGGGGCGAGCACTCGACGGCTTTGTACCACGATTCTGACGTCGTCGAGGTTCTCGTCAGCCAGTTCTTTAGCAAGTTTAGCCAACGCGTCTGCTTTGCTGTTTTCCGCGCGCGGTATGTTCTCCAAAGTATAGGAGGGAATTTAAGTCAATAGTTGTTGCACCCTTTCGCCGTACTTCACCAACTCCGGCTTACACGTTTGATAGTCACCATTTACTTGACTGACGACCAGCTGAGAATCCCCGTATATGAAGAGGTCTTCAATTCCCATGTCGATGGCGATCTCGAGGCCTGCTATCAGAGCTTCGTATTCGGCTTCATTGTTTGTCCTCGGCTCTGTTAAGGAGAAGGCGAAGCGCATTATCCCTCCTTGTGGAGTTGCAAAGATGAGGCCTATCCCTGATTTGATTATTGGGATACCTTGTTTCTGTTTCTTTATGGAGGACGCTCCATCGAAATAGAGTTCCCATCGGGTGCTTCCGCCGCTAATCGCATCAAATGCATGCTCGTCCGGCAAATCGCAATTCAGAGGAGAATTGGCCGGTATCGGGTGCTCGGCGAGGAAGTCGGCAATGGCCTGGCCTTTCACTGCCTTGAGAGGTTGATACGTTATCGAGAACTCCATCAAGAGCAGGGCCCACTTAGCAAGTCGTCCCGTCAGTATGGCTTTCGACATCAAATATTTGAGAGGGTCCACCTTTGAAATAAGACGGACTTCATGTGCTAATGCGTAATGTCTAAGCTTTGTTATTGCGAAGATCAACGCCAGGCAGTGCTTTTCAATGGGGGAATAGTTGCTTTCTGCCCCCAGTAGCACTCGACTTAAGTAGTAAAGTGCTCTTTCTTTCCCCTGATCGTTCTCTTGTGCCCATAATGCGCCTAAGGAACCTTCGAGGGCGGCGGTGTAAAGAATGAGAGGCTTTCCCTTCACTGGAGCAGCCAACACTGGAGGGTTCTGCAGGTACTGCTTGATTTCGTCTAGTGCACCTTGACATTTGTGATCCCAAACGAATGGGGTTCCCTTTTTCATCAGGTGGCTGTAAGGACGGCATTTGCCTGAAAGATTGGCGATAAATCGCCGGATGTATGCGAGCTTCCCTTGGAGAGACCGCAGCTGCTTGAGCGTTCTTGGCGGGGGCATTTCCATGATCGCTTTAATCTTTGCCGGATCTATTTCAATACCTCGGTGTCGAATGATGAATCCCAGAAATTTGCCCGAGGAGACTCCAAACGCGCACTTGAGGGGATTCATTTTCAAATTATATTACCGAAGGCGTTGAAATACAGTCTCCAGATGCTTTAAATGCTCCTCGTATGACATGCTCTTTACTACGAGGTCATCGATATAGCACTCGACGATGTCATGTATGAGATCGTCGAAGATCTTTGTCATGGCTCTTTGATAGGTAGCGCCAGCATTCTTTAGGCCAAAGGGCATAACCCTGTAGCAAAATATACCCAAAGGGGTGCGGAAAGCGGTATGCTTCTGGTCTTCGGGATGCATCTTTATCTGATTGTATCCTGATGAACCGTCCATAAAGGAGAAAACCTCGTGAGTGGACGTGTTATCTATCATTAGCTCGGTTACCGGCACCGGGAAATCGTCCTTTGGACAGGCTTTATTGAGATCCCTGAAATCCACGCATATGCGTACCGTCCCGTTCTTCTTCATTACCGGGACGATATTGGCGATCCAGTCGGGGTATTGGACTTCTTGGATAAATCCAGAATCGATCAACTTCTTGACTTCGGCGTTGATGCTCATTTCAAGCTCGAGTCGCATCCTTCTTGGCGCCTGCTTAACTGGCTTGATATCTGGGGATATTGCTAATCTATGCACAGCAATCTCCGGGTCTAATCCTGGCATCTCGGAGTAGTTCCACGCGAAGCAGTCTTTATGCCGTAGAAGCACGTTCTTTAACGCAGCCACCTTTTCTTCGGATAATAGCTCGCTGACAAATGTCGGTCGCGGGTCGTCTGCCGATCCCAACTCAATCTTCTTGAGGTTATCTGCAGTAGTATGTATACCATCTTCCAGTTCTTTCGGAGCGGGCGGAAATTCTGAGATCACCTCATCATCGCTGTTCTCGAAGCACCGGTAAAGGTCATCTACGTTCTCGGGCTCTTCTCCTAATATCGTAATCGTATAACAAGTGTGAACCCGCTCCCTGGACTGAGGTGGACCTGGTTCTGCTCTTGCGGCCTTGGGCTCATGCTTTCGCGGCGGCGTTACCTTCCAGCCGTCGGATAAAGCGAATCTGCCCCGTCGGTACTGGTCCTCGACCCAGTTCTTGAAGGTGAAGCAGTCCTCGGTAGGATGTCCTATGGCTTGGTGATAAGAGCAATAACTCGGATGAGAGACCTGGCTAGCTTGCTCAGGACGTCTAGACTCTGGAAGCGTGATCATTCGATGTTTTATAGCGAGGTTGAGTAACCTCTCCGTCTTGTCTCGGGGGAAGGAATACGCTCGACTCATCCTCTTCACGAGGGGCAAACCCGAGCCGCTTCTTGATTTATTTCCGTCTCTGCGTCGGGCCTTTCGTGCAACGGATTGACGAGGGTAAGCGTCTTTGTCTTTTTCGGTACGTTGAGATAGACGTTGCGTCCTGGCCTTCTTGTAGATGGCCATCTCGCGGTTGCGGTCTTCCTGAGCTCTCTGACCCGTTTTCCTGATAGGCTTGTTCGTTCGTTCTTCAAATGACGGACTCGGTGCTTCAATCGCGGGGTCTAGTTTTAATGAAGGGTTGGCGTCTCCTGACAGGGCGTCCTCTTCTTCATCAAAGGTATATATAGTGTAGCTGCTGTGAGTCCGTTCCCGTTTTCCAGCTCTTGCGTATCCAAGCCCGAGTGTTTCCATCTTCCCGTTGGGCAATTTGCGTTGAGTCCCGGGGACATCCCAAATCTTGTTGTAGAACCGCGCCTGCCGAACGGTCTGTTCTAAAGGTACTCCTTGGCGCTTTAATAGCTTCTTTAATCCATTTGTATAGTATCTGGGCAGACGGATGGGTTGGAGCCTGTCGAGTGTAGTATCTGCGCCGTGCCAGATCTTTTTCTCTATTTTCGACTCTGAGGATCGGTAGAATAGGATCACCTTCTCACCCCTTTGCCTGGGAGGGACGTAAAATGTTTGCAGGTCCTGCACATCGTGAGCCTGAAGCGCGTCGAGGTCCTTGTAGTGTTCTCGCGGTACCATGGTGATTTGCAAACTATGGTCATCGCCAAGGGGTGCTTGTGTCTGCAGCCGATTGGAGAACACAGCATTAACTTCATCTTCTGAATCACTTCCGAAGACTAATACGGGGGCGGGTGTCCTCAGGTTGTTGCGTTGAGATGGCCCTGCATAAACTATCTCTTCCTCTTCTTCGGTATCGCTCCCGAAAATAGGGATGGTGGCGGCGGTTTTGTTTTCCGGATTGCGACACTTTTCTGTATCCTCGAAATCTGGCAAAAAGTATTTCGCATCTTCGTATTTGCGGACTTCGTTCACGGAAAATGGGTTTAACTCACCTGTTACGGTATACTCGAAACCATCCTTAAAGTACTTCATACACTGATGTTGTGTAGAAGGGATGATGTTGTATTTGTGTAACTAAGGACGACCGAGCAAGGCGTTGTAGCAGGTCTTGGCGTCAATGACATGGAATTTGATGTCTGTGACGAGAAGTCCAAAGCGTAATGTTAGTATCACAGATCCGAGAGTCCGTGACGATTGTGAATCGAAACCGGAGATAGTAATTTTGTCACGAGCGAGGTGTTGCACACTCATGCAGATTTCCTTCAACACCCGAACATTAAGGAGATTGACGGAGGATCCATTATCCACCAGGATCTTGCCTATCTTGATGTCATGGCGGTATCCGGAGACATATAGGGGACGGTTGTGGTCGCACGTCCCGAGAAGGAGGTCTTCATCACCGAAAGTGATGTCGGCCGTATGCACTTCCTCCAGTTCATCCTTCATCTTTTCAGTGGCGAGGAAGGCTTGGAATTGCTCAGGTTCTTGTAACGCCTTAATTAGTGAGTCTCGCGCTTCTTTCGATAATAGGAGGGCATCGAGAATGCTAAGCTGAGAAGGTAGCTTCCTCAGGTGCGCGAGGATGTTATAGTCCACTTTACTCTTCCTAGGAGGGTCTTTGGCAGCCAGCTCTCTCGTGACTTGGTCATCTAAAGTGATATCTTCAGTGACTTTTTCCTTTCCCTTATCTTTTCTATTCCCGGACCCGAGATTCTTTTCTGGGAGTGTGCGATTGCGCAGCTGAATGTTCTCGCAGACCTCCGATTCCTCCTCTTTCCCCAAAACAGATTCTTTAAAGAGAGGGCCCAGAGCCATTTCTTCATCAGAGTCGCTCCCAAAGGTGAGAACTTGTGACCCCTTGGCGTTAACCATGCAACAGTTGCCAGTCGTTCCGTTGTGCCTATCGACGGTACTTCTTCGCTCCCGATGGATCTTGCGTTTCATGCGCTTAAAATGTTGCCGATGAGCAACATATCCTTGCCACCATATCTTAAAGGCGTCGCACTCCTCCGTGGGATGTGAGATTTTCCGATGATATGTGCAATAGTCAGGGTGCGTCTCTACCCCATTGTGTGTGTTTCCTTCCGAGGGCGGTAGCTTCATTCCCAGTGACATGGCTTTGGCAAACCTTTTTCTCGTCTTGAATATCTTCTTGTCTGCTTCGGATGCCTTATGTTCCGGCAGGGGTAGTTCAACTCTTTCGTTCGGCTGCCCACATTTGGCTCCTTCCGATGTGGCCATCTCACGCTCCTGGTCCGCTTTACATTTTAGACGAATCTCGTCTAGAAAAGCGTCGATCATTTCATCTGTCGGCCATGCATGCTCTGGTACAGGCTCTGCCTCCAGCTTTTTAGTGCCATGAGTTTTCCCATCATCAGTAAACGAGTGGGAGATCACGTTACAACTCGCCACATATTCTTCGGATTCATCTGACGAGCTCTCTCCATCATCTTCCTCTTGAAAGATGTGGTTGAGGAACTCTTGCAGTGTGACAGGAGTTCGCGCCTTTTGGTTGTACTCTTCCAATGCGTCGATTTGCTTCTGCAAGTTCGTGTGCTCTTTTCCAGGCTTCACGGACTTCTTGGATTTCTTCTTTTTCTTCGAAGATTTTGACGGTTGGGCGTGAGTATTTGGGCCATTATCGCGAGTCTTCGTAGTTGGGCGGGGCTTCAACATTCCTTTGATAATTTGAGGTTCAAGAGGGTCCTTCCATTCGATCGCAGGGCACGCATGAAGGTCTCTCAGCATTCTTTTGGTTTTAGTTGATAGCACGATCTCCCATGGAGCTTCTTCAATAAAAGAACATGTTGCCCCCGGTGTATCCGCTTTCCTCGGAGCATGCGGCTGTGGTGGGTTCACCTTCCACTTTTCGGACAGTACAAACTTCCCCTGGAGGTATTGGTCTTCAATCCATCCTTTGAAGACGAAGCAATCTTCAATCGGATGGCCTACCGTCTGATGGTAAGGGCAATAGTTAGGGTTGTTCACCTCGGTGGGTTGCGGCGGTCGCCTTGGATTTGGCAGGTTTATAAGCCTGTTGCGTATTGCCAGCTCGAATAGCCGTTTCGTCTTGTCCCGTGGGAACGAGTAGGGACGCTTCATCTTCTCATTATAATACCGACGTCTTTCCTCCAGTTGATCTGTCGGTTTCGGGGCGTTAGGTTGCTCTTGGGCATTTGCGACGAATGTTGCTCTTCCTTTACCCTTGTCATTCCGAGGTTCCGACTTTGGTGTAGGTGGTCTATGACCCATCTGGTCCATCTGAGCCAACTTATCGATCAGGGCCTGGAATGTGGTTGGCTTAAAGAACATCATAAACTGGGAGATAGTTGCGTGAGGGTCTAAAGTTCCCACGAACATGCCCACCGCGGGTGCTTCCTCAATGCGTTGCTCACATCTCGACCACAAGTTCCGCCAGCGTATAGCGTACTGGACCCAGGTTTCGCCCGGTTTTACCCTGGCGTTAATAAGTGCAGTTATTGGAGTGCGTTCGCTGGCACTTGCAAATCGCTGAGTGAACAACAACTCCATTTCAGCGAACGTTTTGATAGAATCGTTCGGGAGTTCCGAATACCATTCGAACGCTGTTTCTGATAAGCTGCCCACAAACTGGCGGAGCAACAATTTATCATCACCGCCGGTGTTACCGCAGAGGGCCCGAAACTGGGCGACATGTTGATGGGGATTGCCGGTCCCCTTATACACGTGGAATTTTGGTATCGTATAGCCCTGCGGGTATTTGATTTGGTCGTACCAGCTCGGATACGGCCGCCCCGTCTTCACGACTTGACCAGCTGCCTCAGTCGCGTGGTGAACCCGGATTTGCTGGGCTATGTAGTCAGCCAAGTCAGCCTTAGAGATTGTATCCTCCTTGGCCGTTGAGAGGGCTGGTGGTGGATTTGACGTTTCTCCTCGGTCGTCTTCAAGAACGATCGGGGGATCCTCGGCGGGTAAGTCCTGCTGGATCATCATTCCTATCACATCTTGGAAGAGAAGGCCCATCCGTTGTATGTTGGCCGCTTGTTCAGCAGTCTCTTTGTCCCTTTTCTCCAGTGTCCGGCGAAGGAATTCAGCATCGGTTTCTTCCTCTCGGCGTGCGTCTGAGGACGTTTCTGGGTTTTCTTTTGGCCCGGTGAGCGCGGCCATAGCATTCATCATTTCTTGCAGCTTCTGTTGCTGTTCTTGGGCTTTCGTCACGGATCGGGTTAACGGTCGGTGGCCCGTAGAAGTGCGGCTTTCCTCTTTTCCAGAAGCCATGTAAACGGTGTGCACCACCATGCCCCCAGACTTAGGGCGTCTGGGCTCAGTGCTTTTAGCCGTCGTTGCGTGCCGTGGGGTCTTCTCCGGCCTCCTTCTTTTATGAGTCAGTTGATCCACAGCCTTTTGGGGTTCGGTCGGGTGACCAGCTTCCGGTTGGATTTTCAGCTTCTTGTGTTGGCGGGAGAAGTTTGGATCGATGATCGAGTCCCGTGCCTGCCGCCAAACCTTATAGATTTTGGAAGACAACCGTTGAGGGGATTGGGGCCGTTCTGACTCCATTTCCACAACCTTTTTTAACGGGGGAGGAGACCTCTTCAGTACTGCAGTAGGGGAATTTCTTCGTACTTTATTTAGCATTTCGAAGCTGTTCCCAGTTGGAACAGCAGCATTAACTTCTGCCACCGGGACTGATGGAGTCAACCCAGATGGGGAGTTGCCCCCAGCCTTCCTCACTCGGCGCCAATGGCGACGTCGGGCGTGTCGAGCAGACGGTGTAGGGTCGGCGGTACGAATGGTTTCGTTTTGCCCTCTGTCTGGGCGTGGGGTCGCAGTTGGTATTAGCCTGTCAAAGACCGATGTCCTTTGGGTAGTAGGAGCGGGAGCTGAAGCCGTCAATCTTGTAAAGACCGACCTTTTGGCCGGAGAGGCTGCCTTGACGACTTCTGGGACAGGAGCGGCCACTTTTTTAGAAGCAACCTTCTCTGAGATTGTAGGTCCCACGATGGGTCTGCAGGATTTCTGGCCCAATCTAGAGAAGACCGAGGCGTTGACGTTGGGCGACTCGTTGAGAGGAACCGCGGCAGGGGTAAGACGATCAAAGACCGACTTCTTGGGAGCCTCCGTTGTCAACACTGGAGCGGCAAAGTTTGTCGGCGGGACCATGGTCCCAAAGAACAATCCTGTGGTGGCGCGAGTGACCTGTTCCACGGGCATTGTGAATAGCGAGGCAGCTTGGGGTCCGTAGGCTATACCTCCTGGCGAGGCAGAGCGTTGGTTGCAATTGCAGCCTGAGCAGTTGGACACTTTCACGGAAGTAGAAGCCATCGATCCTTTGCTTTCTGCAATAAGCAAGACGCAAATTCTTAGTACCTTGAAACCCAAGGGCAACCATTAGCGAACCGCTATTGGTTCGCGAGTCACGACACACGAAGTGTGGAGTGGAAAGAGGAAAAGGTCCCACCGGGCGTGCATGAATCTGTTCCCCTCCGAAAGACGGCGCGACACCGCGTCTTGCCTGAGATTCGGGGCAGATGCTAATTGGTGCTATCCGTCCACCTCTCCGAAGATGCCAAGCTGATTTATGGCACCACGTATCGAAGGTTTAGACGGATGCGTCCGATGTAGCAGACTTCGTCAGATTCCCCTTCGTTTGAGGGGTTTTTGATTGTGGGGACGCTCTTCCCTGCAGGCGCAAGCCCCTGCAGTTAATTACGCTACCGCATTGCGGTAACAACTTTCTCCTTCTCCAGATGGTCACTTCGTGTCGTGGGTGTCTGTTTTGTATTTTGTTGCCCGTGGATTGTTTACGGAGACTGAGTTATGTCGTCGCCCGTAGGGCGTGGACTAGTCCAAATCCGTATTATCTTAGATTTGGGTTTGGGGGGGTTTGGTTTGAGGATACGTCAGCCATACTTGAGGCTAAGATCAACTCAAACATTTGTTAAGGATACGTTAGTCTAACTTTGTGACTAAGATCAACTTAACGGGATCGTTTAGATCCGACAAAAGAGCGTTTGGACTCTAATGTTCCAGTTTAAGGACATAGTGGTCCATGAATGTATGGCCATCGGGACCCATCACCTCTCTGACGACGTTGAAGGATTACAACGACGGATGTCAGAGGAGTTCAGGGATGTACCCTCGAGCCGGAGTTAATTGGGGGGATTTATAGTCCACTCTGTTTGAAGGTTCAAGGATACGTTAGCCATCTTTGAGGCTAAGATCAACTTAAACGGGACCGTTTAGATCCGACAAAAGAGCATGCGGGGCTCTATTGTTCTAGTTTAAGGACATTACGGTCCATGGGTAGTTTAAGGACATTGCGGTCCATTGTTAGTTTTAAGACATCTCGGTCAAGGTTAAGGACGTCGTAGTCCATGGGTTTAAGGACCCCACAGTCCATTATTAGTTTTAAGACATCTCGGTCAAGGTTAAGGACGTCGTAGTCCATGGGTTTAAGGACCTCACAGTCCATTGTTAGTTTTAAGACATCTCGGTCAAGGTTAAGGACGTCGTAGTTCATGGGTTTAAGGACCCCACAGTCCGGTATGTGCTCTGGATGCTTCACACGGGTTCACCGCCGCGCTTGGCGAGGACCAGGCTCCGCTCTGGACGTTTTCCACGGGGTCAAAGAGTGACATTATCCGCGTTCCACGTAACCAGGAATTTGCATTAGACATGAGTTTAAGGACCCCACAGTCCATATCAATGTGTGGTCGTCGGGACCCGTCACCTCTTTGAAGGCATTGAGGGATTACAATGCCAAGTATCAAAGGAGTGAAGAGATGTACCCTAGAACCGGAGTGGATTAAATAGCCCTTGGCCCAATTTGGGGTCAAGACGAATTAATTATGTTATGAGTCCATTGGACCAGTTAATCACCAATTGAGGACTTATGGCCATCTTGGGCTAAGTCCAATCAGGAGAGGCTTTGCCTCGATCCATTTAGGCCAATTGGGCCAAAGTCTAGTGTTAAACACTACAGAGCAGTCAGTGTTGAACACTGGGAATGGGGTTGACAAATTAGTGTTTAACACTAAGAGAATATTTGGTGTTGAACACCAGCAACAATGCTTTTTCAGATTAGTGTTAAACACTAAGGTAATCAGTGTTGAACACTGCAAATGAAGATCTCAGATTAGTGTTTAAACACTAAGGTAATCAGTGTTGAACACTGCAAATAAAGCTTTTTAATTAGTGTTGAACACTAAGGCCCAACAGTGTTTTAACACTGGGTTCGAGAGTTTTAATTTAGCGTTAAACACTAAGGTAAGAGGGGTCACGTGGCAGCACGTGAGAGCGCCCTCCCTTCATTTGTTCTGCTGAGATTATCGCGTCTTTCAGAGCGTCACGTGCCATCACGTGATGGGCATTCAAATGCCTATGTATTAGAGCTTCTGCCGAGGGTCACGTGGGTCACGTGGGGTGCTGCCTCAAAGGGGCTTTCTGTAGATCTCATGGGGGGTCACGTGATGACACGTGACCCTGCCTCTATGTATTTTGTTTAGAGGCTTTGTTAATCTTCTTTCAGGAATTAAATTCCTCGAACTGTAAATTTCAGAGGAATTAAATTCCTACTTCCTTTCGAAGACTTTGTTTTCTGGAGTAGAGTTTAACTATGAATTTTCTGTAGGAATTAAATTCCTCATATATGTGGAGAACCAAATAGGGTTAAACCCTAACAAAGCTTTTTTAAGGAATTGAATTCCCATGATGATTAAGGGAATTAAATTCCCGTTGTTTCAACAGAACTAAGTTCTTAATTAGGGTTAAACCCTGTTTCTTTTTATTCTGAAGGAATTAAATTCCCATGATACAGGGTCAAGCCCTAATTTTATTTTAAAGGAATTAAATTCCTATAGTTCTGTGAGAATTAAATTCTCATGCTTGCATTCCCTCTCTATGTTTTGGATCTGCATGGCAGGATCTCGATCCATTGAGAATTAAATTCTCAACCTTAAGGGGAGATGTGCACTTTGCAGATCCTCTGTCAAAGAGAGAAGAAATATGTTCTTCTGTTTTTATATATCAGAGTTAAACTCTGTTGAGAATTAAATTCTCTTTTTCTTTCAAGGAGCTTTTCCCTTTCTTCCCTAGGGTTTTTTGCAGGAGATCCAAGTTCTCCAAGTATCGAAGCTCTCTTTCTTTTCTCTTTTTTTTTTTTCTCTGCGCATATATATCTCCTTTTTTGTATATCTTGGCTCCTATTTATAGGAGAAGCAGCCGAATCAATCAGTTTTCTGACGAATCTTCATGAGAGATTTGATTTGCATTCATCATTCATTTTGGACCTTTGGATTATTAGGTGAATTTTATTCACCATTGGATTTTAAATCCAGAGATTCTCCCTTGTTATTTTGGTTAGATTTAAAGGGGAAATCTTTCCAAACCCGAGATTTTCCCATAGATAGATGATATTTCATCACCTCTGAATCTTTAATTTGATTGGTTCCAGATAGTTGCTTTCTTTTGGAAAGATTTGAATTTCCTTCAGAATTTAATTCTGTTGACAAAATGGGCTTTGAAAGCCGGTCACGTGTGAGCACGTGACCCATGGTCACGTGTGAGCACGTGACCCCCTTTGGAATGAGCCTTTTCCTTTCTTTTGCGCTTGGTCTTCTGATTGCTGCTTAAACGTCACGTGCTACCACGTGACGTTTAATCACGTGTGAGCACGTGACCCTTGTTTGAACTCTCTTTCTTCGGTTCTTTTGGAGAACGAGTCTGCTGCCTTGAACGTCACGTGCCAACACGTGACCCTGGTCACGTGGGAACACGTGACCTCTTCTGAAGCCTTTTCTTGACTTGATCAGAGAACTTGTGTGCCTTTGACGCTTGGATTTAAATGTCACGTGTCGCCACGTGACCCTGGTCACGTGGGAGCACGTGACTCCTTCTGAAGCTCTTTCTTTGATGTAGTTGGAAAACTGAACCTGACTTGATGGTGCTTTTAGGTGTCACGTGCCAACACATGACCGCTAGTCACGTGTAAGCACGTGACCCTCTTCTGAAGCTTTTCCCAGAAGCTTTCCTGATTTTAAATCAGGAAACATGGTGATTTGAGGAGTTTGGCACCGAGTAGCTGCAAAGAAGTCCCGGGATGGTTTGGTACCACCGAGGACCCTGCGACAATCAAGTTGGCACTAGATCCCAGCAAAGTAACGGCTAAGTGGAATAAAAAATGGTTTCCTTGACCCCTCTGCGATGGGGGTTTATATAGTGGCGGTAGCACGCAGCAGCAGGCGCGAGAATCTCGCCGGCAGTTACGCTTCCGACGTCACGCCTGCGTAAAGAGCGGATCGCTCATTAATGGGGATCGTGATGGCGTGGAACGTGGGATGTTGCTGGCGGAGAATCTGCGCATGGCGAGATTTGCGGAGCGGCGGTTACGCCTGTGAGTGGTGGAGTTGGTCGGTCGGAGGACCGAGGAAGATGGCCTGGCTGGGGAGCTCGGGGACGAGCGAGAGGGCCGAGGAATCTTGGTCCTGTGGCAGCTCGGGGCGAGCTGAGAGGCCGAGGAGGCCAATTTTCACGGGGTTCTGAGGTGAGCCAGCTTGTGCTTGCAAGTCGGGTACATGGGTGGCCTGGTCGGCCCCTGCGGCCCTTTTTTCTGAGCTCTGGGACACGTCATCTGCTACGTGTCCTGATCTTAGAGATCGCCAATACCGAGCATCAGTATTAGCCCCCTACTCTTGTCCCGACCAGCTAGCGGGTCGGGGCAGGAGTGGACTGCCGGGCCGTCCGGGGTGAGCTCTCTCCTAAGGTTTCGTCAGGACGCGTCCCCGGGCTGTCAGCTGTCCTTTCTGCCAGCGAATCAGAGCGAGATCTCTGCATTTAAGGAAGGTGCGCCGGTTCGTGTATCCTGCCACTGAAGCGACGGTCCACATGTCGAGCGTCGGTTGGCCGACGCGACGTGTGCAGACCTGCGGCGTCTGATGGGGAGCGGTCCAGTGTGGGAATGACAAGTGGAGCAATCGGAGCCATTGGACGTGAGGAGACGTTTTGGCGGGAGATGAAGGGCGCCGTTGGATGAGGTCGTTTGCGGCGATAAGTAGAGGTGGGGCCCACTCCAGGGCTCCTACTCTTTCATACTTCCTTTCTTCTAAGTCTTGGCTGCTCGGCGTTTTTCTCCTTTCTTCTGCTTTCGTTTCCCGAGGATCCATCTTCTTCAGGTTAGATGTCTTCTTTCAGGGAATCTGTAGATGTGGTAGGAGTAGGTTCTAGGGTTCCTTTAGTTGAGCCCGAGTCTTCTCGGGATCGTGCGGCGGGGGTAGCCCCCAGGGAGGAGGCAGTAGATGCTGCCCCCGGCGCCTCGTATTGGGTGAGGCATGAGGACGAGCTTGCTAATGCTCGGGCTCGCTTCCACATCTCCTCACGTTATACGCTTCGTCTGGCCAAGAAGGGAGAGAGGGCGGACCAAGTACGGGGTAGGGAGATCGCCCTGTACTTGGAAGCTTTTTGGGGTGGAATGCGCCTGCCTTTCTCTCCCGAGGTCGTCGAAGCGCTGAACTTCTTCGGGTTAGCCCTTGGCCAGTTAGTGCCGAACTCATGGAGGATCCTCCTCGGGTTTCTGATCCGTCTGAAGTTACACGCGGTTCCTTTCAGCCTCTCGCTCCTCGATTCTTCCCTCGTTTTCAAAAATCGTCCTGGGGGTCGAGCAGGCGACCCGAGGTGGGTCTACCTCTCCTTTAGAAAGCGACACCGGGGCGCCGCCTGGACAGGGGTTGTGGCTTTGCCTTCTTCCATTCACGACTGGAAGAAGAAGTTCTTCTTCGTTTTCCCTCCCGAGGGCGAGGATTGGCCCGTGCCTACCAAATGGTCGAGGAAAAAATGCTTGCCAGGGAACCAGTCCCATGACCCCAGCCGCGGTGAGAGTGGCGTCGTGGGAGCCCTTCTCCCGGTTCGACGTGCTGCTGTCTGAGAGGGTTCTGAGTTGGGCCGGACTCAGCCCCGTTGAGTTCGTCGGTAAGTTGGGCTTGCTTTTTGGCTTGTATATTGCTTGTGTCGCCGACTTCTTTGCATTTGGTTTTGTGCAGGACCCATGGATATGGACGAGCTCAAAGCCTCCATGCGCCAGCTGAAGAGGGTCACGAAGGCCGGAGGCGCCGGCCCTTCCCGCTCGAAGCTCGTCCCGGCTCCTTCTCCTCCGGTGGTCGCGTCCCGTGAGCGTTCCGGGGCGGATCCCGCCCCGGGGCCTAGTGGAGCGTCGGGCCGGAAGCGGGCTCGAATTCTGGAAGACCCGGCCTCGGAGGAGATCGGCTCTCCATCGGAGCCGCTCAAGAGGGGTTCTCTGAGGTCTTCCCGGGGCCCGCCCTCGCCGATCATGGTGGAGGAAAGCGGCCTCCAGTTCGCGGTGCCCTCGGGGCTATTCGTCGCGGATAGCCTGCTTCATGAGATAGAAATCGACGGGCGGTAGGGTCCCCGGGGGACCTTCAGAGTCCAGATGGCGTCCATCGCCCAGGAGTCCGTGCAGGTAAGTGTGTTTTTTTGTGAGATTCGGTCTCTTTCATTTTTCTGATCTCTTTTCTATCTTTCAGGTTCTCCAGCACGTTGCTTTCGCCCTACGCATGGAGGCCGAGATGATAGCCCCGGCGATGAAGGCTACGGGCCAGCTCGTCTCGCTGGAAGAGAGCTCCAAGCGGGAGCTGGAGGCGGTGATGGCGAGGGTTGCCGCCCTGGAGGGCGAGGTGGAGGCCGGGAAACGAGAGGTTGCCCAGTACCGCGAGGCAGCCGTGGCTGTCGAGGCCAAGCTTGAGGACGCTCAAGTGCTTGCCGACAACCTGAAGAAGACGGGGAAGACCCTCCGGAAGGAGCTGGGGGCTGCGGCCGAGTCGGCGAAGTCGGCCGACCTGAGAGCGGCGAAGACGGTGGAGGGCTACAAGAAGTCGAAGGACTTCTATGATGACCTGGCTGTGGCCACAACTCTCATCTGGCACGAGGCACTCGACGCCGTTAAGGCCCGGATGCCGGAGTTCGCCGACGAAGAGCTCCGGGCCGAGTACCCCCTCACGGACGCCGGGGAGCAGGGGAAAGTGATTCCTGACGAGGAAGACGCCGATAACCCTGCTCGTCCCGTGGTGGATGTCGAGGACCCCGAGGTCGCGCCCGGCCTCGAGGCCTAAAGCCCCTGTCTTCCTCCTTTTATTTTGTTGCTTTTGGAATTTTTGTAAGCCTCCAGGCAGTTTGTAAGGCTGGGGAGCCCAAAATACCCTTTGTAAAGACTTTGCTTTTGGTAATAAAACTTTTTTTCTTTGGTTTGCACTTTATCTTCTGTTCGTGAAAAATGCTCATAAAATCTCTTCTTGGACTGTTGGGCTTCCATGTCAGGTCGGCTATTTGTCTAGCGATCGTTCGTCGAGTTGATTTCGATCACTTGCCAAGCGTGCCAAGCGCTGCTGAGAAGGAGGCGTCTCCATGGCCCCGAAGTCGAGGGGGGATCGCTCAAGACTTGGATAGACCTGATGCCCCTTGTTGGTGCCTCGGATCCTCTGCATGTGATGGGCAGAGGGTTGTCCGCCGTATTTGTGCTGAGGATGAATGGAAAGCTGCTCGGTTGCCCCTTGGCGAGGGCTCTGATTTCTGGCGCTGCGAGCAACGACCACTAGCTGGGGATGGTCGAGCGAGGGTCGGGTTCGACTGCCTCTAGCGTTGGAGGGACTGTAAGAAGCCCACTAAGGATATGATCGGACAGTGAAGCTGCGCGGTTGCCTCTTGGCGAGGGCTTTGATCTCTGGCGTCGTGGGTATGCAACTACCAGCCTGGGATGACCGAGCGGGGTAGTCGCTCGGATGTCTCTTGCGAGGGTTTCGATCTCTGGTGTCATGGGTAGGAGCTACCTGCCGGAAATAGCCGAGCAGGGGAGCTGCTGAGCCGCCTCTAAGGAGGACTTTGATCCTTAGCGTTGGAGAGGTTGTAAGAAGCCCAGTAAGGATGACCGGGCAGTGAAGCTGCGCGGTTGCCTCTTGGCGAGGGCTTTGATCTCTGGCGTCGTGGGTAGGCAACTACCAGCCTGGGATGACCGAGCGGGGTAGCCGCTCGGATGCCTCTTGTGAGGGCTTCGATCCTGGCGTCATGGGTAGGGAGCTACCAGCCGGAGATGACAGAGCAGGGTAGCCGCTCGGTTGCTTCTTGCGAGGGCTTTGATCCTTCAGGACGGGGACTGAGCAGGATTACTGCCCAGTGCCTCTTGGCGAGGACTTTGATCCCTGTCGGTTGTGGTAGGAAGCTACCGTCCGGGGATAGCCGAGTAAGGACTCGACTGTCTCTGAGAGGACTTTGGTCTTTAGCGCGGAAGGGGCTGTAAGAAGCCTACCAAGGACCCTTGGCCAGGCAGGGTTACTGCTCGGTGCCTCTTGGCGAGGGCTTTTGTCCTGAAGGATGGCCGAGCGAGGGATCCTCGGGCTTGACTGCCTCTGGGAGGGCTTTTGATCCCTGTCGGTCGTGGTAGGAAGCTACCAGCCGGGGATAGCTGAGCAGGGTAGCTGCTGAGCTGCCTCTAAGGAGGACTTGGATCCTTAGCATTGGAGGGGCCGTATGAGGCCTTCTAAGGATATTCGGGCAGTGAAGCTGCGCGGTTGCCTCTTGGCGAGGGCTTCGATCCCTGGCGTTGCAAGTAGGGAAGCTACCGGCCAGGGATAGCCGAGCAGGGAAGCCGCTCGACTGCCTTCGTGGAGGACTTTGATCCTTAGCGTTGGAGGGACCGTATGAGGCCTGCTAAGGATATTCGGGCAGTGAAGCTGCGCGGTTGCCTCGTGGCGAGGGCTTTGATCCCTGGCGTCGCGAGTAGGGAAGCTACCGGCCAGGGATAATCGAGCAGGGTAGCCGCTTGGCTGATTCTTTATGAGGCTTCGCCCGACCATCTAGTTGCAGGTGTGGGGAACAGGGACGGTCGCGGCGGTAGTGTGCGTAGCATGCACATTGAATGTGGGGGGAAGCGAAGCGCCAGGGTCGCGTCGTTTCGATTCCGCCGGAGAAGGCTCGAAGATCGCCGCGTGGCGGCGACTTTTTGGGCAAAAGCAGGCGACTGTTGAGTTCCGTTGGGGCGCAGCGGGCTATATAAGCCGAGAGAGCACTGTTCCTTCCTTTCGTCACAAACAGATCGTTGAGAATGCAGGACTTTCCTTTTACCATCCCCGAAATCATCCACTTTGAAGACGTATACCTCTATGACCAGAACTGCACCGAGGACACGGTGCAGTTGGTCTATGGGATCATCGAAGACCACTTCGGCCGGCTGCTCCCTCGGCGCTCCTTCCTGCTGCAGCTGCTGATGTATTCCATTTGGAGGGCGTCGCCGGGGCTTTACAACCCCTTGTCCGAGCAGCTCTACGACGAGGCCGTGGACAAGCTGCGGTCTTTTAGGCGCTTCGGCTGGCTCGCTCAGTGGTACTCGTCCGTGAGTGCTACGAACTGAGGCTCGGGGTCAATGCGCGTGAGGGGAATCGAGGGCTGAGTTTGGATCTCGTGAGGCCTCGGCTGGCGGAGATCTTCACCGAGTACCATGAGCAGTGCTCTCTGCACCCCCTTCCCCTGCTGTTGTAATTTTTTTTCTCTTTTTGTATGTATGGCTGAGGAGCCCATAATACCTTTTGGAATAAATGAGATCTTTCTTTCTTTTTCGCAATGTTTCATTGATCTTTATTAAATTAACAACAGACCCTAGGAAGAGTTTACATTGCTTTAAAAGAAAAGTACATGCTAATAGATGACCTTATTAGCGTAGCCCGAGCTCCCCGGAGGCTTGTTGGTCTCCGTGCTCGGCACCGGGTACGGGGCTCTCTGAGCGTCGGACTGGTCATCTGCCGAAACGAGCATGATCTGGCCAATGGTCAGCTCGGCGGGAGGGGGACGCTGCTTCTGCTCGCGGTCGGCCTGCCGTTTGTCCCTCAAGTAGGCGGCGAGGTGCCCCGATCGGATGAGCTCTTCAATGTAGTCCCGGAGTTGCTTACAATCCTCCGTGGCGTGGCCCAACGCCCAGTGGAAGGCGCAGTAAGGGCCCCGGGTCCGCTTCGAGGCCTGACGCGGGATTGGAGGGAACTTGAAGAACCCATTGCCCTGGGCCTCCTCTAGCAAGACTGTGAGGGAGACGTTGAGCGGGGTGTACTCCTGGAACTTCGGATGATAGGGCTGCTGATGCTCCGGCCTCTTTTCCTGAGCCCTCTTCTTCTGGTCGGACCGTTCTGCTTGGGGGAGGTTCGCGTTCACCTCGGACTCCAGCTGAACCTCGCGCTTGATCCACGCCTTGACCTCGGCCATGGTCTTGGGCTGTGCCAACGCAAAGGAGCGCAACCACTACTTGTGCCTAAGACCAGATCTGAGCGCCGTGATGACGGTCTCGTCCCGGTGCTCGGGGATCTCGAGGAGGGCATTGTAGAAACGGGTGATGTAAGCCTTGAACGTTTCCTTATCCCCGCTCTTAATTGTGAAGAGGTAGTCGACCGTGCGCTTCTGCCGACGGTTCCCAACGAAGTGGCCGAGGAACTGAGTAGCCAGCTCGTCAAAGGTCGAGATTGAGCGATGCTCGAGTCCTCGGAACCAGTTCCGACCAGAGCGGATGAGGGTGGATGGGAAGGCCCTGCACTTGGCGGCGTCGGAATGGTCCTGGAAGCTCATTCCCGCAGTGAAAGCATCTAAACGGTCTTTCGGATCGGTTTTCCTGTCGAACAGGGAGACCTTCGGGGGCTTGTTGCGTGAGGAGACGTGGACGACGAGAAGTCCCTCGGTAAACGGTTTGGTGAGCGAGTCGGCGGCGTACTTAGCCCTGTCGCTCGAGAGGTGACCTTCCCGGTGCATGCCCTCGATCTTCTTTTCGAGAGCGTCGAGTCGACCGTGGTACCCCGAGGATTCGGCGCCTTGTGATCCCTGGCCTTTGCTGTGGGAGACCTGCGTCTGGACGCGGCCCCGGTTCCTCTCGATAATGTTCCTCAGATCCCCGGGCGAGGTGGCCCCCGAGCCGTCGTGGCGAGCCCTTTCTGTGTGACCCCGTCGAGGGAGGGGTGTCGATCATGCCGGTGAACAGGCGAGGTGACCGACATCTTCTCAAGGGGGTAAGGGTCGCGAGGAGGCTCGAGGCGAGGCGCCTTGGCGGTGGATCCCGGTGTGGAGCCGTGGGGCGCCCAGCGGGCCTCAGGGAGTATCGACCCGTGAGATCTGTGGCCAGGGGTCGTAGCCTGCCGGTGGTCAGCCGTGCCGACGAGGGCAGAGCCTTCTGGAGGTGGAGGAGCGGCGATCTGGGGCCCTGGTCCGGCCATTTGATTGCAGACGAGCGCCTCCACGAGGGACTGTAACCGATCTATTCGGCCGGCGAGAGCGTTGATGATGGTCGTCGGGGGAGGTTCATCCGCGCCTCCGGTGAGGGGAAGGCGGCGGCTGGTACCAGGATCTTCTGGGTGGTTGCTTGCCATGTGGATGGAGATCGGAAGGCCAACTTTGTTTTTTGTGGAGTTTCCGTTCCCACATACGGCGCCAACTGATGGAGGTCTTTTTCGGGTCTCCTTCAGATGTTGTCTTCCGTTGATCTCCTGGTTGATTTTGGAGGTGATCTCCTGTTGCGTGTGGGTCTCAATGGGTTTTCAGGAGATTGGTGATTTGAGGAGTTTGGCGCCGAGTACCTGCAAAGAAGTCCCGGGATGGTTTGGTACCACGGAGGACCCTCCGACGATCAAGTTAGTACTAGATCCGAGCAGAGTAACGGCTAAGTGGAATAAAAAATGGATTCCTTGACCCCTCTGTGATGGGGGTTTATATAGTGGCGGTAGCACGCAGCAGCAGGCGCGAGAATCTCGCCGACAGTTACGCTCCCGACGTCACGCCTGCGTAAAGAGCGGATCGCCCATTAATGAGAATCGTGATGGCGTGGAACGTAGGATGTTGCTGGTGGAGAATCTGCGCATGGCGAGATTTGCGGAGCGGCGGTTATGCCTGTGAGTGGTGGAGTTGGTCGGTCGGAGGACCGAGGAAGATGGCCTCGGCTGGGGAGCTCGGGGACGAGCGAGAGGGCCGAGGAATCTTGGTCCTGTGGCAGCTCGGGGCGAGCTGAGAGGCCGAGGAGGCCAATTTTCAGGGGCTCTGAGGTGAGCCAGCTTGTGCTTGCAGGTCGGGTACAGGGGTGGCCTGGTCGGCCCCTGCGGCCCTTTCTTCTGAGCTCTGGGACACGTCATCTGCCACGTGTCCTGATCTTGGAGATCGCCAATACCAAGCATCATCAAGAAGTTTTTGTTGAACTAATATCAAATTTGATTTTTAGTAGGGTCACACGTATTTAAAAAGAAAACAAAAAACTATGCTTATATTATATGCTTTTTCAGTACTAGTTACATTATTGTTTACCATCCAAATTAGATTCTTGATGTTCTCATGAAAGTTTCTGCTTGCAGGTCAAAATGAAGTTACAAAATTTGGGACATGCTCAGAGGTTGGTTAAGGTTTCAACATGCATTGTATTAGCTTTTCTTATCTCCTTTCCTAACAGACAAACAGATCATACAGATTGCCATTTTTTTCTTTAATTAAATATTTAAATGGGTGGTGCCAATTGTCTATGAGTGTATTTTGCATTTCTCTTTTATAGTTATATTGAATCTCTTCTTTAAGCTATGCTTAGACATAATTTTTTCCTTATTAATATTTTTCTTTACTATTATAACTAGAAGTCCTTAAATGATGTCATTAATTAACAAATTAAAAATAGAAAAATGACAAAATTCCAATAGCCAAACCAGAGCATTGGAGATGTGCACCTCAGCCACCACAAAAAGACAAAAATAAGAAGATGAAAAGTCAACAACCCTCTCTCTCTCACATTTATTACACATTCTCTCTCATGCTCAAAAAACCAAAAAGAAATAGACTTACAAATTTATACATAAACCCTTATATGTTTGTTATTTTGCATAACTCATAAATTCGTCAATACTTGAAACGCCATAATTTCCGTATTTAATTTCCGGAATACGGAAATATGGACCGAAACCACCGGTGCTTCTAGACAAGGGGAAATCGTCTTGTCATAGTCATACCTAAGGCTCTAGCTAAACATGTACGATAATATCCAAGATATAGTACTAATATCATGCTGCAAGAATAACGAGTAATATCAGAAAAGGAATCACAGGATGATGATAGATCCAATAAAATATCCATGGAGGATAAAAGATCCGAATAAACGAAATGCATGATCCAAAATAAAGATGCGTCACTTGTAACGTCCCACGAGAGTGCACATTCTAATAGCAACTGAAATAAAATAGAAATAAACCTACAAATACTACTGATCTTCGGCAAATTTCTAATAGTCACTTTGATCATGTTCTGTCAATGAATCGGTCTCTAAACCTGGGATGGCAAGTCCCAGAAATGTCAGAACATCTCAACAAGTACCCAATCATAATAGTGTGTGTGATAGTATGAATATGTGAGTGTAATAATGCCCGCATGCACATGTAGATATAGATATGACAGCAATATGAAGCAAGCATGCAAACAGGTCAAGTCGGTCAAGTCATATCTTAGTTGGTCACTAAAAGGATAATCTATCCTATCGTGAGTTCGAATGTGTACGTCAACCTCTGCAGAAGTATTCCTAACCCAAAGGTAGGGCTCCAGGGACAAGGAAACACGGGCTCAATTGTGGAATGAACAAGTGACCGTATAAAACCCGGCACCGGCAATAATAACATATGATCGTATAAAGTCCGGTACCAGCTAATGAACAAGTGACCGATATAGCACGATACGAGCTCCAATGACCGATATAGCCCGGTACAAGCTGTATGAACGAGTGACCGATATAGCCCGGTACGAGCTGCCAACAATGGGACTCCTGAGATCCTGTTGAACGAACACACACTCAAATTATCCCAACATCCCGTGTATTTATAACTAACATGGCATTAAACTGAATCACTAATTAGGAATGCTGACTGGACGGGCTCTTGTAATATCATGTTAATTGTATGGAAATGGAACTTGTAATAGTATAGATTGTGTCATGGCATGTAATTCAGCATTCCAATTAGAGATCTCGTTTTAATATGAGTAGACTGGAACAATGAGTAGTCATGACATGTCAAGTAAGGTAGTTATAATATGATAGTGTTCATAACAGGAATAGCATGTTAGGATTGTTCAAGCATGTCGACAATAATAGTCTTAAGTAAAATGTTAAATATAAGAGAGATGGTATGATAAAGTCAAAAATATAAATAAAACTCTACATAAACATGCAAGCATCTGTATTTAACATCCGAGTTTATTTATTGAATCAGATATAATCTAGAACGTGATTGAAAGGGTTAATCATAGTTAAATAGGAATAACAAATTACAGATGCATAAAGCGGATAGTGGTAATAGTATAATTACGAGATAGTGGTAAGTAAGACAAAATAAGTGACAGATTGACTAGTCATCATGTAAGTGCTAGTAATAAATTTTATAATCATGTGATAACAGAAAGTATTAATACAAATTATAGTGTCAATATAATTTATATGATTAGAGCACATAGAGTGCAGTGATGTTATAAGGAGTTGTATAGAAAGTTCAATTTTTATATATTAAATATTAAGCCCAGAGCATTTATTGATTAACAGTAATAATTGTATATTTTTATGTTTTAGATTAGGATATAAGTGTTAACATTTTGCATATTAGTGTATACCAATGTGGTTGCAACAAAAACATATAATTACTTATAAAACTTTTTATATATTAAGCCACATCTATATGTTAATAATTATTTTATTATGTTTGCACTTTTACAGTGGTTCACGTGAAGAATGGATTAATGGATGTTCTATATCCTAGGGTTTTCATCATGTGTACAAGTATTATAGGATATATTAATGAAGTGGCATAATATTATAATTTTATTTAAATATTGTAAGTTAATACTTTATTTAGAGCATTACTGATGTTGCATTGACTGAAATAGAGAGTAAAAGTACTTGTCTCGGAGACGAAAAATACGACGATACAAAGCAAATCTCTAAATTTTGATGGCTCGGCTAATTTTGAAGAAGAAATTATTGTGATTGGTAAGAAAGAGAGTTAATATATCTATATAAGGGAAAGAAGAGAAATTATGAAAGAGAGATTTAGGGGTTGGGTTAAAATGTATGAGAGGAAAGTTTATAGGCAAAAGAAAAATTGATTTGATGATTGGAAAGAAGAATATATATATATATATATATATATATATATATATAATGAGTTAGTTTAGAGATGTAATATATGGAGAAAGAGAAGGTTGATTTATATGAGAAGGAGAGAGATGATAATAATAAATATATGTAAAATTATAAGATGGGAGAATAAAATATTGAGAATAGAGAATTGATAAGGGAGAGATGGATAGAAACAGGTGCTGTAAAGAGATAGTAAAATATTGGAGGAGAAAATTATATTTGAAGAGAGATCCAAATATTGTTAAAAAAATTAAATTATGTAGGAGTTTGTAAATGTTGTTTGGTATAAGATATGTATATATATATATATATATTTATTAGTTTAAATATGTATATGATTAAAATAGGTATAAATTTGTTTGCGGAGATAAAATATATAGATTAGTTTAAAATATGATATGGTTGTATAAATAGGTTTGGTTGGTTTAAAAAAGATAAAATAATACTAGATTTAGCAAAACAACTTTCTAAATGCTAAATATCATAACTATTTAGACAACCATAATATATACGGTTATATAGACTAATATTTGAAAATATATTAGATACAAATTAAAATAAGAGATTTATAAGTTATCAAACAAATTTAAATACTAAATATATTTTGATAAAACAATTATACTAATATTATCTATTTAGTTATAAAATTAAAGTAGACGATAAAATATTATAAACATATTAAAATATGATACTACTTGATAAGAATTTTTTTTATAAATACTAATCATCATTTAATTAACAAACTTAGAAAACCATAATTATATGTTTTATCTTAACTAAAAATATTAAACTCTAATAATAAAAATAATAATTTTATTTGAGAAAAAATAAATTGATACTATTATTATATTGTACCGAAGTTCTAGGGCGTTACATTCTACCCACCTTACAAGAAATTTCGTCCTTGAAATTTCAAAACTTAAGATAAGATATATATTCAAAAGTAATTGAACGAAAAGGAAAATAAGGCAGTACAACGAAATCAAATCTGTGGGGACGAATCAAGAGTAGAACTCTAAGTTACTTAAACAGAATACCGTATTGTAACCATGCCACGTTTCATGGATACAATAACGTAATTCTATCTCAGTCGTCCGAATTCTACAATCAGAGTTAACGGAATATACAGCATGACACACTATGAGAATCCTAGACACGCGATTCTAACCTAAAAAGTCGGTAGAACCAAAATTAACTTCGGCGTCGGCCTGGGCTCTGATACCAACATGTAACATCCCAATTCCCAAAATATGGAAATATGGACCGAAACCGCCAGTGTTCCTAGACAAAGGGAAATCACCTTGTTATAGTCACATCTAAGTCTCTAGTTAAACCTGTACAAAAATATTCAAGATATAATACTAACATCATGCTGCAAGAATAACGAATAATATCAAAAAAAGAATCAGGATGAAGATCGAATAAAATATCCATGGAGGATAAAAGATCCGAATAAACGAAATACATGATCCAAAATAAAAATGTCACTCCTAGCGTCCCACGAGGGCACACATTCTAATAACTAAAATAAAATAGAAATAAATCTACAAATATTAATGATCTTTAGCAAATTTCTGACAGTCACTTTGATCTTACTCTGTCTGTGAATCAGTCTCTAAATCTGAGATGACAAGTCTCATGGATGTTAGAACATCCCAACAAGTATTCAATCGTAATAGTGTGTATGTGTAATAGCATGAATATGAGAGTGTAGTGAAGCCCACGTGTACATGTAAATATAGATATGGCAGCAATATGAAACAAGCATGTAAACATGTCAAGTCGGTCAATTTGATCAAGTTATATCCTAGCTGGCCACTAAAAGGGTAATCTATCCTATCGTGAGTTCGAGTGTGCACGCCAACCTCTGTAGGAGTATTCTCAATCCAAGGATAAGGCTCCAGGGGTAAGAAAACACGGGTCCAACCGTGAAATGAACAAGTGACCGTATAAAGCCCAGTATTGGCAATAGTAACATATGATCGTATAAAGTCCGGTACCAGCTAAGAACAAGTGACCGTATACAATGACCGATATAGCCCGGTACGAGCTGTATGAACAAGTGACTGATATAGCCCGTTACGAGCTGTCGGCAATGGGACTCCTGAGATTCTGTTGAACGAACGCACACTCAAACTACCCAACACCCCGTGTATTTATAACTAATATGGCAGTAAACTGAATCAGTAATTAGGAATGCTGACTGGACGGACACTTGTAATATCATGTTAATTGTACGAAAATGGAACTTGTAACAGTATAGATTGTGTCATGGCATGTAATTCAACATTCTAATTAGAGATCTCGTTTTAATATGAGTAGACTGGAACAATGAATAGTCATGGCATGTCAAATACAGTTGTTATAATATGATGGCGTTCCTAAACAGGAATAGCATGCTAGGGTTGTTCAAGCATGTCGACAATAATAGTCTTAAGTAAAATATTAAATATAGGAGATATGATATGATAAAATCAAAAATGTAAACAAGACTCTACATAAATATGCAAGTTTCTGTATTTAACATCCGGGTATATTTATTGCATCAGATATAATCTAGAACATGATTGAAAGGGTTAATCATAGTTAAATAGGAATGACAAATTACAGAGGTATAAAGCGGATAGTGGTAATAGTATAATTACGAAATAGTGGTAAGTAAGATAAAATAAGTGACAGATTGACTAGTCATCGCGTAAATGCTAGTAATAAGTTTTATAATTATGTGATAACAGAAAATATTAATACAAATTATAGTGTCAATATAATTTATATGACTAAGGCGCATAGAGTGCAGCGATATTATAAGGAGTGGTAGTGTAGAAAGTTCAATTTTTATATATTAAATATTAAGGCCAGAGCATTTATTGATTAACAGTAATAATTGTATATTTTTATGTTTTAGATTAGGATATAAATATTTGACATTTTGTATGCTAGTGTATACCAATGTGGTTGCAACAGAAATATATAATTACTTATAAAGTTTTTTTATATATTAAACGACATCTATATGTTAATAATTATTTTATTATGCTTACACTTTTATAGTTATTCATGTGATGAATGGATTAATGGATGCTTTAGATCTTATGGTTTTCATCATGTGTACAAGTATTATAGGATATATTAATGAAGTGGCGGCATGATATTACAATTTTATTTAAATATTGTAAGTTAATAATTTATTTAGAGAATTGCCGATATTGTATCGATTAAAATAGAGAGCAAAAGTATTTGCCTCGTAGACGAAAACACGACGATACGAAGCAAATCTCCAAACTTTGATGGCTTGGCTAATTTTGAAGAAGAAGAAAATATTGTGATGGGAAAGAGAGAGTTATATATATATATATATATATATATATATTGGGAAGGAGATATAAAGAGGAGAGATAGATGGTTCTGCTAGAAAGAGAAAGTGTTTGTGATTGGAGAGAGAAATAGGATTTTGGAAAGAGAGAAAAATCATGAAAGGGAGAGCTTTGGGGGCCGGATTAAAATGTATGAGAGAGGAAAGTTGATAGGAAAGAAAAAAATTGATTTGATGATTGGAAAAAAGAAAATATATATATATATATATATATATGTATGATGGTTTAGTCTAGGGATATAATATATATGGAGAGCTGGGTTAGTTTACCATCACAAAAGACTCAATCGAATTGGAAAACTTTAGAGAAGATTGATTTATATGAGAAGAAGAGAGATGATAATAATAAATATATGTAAAGTTGTTATAAAATAGGAGAATAAAATATTGAGGAGAGAGAATTGATAGAGAGAGGGATAGAAACAATTGTTGTAAAGAGATAGGAAAATATTGGGGGAAGAGAATTATATTTGAAAAGAGATCCAAATACTGTTAAAGAGATTAAATTATATGGGAGTTTGTAAATGTTGTTTGATTTAAGATACATATACATATGTAAGTTTAAATATGTATATGATTAAAATATGTATAGGTTTGTTTGGGGGATAAAATATATAAATTAGTTTAAAATATGATATGGTTTTATAAATATGTTAGGCTTGGTTTAAAAGAGATAAAATAATACTAGATTTAGCAAAACGACTTTCTAAATGTTAAATATCTTAATTACTTACAACCATAATATATTTGGCTATATAAACTAATATTTGAAAATATATTAGATACAAAATAAAATAAGAGATTAATAAGTTATCAAACAAAGTTAAATACTAAATATATTTTGTTAAAACAATCATACTATTATTATCTATTTAGTTACAAAACTAAAGTAGACAATAAAATATTATAAGCATATTAAAATATGATACTACTTGATTAGATAAAAATTTCTAAATACTAATTATTATTTAATTAATAAACTTAGAAGACCATAATTATGTGTTTTATCTTAACTAAAAATATTAGACTCCAATAATAAAAATAAAAATTTTATTTGAGAAAAAATAAATTAATACTATTATTATACTGTACCGAAGTTCTAAGGTGTTACAATACTAATATTATCACTACTGACATTCATTTAATTTAATTAGAAAATCTATAAATATCTTTAGAAATTTTCATGTAATGCCCAGAATAAAAAAGTATCCACATGCCTTCGGTATATAAGTTGTTCAAAATATACACACGTGCATTGCATATGCAAAATACTAGTTTTATATATGCTCTCCAAAGTCTAGTTAGTCTTCTTGGTTTGGACCATAATATTTGGAAGATCATTGCTCTCTCAAAGAAGTCTTACTTCTTAGTATTGTTTTGGGGCAGTTATTTAGAGAAGTGAAGTGAATAAGGTTTCTAGCTTAAAAGCTTGAACAATAGTTGGTCACTTTGCTGTATAGTTTAATGCATATTCTTTGGCAGCATAGAATGAAATTTTTCTCACTTTAAGAAGTTTCATGGGTAAGAATTGTCGGGATGAAGAATGGACTTCAATTATTTTCTTTCTAATACATTTAGTGTTTTTAATTTTACTTCTATACTTTTGTATTTGTATGCATTAATTTTTTTTATTGTGTTTTGGTAGAAGATCCTCTGTAGGGAATTGACATGGAGAGGCAAGGAAAGGGAGATGGGAGAAGAATGTGTGTATTGTTCAGTGTAAAGGCTCTAGATGTCATTAGATCATTATCTGACTCCTTGTGTTTATTATTTTATTGGTATGAAAGAGAGAGCTTGAGGAAGAAATGTACAAAATTGTATTTTCTGAAGTATAGTTTTATAGACAATGAGCACGAATTAATAATCAATGCATCAGCCTTGGAAATTATTATAGTGTAAAATAATTGAAACTTGTGGAGCAAGGACACAACCACAGGACACAAGACACGATAAATTTGGAAAAGCCTGACATGGGGACACCGGCTACTCACCCAGATATATTTCATACCATAACATAAAAAGTTGTCTTGGAAGTCATAACAGTAAAGTTTGGAATAGATGGCCAAGAAGAGATAATGGTTCAACTGCTCTCTTCATGATCAAACTTGATTAGGATTTGTCTATGCTACTATTATCATCGATTTCCTGCATGGAGCTTGAGGAGTCATCTTACCCTAATTTGTATTGCATCAAGGATGTTTCTCCTTCTAGTTATATGACCGAACTTTTCGCAACAAATAAACCATATGGTAAAAATCCTAGTTTCGAATTATAATTAACACCCAAAGTTGTTACTCTACCCAATTCTTTTTTCCATGGCTTGACCTTGCTTCTTGCGTATCGTGCCAAGTTTTGACCATAGATTTTTAAGCATCAACATCTTGAATTCATGCAGTGAGGAGACAAAGATTAAGATTGGAGTAGGAGTGCACGAGGGTTGGCAGCGACGTCGTGAAATGCTCATGGTTCAAGAAAGCTGTTTGTTTGCATGGCAGAATATCATCGCTGAAGCATCTAGAAAGGGCTATGCTAGTGAAGACGAGCTTCAATGGGATTCATACAAAATCATCAACGAACAATTGAAAGAGGAATGGCTCGAGAGTGTTGAGAGGAGGAAAACAATGCCAAGGCCAAAAGGTAGCAAGAGAGCTCCGAAATCTCCTGAGCAACGAAGAAAAATCTCAGAGGCCATATCAGCCAAATGGGCGGATCCCGTAAGTGAAATATTAATTTTGAACGCTTATATATATTACTCCATAAACTTATTTTTCTTATATAACAACCTTAAAACCTGCTACTTATTCAAAATCCTCCCTCAATTTTTGCAATCAAGAATATTGGTGAATATTTTGTGATGGTTACATTATAGCATGCAAGTATTGAATGGAGATAACGGAAAACGAGAAATTTCTTGCTCCAACATTCAAAATTTTAACAATTTGTAGCGCAGTACGATCTATGGGTCTTTGTTTTCAAAAGTGTCACTTTTTTGTTAGGAATATCGTGGACGGGTTTTTTCTGGGCTTTCCAAGTATCATGGGGTATCTATTGGTAGTGGTGAAAGAAAACGAAGAAGAAAACCACCGGGCAAAACTTCATCTGTAAAAAGAGAGTGTGTGAAGGTGAAATCTGAGCAACCCCAGGGAAATGACAATGAAGCAAAAAATATCAAGAAAGTTATATCTAGAAGAAAGAGAAACGGCACGCCATCCTATAAAGATCCAATGGCGAGTACCAAGTTGGAGATGATTAGAAAAATTAGGGCGGAAAGGGCGGCAATGGAAAACAAAAAGAAAGAAGCCACTGAGAGGGCAAAGTAAGTCTTTCTGCACGTCCTACCCCTTTAGACTTAATTCACACATTTTATATTTGAAATATTGTTGTGTGTTTGGTTGAATGCGTTTTACCCAAATGGCGATTCTGCACCTTAGTCTCGTTTTAGTGAGTTTGAGGTTAAGTTTTAGTTATTTCTTGTCAATATCAACGAATGGGAGGGCACGCCCGAGCATGATATTATGCTTCAGCATTATATATGTGCATTGATTTTTTAGTTTTATTTTATTTTTATTATAAGGGGGGAAAAGGTTTTATGCAAGACACCGTAGTACATATCTGTTGGGGCTTGCATTCCGAAAATTGCATATAAACTATTACATTGTAGGCTTGCAAGAGGTGTGTTAAAATATGCATATCTTTTATATCGTTTTGTATTTATCTTTTTATATTGGGGTTTCTGTGTATTATACGTATATTATATATTAGGGTTTGATCTTGTAGGCTATATATAAAGAGGCATATTGTACATTGTATTTTGATCAATCATCAATAATATTTTTCTTTTTCCCAATCTACAATTTCTAACTTCCGTGGATTTGTACTTTAATAACACCTCTGAGAGAGAGAGAGAGACGTCTATATGCCCTTGATAGACCCACTTTTCCTCACATTTCCTTCTCCTATTATGCTGTTGGTGCACATTTCCTTCTCCTTGTGCATTAGTTGCACATTTTCTTGTGCCGTCTACTTGCCTCTAAGATTAGCCTCTACATGTGTTTGTACGATCCACGTGACAACCACATTACACGTGAGGTGTGTTGAAATGTGTTTGGGAATAGTCCCACATTGAGGGTAGAAGAAGAAAAAGGAGAAGATAATATTACCAACAAAAAAGAAAAAGAACAAAATGAAGCAATTGCCCACTTTGTAGTTGCAGAAGAGGAAGACGAAGAAAAGGGAAGATGACGGTCTATGAAGAGGTAAAAGAAGAACTACCAAAAGAAGTTGATTGTAACCATAAAGAAGTAAAGGCCGATGAAAAAGTAGAAAAAGAAGAAATAAGAGATGACATTGCCCAAATAGAAATAGAAGCAGCGAAAGATATGGAAGACGCGGACGACGATGGTGGATGTGGAGCATCATGTGTTGTGGATAAACGAGAAAGGAGGGGCAAGAAGATGAGAATGAATAGACCTTTGGATGTCTATAATGATTTTATTGAGGAGGATTTGTTATTAATAATCGCGGAAAAGATAGAAAGAAGGTGCATAAGACGGGAAAATTGAAGAGGAGGAGAAGAACAGAAGAGAATTCAGATTCATCAGCACTTGATTTTGCGATTTCAGATGATGGCGATGACGATAATGATTTTGATGTGAATTATCAAATTGTGGTAAATGAGTAAGAAATGAAGATCAAGAAGGAGAAATAGATCGACGTGGTGTCGGAGTGATCAGATGGAGAGGGATTCGACGATAGGAGGATGTGGCGATCGGGAAGACGAGGTGGTGAAGAGGATCAATCAACGATGACGGCAGCAATTAATGGTAGGATAAATTTTGATACCATATTAAATTTAAATATATTCTCGAACGAGGGGGGGCGATTATATATTTATATATATGAGGGCACACATGAGCCTTTGATATAAGTGGGTTCCATCAATACGACTCAAGCCTTGTTGAACTTTGTCCCATTTTATATCTTATACCCATGCACCTCTCGTAGTTTTTCAAACGTGGGATTATTCCCATACACATCTCAACAAGGTGTTTTGAGCGGTGCATCTTCCACTCTACACTTTAGCTGTGCCTATAGTTGTATACTATCCCGTATACCGAATTTTTCATTTTTCCCCTTCTAGACTTCGCCCTCTAATCTTGGAGAATGTGAAGGAATTTTGAATTACATAGTTTTCTTGACAATGAAGTTGGCTCTAATTAAGAGAGGGTTGACTTTAAGGTCAACACCCGGTAGTAAAAAATTTGTTTAGTTTTTCTTCGAATTTTGTTGTCCCTTTTTATGGAAAAAGGCGTGCATGATCGATGTCTTTATTGTTCTTGCCTTCATTTTACCATACAACACCCATTTCCCCCTTACCATAACCACTTGATTTGTTCAGATTACTGATTGCCGAAGCAGAGAAGGCTGCTAAAGCTCTTGAGGTGGCTGCACTGAAGAGCCCTCTCGTCCAAGCCTCGCTTATTGAAACCAGGAAGCTAATTGCAGAGGCAACACGATCAATCGAAAGCATTGAAAGCGGTCAACTTGCATCAAATAACTCTGAAGATGAAGCTCCATTTTCTTTCGATCCACCAATTAACCATTTCCGGTTTACTCATGAAACAGACAAAAGTGAAACGAACTTAGACGAGCGGATAGTGAACGGCTCTCATGTTGAACAATTCACAGCTTTGCCCTCGACAAGTAAAGAAGATGAAGTAGTCCATAGCGAATCTTCGCCTTCTCTGGAGCTGGACAGCATACAAGATTTGCAATTGGGCCCACCTAAAATTAACGGTTTTACGAGGCATGGAAATTTCGCATCTGAAAAAGCGGAGACATTAGTTTCCAAGGAAGTCGATAGAACTCCGTCTGCAATTAAAATTAAGAAGTGGGTTTGTGGTAGGTTAGTTGAAGTCGACGAGTAAAGGGGAATTTAGGATGTTGCCGAAGCTATTTTGAGCATCAAAACCCTAAAAATTCAAAAAGGGGAAAAAATTGCACAGATGGCATTTGATCTTCTGTATAGGTGAATTTAGCAAATGCATGTTTTTTGAGTCTCATTGTTTGAGATGTAAATGTTTCAGTTGAATGGAGAAAAGTTCATGTAGGACTTGGCTTATCATCATAGGAGATTTAATCTAACAGTATATAGATAGAATGTTGCTGTTATTTTGATCTGAATCCTTTTTAGAATGGTCACTCTCTCTTTTCTAAATATTACCTCTCTAGTGTAACCTTGGTGATTTAATTTGTTGCTTTTTGACCGATGAGCAATAGCTCTGTTGCAACGACACTTTCTTTCCTGGAGAGAGTGCGGGATTTGATCCCAAGAGGAGAAGTGGTCATATTTTAAACGCTTTGGGGCTAAATTTGTGATGCTGTGTGCTTGTGCATGCTGTGGTGTTGGACGCTTTGTGTTGCATGTATTAGGTTTATGGGCCAGTTGCCCAAAAAAAAAATTGTTGCTTTTTGCAGGTTATTTTGACTCCAGTGAAAAAGAAGAGGAAAAGTTGAAAACAAGCATAATTAACACTGTAATTAAGCACAACAATATTGAAAGTTCTGTACTTGGATCTCATATACTTGGTGATACTTGCCTATTATTAATTACTTCGGGTTTGTTTGAAAAAAAATTCTTCATTTACTATAGTTGGTTGACAAACTTGAGATAAAAATAGAAACGGAGCTGCAAAAGTTGTCAAGTTCTAACATTGTTTTGCACTCATTTTGGTTGCAACTTTGGAAACGGTGAGCAAATTTGGATTTACAAATGCCACCTAAGCAAATTTGCCGCCTTCTCTTCTTTTTATGCAGTTGAACAGACAGGGGAAAAAACCCGTTTGCATTTAAAAAAAGGTTTTTTTTTAAATAATAGGAATTAAAAAATTAATTATTAAAATAAGGATATTAGATTTAAATTTATAAGAATAGGACGGTTTCGCGTCTTCCCCCGACCCCACCCCCTAAGTCAGAATAGGGTTCGGGTTCGGGTTCTAGGAACCCGCCCCATTTTTTTTTATTTTAAATATTAATTATATAATTTTAATTATAATTATGTAATTATAAATATAATTTGAATTATAATATGATTATGATTATTATTATAATTATAATCATAATTCTTTTTTAAAAAATTTAAAACTAAATAAACGTAAAAAATATTTAAATAAAATAATAAAATTTCATTATATCAATGTTTTTTACAGAATGAATCCATCAAAATTTACAATACAAAAAAATCCTATCCGATTTCTATCTCGACGGTCAAATTTATAATATCAAAATGAATCCGTCAAATTTACAATATAAAAAAAGCCTATCTGTTTGTAAAATGTAAATAACTATCGTTTTCCTTTTCCCTTTCCCTTATGAAATTCGAGGAGGCTTGACATAAGCCTATGCCTCCTGGGATGACTGGAGGACCCACCTGTTTTTTGGGTAGATGGCGGCGGCGGCGTCTGCTCTTCTGCTTCGGGTTCGGCTTCGGGTTCGGCTTCAGCTTCAGCTTCGTCTTCAGCAGCGTCTTGGACAGGCTGTTGATCCGCAAATCCTGAACCTGAATGTGGGACAGGTGTCGGATATGAGCTGCCTCCCAACAACTGCATGTAGGACGATAAATCCGCGTCCCAACTGGGCAGTTGTAGCGAAGAGCCTGTCCCGGTTTCATGCGGCTGATGTTGCACAAAACCTTGGCCCCATGGCTGCGCAAATCCTGACCCCCAAGGTTGCTGTTGTTGCGCAAAACCTGACCCCCAAGACGACTGTTCTGCAAAACCTGACCCCCAAGGTTGCTGTTGTTGCGCAAAACCTGACCCCCAAGACGGCTGTTCTGCAAAACCTGACCCCCAAGACTGGTGTTGTTGCGCTTATCCGGTATGCCAGGGTTGCTGCTGACGGTATGGTAATCCAAACCACTGATCCTGCTACGCTGGATCTTCGTGATGCTGCGGCTCTGGTGCCGGGTCATGGTGCTGCTCTGGTGCCGGTTCATACTACGGCTCCGGTGCCGGCTGATACCGCTGCTCTGGTGCCGGCGATAAATGTTGAGAAATATTATATGAACCGAATACACCACCAATTAATTGGTCTGCATTTGAAAATAGAGCCTGAGTTGCCGGACCAGCATCAGTCGAGTATGGTTCCTGCACCATTGTTTGTATGAGATGCAACCCACGAGCCTGTCGTTACATTAGAAATAAGAAATAAGTATTGACTCATACCGCCGGATGTTAAAAAGTAATATAATATAAAGAATTCAGCTTACCAAATCTCGTTCCGCGTGGCCTCTAGGCTCGTACTGCGAGATATTTGGGAAGTTGTTAGGGGGAGCAGAAAGATATCTTATGGTGACACGCTTATACCACTGTAGATATGCTTCGGTAGCGTCGGTTGCTGTTTGGTCACCTATTTGCTGTAAGGCAATATTACGATGCCTATCCTCCCATCCCAGCAAATATTGATGATGATACTCCCTCCAATCACGCTCCGCCTTTCCTCCTCTCATGTCTCCCTCTATTGTCATAGGAGAAGGCGGGGGGACAGAAATATGTTGTGATCTATCAAACTGTCGCAACACCCGGTCCGGGAGGTGCATGACAACGACATTAATGCAGAGGAGTAGGCATCGAGCCCGCCAAATCGGCTCTCCTTCGATACAGATACCGGGTAATCTTTGCAGACGATCCGCTGTATAAGGCGTCCACATGAACTGCGCAAATAACATAGTACAAAAATTATGATGAAGGTATTTCAAAATTTTAAAACAAACTTAAATACCTAAGTTATGGTTACCTGAGTCGCCTCCATGCGATCCAACTCATCTCTATAGTACCTAAGTACTCGACGAGGAGCCTTATACGCTTTCTTCCCATTCCACCAACAGCCGAGCGGCTTTCCAGAGGTATCCAAGCCAATTATTTTAACTCGATCCTGTCTTCCTATATACATATGCTCCCATGACCAGATCTATAAATAAAGTTTCAGATGATAAGAGAGAAAACCAATATTACAATTTTGCAAATTTCTAGCTGTGAAAAATAAGGAATTTACCTGAAGTAATGTAATGCATCCACAAATTTTATTCTTCGTTGGAGCACATGCCTTATCGAGTTTCTTATAAAGAAAGGCCAGGACCCCTGCTCCCCAAGCATATTGGCCACACACATCAAAATCCTGAAGGAAGCCAAGGTATAACGGATGGACACGCGTTGTTGATTGGTCCGGCATCAACCAAGAACCGATCATGTACAGAATGTAGACACATGCATGTCTATCTAAGACTTCATCGGTGGCTTCATCAGGGATATTACTAAATGTATCTTTTAGCCGGTTTAAACTGATCTTAAACCCCTTGTTGTAGCCTCCTGGTGCCTGATATTAGCATTTTTTGTGAAATATTAAAGCTAGAAATAATGTACAACATGCAATAGGTACACTAAAGAGGGGAATCAGAATGAAATTTTTTACCTGTCCGAGAACAGACTCGGCATATGTATCCCAGTATGGGTGGTCGGTATCTGGACCAACAATATTTCCTCCGACCAATCCAAGCCCATTGACCCGTAAACCGAGTAAGAGGCCAATATCCTGAAGTGTGATAGTGGCCTCACCCCATTTTAGATGAAAAGTGTGGGTCTCTTTTCTCCAGCGCTCAACTAGAGAGGTAACGAGGGCGTGGTCGATTTGGATATGACGAAGCAATGAAGCTTCATAAAATCCGGCCCGTCGAAGCCGCTGGGTTATTCGTTGGTCGGTAACTATCCATTTGTCTGAACTATGGGTGACGACAGTGAGATTATCACCATCCTGCAAAATTAAATAATGTTATTTTCAACTATTAGAATTAAAAGAAATGGGTAATTAAAAAAAATTACTAAGTTTAGAATATTTCCTTTCCGTGTAATATATTAAACGATCTGTGTTCGTTTTGATGAACGAGCAGAGATTTGTCGAGTGGTTGATTCTCCATTGAGACGATTTTAGATACAAGAAGAGACAGAGTGAGTTAATTTGAGGAGGGTGAGTTAAATTTAAATACGAGAAGATACACTGGAGGGGGTAGGTTTTATAGGAAAAGGAGAGCGGGTTTCTGGAACCCGCCCTCTTTAACGATACATGTCAAATCAGTTCTATTTTCAAATCACTAGAAGAGGGCGGGTTCGTGGTGTCAAATCAGTTTTTTATATATTATTTATATTCTGTTCATTAAAACAAAGAGGGCGGGTTATTAAAACCCGCCCTCTTCAATAATTATATTATATTACGTTGTGTCACATCAGTTTCTTTTTTCTGTTTCCATTTGTTGAAGGAAGAGGGCGGGTTCTAATAACCCCCCCTCTTCAATAATTATATTTGTCAAATCAGTTTAGTCAAATCAGTGATATGTCACATCATTTTTTTTGTTGTCCTTTGTCAGAAGGAAGAGGGCGGGTTATTAAAACCTGCCCTCTTCAATAATTATATGTTTGTAGAAGGAAGAGGGCAGGTTATTAAAACCCGCCCTCTTCAATAATTATATGTGTCCCATCTTTTTTGTCTGTGTGTTGTCCCATCATGTCGTTTGCAGGAGGGCGGGTTATTAGAACCCGTCCTCTAATAACCCGCCCTCTTCAATAATTATATGTGTCCCTTTTTTTTTGTCTGTGTGTTGTCCCATCATGTCGTTTGCAGAAGGAAGAGAGCGGGTTATTAGAAAGAAGTTGTTTGCAAGTGTTTTTGTGCAGGATTCTTAGCGCAAACTCTCTTTCTCTCTCCAATATAACTGTTTTCGTGCAGGATTCTTTGCGCCGCCGCCAAATAAGTTGTTTGCAAGTGTTTTCGATTTATGTTTGTTACTGTTTTGCATAAATAATACGGACTTTAAGAGGCTATAACACCAATTCAGATTGGGTGGGAATTTCATCACCCTTCCTAAAACCCCAAAAATCACTAACAGCATACGCATTACCCTCGAGTTTAATCAAAAAATATTTAGACTCAGCCAACTAAGGACTCTCGTGCTCAATAGGACAGAGGAAAGTTGTGGGCATTCGATCGTTTATCTAAACTTGACTTTGTGGTGCCTAGGCTAGACAAGTGAGAAAGGTAACTTTAAAAGGCCCGTCTCACGGTGATTCGTGAGCGGATCCCTTCTTTCCTCATTTGTGTGTTAGTTATATGTATGCCCTAGAGGCCATTACTATACATAGGATGTATATTGTAGTGGATGCTGGGACGTATATAGGGAGGACTTTCTTGCTCGACATGATAGTATGCTATCTGGTTGATCTTTACCTTAACGTGTATGCTGATTGTCTCTCTGTTACATGTTGGTAAAGCCCTTAGGATCTGTACTTGACTACCTGGACTATGATGCGGATCATACTAGTGGGGACATGGTAGTCCATAAGTACATCCTTCACAGTCCCTAGTCGTGGGTGTATCGAGATGGGGCATCGATAATACCAGAGTAGACTAGCGTGTACCTTCTCGACCCATACAGATGGGCGATGGATGATCCCATATCCATCGGTGTTTGACATCAGAGATGATATACGGGTGCTCAGTAGAGACTGGGTACACTGGACGGACTCGCCGAGAACTCCCAGATGGTATTATACCTCACGTCAGATGGCAGTTCTCTGGTGACACTGGTACGGAGTAGTCTGTTGACCCGAGATCGTCATAGAGTCTTGTGTGGTTCCCACTGTGCTTTGATTTCCATCTTACCACGTCCAAGAGGGCGTGCAAAACGGTGGTTTTTGGGTACAGTCCCGAGTCACATGGAGGCAATGAGCGATAGGAGGGGATTCGTCTCTCCCGGTATATGGGAGTTGATGTTGCGCTGTGTTCGATTGGCTATAACAGGAAATCCCTGGCCAGGGTTGCTGAGATTTACTGGTAAGTGTTACCAGTAGTTTCTCGAACAGTTATAGACCTCATATCGACACGACTTATTGAGCTATTGGGGTCTGACGTATACCACCCCTAGGCGAGATATGCGACATATCAGACGATCAGACCGGACTGTACGGTAGTGTTACTGGTCGGATTCACTGGAGTGTGAGCGGGCTTGCTCGTCGATCTTCAGATCGCTCAATACCCGGGTGGCCGTTACGTTTAGCAGACCGCTTGCGGCTTGTGGATGTTTGATATGATCATCATCCGCTGCCGGCGTATTGACGAGTCTTTAGAGTCCTACACAGAGGTTTCCTGGGTCAAGCGAAACGAAATAGGAGCGCATATGAGATATGTGCGGGACCGAGAATAATACTGTATGCGATACTGTATTCTATTCTCGCGATAAATATATCGAATGGTTGTATTCGATATAACCTAGTTATCGATTCAAGCGTTGATTCGATAAGCCGATATATAAGATACCAGTCGGTTATGTGCGCATGACCGGATCATTGAATCAAGTGTTGATTTAATGATTTAATGTATAATTATATATTTGATATATTACTTTGCATTAACTAGTATCGGTTCACTTTAGACGGATTTTCTCACTCGGATGTGCGCATTGTATATGCGATATACTTTTGTGCATTTGCTTGTATCATGTTTGATGATATATGACTTTTTAGTTAAGTGTAAAGAATTAAACAATGGTTAAGTGGATAATTAGGGTTTTGGTTTTCTTATTCATTTATATATTTATTCTTTTTGGAATATATTAAGCATGAGAAGAAATGGAGGCTTTCTTTGTTTTTTCATGAAGATTCATGAATGTTTGACTTTGTGACCATATTTGTCTCATGCTTAACCTAACCATTCCACTAAACCATGATTAATTCCCTACACCTAACTATAGTTAAAGTTATGATAAGAATTCATTTTCTTTTCATTTTTCCAAGAACTTATCATAACTTTTTCATGAGCTTCTTCTTCTTCTTCAAAAAACACATGAAGAAAAAGCTTCTAGTCATCAATGGTAGATTGATGATATGAGTGAGAAATCCAATTCTAAAGTATACCCACTTCCTATTTCTTCATCCTCTACCTCTTGCCAAGTAGTAGAGTGTGTTTCCTTCACAAGATTTTAGGGTTTGGTGAAGGAGGAGCTTGATCTAGCGATGCCTCGACGTAGATCATCTTCGGCATGGACATCGACGACCTAGCTTGCCCATTCTCCGACGAAGTCGACTCTAGAGCCCGGATTTGATTTGGACAGCGGAGATGACCTCGTTGCGGAGCCGTGGAGGTGGATATCCGGATCTACAAAGGTTGTAATTTCCGTATCTCATTAGTTAATTTGTTAACTAGTTCAATGTTCGCCTAGAAATCTAGCAAACGATCCGTACTTTAGGGTTTGTAGGCACCATATTTTTTGAAATTGCCATGGTTGATGGCTTGGGAGACCTCACTAGAGTGCCTAGGAACCCTGCAGTGGTATCAGAGCCTAGCTAGAGCCTTAGGCGAAGTCCAGACGGAAATTGAAGTCCGAACGAACCCGAAACCCCGAACCAATATTGCTCTCTGTACATTTTTTAAAATCTGGTCTTTTTCAACATTAAAAATGTTCAGAAAAATCAGCAGGTGAATATAAGATATACTGTGAAATTCGTGCAACTAATTCATTATTATTGCCGCGCTTCCGCGGCACGAGCTAGCCTCGTGCGGCGGTTGCGCGGCAGTACGGCCGATTTATTAAATGTTTTTTACACAGTATCTCATTATTATTAGTGCTGGTATTCCTGGGTATTTTTAATATATTTTCCAGAGTTGTATTTTTCTGAGTTGATTTGGGGATTCGGTGTTTCGATCGGGGTATCAAATTTTGTCTGTTTGGCTTTCCGGATAAATCTTAGAATATGTTAAAAAGTTCGACCGGATATAAATACCCAACTTTTCCCCTGTCGGGAAATTTCCAAGTGTTGGATTTTTCCGTAGTTTGACGATGTTCTAAGTAGTGCAAGTAACGCGATGGTCCCTCTAGAAGACACAAACCTTAACTCGATTATGTGACCGTCTTGAACTGCCCTTCGAACCTTCGGGTTTGGGGCAGTACGGCGTGCCACATGTGAGGCGTTGGCTTGACCCTTCTACGGCTGGACCGTTGGTACTGAGGTACGAACTGAATGTTGTTAGACTAGTTTCATGTGTTGATCTGTTTCGGGAAAACTTGGGTGTTCGATTGTTCGATCGAAAAGTTTAACATTTTCTGTTTATCTGGAATGGGATACAATAATTGGAATTCACAATAAGTTATGTGATAACTAAATGAATGTTATAAACATAGCAGTTTAGTCTCATTTGATCGGTTGCCACGGAATTTTGATGTGATCAAAAGTCCGTCGCAATCACGTAGCGTACGCGGATACTCGCCGGGTAAACTTAATAGACAGCCTAACTCCATAGCCCCGACCAAGTGACTGTAGGAGAACCCCGTCGCCGAAAGCATCCGTTCGGGTGCTCCCGGTAACGGTGTTCCGCCTTGGTGCACTTCGTCGACGGTATCGGGGGTGCAGCCGTCTACTGAAGTTTGCGACGAGCATTCGATCAGACTGTCGGGAATCTTGTTGAATTGCCCGACTTAATATTGAAAAGAGTTTTCGATTTTGAGACTAAAATGCGGGGTTTATAATTGTTAGGCATGCGATGTCTAAGTAATTCATTTGGTCAGGCATGCGATGTCTGAGGAGGTTGCGGATTCCAACTGTTGTAGTTTTACACTTTCTTTTCTGTGACCGTAAGTGTAATATGTGATATCGCCGGTTTCGTTGCTATATGTCAACGACAATTGGGATGCGTATATTTACTTACGTTGATGACATGTGATGTTTTGTGTTGCTGGATATGATATATTGGATCGTCGTGTTTGAATAGCCGGGGGTTTTTATGTGAGATGAGTGTTTTTCATTTTCATTCATGTAAAAACTTGTATGTAATATTCTTTTATTGGGGCGCTTCCAGGTTGCGGGAGTTGTCACCTGTTGTATATTATTTACTTTTCCGCACTAGGATAGACCCAAGGAGGAGGGCACAAGTAACCGGGTTCTGGAGTTCAGTGGGAGACCAACTCGAGGAGTCGAGTCCGGGTCTCCTAACTCCAGAATTGGTAGGGTTGCTTGCCGCTCTCGTAGGGGTCTAGGGGTGTGGGTTTGGCTATTCATAACGACCGTGGAATCCGTGTTTTATACTGGCTCGTATTGAAAACACGGACGTCCTAGTATATCCAATATTTCATATGATTCTTCTGCTGCGATATCTGTGATGAGATCATGTGATGTTTCTGTGATGGATATAGTATATAGTATATATGATATATTATATAGACGTTACTTATGTTTTACACCCGCGCTAGCCCTGCCCTGCTCTGTCGTTAGTTACCTAACCTAACGGTGCACGAGGGGACATCGAGGCGAATGCGGATGGCATAAGTGTACGTCATATCTATCTGTGATGATTAGGTACTTAAATGATGGGACTTCATTAATGTGATTAATGAAATAAAAGAAACCTAAGATGTTGTAGAATCGAATTTCAAAATAAAACAGGTAGCTACAGTTCTTGCTTTGCATAGCGGTATATATGATATATCCTGCACCTTATTCGATAAGGAAAGGACCGAGATCCCTTCACCGGGAGTGACTCCTTTAGCAATAACTGGCAGAGGCTACACACTCGGTTTGTTTTTTGATTGCTTTTAAGAGTTCTGCTTTGCACAGCGATATATATGATATATCCCGCACCTCATTCGACGAGGAAAGGACCGACGATCCCTTCACCGGGAGTGACTCCTTTAGCAAAACTAGAAAAGCCTCAAAAGCACTCCATTTTAAAATTCATTCGATCCTACAACGATATCAAGTTCATTACGCAATAGGTTTTCAGAAAAACCTGTCGTAGCCCTCCGTCATTTCAGATAAGTTGTATATAGTATTCGTGCTGCATTTGTTGGCTTTCGTCAAGGTGCAGTGTGCGGTAGCTATATGCTGCTTATCTGCTAGCATACGATGCGATTGGATTAGGGTAGTCGTGCGGCTTTGTTGGCTTTCGTCAAGGGTCGTGCGGGTGGGTTTAATTCGATCAAGAAATGTACGGGTTGAACTTGACTAGCGGGCTATGGTTTGTTGGCTTTCGTCAAGGTCATAGCACGTTAGGGGCAAAATATTATCGGGAATTTCAAGTGTTGAAATTTGCAATGAGATTGCATACCTTCTATGAGATAGTTGGATCCCGATACCCGCTGCGAGTAAGAGTTACTCCTGGGAGAGTTTTATACATTATAATTAGCCGATCAAGTAGGTGTCTAGAAAGGTGTCAACGGGGTTACGCCTCTGGGAAAACGAGGTTTACATTAATTAGGTTCGTGCGAAAGCACGGGGGACCTCCCTCAAAGTACCGACACTGGCCTGGCTGAAAGATTGGCGAACTTGTAGTGTGTAATTAATCCCGGCTAGTCTTTCCTTTTAGGGTTTGAAGGAAGATTTGATAAAAAGCAGTGGGAGCCATCCTGATTAGATAAAATAATAACCAATCTATTCTTGACAGAGCGCACGCTGAGTGTTTTCTTCTCTCTCTCTCCAGGTAGCGACCATATCACGCCTTAATCAAGATAATAATACGGAATATTGACCGAACCCACTTGTTATACTGAGCTGGGGAACGTTGGTCCCGCTCCAACTTATAATTGTTATAAGACAGAGCATGAAATTGGGGATTACCAGAATTCCTGTGCCGCCCAAACGAAGAGAGTGCATGCTGATGCATCATCTTCGGGTGTGTTCATTATACAGAACTGTTTCTCAGTATCCTTTACGTCCTGGGTATGTGATACCAGATCAGGATCCCAGATATGTAATCTGTTACATAGGGCTACAGATAGGTAGAGAACTGAGAACGGGTGATAAGTTTCATGAGGCAGAAAACGGGGCAAGAGTTGCAGCCAAGTCTGTCGGTCACTGTCACCCTGTATTACCAATACATTGATTCTGAACGAATGTTGTTAGATACCGAACCTGATATACCAAATCATATCACTCTCTTTGTTAGTAAAGAAAGGATATAATTTTGTATTGTTGGATAATGTTTTGAACATTTCCTATATCAAAAGTTGATCGGTTCAGGCACGTTATCTAAAAGCATTAATGTTCTAAATCAAACTACAGTTCTTAGTATATGGAACACACACAAGAGAAAGAGTTCAGAAATGAACGAATTCTTCTTGAGGCATTGTAGACTAGGTCAGATCAATGTGACCCGACTAGCTAGAGTTACATATAGATGCATATTTAAATAAGTTTGAATTTACATCTTGTGAAACTCGCCAGTCATGTCACAAAGATAAGATGACCATAGCTCCGTTTATTGGAAACAGAGAAAGAGTTAGTGAACTCTTGGGATGTTACATGTTGATGTATGTAAGGTCCCCTGTCTACACCTGCCAAGACTGGTTCTTTATACTTCATTATATTCTCTGATAATCTCTCAAGATTCAGACATATGTTCCTGTTGAAACACAAGTCCGAACCTTTTGAGATATTCACGGAATATAAGTTAGAAGTAGAGAACCAGAATACGGGTATAAGTATTATGTCCTATGATGAGATCAAGGAGGAGAATACTTGAGGACGGAATTCCTGGATTATTCTAAAGGAGAATGAGATTCTCTCTCAGCATTACTCCTCCGTATACACCATAGTACGATGGTATATCGGGGCGGAGCAGATACACCCTATTTGATATGGTGTGCTCTATGATGAGTACTACTGAGTTACCTTTTTCCTTTTGGGAGTTATGCGCTTGAGAAGCTGCATACCTATTGTATAGGGTTCGAATCAAATCAATTGCCTACCACTCCATATGAGATATGGAAAGGGAAGAGCCCATGTCTTAAGCCAGTTAAGATTTGGAATTGTCCGGCCTATGTCAAAAGCAAAATCCGGACAAGCTCGAGGCAAAGTCTGTAATGTAGAACTGGAAGTGTTCCAGCTATACGAACTACAGCAGATGATTTGATAGAACCAAGGGATTCAGTAGATACCAACGAACCTCAGCCTCTCCGCCGATCTAGTAGGGTTCCTCACCCACCTGAGAGATACTTCGGTTTCTCTGTGACAGTGGGAGCGAGGATTACATCATGAGATGATGACCCAACTAGCTTCGAGCAGGCCATCAGGAGTAAGACTCTGTAAGAATGGCTGGATGTTTAGTGATCTGAGATGGAATCCTTATACACCAACAAAGTATGGACTTTAGCTGCTAGATCTGAAGGGTTAAATCCCCATCAGGAGCAAGTATATCTTGAGAAGATTACTTGGTGTACATGGAAAAGTTGAGACTTTCAAAGCTAGACTTGTTAAAGCTTTTCGTCAATGACCAGGCGTGGATCATGATGAAACCTTTTCAAGTAGCTATGCTTAAGTCCATCCAGATCCTACTTACCACGGCTACATACCATGACTACGATATCTGGTGGTTGGGTGTCTTGACTGCTTTTCTAAATGATGATTTAGAAGAGTGCGTCTGTAAGTACACAGCCAGAGGGCTTCGTAGACAGTGGGAGCAGCGGAAACGTGTGCAAGATGCTTTATAGGATAAAGCAGGCATCGCGGAGTTGGAACATCTGTTTTGATGAAGCAGTCAAAGAGTTTGACATCATCAAAATGGTAGATGAACCTTGTACAAACAAAAAGGTAGTAGGGAGTATGGTGATGATCCTCGTAGAGTACGTGGATGACATACTCTTGATAGGGAAGGAGTTTCCTATGCTACGCTCGATCAATCTCCGCTTATCACTATGATTCTCCATATAGGATCAAAGTGATACCTCCTAAATCCTGGATTTTGGATCTATGAGATAGATCTAAATGGATGTTAGGATTCTCACTAGTTGTAGTGAGATGGTATCAATCGATCCTGGGGAGAATCACTGGAAAGGTTCCAGGGTGATAAAGACGACTGAATGTCAGCCGCAGGCATTGTCTTTACCCTCAGTAAAGGGACGGTATGTTGGAAGAGTTCCAAGCTAGATACCGTGACATACTAGACGATAAAGGCACGATACATCGCTACTTAAAGATGCTACCAAAGAGGCTGTTTGGGTGTATATTGGTTCATGAGATGAACTATGTTCCTCCCATTGTGTGACAATGGAGTTGTGGCTTATGCCAAGGAACGCCCGTCCCATCAGTGATCCAGACATATTCTAAGGCAGCATCGCCTGATCATGGAGATAGTTGATCTCCAGGGTGATCGAGGTTAGGAGAGTAGACTCAAAGGACAACACAGCGGATCCACTCACAAAGGCCTGTTCCCAGAGAGAGACTTTCATGGGATGGTTGAGTATGAGATACTGCAACCACTGCTACAGATGGCCCTAGTGCAAGTGGGAGATTGTTAGTTATATGTATGCCCTAGAGGCCATTACTATACATAGGATGTATATTGTAGTGGATGCTGGGACGTATATAGGGAGGACTTTCTTGCTCGACATGATAGTATGCTATCTGGTTGATCTTTACCTTAACGTGTATGCTGATTGTCTCTCTGTTACATGTTGGTAAAGCCCTTAGGATCTGTACTTGACTACCTGGACTATGATGCGGATCATACTAGTGGGGACATGGTAGTCCATAAGTACATCCTTCACAGTCCCTAGTCGTGGGTGTATCGAGATGGGGCATCGATAATACCAGAGTAGACTAGCGTGTACCTTCTCGACCCATACAGATGGGCGATGGATGATCCCATATCCATCGGTGTTTGACATCAGAGATGATATACGGGTGCTCAGTAGAGACTGGGTACACTGGACGGACTCGCCGAGAACTCCCAGATGGTATTATACCTCACGTCAGATGGCAGTTCTCTGGTGACACTGGTACGGAGTAGTCTGTTGACCCGAGATCGTCATAGAGTCTTGTGTGGTTCCCACTGTGCTTTGATTTCCATCTTACCACGTCCAAGAGGGCGTGCAAAACGGTGGTTTTTGGGTACAGTCCCGAGTCACATGGAGGCAATGAGCGATAGGAGGGGATTCGTCTCTCCCGGTATATGGGAGTTGATGTTGCGCTGTGTTCGATTGGCTATAACAGGAAATCCCTGGCCAGGGTTGCTGAGATTTACTGGTAAGTGTTACCAGTAGTTTCTCGAACAGTTATAGACCTCATATCGACACGACTTATTGAGCTATTGGGGTCTGACGTATACCACCCCTAGGCGAGATATGCGACATATCAGACGATCAGACCGGACTGTACGGTAGTGTTACTGGTCGGATTCACTGGAGTGTGAGCGGGCTTGCTCGTCGATCTTCAGATCGCTCAATACCCGGGTGGCCGTTACGTTTAGCAGACCGCTTGCGGCTTGTGGATGTTTGATATGATCATCATCCGCTGCCGGCGTATTGACGAGTCTTTAGAGTCCTACACAGAGGTTTCCTGGGTCAAGCGAAACGAAATAGGAGCGCATATGAGATATGTGCGGGACCGAGAATAATACTGTATGCGATACTGTATTCTATTCTCGCGATAAATATATCGAATGGTTGTATTCGATATAACCTAGTTATCGATTCAAGCGTTGATTCGATAAGCCGATATATAAGATACCAGTCGGTTATGTGCGCATGACCGGATCATTGAATCAAGTGTTGATTTAATGATTTAATGTATAATTATATATTTGATATATTACTTTGCATTAACTAGTATCGGTTCACTTTAGACGGATTTTCTCACTCGGATGTGCGCATTGTATATGCGATATACTTTTGTGCATTTGCTTGTATCATGTTTGATGATATATGACTTTTTAGTTAAGTGTAAAGAATTAAACAATGGTTAAGTGGATAATTAGGGTTTTGGTTTTCTTATTCATTTATATATTTATTCTTTTTGGAATATATTAAGCATGAGAAGAAATGGAGGCTTTCTTTGTTTTTTCATGAAGATTCATGAATGTTTGACTTTGTGACCATATTTGTCTCATGCTTAACCTAACCATTCCACTAAACCATGATTAATTCCCTACACCTAACTATAGTTAAAGTTATGATAAGAATTCATTTTCTTTTCATTTTTCCAAGAACTTATCATAACTTTTTCATGAGCTTTTTCTTCTTCTTCAAAAAACACATGAAGAAAAAGCTTCTAGTCATCAATGGTAGATTGATGATATGAGTGAGAAATCCAATTCTAAAGTATACCCACTTCCTATTTCTTCATCCTCTACCTCTTGCCAAGTAGTAGAGTGTGTTTCCTTCACAAGATTTTAGGGTTTGGTGAAGGAGGAGCTTGATCTAGCGATGCCTCGACGTAGATCATCTTCGGCATGGACATCGACGACCTAGCTTGCCCATTCTCCGACGAAGTCGACTCTAGAGCCCGGATTTGATTTGGACAGCGGAGATGACCTCGTTGCGGAGCCGTGGAGGTGGATATCCGGATCTACAAAGGTTGTAATTTCCGTATCTCATTAGTTAATTTGTTAACTAGTTCAATGTTCGCCTAGAAATCTAGCAAACGATCCGTACTTTAGGGTTTGTAGGCACCATATTTTTTGAAATTGCCATGGTTGATGGCTTGGGAGACCTCACTAGAGTGCCTAGGAACCCTGCAGTGCTTACCTGGCCACAATTGGCAGTGAAGAGGCGATTTGAGGGTTATCTCACAACTTGTCATTTTGGAACAGTTAGGAGCAGTCTAGTGGACTTTGAAGACCATAGCTCTAGGTATGATTGTGCATGGTTTGACTGTGATTGTATGAAGTTGTTAACGCTTTTTTTATTGTTAGCTTGATATTGTTTGATGCAGATTATGGCAAGTTCAAGTTTATTTGTTGTATGTAAATACGATGGCCGGGTTATCACAAGTGCACAAGGTTCCGAGTATATGGGCGGGTCCGCAAGAATCATGCGATTAGAACCATCAACGACTTATGATGAACTAGAGAATAAAGTGTTCAAAATCACGAAATACGATCCCCGTGAAATTAGGGTTAAGTTAAGTTGTATATGGCCTATGTTTAGTGGAAATGCATTGGTTGAAATTATAGACGACGCATCAATATCTTCGATGATAGATTTCGGTCTGTCAAACACCCAGCATTCTTTTAAACTTTTGGTTCAGAAGGAGCAATTGGAAGTATCAGATGCCCCTCCAACGAGTAATTTTGATGGTAATACTGGAGATAGCTCCTGGGGGTACGGTCACATGGTTAACGATGATACCGTCAATCTCGGTGGATATGACTATACACAGCATTATTCAAACCTTCGAACTCATGGGTAAACATTTTATAAATCCATATTCAAACATTTTAGTAATACCAAGATACTAATATTCAAACATTTTATAAATCCATAAATCCAGGTTCTCCCAGTCGACTGGTGCAGTTACATGCACCCCAGAAGAACAACAAGATACCATACACAATCTTCCACAGGTAAATAAATGGACGGTCAAGTGATGATTTATTTACGAAAATATTAAGGAATAATATTATAATAACAATTTATATACTAAACGCAGATTTTCCCACACCTCCGCATCATTCCAACACGATCCAAGTAGTGCATTCCAAGCATGTCTGTCCACATCTTTCCGGTCTTCTCATCCCGAACCATCTACATTACACCGACCACAACCATCATATATTGCACCCGAGTCTTATGTTGCTGCTGGTGATATTGATATGTATGGCAGTGATGATGATGAAATCGGTGAAGGTCATCAGAAGGAGGATAGCGTGGAATATGCCGCTGGATTGAATGAGGTAGCATTCTTTGATGGTATGGTTGCGAATAACGATTTTATCGAACTAGAAGATCCCGACCTCGATCCGCTGGAAGATGATAGTTGGGTAGACTTAGCCGTGACAGAAGTAAATACGGCACCCTATTTGGACGCGACAGCAGCAAGCGAAGAGTGCGTCAGTGTCGGGGATTTGTTTCAGGAAAAAGGAGATCTTATTTGTAAGCTGAAGTCGTGATCTATTCAGCAAAACGTTACATTTAAAACCGAAGAGTCAAATAAGACGTACTATACGGTGGTATGTACGAAAGCTCCTGAATGTAAGTGGAGATTGCATGCATGTTGTTCCAAAAGAGCCAAAGCTTGGAAGGTCACGAAATACAACCAAGAACATACTTGCATCAATTCTATTATGTTACAAGATCACCGGAATTGCACTTCATCTTACATTTGCTCGCTAATCATGCCACTAATCCGTACAGATGTGGCGATAACTCCCCGAGAGATACGGCTCTTCGTTATGGGAGAGCATAAAATTCAGATTTCGTATGTGAAGGCATGGGATGCTCGTAGAAAGGCTTTATGCAAGATATTTGGGGACTGGGAAAGCTTGTACAACTCACTAGTCCCTTTTATGGAAGCCATAAAAGTATCAAATCCGGGGACCGTATACCGGTTAAAAACCACAGAAACAGACGTCGAAGGCTCTGTCAGGTTTCAAAGAATTTTCTGGTGCTTTGGTCCATGTGCGGCTGGTTTCACACACTGTCGGCCGGTATTGTGCGTTGATGGTACGTATCTATACGGTAAGTATAGAGGCTGCATGTTAATTGCTACAGGTGTTGATGCTAATAACGGTATATTTCCGTTGGGATTTTCTATTGTCGATGGTGAAAATACACCATCCTGGTCATGGTTTTTCCGTCAACTCAAAAATATCCCATATGTTATTGATAAAACAGATTTATGCATCATATCTGATAGACATCTGGGAATACTAGCTGCAATGAGATCTGTATTTCTGACGACCCCACATAGGTTTTGCTTACGACACTTCAGGCAAAATTTTGATCGAAAATTTAAAAATTCGGATCTACATAAGCTTATGTACAAAGCCGGTGAAACGCCTGACCCTAATGTTCACGACATATACATGACGAAAATTGGGGAGATGAGTCAAGCCGCGAAAGCGTGGTTAGATGAGTATCCAGTACGCATGTGGTCACAAGCACATGATGATGGGTGCAGATATCTACTAATGACGACTAATATGTCTGAAAGCTTCAACGGGGTCCTTAAAGGCGTCAGAGGCTTACCGATACAGGGGTTGATTGTTCGAACCTTTTTCCGGATGAATACTTATTTTGTGCACAGAAGAGAAAAGTCCTTGGCGATGGAGACTCCGCTCACCGCGTATTACGAAGATATATTTCGGAAAAGAGAGCGCAGAGCACAATACTACAGATCCGAAAGGTTTGACACGGCGGAGTTTCAAGTAACGGGCAGTAATGGGAATCAATATACCGTGAACTTTAGAGATGAAGGCCCCTCTTCGTGTACATGCGGTTTTTTCCAGCAACAACATTTACCTTGTGCCCACGCAATTGCTGCTGCGAGCAGCATGCATAACTCACATTACAATTTTGCTTCCCATTACTATACAGTTTCCAATTATCAAGGCGCATACGATCCAAAATTTCATCCTATACCGGACAGTCGCTATTGGCACTATTATACTGCCAACAGACAAACACTGACTATATTACCGCCGGAAAAAAATATAACGCCTGGAAGACCTAAGGTGCGTCGAGATCGAATGACAATGGATGTTGATCCTCAGCAAAGGCAAGCCAGATGTAGCCTATGCAAACAACCAGGCCATTACAGGACCAGATGTCCAGGACAGTCATCAGGGACGGGACCATCAGGATCGTGACAAGTGCACTCAGATTTTTTTGTATTATAAATTTGACGGATTCATTTTGTTATTATAAATTTGACCGTCGATATAGTATTTACATTTTACAAACAGATAGGATTTTTTTATATTGTAAATTTGACGGATTCATTTTGATATTATAAATTTGGCCGTCGAGATAGAAATCGGATAGGATTTTTTGGTATTGTAAATTTTGACGGATTCATTCTGTAAAAAATATTGATATAATGAAATTTTATTATTTTATTCAAATATCTTTTACGTTTATTTATTTTTAAAATTTATTTAAAATAATTATAATTATGATTATAATTATAATTATAATTATATAATCATATTATAATTCAAATTATATTTATAATTATATAATTATAATTATAATTATATAATTAATAATTAAAATTATAATTTTAGAAAAAAAGGGGGAGGCGGGTTCTAGGAACCCGCTCCCTATTCTATGGTGGGGGGCGAAACCACCCTATTTTCATCATTTTAAATCTAACCCCCCTATTTTAATAATTAATTTTTAAATTATTAATATTTCAAAAAAAAAACCCTAAATTGCGATACCATGAACTAATTTAATTACAAACAAGTACAATGAACTATCACCTCCATTGCAACTAAATATCATCAACTTTTTTCCGTCTGCAAATGTTATATTTAACCGCCATGTCATCAATATTTAATCGTTTTCTCCATTTTGCCTTTATATTCTCACTCAACCCTTAAAGTTTCAAGAGGTATAATGGTCCATTAAGACACATGAGTTAACGTAGTATGTTAGTTATGTAAAAAAAATATTGTACTCATCTCTTAGTTATGTAAAAAAAAATATTGTACTCATCTCTGGTTATTAAAGTTCATGGTATAAATCATAAAAAAACGTGAAAGCTGATGGATACATTTATACAATTTATCCTAAAAACGTACAAACTCGATCTTCAACATTACAAAAGTAAATGCATAAATGCATTTCTTAATCTATATTAAAAATTAAATTAATCATAAAATTTGTCACTTGCTTATTTATGCATCCACCGTTTTTTCCTCAAACGGTCATAAAACGTGTTGTCACTTGTTTATTTAGGCATCCACCGGTTTTTCCTCAAACGGTCATAAAACGTGATATCACGATTACATTTCCCTATCACTCATCAGTCATTAATAATAAATAAATTCCATTTTAAATAAAATATTTATATTAATTAATTAAATTTCTAAAACTAATCCCAACAAACTCGCCTGCCCCAATCCTTTCCCTGATTCCCTTCCTCATTCCCACCGATTCGGATCCCTAATTTTCCAAACCCAAACCCGAACCGGTTACCGACAACAAACACAATCAATCCCCTTTGCCTGAACTCAGACCAAAAAAAATAGTCATCACGAGATCTAATCGAAGAAGATGGGGCAGCGCTCCGCTCTCCCCACCGCCGCCGGCGCCGCCACCGCCGGCGCCGCGCGTTCCAGCCGCGGCCGCCAGATGAAGCGGACCTTCAACAACGTCAAGATCACCATCCTCTGCGGCTTCGTCACCATCCTTGTCCTCCGTGGCACTATCGGCGTCGGCAACCTCGCCGGCTCCTCCCCCTCCTCCGACGACCTCAAGGTCGCCGAGGACATCGACCGCATCCTCGCCGAGATCCGCTCCGACTCCGACCCCGACGATGACCCCGACCTCGCCACCGCCACCAACTCCACCTCGGCCGCCACCAATGCCACGCTGGCGTCGTCGTCGTCGTCTGCGGCGAACTACACCCTAGGGCCGAAGATCGACGACTGGGACCAGCAGCGGCGGCGGTGGCTGGACCAAAACCCTGGCTTCCCCAATCGGATCCGGGGCGGGAAAGCCCGGATCTTGCTCGTCACCGGGTCGCCACCGAACCCGTGCGACAACCCGATAGGCGACCACTACCTGCTGAAATCGACCAAGAACAAGATCGATTACTGCAGGATTCATGGGATTGAGATCGTCTACAACATGGCGCATCTCGACAAGGAGCTCGCTGGGTACTGGGCGAAGCTGCCGCTGATCAGAAGGCTGCTGCTTTCGCATCCGGAGGTTGAGTGGATTTGGTGGATGGATTCAGACGCTTTGTTTACCGATATGGCGTTCGAGATCCCGATGGCGAAATATGACGGGTACAACTTGGTGGTGCATGGGTACCCAGATTTGATCTTTGAGCAGCATTCTTGGATCGGGTTGAACACGGGGAGCTTTCTGTTTAGGAATTGCCAGTGGTCGCTCGATTTGCTCGACGCTTGGGCGCCCATGGGGCCGAAAGGGTCGATTCGGGATGAGGCGGGGAGGGTTTTGACGGCGAATTTGAAAGGCCGGCCGGCTTTTGAGGCGGACGACCAGTCCGCGTTGATTTATTTGCTTTTGTCGCAGCAGGATAGGTGGGGGGATAAGGTTTTTATCGAGAATTCGTACTATCTTCATGGTTATTGGCCTGGGTTGGTTGATAAGTATGAGGAGATGATGGAGAAGTATCATCCGGGTTTGGGTGATGAGAGGTGGCCGTTTGTTACCCATTTTGTCGGATGCAAGCCTTGTGGGAGCTATGGGGATTATCCGATGGAGCGATGTATAAGTAGCATGGAGAGGGCATTCAATTTCGCGGATAATCAAGTGTTAAGGTTTTATGGGTTTGCGCATAGTGCTCTGGCGAGTGCGAATATTAAGAGGATTAGGAATGAGACGGCAACACCTTTGGAGGTGATTGAGAAGCTAGATCCTCAGGCCAAGATAACTAGTAGGTGAAAACGGAGGCCCTTGGCTGCCTTTTGGAGGTTAGTTCTATAGCCTTTCTGTTTTGTTGTGTGATATCATGCTTTCAAATTTCAATATTTATTTTGTTATGTAACTTTTAAGTTTTTGATCTTTTACCTTTTTTGGATAGGGTTAACAACTACGTTTTCATATTTTGATCATGGTCATAATCATTCCCGAATGAAACATGGGGATGGGGGAATTGTTCATAAGTTATCAATATTCTTCTTCTTTCCATCCCATCGCTTGCTCATCGGTCTCTAGAATGCTCAAGCATGTGGTCACATTGTTATTTTCTCTCAATATATGTTTTTGCAAAGACTTATATGATTTATTATTATTAGAGATTACTTTGGTCACATCTAATTGTGGTCAACACTTCAGACTCCTTTTTACTTGGGTCTTATCACTGTCCTCTCTCATGGTCGGGACTTCATGTCAAATCCCAATGTGCTCAACTCTTCACAACCCGGTCGAGTTGGATCTCAGCACTTTGGTCGGCCATGATTGGGGATGTGTTGTGTGAAGAAACCACATACTGTCATGGAAGGGAAATGTTGAGAATTGCGATGGGTGTTAGATTTCATGTAAACCGGCCGTGATAAATCTATTATATGATTTATTCGATTCGTGATCAAAATATACAATAATTATAATCATTGAAGTGTCCAATATAAAAATTTGTAACACCATACCATTATCTAGCAATATAAATCTTATCCCATTTATATGCATCACATATTTAAGGCTACATGATAAAAAGATGGCTCAATTTCATAATTCATATAGTATAAAGCATCACAATTTTTTGTTTTTGTTAATCAAGGCGCACCATGCTTACATATTTTTCTTTCAAATACCATAGCAGCAAGTGTGCAACATAGTTCCAAGAGCTTTTAAAGAAAATTATTAAATTAACAATCTCACATATATTTTCTTGTGGCAACACCAATTCCATCATGAAAGTAATTACGCATTAATGTTGGAATCAATGTACAAATGCTATCCTTGTACATAAGCCATTTATATGCCTCACATTACATGTCCCAAAGCTTTTAGGAAACAAGTCGTATTCATTGCCATTTTGAAATAATTGAAAGCAAGGCAGGTGCCCATAACAATAGTCTGATAGTAAATTTCTTGCTACCAAGGATCTGACTGGTGTCCCAAAGGATTCCTTCTTATGCTTCTCGACAATTCCTTGGCAACAACCAATAATTATACTTCATGCAACTTCGTATTATCAAGGTCTACACCTATTCGCTTACTTGCTTTGCATCTACTTTATAAACTCACATATAACAAGATACCTATTTAACGTGGGGTATTAAAAGCTCCATCTTGGTATTTTTCAAATATCATAGCCATTCAATTATGCCTCTTTTCACTCGGGCTTTCAATTGCATCACCTATACCTTCGAAAGCTATGTGTACATACTTTATGTGCTAAGGTTTGATTTGGTTGATTAATATAAAGAAATTGCACTGTGACAAGTTCTCCTCTTGTGATTTTACTGTATGGCCATTGATGCGATTTTATTACTTTGAAAGGCAAAATCTTAATCCTAGCTGCACTTATGTACATTGAGTCTGATCATAAATTCCGTCAAAGCCTCTTATACATATACCGACCTTAGTCGGCTCCTTTACATAGTCAAAACCTTAAATCCAATTCCTTTCTTTTTCTTGACACAACTTACATTGACAACACTGACGTCTTGTTTGACTGCCCCGTAGTATATTACTTCCATATCCCTAGTTTCACATCCCCAAATGTTCTTGCATCCAAATCAATTTACTTATGTAGCATGGATAACCTATCACAAAGTCATAATCACAGCTTTAACCATGAGTGACCACAGTTTCTCGAGTACTTGATGTCCCAAGGCCGATGCCTTTAAACTCTACCTATATGATGTGCGAGTAGTTCAGTAAGTGACCTTAAATAATATTTCTTAAGGCCTCTTTGAAATCTACACTAGTTAGTTTAATAATTTGATCTGAACTGTATAAGTAGCACGCCGCTCTTGCATTTTATATGTCATAAATGGCTATTCTATTAATAAAAAGAAACTGCATTGTCACAACTTCTCTTGTGATTTACTGTATGGCCATTGATGCGATTTCATTACTTTGAAAGGCGTGCTTTCTACCTTATCCTTATTCTTTCATTTCTAATGCAAAATCCTAATCCTAGCTGCACTTTGAGTCTGATCATAAATTCCGTCAAAGCCTCTTATACATATAACGATGATAGTCTGCTCCTTTTTATAGTCAAAACCTTAAATCCAATCCGTTTCTTTTTCTTGACACAACTTACATTGACAACACCAAGGTCTTGTTTGACCGCCCCTTAGCCTATTGCTTCAATATCCCTAGTTTCGCATCCTCAAATGACCTTGCATCCAAATCAATTTACTTATGTAGCATGGATAACCCATCACAAAGTCATAGTCACAACTTTAACCATGAGCGACCACAGTTTCTCGAGTACTGAGGTCCCATGTCCGACGCCTTTAAACTCTACCTATATGATGTGCGAGTAGTTCAGTAAGTGACCTTAAATAATATTTCTTAAGGCCTCTTTGCAGTCTACACTAGTTAGTTAGTTTAATAATTTGATCTGAACTCATACAAGTATATGTCACTCTTGCATTTTATATGTCATAGATGGCTATTCTATTTTAATGTCTATTAGCCAATGCATAATGAAGTATATTTCATATTGCTCCTCAAGTATGTCATATTCAACGGGAAGGTTTTCAATGATTATTGATAATTTTGTGTTCTGTGATATATGCATAATTGCGGACGAAACCAGTTGTGTTGATAGAAGTCGCTGTATCATTTGCCCTAGCTCACTTACTTTTCTGTTGCTCGTTTGATTTTGCGATGTGATAGGTAATGCGATCATAATTGTTGTATGAAGACAATGCTAGTTTTGTGTACAAACTCTTGATATTTATGAGTTATGGGACTTGACGGTTATTAGATCTCATATAAGCATTGTCAACATGCCTTGTGAGGCAATACAGGGTATGTCAACATGCCTGTCATGTCTCCAGTGCACGAAAGCTGCCTTATAGCTAAAGAGATTTATTGGACTTTATTTCTTATTGTAACATTGGTTATCTTGATACATTGCAATTATTCTGAAGTGAAGGAAATGGTTGGGCAGTAAGGCAGTGGGAGTGTCATGAGTGTGCAACAATGGAGGCTTACTTGGTTTAGGACATCTAGTTTTTCATTCATGTCTTGTTCCTCAGCATAAGCACATGCATGCCAATTCATGCATGTTTATCTCTCTTTGATTCTTCCGGCATACTCTTTTGTTGGGATATCAATACATTCATATCAATGATGTGATGTAGTCATAATGTATTGTATATCAGTGATTAATATGCTGGAACATTAGCTATGCCCGGAGGTCCTCCATCCTAAATGGGTATTGTGCTTGTGAGCAGTCAGATGGGGATATTGATTAGTCTGATGGGGAGGGGATAGTTATTTTGGCATGGCAGATATACTGATAACTTATAACATACTGAGATAGAGATATGTTGCTTCTATAATTCATCTCAAAACTTTGAATTGTGTGATTAAAATTGGAAACCAGTAATTGATTATGAGAAGCAGGGTTATGTAGCAAGTTTGACTCTAAAATTTGAATGAGCACTGATGTCGAATCTTTGGTTAAGACCATATCCACAAAACGATTCTCCTATATAAGATCTCTCTAGAAACTTCTTATTGTTTAGTTCTTTAATATTTTAAGTCAAAATTCTAGATCATGTATAAGTATTCCGACCATTTCTTGGGTCATAGAGTAAGGTATAATTTACTTCTAGACTTCTAGCTTATTGTTTCATTATTGTACTCTATGCTTCATACGTTTTGAGGCATGGTTTCTATACAAGGTTGCACGGACACAGAAACATACACAGATACGACACAATGTGACACGATGCGACACGGAAAATCCCAAAATAAAGAATAAGCGGACACGAGCAATATGGAAAAATTGCAAAATAAAGAATACACTGACACAACTATATATATACATGTGTGTATATAACACGTGCGAGCGCACACGCATATGCATGCATATTTACATGTACATACATATGTATATGTATGTATATTTTACATATACATATATATGTATATGTAAATAAATATGCAAGTGTTTGGGGGGTTTAAATCCAACAAACTCCTATGTAGTTTTGGCCCTTAGCAGGAAACTACCTTATAGGTTTTTTGGCAGAAAACTATCCTATCTAACGGATCCAAATCAAAACCGTTAATCTGGGGCTAAAAACAATTCAACCCTTTTCCCTAAACATAAAAATAAAATTCTAAAAAGAAGCAGCATGGGGAGCTCGAGGGGGCGTCAAGGACGGTTGTGGGCAGAGGACAAAGAAGAAGATGATGTTGACGACGACGACAGCGGCGGTGAGGAAGGGGTGGTGGAGGGTTTAGATAGGGGATGAAAGAGGTCGGGTGGATGGGATGGTGGGGTAGAGGGTAGGGGACGTCGGGGGAGGTCGGGTAGGGGAAGGGACGGGGGAGGATGGGGTCAGGGAAGAGGTGAGGGAGGCAGGGGAGGAGGTCAGAGGTCGGGAAGAGGTGGGGGACGGCGAGGCGGCGACGACGGAGAGGTGACAACAAGGGCCAGGAGATGAAGATGAGGGTATTTAGGAATAATTGAATTTTGTGATTATGTGGCATCTAATGTTGACGTGGCGATAATGTGGACCATTAATGCTAACAATGGACCGTTAGACAGGGTAGTTTCTTGCATTTTTTTAATGTACAGGGTAGTTCCCTGCCATAGGCCGAAATAACAGGGAAGTTGGATTTAAGCCGTGTTTATGTGTGTGTGAATAATGAAAAAAAGGCCCCAGGAGGCTTTTTCGTTGGGTGGTGTAAAAAATCCATAGCCTCCGATCGGTGATAGCACCCATCATCATCATTTTCATCATGTTAGATATGGATATACATTAAATTTCATGTGATTCCACCACTTTTCACCGTTGAATTTGCAATGTAAAAGTTATATTGTCAGTAAATCGTTAATTTTGCACCCATTAAATCAACGGTGAAAAGTGATAGAATCACATTAAATTTGATGCATTCACATCTTACATAATAAAGATGATGATAGGTGCCAATCGTTGAAAAAACCCACGGAGGGTGTATTTTTTCGACGCCTATGAGGTGGCACATCATTCTAAGAAATGAGATGTCGTTTTAAAATTTAACTTTACACTGTTTTTCGATGGACTATACCGTTCAACTTGATTTCTATGATCTAGATCATACGTATACCAAATTTCATATGTTATCAATAATTTACTCTCGCATCGGTGGTTGCAAAATTAATGTTTTTCTGACAATAGAATATTTGACAAAGCTAGATCAATAGGCAAATGTTACGGAAATCGCACGAAACTTGACGCGTCCATGTTTTACACTATGGAGAACAAGATGAACGGTGTCGGTCATCCATAAAATGGATGAATAGTTAAACTGTTAGGTGACACTTCATTTTTTAGAATAAAATGCCACCTCATAAACACTAACCTCGTACACACACAGGGGGTGATCCATTGCATACCGGTCCGTGTTTTCTAAAAACGGGAACTCTTGATCTACGACATACTTTAACGATCCGATCCTTTCAAGTTGATCATCCTACCATCAAATATGTGTGTGAAAAATTAAGGGATTTAAATACCTCTAGACTATGCATCGATATGTGCAAAAATGAACGTCTTTCGATAATGCAACATAAACGTCATTTTTGCAGCTATCGATGCATAGGCTAGAGGTATTTAAATCCTTTGATTTTTCATACACATATATTTGAGGGTAGGGTGATCAACTTGGACGGACCAGATTGTTAAAATATGTCGTAGATCGGGAGTTACTGTTTTTAAAAAACACGGACCGGTTTGCAATGGTTCACTCTCATATATATATATATATATATATATATATATATATATGGAGGTGATCCTATGAGGTCCAGCTTCAATTCTTATTTTGAGGTTCATTTTTCAAACACAAGCCCCGTGTTTTTCACCAATCCGCACTGGCCACCGTAATCTATATGTGTTAGATAGGTTATGTATCAAATTTTACAAGATTTGGAGACCTCTGACACATCCATCAAGCGATCTTGTTTTTCATCCATCGTAAAACCGTTGATTTTTTAGTCTATTTGATGGATGTATTAGAGGTCTTCAAATCTCATAAAACTTGATACATAACATATAGATCACGGTGATCAGTGCGGATCGGTGAAAAACACAGGGGTTGTGTGTATGAAAAGTGGACCTCAAAATAAAAAATATGGCCGAACTTCATATAATCACCTCCCCCTCTCTTTATATATAGGGAGAGGGGGAGAGAATAATGAAGAAAAGAGGCCTTAAGAGGTTTTATCGTTAGGTGGTATCAAAAATCTATATCCTTTACCATTTTATTCGACGATCGGCACACATCATCTTCATCTTTACCATCTAAGATGTGGATACGCCAAATTTCACGTGATTCCTCCACTTTTTTTCTGTTGAATTAGCAATGCAAAAAGTTCTATTGTCGGTAAATCGTTAATTTTTTATCCATTAAATCAATGGTGAAAAGGAGGTGGAATCACATGAAATTTGGTGTATTCACATCTTAGATGATGATGGGTGCCGATCGCTGAAAAAAATTATGGAGGGTGTATTTTTTCGACGCCATATGAGGGAATTCCCTCCTATTGCACATTTCCTCCATTATCCTCTCTCTATATATGGCTTATTTACTGAAAACTCCCAACATGTTTGGGCCAGAATCAGAAAACTACCATTAGGTTGGAAACTATCAATTTTAACGGTGACGCGTCAGCACTGTCTAGACCATATCATTGCCACATCAGCAATTTTTAAAAAACCCAAAATACCCCTCATCGAAACCATAAACCTAATTTAAAAAACCCACTTTTTCATCCTCGGTCGCCGCCGCCGTAACATGCCACCGTCGGCTCCACCACCGTCGCAACACGCTGGCGCCGACTCCACCAACGGTAGCACCACCCCACCATCCTCTCCTTGCCCTTCCACCACCATCGATTCATCATCATCAACCTCTATCACCATCATCCTTTTCTTCTCCCCATTCCTCAATTCTTCCAACGCCCTCGTCAATGCCATCTCGACGACTCTCCTCCGTCGCTGGCGCCTTCGCCTGCTCCCCATCCTACCTCCTCAAGGAGCTTCCTCTTCCGCTTTCCCCCCAAACCCACTCCGTCGCTTCTCCCTCATCCATCCACCATGTGCCGCCGCCGCGATCATGATCATCTTCTTCGACCCTCACCCCTTCACCCTCCTCTTCCGACTCCCATCTCTCCTCGACCTTGCCTCCTTCTGACCACCGGTGCCCCCTTCCAAAAATATTAATTGTGATGTTTATATTTAATACTTGTTAAAATTATTTTAAATGTAATTTAAATTAATTAATTATATTATAAAAAGGCAAAATGGTCATTTGACATGAACAGTAACGTTGACCAATATTGACCGTCGAGTTATGGTAATTGCTTGGCAGTTGTAAAGGTAATGAGAGTCCTGTTAAAATGGCCCAAACCTGTGGGGAGTTTTTATAAAGGCACACACATTACCAGGTGCCTCGGAGCCATGCACGGGTCCGGGGAGTTGCTCAAAAATAATAATGTGCATTTAATACAGTGATATAAACAAATATAGTATCAGTCAGTAGACATCGTATAATTCTTTAAAATTATAATAAAGAGATCTTTTTATTACCAAGATTAATAGAAAAATGCAATTCTAATAGAAAATTACTTATAAAATGCTATACAAAGCATGCATGTGTAGAAAAAAATGTTATTATGACATTAAATTAGTTATAAAGTGGTATACGAAGCACATATATGTATAATAAAAATACTGCACTTGAGTTTATTATATAGAACAATAGTACGGAAATAAAACCAAGCAAAAATTTATATTAAGCATAGCGAGCATAATTATACATATTGCTCTTTGTAATTCAAGAATTCTAGCTCAAGAATTCATGAACCGCAAGTTATAGGCTTTTCATGAAATAACTCTGCATGCCTCGGTGTCTATAAACTGTAAGTCATAAGCTTATCCGTGTATCTGAAATAAAAAATTGTGATCTTGGATCAAAAGAATTGCAGATATCAACTGGATGAAACAATTGGAGCATATATATAATTCATATAATTATTTCACTTATAAATATCAAAAAGTGAAATCAATCACACATGAGCTTTTGATTGATCTTCAATCAGGACGTATAAATTTTATTACTTATTAAGAAGATTGGAGATAGAGTGGAGGATGCAACCAAAAAACATCTTTTAACTTCGTAAATGGCATATCTAGACAGTATATTTTTCAAATAACATTGAATAGTTCAAGTTCTTAAAATACAACAATAAGGGTCATTTGCGTTTGTAAGCAAATTAGGAAACTGATGTTATTGAGCCATCAAGATTAATATGAATAGTCAACTTATAGAATAGTAAAGCTATAGCATGATAAAAGAAACAACTGCAGCATAATTTTTCAAAGTAGACAGATTAAACAAAGCATACAATTTTTATAATTGAAACTATTAGTGCAAGTTGATAAGCATACCAATGATAAGATTAGGTATTAAGGCAAAATCCGAGAAAAGTGACAATTTATTGAAATCATAGGGATGTAACCTGGCGTGACATGAGAAAATTGGTGCGTCGGAGATCGACGTTTTGAATAAATCTATGGATGTAGGATACTTTGATCGCTCCAATTTGCAAGTAAGAGGCAATTGTTAGAATCACATGTGAAATCATGAAATTAAATTAGAAACTACAAAATGGAATCCCGAAACAGATAAATTCAAAGATTTCTTGCTTCACTATGAGTAGACTTTTTGGATCTCATCATCAGGTAATCTTTTGAAGAAATAAATTCAAAACTTCTCTGTCTTGAGGAGGAAGCCAAGTAGGAGCTGAGGACGCATTTGGAGTTCTTGTAAATCACGTGGAGAAATTAGGAGTAGTCCGTAAAAACTGAAATAAAAACTTTGCATTAATACCTTGCCATAGCAAAACTGAGGGAATCTCTGCAATTTTGTAAAGCTGGATTAAATCTTTTGAATCTTTTTCAAAATTATCAAGACTTTGTAGCTGCACCAAGAGAATATCTGCAAAATTTTTCAACTCATCTAAATTTTCTTCTCTTCAAATTTCTCTATAAAATTATTTCTATTAGCCTTGGGAATTTTAGAATAACATTAAATATTTTAGTCCGTTGCAATATATTATAGTTAATGTTTTAGATGTACAATATATAAGATGATTAAATCTTACTTTTTTTATGCATACTGTTATAGTTGATTTGATGCACAAACCAGAGCCACCATCTTTACATTTTCCAAAAATAGACTCCAAAAGTAGTGTATATAATTTTGTGTCTTGCTCGTTTGTTGTTACGAATCTTATCATTAGGATCGAAGAAAATATCACTAATGAACAGAAAATAGCATAAAACCATGATTTAAAATTGATAAATCTAAAAAGTTTAAGGTAACTATATATTTACTGAGTACAGATATTTTTTTTCATTTTAAATGGGAAATCAGTGAAAGTTAATAAGTGGATAAAACAAATCAATTATTCATTTATGTACATGAATATGTTTTGTGAAAACAAATGGTAAGAATAATATAGAAGATGTTTACCTATTGTTGTCAAATATAATAGCAGAAAAAGAAATTGCTGAATTTTTATCTAGTTGGGCAAAATTACCAAGAAGCAAGATTTGGTCATGGATACGTTTAAAAAATTAATGGAAAATTGGAACCTTTATCTATTTGGGCAAAATTACACAAGCAAGATTCGATCATGTATAGCAACACGAATGGGCATCAGGAAAAAACATTAAAAAAACAAACGATGATAGAATGTAGGCTTATTCGTGAGATAATTAAAACCAAAAAATAATAATAAAGTCTCACCTCTGACAATTTCTTCTTATGCAGATCTATGATTGTCAAAATCACCCGAATAAGTAAAAACGGCGACACTTTGGTCAAAAATCACCCAAAAGCAAGATATAGTCATGGATATGTGCGAGAAATTATGGGAAAAATCATAACGAAGGATTGAAATCAAACCTATTTGTTGAAATAATTATGAGATTTTTTTTACTGAAAATCAAGATTCAGTCATGGATAAGCTAAAGAAAATAGAAAATGAGAATAAAATCAGATCTATTGGAAAAAGGAAACAATCACATACTATGCTGAAGAAATCCTTTACTTGATTTTCACCATCCTTATCGTTCTCACCAACTTGATGCTGTCTCTGAAAGCCCTCTAGGAAAAGGATTTACTTTAAGGCTTTGGAATGAACACATGGCCCCAAGGAACTCAAAGCACGACATGGAATCTTTTTAGAGACCTTTCTTTTTATGATGGAAAATTGATGCGAGGTCCCTTTTTGGTGAGAAGCGTGAATATGCTGCGAATATTCCCCAGTAAGGATTTTATCACGTCCCGCTTCCCTAAAATAATAGAGTTGATAAAAATATTAAAATAATAGGGCTGCAAGAACGTGACGAGGCCCGCGACATATTTATATCAAGAAGCACACATTCCCGATATAGATACACTAAGCTTTTGTACATGTAGAATTGTATCACAAGAATTTATAACAATATTTATTAAACAAGATAATCAAGGTTTACAGCAAAATAACAAGTTTCAAGCGATACAAAGGAAAGAGCCTTCAAACACGAGGAATACACAAGATACATGTCATAAAGTGATCAATAACAAAAGGAGAGACTAATACTCCAGAAATGGCTCGAAGTGAAAAGTTTTGAGTTGATACATCTTCCTCACCGGCAGTGCTTCGTCCCTCTCTAAAATAGAATCTGACGGACATTTCAAGAAAAAGAGAACATACAAAATGCCCTTTAGCGTACTAACACTCGATAAGTTTCCCAAAAATCCAAAAAAGGTAATGAAAATATGATATTTGATAAAACAAGGCCAACTCAGTAAATAGCAATGAAAAATAATGCAAGCTCATGTAAAAAGATATTGACGTATATATATTTAAAACCATGTTTTATCTCGTATGAGTCGAAACAAGAATAGAGCATGCAACATCGAGAATATTATGTTCGCCATGTCGTAACATCATATGGAAATTCTAGAGATGGACCTCACGGATTCAAGAGGTGGCCCCCGCCGACTTGGTATGGCACTTTGTTCCATGTCACTTAGTTCCGCATACAATAGTATTTACCGCTTTTTCGATATATACGACTATTTATTTCCCAACTCTCCCGTTACCCCATGTCAAAAATGATTTACTATATCAAGCATGAATTTTCTTTAAACAAGAGTTAACCAGCAACATGAATTAAGTATCAGTCACATATAATGTAGTAATCATGTATCAAGTATCTCATGCGAGAAGTAAACCGATATAACTTATAAAATCTCGTAAAACATGAATAAATATCTGGAAAAACTATATGATGAAAATATGCAATAGGTATATAATTTCAGTAGGAAAATATGATAAAAGTTTCTGGAAAGTATAAATATGTGGACAAGGGAAACTTATCGAAGTGTGCAAATCGATATAACAATCAATTTGCCGAAACCCTAACTCAGAGATCGAGACTTTGAACGACTTAAAATTCCTACAGCATCTCAAAAAAGACTTTTTGTTGTGACGAAATATTATATAAGAGGGAAAGGAAAATGTTTATTTATAGAACTAGGGATTAGGGTTTTAGAGATCAAAGGTTAGGATTAAATTAAATTAGATTTAACGGTTTCAAGAGAATTTTCCTAAAAAGATGTTTTAATTTAAAAACAAATTTGTTTTTTTAAATCAAACAAATAATTTCTCATCTCTTTAAAAATACTAACGAATAATTTATTTTTGCAAAAGCTTTTTAATAAATCTCTTAATTAATCCTTTTTCTTTTTAAAAAATACTTTTAACTAATCTCATACTTTAAAAAACATCTTTTCTAAAATCTAATTAAATCTTAAAAATCACAAAAGCTTTTCCCATTTATTTTAAAATAAATAGTTTTATCTTTCAAAAAAATTATTTTCTCTAACAAAAATACTTTAAATAAAAATCCTATATATTTTCTTAAAAAAAGTATTCCTCTTAAAAAATGTAACCTTTTTGTCAAATAAAAAATTCTTTTTGTTTTCTAAACAAATAAATTATTTTTTTAACCAAAATAATTTTCCTTTTATTTTTCCAAAGTAAAATTCTCTTTTATAATTTAAGAAACAAAACAAGAAAGAATAAATTCAAACAAAATTTTATTTATTTTAAAACGGGCACAGTCGTTATATATATAGAGAGAGAGAGGGAGAGAGAGGGAGAGAGGATGATTAGGATCTTATCGGTAGGATTGGAAAACAAATCCTACCGAGTTTGTAGTCATTAGATTCACTTTAGGATTTGTGCAAACAATAATACCATGATTATAATAAATGAGAGCTCTTGATATCATGATTGTAATATATGAGAACTCTTCTTTATAATTGATTGCACAAATCCTAAAATGAATCTAATGGCTACAAATTCGGTAGGATTTGTTTCCCAATCCTACTTATAGGATCATAGTCATTCTATGCACACATTTAAATGTGTATCAATGTTGTGAAAAGCGGAAAGAGTAGCGAAGCGGAAGAGCAAGAATTTAGCATTAGGGGGTTTTAACGGGGATTTAGTGGCAAAAAGCGCCAAAACGTTTTTAAATAGTAAATAAAATAATGATGGGAAAATAGATTAATAGGGTCTCTGAAAAACGAAATAATATAAATATAACAAAGATATTTTATTGTCATTAAGTTTTTGTATGCAATAATAGAAATATATTGATTAATTTTAAGGAATTGTCATCCATATAAGGTCTGAAAGAGTTAAAGTTGCAGATTAGAGACAATAATGAGATTTAATTATTCGATCATTTGATATGATAATCTATAATTTTTAAGAAAATATTGCTTATATTCCATTTGAATGCTTAAAAGCGGATTTAAGCGAGATTTTCAAGCAAAAACGAGAGCTTCAAGCCACTAACGTAGTATAAAGGCGCTTTATGCAAAAGCGAAGCACTTCATGGCTGGTTTCCGCTAAAGCGGAGCTTTTTAAGGTTTTTTACAACAATGGTGTGTATGTATACATATATACATAGAGTTGGAATCCTTTAGGTCTGGGCCTAAACTAAGAAATTCATGCATCACTCAAAATTGAAGTTTTTTGAACATTTTCGACGATTTAAGTTGTTTATCTTGATCTAGACGATGAAATATCAAAATTGAAGTTTTTCAAACATTTTCTATGATTTGAACTGTTTATCTTGATCTAAACGGTGAAATACATGAGTACGCCGAAATTCATGCGGTTTCAAAATCGTTTGCATGTTGATCCGACTATACTAAAATTCAAGGTTTATCAATATTTCATAAACCTTTGATTAAGAAACCATTAGATCAACATGCAAACTATTTCGAAATGCGTGAATTTCGGCGTATCTGTGTATTTCATCGTTTAGATCAAGATTTACGGTTCGGATCGTTGAAAATGTTTCAAAAAAATCGATTTTGTAGTGGTGCATGAATTTCTTTGTTTAGGCCCGGGCTTAAAGGATCCCAACTCCATATATGTGTGTACACATACATGTGCACGTGTGTACATACATATGTAAAGTGTGCGTATGTATGCATATATGTGTATGTACACATCTATATCTATTTACATATGCATCTCTCTCTACACACCCACCCATATATAAAGTGTGTGAACACGCGCTCTCTACACACCCACCCATGTATATACATGGTACACATGTATATATACGGTATATATGTGTATATCTATGTCTGTATGTATATCGATACGATTTTATTAAAAAAAATAATTTCATGCCATTACAACGTATTTAGTAAAAACCTTAGTATTTCAACATTTTTTTACTACATTTAACAAAATTCAGCTAAGTTATTCAGTATATCTTCAGCAATTTTAGTAAAAATATAATTTTAGCATTTTCCTAATTATATTTAACACAATTTCAGCAAAAAAAGTACAATTTTAGTAGTTCCTAACTGTACTTGACATGATTTCAGTAAAAAAACTTGTATTTTCAACATTTTCCTGACAATTTCAACAACACTTTTGAATTTCACTATAGAAATTATACTAAGCACCAAAATTGAGTAATATAGCAAGAAAAAGCTAACATATTAAGAAAGTTGGGTTAGACTATGGTTTTTTCTCGTTTGTAATTGAAGAAATAGGGATTTTGTTTGTCATGGCTATACTTGAGAAGAAAGAGAAGATCCATGATGCCTTTTTTAGATCTTGGCTATGCTTGAGGGAAAGATGCTTTTTTTCAAATCTTGGCTATGCTTGAGGAGAAAGATCGAAGATCTTGATGGATGTGCTTGAGGAGGAGGAAGTGTTGCTATTCTTGGTGTAAAAAAAGAGAATCATTTCCAAGCTTGATGAGAAAGAGAGACCGTGACTTGAAGAAAGAACGAGGCCACAACGAATCAGGGTTAAGTAAATTGTGGGTTTAAAATCGATTGTTGGTTAAACCTGCTAATATGTGTCTGATACATGTCCAATCCGTTTCCCGCACGTGTCCAAATCCAAAGTGGTCTCATTTTGAAGTGGGACATGAAAATCTTGTGTTGGGAATGATTCCGTGTCCGACGTGGATACGACAGCAAAAAAACTTGTCCGTGCAACCTATTCTCTATGAAACTAGCTAGTCGATGTATCCATTAGAACAAACTTTTAGTTTGCGAAACACAAGTAACCATGTGATATCATGTACCATCTATATAAGCTATCAACGAAGATACTGATACCGTTCATTTGGTAATATTTTGTCACTTTATTCTGACATCTAAAGCTACACAAAAAGAGAAAAAGCTTTAATTGGATATGGAAACAAGCACTATTTTATAGTTTAATACGTTTGAAGCTAAAACAAAGTCGCTTGAGAGCTTGATTCTAATTAAATTATTATAAAATGTAACATAGAACATGATGTAAAAATATTACATAAAAAATGTTTATAATTTAATCTCAGTAGTTAAATAGAGATTTATCAAAACAATAAAATTGCAATTAATAGAATGTTGCAAAAAAATAAATTAAAAATCTAGCCCGAGGGCTTGGTGAGCAATCTAATCTCTTCCCTTGCTTATCTTTCATGCAGGCTACAAAAATGTATTCTTCTTCAGTGGTACAAAATCATTCTCTCACGGAGTCCAAACGGTATACGACACGAGCAAACTGGAGTTTAACCTTGATAGATATTTTGACTTGTAGTTATTGATTAGCAAGAAGTATATATAACTTTTCGAGAATGCAATTTTGGGAATTCCGATGATTTGGTTAAAATATACAAATTGTGATCGATTTGTCACAGATATTACGGTTCCAGACATAATAATATAATAACAAATGAATTTTTTGTAGAATATGAATCAAGTAAATAATAAATTTGGAATGACTCATATTACGCAACATAACCTATTAAGTAAATAATAAAATAATCAATGCCTATATTTTGTTTGATATTATGGTTTTAGACATTACCATTTTGGAATGGTCATTTTAGAAACATATTTTCCTTAGCGGTACATAACTCATTATCTATATAACCTTGACGTGTCATGGTCATTAAAGAATGGACCATAAATAGAAAGTTTTGCTCTTATTAATAACGAGTTGAAAATAATTCAAGATATGATATTTGATAAAAGCTTTTCGGGAAAGAAAAGAAATTGGAGTGCATATATCTTTTCTTTAATTCAATATTTATCTCATTTATGGATGGATTGCACTGCAATACACATATTCGTAAGAAACATTAATAATTAACTTTAAAAATAGGGCATTAAAAGCCTATTAGGATGTCCTCTATAAAAATTGCTTATTACTATTTCGTTGATATCTCTTTGGATGTAATAACTATCCATTAATATGTTATTTAAGACAAATTATAACATGCCACAATGACCTAGTGTCATTAATAGAATAAAAAAGTAATAAAATTTAGGGTTTTTGTATGTAATCCTCTCAAATCTTCATTTTATATATTGCTCTCAAAAAATTGAATTTATAAATCTCTCAACCATACCTCAAGTTGTTATAAATCACATCCTTGGATAGCCGAAATATTTTTTGACTATTCTTTGAACACGAGTAGCATGATAACATTAACTTATTTTAGGTTAGTTGTACCCTTAATCGATCATATATCTTTATTTTGTCTTCAATACTTTCTTGTATCCTCATAAAATCATATTTTTGTAGCTACCGTACATTTATACTACAAAAAATAATTGAAAAGAACTTGATAAATCATTTCATATTTCTAGTTCTATGACACCAAAACATCCTCATTTTATATGAATAAAACTTTGTAAATTATGAAGATTAATGTTCTTATATTTGAATATAAAAAGAGGTTTAAAGAAAAAGACCACATCAATAGATTAAAACACTATATTGATAGTTTAAGATGAGTTGAAGAGAATATACCGAGGTTTTCCTTAAAGTTTCATGGTCAGCTGCAATAAAACAATTTAATTGATAGAAATATATAATTCCATGATTAAAAAATAGGACAATGAAGTAATTTCTTGACTTAAAGACCTAAAGCAATTGAAATCTCAAATCTCTTTAAAGTTCTCGAACCTTGCTTTAAACGCTAAAAGATAGCATTGACTAATTTGTAATGGCTTCAAAGATTGTGAGGTATATTTAAATTCAACTTTTTGGAAGATGTATATGAAAATAAGAAAGATTAAAGGGGGCTATATAAAAAAAAAACCAGAAATTTATTCTTGTTACTTGATTTCCAACAGAACCTAAGTGAAACAAAAGAAAATTGTAGGAACATAAACACCAAATATTAAGAAGTGTAGAGGGCATTGAATCAAATATCAATTATATCGGCTAATATATTGTATCGGAACCCCTCACGATATGATAAAACTAATATATTTTTGTCGATATGGCTATATTGGCCGTAACTAATATAGAAAACACCTATCCAATACGATTCCGATATCTTGCCGATATTTGATATTCAAAACCTTGATAGAAGCAGTAGTAGTGTATTTATTTATTTATTTGATTCCCTAGAAAGTTATTGCAGTGATTATAGACGTACATGTGGATATATCAAGTTCATATGCGTGATGCAACTTAATTAGGATATGCTTGTATGATAAAAAAAATTAGAAGGTGATTTAGCTTATGTTGTCTCCTTGTCGCCAGCAAATGCCATGTACCACTACCATCATGTGTGAGAACAACCATGGAAGATGGATGAATAGATGAGAGGACTATGGTTGCCAGTGTGGATAAAATTATTTGTCTAATTACTTAAAGAATACCGTCCATTATATAGAATCCATAGACACATATCTATGGATATAGGATCTACGAGACCATCTCAAAATCAAGCAAACTCATATCAAAAGTAGACTACAAGACTAAAAGACTCTGTGGTCGTGCATAGCCATTGTCACCGTTGCATTTTAATGTGATAGAAACAAAGGGTTTTTTTATGTGAATGTTGGGGATTCTAAGATCAAGTATTGGATACAATGCAAAATAAGAGGAAGACCCAGTGATTCATCATTCTTTATCTAACTAGTTCGGTAGATGTTTCTCTTCTATTATACAACTCTTCTTGAAGTAGTTAAGGTGGTTTGAAGCGGGTAACCTCTTCTTGCTCTGAAAACCAATTATTCTTTGTGGGGTAAACATCATTTTTTATTATAACACATCGACAATATCAACAACTTAAGAGGCATAATAAATATACAACTTAAAAGGGGCATCAAGGTAGACAATGATTGTAGTGTTCAATTTGCATGATTAGGGACACAACTTCTATCTTTGCCAACAACATTGGTATTATGTCCTTCCATTGTTCCACATCTACTACATCCCTCCACTTATTCTGAATATTATGATCTTCGTCTTAAGCTTATGTTTCCTAACTTGCATTGATCTTGTTTTAGAATTTTTATTTTGAAAATTATCTTCACTTCGTTTTTCTGCCATGAATTTGCTGATGTTGACTTCATATGCTGGTTATGACTATCTTGAGTTGATTAGGTGCTGACTTCATATGCTGGTTATGGCCATATGTTGGTTGTGGCTATCTTGAGTTGATTAGGTGTTGATTTGATATGTGGTTATGACTATCTTGACTCGATTATGTACTGAATTCATACATCAAATACCCACATTTGTTTCCTTGGCAATAAATTGCTAATTTTGTAGCATTCCTCAAGTATCATGTAAGACATAACATGTACAGTGTATGATTGTTAGATAAGTTCATGGATGGACTGAAATGGGAAATCTTAGAATTATTTAGGAGAAAATCGAATATATGCATCCCTTAGTTGGAAATTTGATGTTGGGAGGTTTGTTAATGGAAAGAAAGGCTTAAAAAGTTTAGACAACCAAAGTTAATGGCTTTATACGTCAACTTTGATATTGGGGGTTAAGAGAAGGTAGGTTAGAAGTATCAAAGAAGAAGATCGAGTCATACCAATCTTTTCTGATTAGCTGCTATGTAAGAAAGTTTCGGTTGTGTGTATGATAAGAAAGATTCTGCATGTGGTTTTTTGCTTGAATACAACAACAAAAACTAAGCCTTTTATCCCAAGCATATGGGGTAGGCTACATGAACCAACATGAGAATCACGCCGGGTCCAGCACATGAATCCTCTGCCTCCACTCACTCCTATCGAACAATATACTTTCATTGAGTCCTTTGGCAACCATATCGTTTCGTATCACCTCCATCCATGTTTTCTTCGGTCTTCCTTTTGCCCTTTTTGTCCTTTTGCCATTGCCCATATCGAGAGTATTTATTCGTCGAACCGGTGCTTCCATAGGTCTGCGTCGCACATGACCAAATCATCTTAGCCGGTTTTTCCGCATCTTCTCCTCCACAGGTGCTACACCAACTTTTACACGAATATCCTCATTTCGCACCTTATCTTTTCTAGTGTTAAAGAGGATATCGGGGAAGGAGCTGGCATGTGTTAAAGAGGATCTCTTTACAGTGTAGTATTTATTTGAGGCTAGGTGGCACATACACTTTTTTTTTGCTCATCATGCCCCTCCAACATTATCAGACACTCGTACCCTCCGTCCGACATAGTGTCCGACACGTTTGGATTGTGCCCATTCAAATTTGACGTATTCGACACTTTTACATTCGGTAAGGGATTGAGAAGTAGAAACATGAAATATATGTGTGGACAACTTCGATACCTTCGAGAATTCAAGAATATTAAATATTTGAAATCTCTCTGGACGGACTATAGTTAGGAGTAAAGGTCTAAATTGATGCAAATAATGAAGTTGGGTCTATAAAAGCCGGCTTCAATTAAAATTGGGCTAATATATTGTTTGTTTTAATTTATATGGATTGTATTTTTGTGTGTTTTACTTTAGTTTTATATATGTATTTGTTTATGCTCATCTGGTTATTAATTGTAGTTATAACTTTGATTTTACTTTTATTGTGCATTTAATGCTACACTAGTACATGTTTCTTCTCATAGTGTATTAAATATATCGATAAATAACATAGTTGTGCCCCCCGTGTCCTCTTTTATTATACAAATTTGCCATGTCCTGTGTTCGCATCTGTGCGTGTCTGTGTCTGTGTATGCTCTTTATAGATTAGAGGCTATCACCAACACTTTTCATATTTGGCATTTTCTTAGACTATTGGGCCGCTATTTGTGATGGCTCCTATTGGCGAGCAGATGTAGGTAAGATCTTTAGTTGAGAACTGATTATGGTTGCATCACTTCAGTAACTCAGAGTTTCAAATATTGTAAATCGGATCATATCTGATGAGTGTTTTATATATCAGATAGCGGATGCCAAACGATTTATCGGGGATATGGATCAATATCAGACATTCATATCAGAAGTTAACATCAGAAATTTCTGTATAAATATTGGGCATTGGATTTATATTAAACACATATTTTATCTTATGCATGTAAAATACATTAAAAGTTTTAAGTGTCATCTATCAATTATCATAAAGATTTTTTTGCAAGATACATGCAAGAATACACAATAAATAACTCATTATCAAAATGATAGATTTAAATTAAATAAACAACTAAAGTGAAGATATGTGATACATTATTTAGTTGATATGACAAAATTTACAAGATATGACATCTAGTATATTTTTTTATAATTGGATTTTGAGCAAAGAGTTTCAAATCTTAAAAGAGTTAACCTGCTATCCAGTATAACTAATTAAAGCCTAAATTATTGAATTATCGGTGATTTTTGTACTGATATGAAGTGGGTGATATAATCCGCCGGTCGATTTTAGGCAAAACGGTATCCATCTATTAGGGTCCCTAATCGATATATTAGCCGATATGACCAGATGTTTGAAACAATATTAATCACCTATCTATATGTTGATAAATTGTACCTGATAGGCTGGCATCATAGCTTTATCCTATTAAGTCATGAGTTATGTTTTAGTTTAAAAATGAGAATATAGCTAAGAACTTCTTGCTTAGTGCTTACTTCAAATGTCATTGTAAAGAGTTTTTGCGTGTCCCAATGTATATTTACATTTACAAATGTAGTAGTTGCTCACATTTGAGAGCTATTCTGTCTACGTTCACTAGGCAGTTGGCTGAAGCTGTTCTATTTCTATATTTAATCTTATTATGATTTATTCTTGAATTTTGCAAGTTAATACAGTCTTATACATAAGAACCCTATTAAATGCTGAGTTTACATAAAGTTGGCATCTTCTCATTGGCTTCTTTCGACCTCAAGATAAATAAGGGGAATGTTGTTATAGATTTGGATCGGGGATATATATTAATTACGAAGTTTAACAGGGTTTATAAACAGAACCTTTATATATTTTTATTGCGTTCATATTAAGTCATGGTTGTTTCGTGCGCCATAATTTGATGTTCAACATGCATCTTTTGGCTACGGATACAATAATCTTAGAATTGTGGAAGTTACACAGCTTAGGGAAAGAAAACCGTTAGTGAAGTGTCAAGAGATGCATACAGTTTCAGCCTCGAAGAAAGCCACTTCTTTTCTTGTTCCGGGAAGTATAGCTTACAATAAGTAGGGAATATATCAGAAAATTTTAGACTGTTCTGTTTTTTTAAATCAATATTTGGTGTAATAGTAAACCTTAATTTTTAAGCAATATTTATTAGAATATAATATTTCATCTGAAATGTGCATAGTTTTCGAGTGTAAATTTCATGGTTGTATTTCTAACTGGATATTTTTACTGTGCAGAATGATTATATACTGTTTGATACAGACGACCTAATTTGCTTCAGCTGGTACAAGATACTCTACCTGTCTATGCCAAAGGAAATTCTCCAGCACTTGATTTATTTTGTCTCATCAGTGTAAGCTCTCTCTATTTGGTTGATAATTTGAAGGAGGAGCCTAAACTACAGAACTCACATTTCATGGAAATAATTGAGTAGCCCTTTCCATTTTCAAGAAAGCTTCGATGAGCTTTGCGACCCTAATATTTAAGTTTTTTTTCTTGAGTCGATTGTTCGATGGTAATATACAGTGTGATAGTTGGTTCTTATAGTGGTGGTACACTCACTGTATGTATTTATGCATAGGTGGTTGAATTACTAGCTGCAGTGTTTAATTTTGTGGAGACTTTTTTTTTTCTATTTTTTTTTCCTTTTATATTCTCTTTCAGGTTCTTTTGATGATTTACATGTCCTTTATCTAACTTCAAATTAAATCTCAACTCAGTTGGGAAAATATCTAAATGTTATATCAGTATGTGGCTCTAATGGAGTCAAAAGCCATCAACAATATTGCTATTGGTACTTATTTTTGGTGGTTATCGATCATTTTTTCCCCGTATTGTTTTGTTGTCGGCTCCTCTAACAAAACTAAATGCAGGTCCCAGGTTTTACTCAAAGAAATTTGTACCGCTTCTTTGAAAGATTTTTGTTCTTGAGTTATCTATCTGGATGCATACTCGAAGACGGAAATGATGGGGTCTAACAGAACACGGTGGCGGACTGCATGTCGAGGCCGTTGTTATTGCCTGTACTATCAGGAACTCATTTTCAGGAATAGGTTTGGCATTTGTCCTAGCAAGTACCAAATTAAAGATGGTAGATCTTTTTTTGGCTAATAAATAACTTGAAATCAACTATTCAACTGCCTTGGTTCATGGTCTTTTTGTATTATTGCATACAAGTGGCTGCATGTAGGATGGTAATATGTCCCATTTGGTATTTGGTTTGCCCCCTAATTTCAATTTGCTTGTCTCATAATTTAGGTAAGATTATGACAGAAATGGCAGATACTGTGATGTCAGTGCCGTGCCATATATATATATATATATATATATATATATATAACATTTTCACTTGGTAATTAATATATTTTTATTATTGTTACTGTTATGTTTGTGTTGTTACTTGGGGAAGAAATCAAATACCTATTGGATTTTTCTCATGGAAATTTTAGAGAATTTTTTTATTGAAATGAACCCCCTTTGTGGATCGAACTAGGGACCTTCCACATAGGAGAGGAAATTGATACTAACCGGGCTAAGCTCAAATGGTAAATTTAGAGAATATTGGAAATGGAAGATATGAAGATGGAGGCATCAGTAACGGCAACGACAATGCAGATGACATAAAGTAGATAACATTACAGTAACAATGAAGATAACGAAGTTGGTTTTGATGTGGAGACGACAAAGGTGATGGGAACAGTAATTTTGATTGAGGACACATAAGAAAAGAAATAGATATAAATAAGAACAAATATTCTTTTGAAAATGATACCCTTTTAGGTTATGTTAAAGAAAGAATGTTATAAAGCAATTTTCTTTTTCTTTTTCTCCAAACTAGATTCTTATGGATTGGAGACGTGATGCTAACGAAAATAATGTACTTCAGCAAATATTATTTGTTTGTCTACTCTAAATGAATAAGAGGAAAAGAGGCCTGCGAACAGGCCCAAGCGAACTCCCTCAGAATTTGACTGGGAGACGGGTCACACATACCTGACCTGAGCATTCTGTTTTACCTCTATTTGCCGGGAGATTCATCCTTTCCGGGCCCCCTAACTCAATGCATAAATAATCAAAGAGGACTTGGCATTTACTATTTTCTCCATTAATTCTTTCATAAGAGCATCTTTGGTAATTGGAAAATAGAGAGTAAATTGAGAAATTGATACCTTTTCTTATTTTTGTGGATTAAAAAAGAATACTTAAAAAAGAAACTGTGATGGAAGCGATGAAGAAGTCCCAAAAAAATTATTCTATTATTTCCACTTATTTACTTTAACAAGAATTAATACATCAATTTCTCCCTTTTCCCATTTCAATTTCCTAATTTCCTTTTATTTTCCAATCACCAATGGTTCCCTAACTACATTAATGGGATCGGGTTGTTCTTTTTGTAAGCCTTTTTATTTTTTGGAACCGTAAGCCTAACCTCTGCACACAACCCACGTACGCACACAACACACACAAGCACACATGGGACCCATGAATTTGTCCCGAAAATATTAAATTGTGGCAATTTCCCCATCTAGTATCAAACTCCGCGAGGAGGAAGGCGTCTTACCGGCTGAATTATTGCTCCAGCGTTCTTTTTGCGAGTGTTAGAACAATTAATTTGGATGAAGTTTCATGAATGTCACATGCCTAATCCTCCTAATATACTAAAATGACAAATTGAATGTTGGCTTGGATGAATTTTCTTGAAAAAGAAAATAAAAGAATCGCCAATTCCACTTAAATATGACACCCTGGCCAATTCCACGTAAGAAGATGGGAACAAATTCAGAAGCTGGTCATTAAAATATAGATATATTGCATTTTTTATGACAAATTCCGCAACCTTTTTTGACTCTTACAATTTCTGAGTACAAATATTTTAAGCAAACTAAATAAGGAAAATTGCCGAGAAAAACCTTTGACAAACATTTCCGCAGTCAAAGAACCCCCTTGGATGCAATATCTGTATAGTTTCTTGCAATATCTAGTTTGCAGGAAACTATATAGATATTACAGCCAGGGGGTTTTGACAGCGGAAAAGTTTTTCAGGTGTTTTTTGACAAGGTTCTTTGGCTCAGGTTTTTTTTGACTAGCTTGTACGTATAAGACCTGCTCCTTATTGGAGTCGTGCAACTTAATTTGATCACATTTTTTAATGCTTTAGAACAAATTTATTTAGACTGAAATGAATCACCCATTTTGACCAAAGCAAATGCATGGATGGATTCTAAGTCAGCAAGTGTGAAGTGGTGGAAAAAGTTGTATTTTATTCTCTGCAAGTTCATTTTGGAGATGGAAACTTTGTAATTTTAATGTTAGTAAATTGTTGAAACCTTCTTGTATTTTGTATATTTTGCAGCAACTTTTAGTTATTGACATGTAAACTGTGCAAATATCCTCCAGTTGAGATGATGTCTTGAAAAATTATAGAACACCAAAGTTAATTGAAGAATCTTATAAATAGAAGACTTTAACGAATATCATTCATATTGCCTAATCCTTGTCAATTAGGTATCTTATTTCTCTCTCTCATGTAATCTCTAATTTGTTCTTACAATTAAATTTTATAGAACACCATCCATTTTTCCGAAGTTTTCGAAATAACAACTTAAATGTTAAAAAAAGCCTTGAACCATTCCTATATGGTATTTTCCTCAAAAATTGAAAGATAAGTTTGTAAAAGAAAAGGCCGTATTTTGTTTATTTTGGAGTTTTTCAGTCCAAGGGTAACCCATTTTGATGTCATTTAGTCCACTTGAGCCTTGCTAACAATTTAATTAAGACATCGTTGCCAGCTTAAAGGGAGTTTCATGCTATTTTTAAAGTTTATTGATGTCATTTCAAAAACTTCAAATGTGGATCTTCTTATAAAACGAGGATCTAGAGCATACAACGTGATATAGAGCTACAATTGTAAAACATATGATATCATCCTATTGATTCATTATTCTCTGTCATTTTATCTTTTTCCATTCTAATTTAATCGATCTTAAATTATATTTACAAATTAAACATATACATGGATCAATGAGCGATGCGATGCCATATGTCATGCCACCGTAAGAAATCCTATAGTGGCAACTTATAAATCATTTTCTCTCTTTTTCTTTTTTTCCCTCTAAAAACGAAGTAAACCCATCACCCACAAAAGCAAGGAGCATTTAAAAAACACCCACAAGATCACATAAGTTTTTTAAATGAAATTTTTTTTGGGGTTGCTCCTCATGGAAAATGACCAAAAGATGTATCATATGTTGACCAACTTAAAAATACACTACTTTGCGTACACTCTCTCGAGAGTATATTCAACTATACTTTATTCCCTTTATTTAATAATACAAGGCTAGTCCAAAAAATTGATAATATCAAGTAATAATACAGCTAAATCTAAGAATTGTGAGATGCATATTTCACCTGTATGTGACCAAATTTCACCAAAAAAAACAAAGACATGGAAAATGGGAGGAAGGGGAGGTGGGTCCCACCAATCCCATTCGCCATTTTTTTTTGTCACATTGTTTTTTCACTTGCTATTTAATCCCACACTTAGAGAGAGAAAAAATTCCATTGCCAATGTATTTTGAAAGTTGAAACCTCATCCTCTTTTTCTCCTCACCTTTTCTCTTAAATGCTTACTTTTATTATTTTTTAACCCTTTAATTTATTGGTGTAGGAAGTTTCTCTTGAATTCAGGCTTCAAATTTGTATAAGGAGCAAGTTTACCTTCACAAAAAAATATTAGATTTCTCTTTCTCTTTCTTTTTGTTGTTTGTTGAGAAGTGAAGGGAAAAAAGTTGGTGATTGAGAATGATGCATGATTCACATTACCCTGAATTTGTAGAGGTTGATCCCACTGGAAGATATGGAAGGGTGATTCTCAAATCTTTTTTTATTTGATAATCTCTTCAATTTTATTTTTGGCTCAATTTCTTATTTTTAATGAATTTTTTTCCAGTATAATGAGGTCCTTGGCAAAGGTGCTTCAAAGACAGTGTAAGCAACAATTCCAACAAAATACTGCTTTTTTCTAAAAAATTTCAATTTTAAAAAAAAATTTAAATATGGGTTTTTTTCTTTCCCAAAATTCAGTTACAGGGCATTTGATGAGTATGAAGGGATAGAAGTGGCATGGAACCAAGTGAAGCTCTATGATTTCCTTCAAAGCCCAGATGATTTAGAGAGATTATATTGTGAGATTCATCTATTAAAAACCTTGAAGCACAAAAATATCATGAAGTTTTATGCCTCATGGGTTGATATCTCAAAGAGGAACATCAATTTTGTCACTGAGATGTTCACCTCTGGCACACTAAGGCAGTAAGTGGATCATATCATCTTTCCAATTCTTCATTCAAAATCGAATTTTCTGAAAAATACCAGTTACCAATGAGCAATAGCTTAGTTGGTATGGCTCATCCTCTTCCGCGGGAGTGCGGGGTTTGAACCCCACGAGGCGAAGTGGCCAGAAATTAATATTTTCGGGGCAAATTCATGGGTCCCCTGGTGTGCGTTTGTGCATGTGTCATTGTGTGTGGTGTGTGTTTGGGTGAGGCTTACGGGCCAGTTCGAAAAAAATATGTAACATACTACTTACCCAATTTTGTTATTGATATATTTTTGCTTCAATTTTATCTAGATATAGGCAAATGCACAAAAGGGTTCATATTAGAGCAGTGAAGCATTGGTGCAGGCAAATCTTGACAGGACTCCTCTATCTCCATAGCCATAATCCCCCAATTATCCATAGAGATCTCAAATGTGATAATATTTTCATTAATGGGAATCAAGGGGAGGTCAAGATTGGCGATCTGGGGCTCGCGGCGATTCTTCGGAAATCGCATGCCGTTCATTGTGTAGGTAAGCCATACAATTTCCATGCCGTTTTCTGTCGAAAACATAAGGTTTTGAAGAGGCTTCGTTTGAAGTTATGAATAATTGTTTTAATCTTATTATAGGCACGCCGGAGTTTATGGCTCCTGAAGTATATGAAGAAGAATACAATGAATTAGTCGACATATATTCCTTCGGTATGTGCGTGTTGGAGATGGTTACTTTCCAATATCCGTATAGTGAATGCACCCATCCTGCCCAGATATACAAGAAAGTGATCTCTGTAAGTGCTTTGGTTATTCCATTTATTTATTTATTTTGTATAGCCTGTAAGCATTTGGGGGGTGGGGGGTGGGGGGAGGATGGACCCGTTGAAAATTTCTCCACATATTTGATCGAAAATTTCTCCACATAAGTGGGGGGTTTCAAACCAAGACCTCCCACTAGTGGGGAAGTGTGTTTGCCGCTCGGGCCAAGGCTCTTTGGTGGTTATTTGATTTTTGGTCTAATTTCATGTAACACCTTCATGTACATCGTGTATAGCACTCCGGGTAAATTTCACTAAAATACTCATAACTATATCTGTCTTTCACTAAACCATCTTGAAATTTTTATTAATACACTAAGATCTCTTACGTACTACATTTGAGGCTATTTAGGTGAGAAAACTCTCACACCAAGTATAAGGGATTTTAATGTAAAAAGAAACTTTATGGTAGTTTAGCAAAAAATAGCTATACAAAGTATAGTCTAGCGAAAATCACCCCTAGCACTTATAACCTGTCATATGGTTTATTAGCACAAATGTTTCTCGGAGTCTGAATATGACTTGAAGAAGAAATTTGATCAGGCCGTTGAGTAACTCCATGATGTTGTGCGCTAATAAACTAGTTGAGTGGTGATAAATGCCGGAGCGGTTAAAGACTTGAAATTTTTAGCTAATTTGTTGGTTTTGGTGGTTGTAAAGTTGCAATACTTTCCTTATCGAATTTTCTCTTGTAGGGGGCAAAACCGGATGCATTGTACAGAGTGAAGGATCCTGAGGTGAGGCGATTCATCGAGAAATGCCTTGTCACGGTCTCTGAGAGACTCTCGGCTAGAGAGCTCTTAATGGACCCATTTCTCCAAAACGATGAGCTCAGCTCAGGTTCGTTCGAAGCACAGATTATTGATATCGGGCCTATTTCAAGACAACCTTCTTTATATAGTTCAGATCATACTAGTGGCTGCTTGATTGCCGATGGATTTGAAGATCATGATTATGAAGCAGAGATGGAGAAAGACTGGGATGAGAATTCTGCCGGTATCGAGTCGCATGGTATCGATCTTTTTGATGGCCATGAGGATGATGATGAGCACATGGCAAATGTGGATATTTCGATCAAGGGAAGAAAGGGAGAAGACGGCGGTATCTTTATTAGGCTTCGGATTGGCGATCAAGAAGGTGAGATTTATTTCAGGTTTCATTATATATTCTTATGTTGCTATAAATTTTATTGCAATATAGGCAAAAGAAATACTTTTTGTTAAGAGAATAATGGAGAAAAGATGCCATAGGAGCGAATTTTCTCCTATGGCGTCGAAAAAATACCCTCTTCCTAGTTTTTTCCGACGATCGGCACCCACCATCTTCATCGTCATCATCTCAGATGTGGATACACCAAATTTCATGTGATTCTACAACTTTTTCACCGTTGATTTAGCAATGTAAAAAGTTCTATTGTCGGTAAACCGTTAATTTTGAACCCACTAAATCAACGGTGAAAAAGTTGTAGAATCATATGAAATTTGGTATACCCACATCTTAGATGATGACGATGAAGATGGTGGATGCCGATCGTCGGAAAAAACTAGGGAGGGGGTGTTTTTTCGACGCCATAGGAGGAATTCCCCTCCTATGGCCTCTTTCCTCCATTAATCTCTTTTGTTAAATAGGAAATATATTTTCATATTTTAACACGCTCTCACGGGGCATCATGTAGGTTTTTGCTTCCTTTTTTAAAAACTAATACGATTTAAATAGGTTTGTTCTGATACCAACTTAATTGTCCTGTTACACCAAAACTCAACTTGCTTTATTTGTGTATGCAGGGCATGTACGAAATATCTATTTCCCATTTGACATCGAAGCTGACACTGCACTCGGAGTCGCAGCAGAAATGATCGACGAACTGGATATAACCGATCACGAAGTGACAAGAATAGCCGAAATGATCGATGGCGAGGTTGCTGCTTTAGTACCCAAATGGAATACTCAAACTAAAGATTATCCAATTGCATCATGCTCGCAAAATTGCGATGCAAGTTCTTCATCGTGTGATTCGCATATCGAAAACTGCGAAATGCACGGCCGGTTTGAAGAGAGAACATACAATGAATCGCAAAAGGACGCCATCAAATCTTTAGATGAAGAGAAGAGCTCTGAAACGAATTTGGATAAGTTTGAGAATAAAATTCCTCGATACCCGAAATCAATGAATAGGATGAGGTCTATAAGTTTGAGGGATCGGGCTTTAGGGAGTAGGAAAGTTCATATAGAAGCCATTGTCGAGGATGGTGAATCTGAAGTTCCGAAACAAATGACGTCTTTTCATTTGGTGAGAAACTTCTCGTTTCGACGCCCGGATGTTGATAATGATGAGGATACACAAAAGGGACGGGATCTAGAGACTAGGAATCCTGATATTGCATTGGAAAATATCTTTGCAGCAAAAGGTTGCAACATTGGTGATTCTTGGCCAAATTCTCTTCCAAGGGCTAGGTCTCTATGCATTTAGATGATTCTCATGCATGAAACTTGTTTATTCATAGAGAAAATTCTACAATATGGGGAAAAATGGGAGAAATTTTCGCCGGTCTGCTCACAAACTAAAGATAATGTGGCTACTCGTCGATAGTTTATTTTTCCCTTCTAGAAATTTGAATAAAGGTCATGTATACATGGTTTTCATTTTCCATAAAATCCTTGATGAGATTAGCAATTAGAGATGTACATTTATTTCACTACAGGAAAATTGATACATATATCATTATCTGAAGAATAAGTTGGCGTTTAATTTTGTTTCAAATCAATTCTATGTTGGATTTTATTTTTGAGCTGAAATATATCACCGAGCAAGTTTTTCAGCTGACAAAAAACCCTGGTCTCAAAGCAGTTGTCAAAAAAAACCCCGGAAAATTTTCATTCACTATCTATATAGTTGCATGCTATAACTAAATAGCTTATACATAGCGCTGGTAATTGTATATATATTGCGTGCAACTATACAGATAAACAGGGATTTTTTCGACAACTGAGCTTTTCAGGTGGTTTTTGACCAGTGATTCTCGGCCAGGGTTTTTTTCAAACGGGAAACCTGCTTGGGGGATTTTGACAATTTTTCCAAGAAAAGAGGCAGAGATCAGGGATTAAAATGTCATTTAAAAGTGGATGAATGAGGAATTGATTGACATAGATTATATTATCTTGTAAGTGTTGTGATGAGCCTTATCCTTTCTAAGTTGAAAGTGAAATAATTTGAAAGGGAGTAGTATTATTTTTGAGGTGATTGAAATTTAGCCAACTTTCTTTGTTAGAAGAATAAAGAGGAAATGTGAAGGAAATAAAACCCCAATTACTAACTCTTGATTCTATTTAGCCAACTTTTTCTTCAAGGCCAAACCCTTTTGCATTGTAATTAGGCAACTTAAGCTTTAATAAAAGGGACAAATTAACCCACTGAAATTAAATAGAAAGTGATGGCTCTTATGACCAATTTATGGTGCTCATATTTGCCAAATGAAGTGTATGTATTTAATTGATGTAGGTCAATTTTTGTGGATTGTTAGTATTTTAATTCAGTTTGAAATACAGGTAACTTGTCTAATTATTGCTCCTTTCTCACATATTTGTACTGGATTTCTGACAACTTATTTTGAATGTTGAAATCTCCTTAATTAGAAACATTGAACCCTTTTATATTCTTCATTTGGAGTATGTCATTTTACTCTTGGCTATATTTGTAAGTTAGAGTTAAACATAATTCGATATAACAAATATATCAACGCTTCCTTCTATTTGGAGATGATTGATGGTATATCATGAAATATTTCTATGTGCCCCCACTCATACGGCTCCTTATCTACAAGCGTATTGAAGGCCCACGAAAAGAAAAAGCCTAAGAATTGGGAAGAACCCGAACTAGAATGCTTGAGACCCGCATGGGCCCAAGCACAGAACCCGAAACAACGGTCCGGATCTTCCTGTCGTATCACAGCGAACCCTATATAAACCCTCATTACTTGAGGCCAAAGGTATGCACCCATCTCCCATCTAAAAAACCCTAATCTCATATTAAACGGCTACTAACTTTAACAGAGGAGGAGGACCCCAGAGAGAATCTCTGGACGTTCTTTGTCTTGTAGGTTGAAGATTCGGAGTCGTAGCCTTACCGAAGCAACCCCAACTACAAATTCATTGGTGCACACAAGCTAAGCTACAAATTGTGCCGCATCAATTGACATCAGTTCGACTACGGGTCGTAAACCTTTGTCAGATATCACTAGAGTTTTGCTTTATAACGGACCCCATTTATCTCCATATATCATATCTTATCGATCATATATTAATAAAGGCTAAATTGCAACTCTTTCTGTTTAGCAACAACTCTCTGCGTAGAAAGGTTTTAGTATGCTTTTCTTATTGATAGATGTTAATGTTCTTACGTTTTCTGCATCCATGATGGTTATATGTAGTAAAAATCAAAAGTAAATTATGATGACAGGTTATGGAAAATGAAGATAAGCAGGTGTCGAGAATCTATAGCTTTCAGAATTAATTACAAGAAAGAAAGAGATATCCTGCGCTATGGGCCCGGCGGTTTGACATAAAAACCCCATGGAAATATCAGAAGTAAGATGTTTGGAAGCCGTTTTCGATATTTCAAGTTTTTGGTTTAACGAAAGACATGATTAGAAGTTACTTTCAAATGATGACATGGATCAGTAACGACGTGGTTAATTCCAAAAAACTTTTCTCTTTATATTGAAGAGTTGGTTAGGAAGAAAGCACGGAAGACAGGTGAAGGTGCGCGGTGCTAGGGTCACAACATTTGCGAACTGCGGCGGAAATATAGAACGAAAAAATTCTAAATATATCACCGAACACAATACCCAAAATTATCCAAATACAACCGGTTGCAAAAAGATCAAGAGGTCTAAACTACAAGTTTAGAGAGGCTACAATTTTTGTAGCATGTTCACTCTCTAGTGGAAGACCCAAGCAAAACTTCATGGTGTTTGAGATCGAGCTTGATCGCTGACCGTCTCGTCGAAAATGATCCACGTTGAAAGCAACCCATCCAAACTCCCATTTCACACTAGAACATTTTTATGTGAAGCAACTAACTCTAACAAATTGCTTATGACTAGAGGTAGAAGATGATGTGAAGAAAACCTTTTCTTTTCTTTCTCTTTCTCTTTTCCTTTTTATTTTCCTCTCTTGGAAAAATAGCTGAGGGGGAAGATGATGACGAGAAGAGACTCTTCTTTCATTTCCTTAAAAGTTGTTGAGAATGAGAATCGATCCCATTCTCTTCATCCTCTCTTTTCTCTTTCATCCACTTGTCCAAATAAAGAGAGTGGGTTTCATGTGGCCCCCACCTCTTTCACATGCCATCGCATGGCATAAAAGACAAGTGTGTATTTGTATCCTTATACATATACACTTCATAAATAAAGAGGATGAGAGAGAGAGAGAGAGGGTATATGTATCATATACATATAAATGAGAAAGTGTGAATAAATGTCACGTCCTGTTTTTCAAAAGACGGGAGCAGGTTCGTGATGAGGCCCGCGACGTATTTATTTCGAGAAGGTTATTTTCCGAAACAAATGCGCTAAGCGTAAAATAAGCAGTATAAAAAGACAAGAATAGACAAGTGATATAAAATCCAACAACGAAATATTTACATTCAAAAAATTTACAAGGTTTACACTGATATCAAGTACAATAACAAAGAGCCTTAAATATGAGGCGTACAAGAAAAGTAAAGTGCAGAAAGAATGTAGGTAGACCTTGAGCATTTTACTAGGATTTTAAAACAACCACAAATTGGATTTAAAAAATTCCAGAGAACTCAAGTTTACAAATTAGGAATATTAGCTAAACAATTGAACTTGCAAGCTAAACTATAAGAGTTTCCAGACAAGGTAGAGAACATACAACCTTTGTAGCATTTCATATGTTTCATTTTGTGTTGGACTTTAGCTAGGCTCCTAAGAAGTGTGCACAAACTTGGTGAAGACCCCCCTTTATCATAAATGATCCAATTGAGGAAATTCTTCTCTATCTTCATCTCCATGCATTCCTATGCTTCAAGCGATAGTGAAGAAACTACCAATACAAGCTTGCTGGTTTTATGGTGTCAGGGATATAGCAAATCACTCTATATTTTATCTCACCATCTAATTTCCTTTTGAATTCTCTTTATGAATTAGTGGAGAAAGAAGAAGAAGAGTATTATCAAAGAGATGAGAAAAAAATTAGTTATGAATAAATCCTTAACCATTTAGAAAATGGTTGCCAACTTTTAACATAACACAAATAAATCCCAGCAATATGATCTCATCTCATCTCCAAGGGTCAACTTCCTTCTCTTCCTTTCACTTGTCACCATGAAGAGAGTGAGCATGCGTGTGCTACTCCTATAGAACAATTTAAATGTGATCATATATATATATATAAATATAATAATGTAACATAATATATATATTTATATATAATTTCCATATGTATTATAAATACATGTATGAGACATAAATAAATAGTGACAATATACTAGTAAATATATATAGCCAATACATGTATCAATATATTAAATCGGCACTTGATTTAATATCTGTATTTCAAAAAGACCGGCTAGTATATCCACATGTCCGATTTCCGTCAGTGTATCACTACATTGGTTTTAATCGAACCTTGGTAAGCATCATCATATCGCTAGAGTCGAAAAAACCTGTGTGTGGGACTATAAAGACTCGACAATACGTCGGCAACCACAAGTACGTAAGCGGCACTAGCTGTACATAACGGCTACCACGGTATTGAACGAAAGGAAGATCGACAAGCAAGCCCGTCCAAACCCCTACCGAGCCTATAAATGACAGTCTTTGTACAGTCCGGTCTGTTCGTCAAAAAGTATCGCATAACGGGTCTAAGGGGTTGGTAAACGTCAAACTCCTAATAACCCGATAAGTCGTGTCGGTGTCAAGTTCATTACCTACTGAGAAACTACTGATTTTGCAATCAGTAAATCCTATCCACTATGGACAGAGATTTATGGTGATAGCCGACTGAACACAGCGCGACATTTACCCCAATACCAGAAGAGACGAATCCCCAACAATCCGCTCACTGCCTCCATATGTCTCAGGACAGTACCCAACTAAAACCTGTTTGCACAACTAAATAGAGCCGTGGTAGGGTAGTAATCAGAGCACAATGGGAACTCACACGAGACAAATGACGATCTCAGGTCGACGGACTAACCTGTACTCATGTCACAAGAGAAATGTTGCCTGACGATAAGTAAAATACTATCCACAATGTTCTCGGCGAGTTCGTCCAGTGTAACTCATAACCCAATGAGCACTTATATACAATCTTTGGTGACCGACTCACACTAATGGCTGTGAGACCGGTCATCGCCCCTCGTCAGGGTCAAGAAACGTATACACTAGTCTACTTTGAAATATCAATGCCCGGTCTCGATATTCCCATGACCAGGAATATTTAAGGATGTGCATATTGACTGTTGGATATATATGCCCTAGAGGCCTTCATTGTATAGGATGCTAGGGATATATATGTACATGACAATCTTGCTTGATATGATAGTACGCTATTTGGTTTGTCTTTATCTTAACATGTGATATATTTTACTTTGTATTTCGTATATTGTATACATGTTGATAAAGCCCGTAGGGTGTTTGCCTGACTACCGGCGTTGTGATGGCAGTCATACTTGTGGGAGCTGGATGGTCAATAGGTACATCCTTAAATATCCCTAGTCGCAGGAGTATCGAGACAGGGCATCGATACTCCAGAGTAGACTAGTGTATACATATCTAGTCCCTGACGAGGGGCGATGGATTGGTCCCGCAGCCATTGGTGATGTGCACCTAAGATTGTATACAGATGCTCACTGGGTGTGAGTATACCGGACATGACTCGCCGAGAACTGACTAGATGGTATTATACCTAGCGTCAGATAGCAGTTCTCAGGTGACATGTGTGCAGATAGTCTGTCGACTTAAGGTCGTCATTTGTCTCGTGTGAGTTCCCACTGTGCTTTGATTACTATCCTACCACGGCTCAAAGGAGTCGTGCAAACAGGTTTTAGTTGGGTACAGTCCCAAGCCACATGGAGGCAGTGAACGACTGTTAGGGATTCGTCTCTCCCGGTATAGGGAGTCGATATCGCACTGTGATCGGTTGGTCATTACCATAAGTCCCCGGCCAGGGATGATTGAGAATTACTGGTGGACTGACCAGTAGATTCTCGGATGGTTTTAAGCCACACCGGCATGACTTGTATGGTTATTAGGGGTCTGACGTTCACCACCTCCCTAGACCATACATGCGATACTCTCAGACGAACAGACCGGACTGTACGGATATTGTCACGGACAGGCTCAGTAGGGGCTACGGACGAGTTCGCTCGTCGGCCTCCTTTTCGACACGTACCTGGGTTGCCGTTACGTACAACTAGTGCCACTGACGGACTTGTGGTTAAACCCACTGCCAGCGTACTGTCGAGTCTTTAGAGTCCCACACAGAGGGTTTCCCTGGATCAGGCGAGACGATGTAGACGCCGTATGGTCTTACGGCAGGGTTTCGATCACATTCGTGTACTGGCTACTCAAATGACGTTCGGACAGATAATACTAGTGGGCTTTGGTTTAAACCGGATCCTAGTATTGTAGTATTGGATTATACTGATCTCAGTGTATCCGTATTTTTCGGAATACGGATACGGGTATGGAAATACAGAAAAAGGGCATTCTTGTAATTTCACAAGGATGGGCTTCTAGAAGGAGATACCTCATTATTGTTTTATTCTTTTTTCATAAAGGATTAATGAGGTGGAAATGAGGAGATTTTTAAGGCATGGGTTGAAAGCATGGCTAAGTATTTGTTTATTCACTTTGGAGCTACTATTCAAGTAAGGTTGTAATTTGTGAGATTATTTAATTCCATGGATGAATTATTGCCTCAATATTTAGCCATTCTCTCTTCTCATTTCTATTATGATTATCACAAAAGCTTTCTCTCTCCTAGGTTTCTTCTCTCCTTCTTCCTCAAGCTCATACACTTGCATGTGTTGCAAAACAATGGGCTTTGAGATCAACTAGTCCAATACACATTCTCTCTACATCTACTTAGTCATCTTCCCTAGCAAGCAAGATCACTAAGTTATCTCATGGAGGTTGGAGCTTGACCATAGGCCCTCGGGTGGATCCATCTTCGACACAAAGGAGACCGGCTACCGAACTTTTCAAAGACCTAGAATAAGCAAAAGAAAGGAGATCAAGAGGAAGCTTGAACCAAGAAGCAAGGAGCCATTTGAAGACCCGAAGGACTAGGAACGAGGGTATAACTCTTGAACATAGTAGTTAGCTCTCTCTCTTAGTACAATTTTGTTAGCTAAGCTTTAATAAAGATCCTTAAAGTGGAATAAGTCTATGTTGCAAAGCTAAAACAAGTTTCTTTTTCTAGTGAGAAAACCGGTTTTAAAGTATTCCGCCTCCCCGCGAGCCATGAGGTGTGCTACATAGACTTACACTGGTATCAGAGCCATGTTAAACCTTAACTAACTTGTTAGCAAAGTGTTAGAAATTCGATCGCCGGAAAAATCCCGAAATCACATCCGAAAATGCATGTTTCTGTCGATTTTGAAATCTGGTCTTAAAATTTTTTCAGAAGGCTTAAAAATACATGCAGGGTTTTTTAAGAACACAGAAGAAATTTGGGCTCATGAATCAGTCAGACCACCGCGGAACCGCGGCAGAACCTACCGTTCTGCCGCCGATCCGCGGCCGAGTCGACTCCGATTCGGTCCAAATTTTTTCTGTTATTCTTATTTTCAGGATTTGTGATTTTTGGGATATTTTTCTTCTGCCCAGATATTTTGTGTACTGTATTGGACTATGGGTAGATTCAAATTTGCTTAATCGATCGAAATTCTAATTGCTTTAGCTAATCGGTTCTTCTGTAATGTTATATATGTTTTGAAACGTCCGCTAATCGCTATACGATGATTAGTGGGGGTTGCACATATTTGTGTTGATTGGTTTGTGTATATGAATCTTATTGGATCGTCGATGATGAATAGCCAGTGGGGATGTGAGATGAGTGTTTTCTTTTCTTTCATTCAATGTAATTTGTAAAATTGATGTAATATTATTTTTGCAGGGCACATCCGGGTTGAGGTTATAGCCACCGTTGTATTATTTCTTTTACTGTTTTTGCTCCTAGGATAGATCCAAGGTGGGGTGCATAAACTATCGGGTACTTTGAAGTGCTAAGTGGCCTACTCACGTTGTTGAGGGAGACTGCTTCACTTCTGGTACTTGGCGGGTAGTTTGCCGCACCCGTAGGGGTCTAGGGTGGGGTTTTGGCTATTCATCATGACCGTGGAACCCGTCCTTCGTTATGGGCTTAAACGAAGTGCGGAATTCCTAGTATATCCAATATATTCATCTGTGATCTGGAATGCCTATTATTGCGTGCGACAAATGGATATATCTATATATGATATTTATTAGGCGTTGCTTATGTTTTACATCCACGCTAGTCCATCCCCCGCTCTGTCGTTAGTTAAGTAACCTAACGGATGATGACGGGGCCTAGTGGCGAATGCGGATGGCATAAGCATACGTTGTATTTTCGTTGTTTTCTGCAATGGTAGGATTAAATGACGGGACAACATTAATTCATTAATGCAAAGAAAATAAACCTAAACTAAATCGTTGGAACAATTTGAAGACCACTCGGTTTTCAAATTTTAAATGCGGAGCTTAAACCACTCCTTTTAAAAATCTATCATGGTTCCTTCGATCATATCAAGTTCACTACGTTAACGGTTTCTCCAAAAACTAGCCGTAACCCTCCGTCGTTTCAAATAAACAGCACATCGTATTCATGCTATGTTTGTTGGCCTACGTCAAGGCATAGTGTATGGTAGCAATGTGTTGCTTATTTATTGCACAGTAGATGCATTAGTTTAGGACAGTCGTACAACCTTGTTGGCCTACATCAAGGGCGAGTACGGATTGATCTAAATTAATCAGGATAACGAAGGGTAGAACTTGACTTGCATCTTATGATTTGTTGGCCTACGTCAAAGTCATAAGAGCATGGGGTAAAATTCACATCGGGAGTTTCAAACATAAATGAAACTTGCAGATTTAGCATACCTTCTGGAGTGTGGTGATTAGAGTGGCTTCCATCTAGGGAATCATACGATGATAGTTGGCTCCCGATCCCACTGATGAGTAGGATTACTCTCGGGAGATTTTCTCACTTAACAATCAATGTTATAAACCAAGTAGGTGTCTAGAAAGGTGTTAGTGGGGCTACGCCTCCAGGGAAAAGAGGTTATATAATTAAGAAACTTCACGAAAGCGTTGGAAAACCTCCCTCGAAGTACCAACACTGGCCTGGCTGAAAGGTTAAGCAAGTATTGTGACGTGCGATTAATCCTGACTAATTCTTCTTTTAGGGTTTGAAGAAAGATTTAAGGAAACAGTGGGAGTCATCCTGTTTAGATAAACTAATAAACCAATCTAAACTTGCAAGAGCATATGCTGAGTGTTTCTTTTCTCTCTCTCTGGCAGCTACCATGACAGGACTAAAACTATTACTTGAAAAGAATACACTGACCGAGCCAAACTATAAAGATTGGCTAAGGGACGTCAACATTGCACTGACTTATGACAAAGTTTTATATGTTACCACCGCTGTTCCTCCCCCTATCCTAGGACCAGATTCCTTAGTTGCGGATAAGGAGGTCCGCAAAACTTGGGATCTAGACTGCGAGAGAGCTAAGTGTATCGTGCTGGCGTCCATGAACAATGAACTCCAGAAACAACACGAAAGTATGGGTATTATATCCATCTTTCCCCATTGCAAGGAACTGTATGGAGAGCACTCCCGTATCGCAAGGTACGAGACCTCGAGGAAACTATTCCAGATGAGGTTAGCTCCAGGATCACCTGTAGGAGAGCACGTCCTGCAAATGATCGGCCTCATTGAGGAACTCGCAAACCTGGGATGCATGCTAGAGAATGAGTTGTACATCGACTTGATTTTGCAGTCCCTTCCCCACACATTCTCTCAGTTTGTGCTGAACTTCAACATGCACGAAATGGAAGCTGATCTTCTAAAACTCCTCAACATGTTGAGGGTAGCAGAGACCTCCTTGAAAAAGGAGTAGACCCCCGTTCTGTATATTGTCCAATCATCCTCTTCTAATTCCAAAGCGAAAACTAAGGGGAAAAAGAAGATGAAAGCCACCAAACTGAAAGGCGGGGTCAAGAAGGTGCAGGGAACGAACAAGGCAGGGAGAGTGAAGGCGGATAAGAATGAATGCTATTATTGTCACAAGCAGGGGCACTGGAAGAAGGATTGCATGGCTTTCAAAGCCAAGGACACGAAGCAAGCTACTGCTTCTGCTTCATGTGTGTTTGTAATCGAAAACTGACTTTCAGTAAACTCTACATCAAGGGTACTTGATACCTGTTCTGGTTCTCACATCTGTAATTCTTTGCAGGCTCTGAGAAACCGTAGAGCACTGAAGGCAGGTGATATGACCCTCCGGGTGGGCAATGGAACGAACTTAGATGCTGTTGCAGTAGGGGAATATCACCTGGGGTTGACTAGTGGGCACATTTTGGTGTTGTACAGCTGTTTTTGTATTCCCAGTATGCTGTGTAATAGTATATCAGTATCTTTGTTATCTAATGAAGGATATAATTTTGAACTTGAAAGAAATGTCATGAACATTTTCCTAAATCAAGAAATGATTGGGTTTGGCACACTGGAAAATGACATATACATACTTAATCAACCTCAAGTTTTCAATATTCAATTCACGCTTAAAAGGAAGGCTTCAGATTCAAACCAAGCCTTCCTATGGCATTGTAGACTTGGTCATATAAATGAAACAAGGTTGACTAAGTTACATAAAGATGGATATTTAGATCCGTTTGAATATTCATCGTATGCAACTTGTCAATCATGTATCAAAGGAAAGATGACCAAATCTCCGTTCATCGGACACGGAGAAAGATCCACGGAACTCTTGGGACTTGTACACAGCGATGTATGTGGTCCAATGTCTACACATGCACGAAACGGTCACTCCTACTTCATCACTTTTACTGATGATTTCTCGAGGTATGGACATGTGTTTTTAATGAAGCGTAAATCCGAGGCCTTCGAGAAATTTAAGGAGTATAAAAATGAAGTGGAGAAACAGACTGGTAAAAGCATTAAGACACTTTGATCTGATCGAGGTGGAGAATACTTAAGTACCAGTTTCCTTGAATGCTTAAAAGAGAATGGAATTCTCTCTCAGCTTACTCCACCGTATACACCTCAGCATAATGGTGTATCAGAAAGGAGGAATCGCACGCTACTGGACATGGTGTGTTCAATGATGAGTAGTGTTGAGTTGCCACTTTCCTTCTGGGGTTTTGCGCTAGAATCAGCTGCATACCTATTGAATAGAGTTTCGACTAAGTCTGTGCCTACCACTCCATATGAAATATGGAGCGGGAAGAGACCATGTCTCAAGTATATCAAGATATGGGGGTGTCCGGCATTTATTAAAAAGCATAATCCGGACAAGCTCGAGGCACGATCGGTTTTGTGTAAGTTTGTGGGATACCCCAAGCATTCAAGAGGATATATTGTCTACCACACTGAAAAACAAAAGGTGTTTGTCGCTCTCCACATTGTCTTCTTAGAGAGCGAATTTCTTGCAAAAGAAATTAGTGGGACCGCGGTAGAGCTGGAAGAAATTCCAGAACCTCAAACTACTGCCGAGGACTTAGTAGAACCTCAGGTTTCAATAGAGCCCGACGAACCAACGCCGCTCCGCAGATCTGGTAGGCTTTCTCATCCTCCTGAAAGATACTATGGGTTTCTTATAGATGGGGATCGAGAGGATTGCATCATCGATGATGATGAGCCTACTAATTTCAGCAGGCTATCACGAGTAAAGACTCGGTGAAGTGGCTGGATGCTATGAGATCCGAAATGGAATCCATGTACACCAATAAAGTATGGACTTTAGATGTTGCTCCTCCTGGGGTGAAACCAGTTGGATGCAAATGGATCTTCAAAAAGAAGATTGGTGCATTTTGACAAGTGAAAACTACAAAGCTAGACTCGTTGCAAAAGGTTTTCGTCAAAGACCAGGATTGGAATATGATGAAACCTTTTCCCCAGTAGCTATGCTTAAATCCATTCGGATCCTGCTTGCCATTGCTGCCTTCCATGACTATGAAATCTGGCAGATGGACGTAAAAACAGCTTTTCTAAATGGACATTTAGAAAAAAGTGTTTACATGGATCAACCAGAAGGTTTCTTAGACAGTGGGAGCAGCGGAAAGGTGTGCAAGTTGCTTAAATCCATTTATGGATTAAAGCAGGCATCGCGGAGTTGGAACATCTGCTTTGATGAGACGGTCAAAAAATTTGACTTCATCAAAAATGTAGATGAACCATGCATTTATAGGAAGATTGTAGAAGGAGCGGTAGTCTTCCTCGTTCTGTACGTCGATGACATACTGCTGATAGGGAATGATATCCCTATGCTACAATCAGTAAAGATCTTCTTGTCACTGAAATTCTCCATGAAAGACTTGGGAGATGCCTCTTACATTCTGGGGATTAAGATCTATCGTGATAGATCCAAAAGAATATTGGGACTTTCACAGTCCGGGTACATTGACACTATACTAAAGAGATTTAGTATGGAAGATTCCAAGCGCGGTAATTTACCCGCTTATCACGGGATCACCCTCTCCAAAGAAATGTCTCCAAAGACTGATGAAGAGAGGGCTCGGATAGGCATTATACCCTACGCTTCGGCAGTAGGATCCATAATGTATGCGATGTTATGTACCAAACCAGATGTAGCTTACGCACTTAGTGTGGTAAGCAGGTATCAGTCTGACCCAGGTGAGAAGCATTGGATAGCGGTAAAGAACATTCTCAAGTACCTGAGAAGGACTAAGGAGATGTTCTTGGTTTACGGTAATGAGAACCTCCAGGTCGAGGCTTTTACCGACTCCAGCTTCCAAAGTGACAAAGATGACTCTAAATCCATTTCGGGTTTTGTGTTTACCCTCAATGGAGGGGCGGTATGTTGGAGGAGTTCCAAACAAGATACCGTCACAGACTCAACTATGGAGGCTGAGTATATAGCTGCTAACGATGCCGCGAGAGAGGCTGTCTGGATGAAAAAGTTCATCTCTGAACTTCAGGTGGTTCCGTCCATTGCCAATCCAATACCTTTGTATTGTGATAACAATAGGGCTGTAGCATTAGCGAAGGAACCAAGGTCCCATCAGAAATCCAGGCATATCTTGAGGCGGAATCACCTGATCAGGAAGATCGTGAATCGCCGGGAGATCGAGGTGCGGAGAGTGGACACAAAAGACAACACGACAGATCCATTCTCCAAGGCCATTCCTCAAGTCCAGTTCGAGAGGCTGTTTGAGATGTTGGGCATGCGGTACGCCAGCAACTGGATCTAGTGCAGACAGTGGGTACTCATTGCGCCAATTACAGGCCTTAGTGCAAGTGGGAGATTGTTGGATATATATGCCCTAGAGGCCTTCATTGTATAGGATGCTAGGATATGTATGTACACGACAATCTTGCTTGATATGATAGTATGCTATTTGGTCTGTTTTTATCTTAACATGTGATATATTTTACTTTGTATTTCATATATTGTATACATGTTGATAAAGCCCGTAAGGTGTTTGCCTGACTACCGGCATTGTGATGGCAGTCATACTTGTGGGAGCTGAATGGTCAATAGGCATATCCTTAAATGTCCCTAGTCGCAGGAATATCGAGACAGGGCATCGATATTCTAGAGTAGACTAGTGTATACATAACTAGACCCTGACGAGGGGCGATGGATTGGTCCCGCAGCCATTGGTGATGTGCACCTAAGATTGTATACAGATGCTCACTGGGTGTGAGTACATCGGACATGACTCATCGAGAACTGACTAGATGGTATTATACCTAGCGTCAGATAGCAGTTCTCAGGTGACATGTGTGCAGATAGTCTGTCGATTTAAGGACGTCATTTGTCTCGTGTGAGTTCCCACTGTGCTTTGATTACTACCCTACCACGGCTCAAAGGAGTCGTGCAAACAGGTTTTAGTTGGGTACAGTCCCGAGCCACATGGAGGTAGTGAGCGATTGTTAGGGATTCGTCTCTCTCGGTATAGGGAGTCGATATTGCACTGTGATCGGTTGGTCATTACCATAAGTCCCTGGCCAGGGCTGATTGAGAATTACTGGTGGACTGACTAGTAGATTCTTGGATGGTCTTGAGCCACACCAGCACAACTTGTGTAGTTGTTAGGGGTCTGACGTTCACCACCTCCCTAGACCATACATGCGATACTCTCAGACGAACAGACCGGACTGCACAGATATTGTCATGGATAGGCTCAGTAGGGGCTACAGACGAGTTCGCTCGTCGGCCTTCTTTTCGACACATACCTGGGTTGCCGTTACGTACAACTAGTGCCACTGACGGACTTGTGGTTAAACCCACTGCCAGCGTACTGTCGAGTCTTTAGAGTCCCACACAGAGAGTTTCCCTGGATCAGGCGAGACGATGTAGACGCCGTATGGTCTTACGGCAGGGTTTCGATCGCATTCGTGTACTGGCTACTCGAATGACGTTCAGACAGATAATACTAGTGGGCTTTGGTTTAAGCCGGATCCTAGTATTGTAGTATTGGATTATACTGATCTCAGTATATCCGTATTTTTCGGAATACGGATACGGGTATGGAAATACAGAAAAGGGCATTCTTGTAATTTCACAAGGATGGGCTTCTAGAAGGAGACACCTCATTATTGTTTTATTCTTTTTTCATAAAGGATTAATGAGGTGGAAATGAGGAGATTTTTAAGGCATGGGTTGAAAGCATGGCTAAGTATTTGTTTTTTCACTTTGGAGCTACTATTCAAGTAAGGTTGTAATTTGTGAGATTATTTAATTCCATGGATGAATTATTGCCTCAATACTTAGCCATTCTCTCTTCTCATTTCTATTATGATTATCACAAAAGCTTTCTCTCTCCTAGGTTTCTTCTCTCCTTCTTCCTCAAGCTCATACACTTGCATGTGTTGCAAAACAATGAGCTTTGAGATCAACTAGTCCAATACACATTCTCTCTACATCTACTTAGTCATCTTCCCTAGCAAGCAAGATCACTAAGTTATCTCATGGAGGTTGGAGCTTGACCATAGGCCCTCGGGTGGATCCATCTTCGACACAAAGGAGACCGGCTACCGAACTTTTCAAAGACCTAGAATAAGCAAAAGAAAGGAGATCAAGAGGAAGCTTGAACCAAGAAGCAAGGAGCCATTTGAAGACCCGAAGGACTAGGAACGAGGGTATAACTCTTGAACATAGTAGTTAGCTCTCTCTCTTAGTACAATTTTGTTACCTAAGCTTTAATAAAGATCCTAAAAGTGGAATAAGTCTATGTTGCAAAGCTAAAACAAGTCTCTTTTTCTAGTGAGAAAACCGTTTTTAAAGTATTCCGCCTCCCCGCGAGTTGTGGGGTGTGCTACATAGACTTACATTGACTACCCATATCTCACTTGTATGATCGCTATCATAACCCTGGTAGTCAAGTAAGAATCAAATAAGTGTAGGGTTCCTAGGCACTCTAATGAAGTCTCACAAGGCATCAACCATGCCAATTTCAAAAATTATGGGTGCCGAGAAACCCTAATACGGATCGTTGACTAGAAGTTTAGGCGAAAAGATAAACTAGTTAACTACTTAACTAAAAGTTAGATGCTACAACCTTTGTAGATCCGGTTCTCCACTTCCTTAGCTCCACGTGGGTGTCCTCTCGCTGTCCATCATGAATCCCGAACTCAATCGTCGGCTTCATCGGAGAAACGGGCGAGCTAGGTCGTCGGCTTCGTGTCAAAGACGATCTACGTCGAGATTGCACAAGTTCAAGCTCCAACTTCACCAAGTTGTGAAACTTGTGAAGAAAACACCCAAAACAACTTGGCAAGAGGTAGAGGGTGAAGAAATAGGAGGTGGGTTCACTTTAGAATTGGATTTCTCTCACTTTAGCTCAAGTTGCCATTGATGGCATCAAGCTTTCTTTCTTGAAGATGAAGATGAAGAAGAAGAAAGAATATGATAAGTCTTGAGTTAAAATGAATAATAATTCAATACTTATCATAAGCTAACTAGAGTTAAGTGTAGAGAATAGACCATGGTTACTTGGATGAGTTAGGGTTAAGCATGAAGACAAGAATGGTTACAAAAGTCAAAGCTTCATGAAGCTTCAACTTAAAACAAAGAAAGCCACCATTCTCATCATAATCCTTTTCAAATAAATAAATAAATAAATAAATGAATATGCAAAACCCTAATCAACACTTAACCATGGTTTTAATTCTTTACACTTAACAAAATGATCAAGTATCATCAAACATGATACAAATATGTGCACAAAAGTATATCACATATACTTCTTGCACATCAAGTGAGAAAATCCATATAAAGTGAACCAATACTAGTTAATGCAATGCAATATATCAAATATATAATTATACATTAAATCATTAAATCAACATTTGATTCAATGATCCGGTCATGTCGCACATAACCGACTAGAATCCAATGTATCGATTTATCGAATCAATGATTCGATAACTAGGTCATATCGAATATAACTAATCGAAACATATATTGCGAGAATGAAATGCGGTATCACATACACGCATTATTCTCGGTCCTGCACATATCTCATATGCGCTCCTATTTCGTTTCGCTTGAGCCAGGAAACCTCTGTGTAGGACTCTAAAGACTCGTCAATACGCCGGTAGCAGATGATGATCATATCAAGCACCCACAAGCCGCAAGCGGTCTGCTAAACGTAACGGCCATCCGGGTATTGAGCGATCAGAAGATCGACGAGCTAGCCCGCTCACACTCCTGTGAATCCAACCAGTAACACTTACCGTACAGTCCGGTCTGTTCGTCTGATACGTCGCATATCAAGTCTAGGGGTGGTAAACGTCAGACCCCAATAACCGATAAGTCGTGCCGATGTGAGGCTCATAACGGGTCGAGAAACTACTGGTAACACTTACCAGCAAATCTCTGATCAGCCCTGGCCAGGGACTTCCCTGTTACGGCCAATCGAGCACTGCGCAACATCAACCCCCAATACTGGGAGAGACGAAACCCCTCCTATCGCTCATTGCCTCCATGTGACTCGGGACTGTACCCAAAGACCACCATTTTGCACGCCCTCATGGACGTGGTAAGGTGGAGATCAAAGCACAGTGGGAATCACACAAGACTCTATGACGATCTCGGGTCTACAGACTAACCTGTACACCTGAGAACTGCCATCTGACGTGAGGTATAATACCATCTGGGAGTTCTCGGCGAGTCCGTCCAGTGTACCCAGTCTCCACTGAGCACCCGTATACCATCTCTGATGTCAAACACCAATGGATATAGGATCATCCATCGCCCATCACATGGGTCGAGAAGCGTATACGCTAGTCTACACTGGTATATCGATGCCCCGTCTCGATACACCCACGATTAGGGACCTTGAAGGATGTACTTATGGACTACCATGTCCCCACTAGTATGATCTGCATCATAGTACAGGTAGTCAAGTACACATCCTAAGGGCTTTACCAACATGTAACTATATGACAGTTTAAAGAGACAAGTGTACATGTTAAGATAAAGAGTAACCAGATAGCATACTATCATATCGAGCAAGAAAGTCATCTCTATATATATGTCCAAGCATCCAATATAATATACATCATCTGTACAATACTGGCCTCTAGGGCATACATACAACTAACAATCTCCCACTTGCACTAGGGCCAGCTGCTGTAGTATCGCATACCGAGCATCCCGAAGAGTCTCTCAAACTGTATCTGGGGAATGGCCTTCGTGAGTGGATCCGCCGTGTTGTTCTTCGTGTCAACCCTCCTAACCTCGATCTCCCGGCGATCAACTATCTCCCGGATCAGGTGATACCGCCTCAAAATATGCCTGGATCGCTGATGGGACCTGGGTTCCTTGGCCAAAGCCACCGCTCCATTGTTATCGCAATACAAAGGTATTGGATGCTCAATGGATGGAACCACTCCAAGTTCAGCAATGAACTTCCTGATCCAGACAGCCTCTTTAGCAGCAACGTTGGCAGCGATGTATTCAGCCTCCATCGTCGAGTCTGCCACGGTTTCCTGCTTGGAACTCTTCCAGCTAACCGTCCCTCCGTAAAGGGTAAAGACAAATCCCAACTGTGACTTAGAGTCGTCCTTATCACTCTGGAAGCTCGAATCGGTAAAGGACTCCACTTGGAGTTCTCCGTTACCATACACCAAGAGCATCTCTTTAGTCCTTCGCAAGTACTTGAGAATGCTCTTCACAGCTGTCCAGTGACTCTCTCCAGGATCAGCTTGATACCTTCTCACTACACTTAGTGAGTATGCTACATCGGGTCTGGTACATAGCATCGCATACATGATAGAGCCTACAGCCGAAGCATAGGGTATCCCTTGCATGCGAGCTCTCTCCAAATCAGTCTTGGGAGACATCTCTTTGGAGAGAGTGACTCCAGAGATCGTGGGCAAGTTCCCACGCTTGGATTCTTCCATACTAAACCTTTTTAGTATGGTGTCAATGTACCTGGATTGGGACAATCCCAATATCCGTTTGGATCTATCTCTATAGATCCTGATTCCCAATATGCAGGAGGCATCACCAAGATCTTTCATTGAGAATCTTTGTGATAAGAAGAGCTTGACCGATTGCAGCATAGGAATATCATTTCCTATCAAGAGTATGTCGTCCACGTACAATACGAGGAATACAACCTTACTCTCTGCCACCTTCTTGTAGATACAAGGTTCATCTGGATTTTTGACGAAATCAAACTCTTTGATAACGACGTCAAAGCAGATGTTCCAACTCCGCGATGCTTGCTTTAATCCATAAATGGATTTAAGTAGCTTGCACACCTTCCCGCTGCTCCCACTATCTACGAAGCCCTCTGGCTGAGTCATGTACACGCACTCTTCTAAATCACCATTTAGAAAGGCGGTCTTAACATCCATTTGCCAGATTTCGTAATCATGATATGCAGCGATGGCAAGCATGATCCGGATGGATTTAAGCATAGCCACTGGAGAAAAGGTCTCGTCATAGTCCACACCTGGTCTTTGACGAAAACCCTTTGCTACAAGTCTAGCTTTGAAAGTCTCCACTTTCCCATCTACACCAAGTTTTTTCTTGAAGATCCATTTGCTCCCAATGGGTTTTACCCCTTCAGGAGCAACTTCCAAAGTCCATACTTTGTTGGTGTACATGGATTCCATCTCGGACCGCATAGCATCCAGCCATTTCACTGAGTCCCCACTCGTGATGGCCTGCTCGAGCTAGTTTGGTCATCATCCTCCATGATGCAATCCTCGCTCCCACCGTCCATGAGAAAACCGTAGTATCTCTCAGGTTGGCGAGGAACCCTACTAGATCGGCGAAGAGGCTGGGGTTCGTCGGGTACTACTGAATCCTCTGGTTCCACTAAATCTTCAGTTTGAGTTTGTGTAGTCGGAATTTCTTCCAGTTCTACCATATCCCCACTAATTTCTTTTGCAAGAAATTCCTTTTCTAAAAAGGTGGCATGTCGAGAAACAAACACTTTTTGTTCCTCTGTATGGTAGAAAAGATATCCATGTGAATGTTTGGGATATCCCACAAACTTACATAGAACTGACCGTGCCTCGAGCTTGTCCGGATTTTGCCTTTTGACATAGGCCGGGCAACCCCATATCTTAACTCGTTTAAGACATGGTCTCTTCCCACTCCATATCTCATATGGTGTGGTAGGTACAGATTTAGATGGAACTTGATTCAATAGGTATGCTGCTGTCTCCAGCGCATAACCCCAGAAGGAAATAGGTAACTCAGCTGTACTCATCATAGAGCGCACCATATCTAATAGGGTGCGATTTCTCCACTCCGATACACCATTGTGCTGTGGTGTATAAGGAGGAGTAAGCTGAGAGAGAATCCTATTCTCTTTTAGGAAGTCCAGGAATTCATTGCTTAAGTATTCTCCTCCTCGATCAGATCGTAGGATTTTAATACTTTTTCCGGTTTGGTTCTCAACTTCTTGTTTATATTCCCTAAATTTCTCAAAAGCTTCTGATTTGTGTTTCATCAGGAACACATACCCGAACCTAGAGAGATCGTAAGTGAATGTAATGAAGTATGAAGAACCATCCCTGGCATGTGTAGACATGGGACCGCATACATCACTATGTATCAGTCCCAAGAGTTCGGTAACTTTTTCTCCGTGTCCCGTAAACGGAGTTTTTGTCATCTTGCCTTTGAGACATGACTGGCAAGTGTCATAGGATGAATATTCAAACGGATTTAAATATCCATCTTTATGCAACTTAGCTAGTCGTGTCGCATTGATGTGACCCAGTCTACAATGCCACAAGAAGGATTCGTTCAGTTCAGAACTCTTCCTCTTGTTTGTGTTTGTTATGTTCAGAACTGTTGATTGATTTAGAACATAAATGCCATTGCACAACGTGCCTGATCCAACCAACTTTTGGTTATGGAAAATGTTCATAACATTATCCTGTAATAGAAAATTATATCCCTCTTTACTTAATAAAGAAACCGATATAATGTTGCATATTAGGTTCGGCATGTAATAGCATTCGTTCAGAACCAATGTATTACCCGTTGGTAATACAAGGTGATATTCCCCGACAGTCTTAGCTGCAACAATTGCACCATTTCCAACTCTAATGTCTTTATCACCTTCTCCAAGTTCTCTACCTTTTCTAAGCCCATGTAACTGATTACATATATGGGATCCTGAGCCGGTATCTAATACCCAGGACGTAGGGCAAATGGAGAAACAGTTCTCTGTAATGAACACACCCGAAGAAAATGCATCATCATGTACTTTCTTCAATCGGGTGGCATGGGAATCCTGGTATTCCCCTATATCCTGTTCAGTCCTATAACTTTTATAGGAAAGAACGGAACCAATGTTCCCCAGCACAGTATAACATGCGGGTTCGGTCAATACATCCATATTATTATCTTTATTAGGGCATGAAGTGGTCGCTACCTAGAGAGAGAGAGAAGAAAACACTTTAGCGTAAGCTCGTGCAAGATCAGATTGGTTATTATCTTATCTAATCAGGATGGCTCCCACTGCTTTTTATCAAATCTTCCTTCAAACCCTAAAAGGAAAGACTAGCCGGGATTAATTACACACTACAAGTTCACCAATCTTTCAGCCAGGCCAGTGTCGGTACTTTGAGGGAGGTCCCCCGTGCTTTCGCACGAACCTAATTAATGTAAACCTCGTTTTCCCAGAGGCGTAACCTCGTTAACACCTTTCTAGACACCTACTTGATCGGCTAATTGTAATATGTAAAACTCTCCCAGGAGTAACTCTTACTCGCAGTGGGTATCGAGATCCAACTATCTCATAGAAGGTATGCAATCTCATTGCAAATTTCAACACTTGAAATTCCCGATAATATTTTGCCCCTAGCGTCCTATGACCTTGACAAAGGCCAACAAATCATAGCATGCTAGTCAAGTTCAACCCGTCATTTCTTGATTGAATCAAACCCACCCGCACGGCCCTTGACAAAGGCCAACAAGGTCGCACGACTACCCTGAAACAATCTGCATCATATGCATAAGCAGATAATCACTATTCAGCTACCGCACACTACGCCTTGACAAAGGCCAACAAACGCAACACGAATACTAAACAGTTCTTATCTGAAATGACGAAGGGCTACGTCAGGTTTTTCTGAAAACCTATTGCGTAATGAACTTGATATCGTTGTAGAATCAAATGAAGTTTTAAAATGGAGTGATTTTGAGGCTTTTCTAGTTTTGCTAAAGGGGTCACTCCCGGTGAAGGGATCGTCGGCCCTTTTCTCGTCGAATGAGGTGCGGGATATATCATATATATCACTGTGCAAAGCAGAACCTATAGAAGCAATCAAAAGTCAAACCGAGTGTGTAGCATCTGCCAGTTATTGCTAAAGGAGTCACTCCCGGTGAAGGGATCTCGGTCCTTTCCTCATCGAATAAGGTGCAGGGTATATCATATATACCGCTATGCAAAGCAAGAACTGTAGCTACCTGTTTTGTTTAAAATTTGATTCTACAACATCTTAGGTTTCTTTTCTTTCATTAATCACATTAATGAAGTCCCATCATTTAAATACCTAAACATCACAGATAAATACGACGTACACTTATGCCATCCGCATTCGCCTCGATGTCCCCTCGTGCACCGTTAGGTTAGGTAACTAACGACAGAGCAGGGCAGGGCTAGTGCGGGTGCAAAACATAAGTAACGTCTATATAATATATCATATATACTATATATAGTATCTATCACAGAACATCACATGATCACATCACAGATATCGCAGCAGAAGAAACATATGAAACATTGGATATACTAGGACGTCCGTGTTTTCAATACGAGCCAGTATAAAACACGGATTCCACGGTCGTGATGAATAGCCAATCCCACACCCCTAGACCCCTACGAGAGCGGCAAGCAACCCTACCAATTCTAGGGTTAGGAGACCCGGACTCGACTCCTCGAGATGGTCTCCCACTGAACCCTAGAACCCGGTTACTTGTGCTCCCCTCCTTGGGTCTATCCTAATGCGGAAAAGTAAATAATATACAAAGGGTGACAACTTCCGCAACCTGGAAGTGCCCCAAATAAAAGAATATTACATACAAGTTTTTACATGAATGAAAATGAAAAACACTCATCTCACATAAAAACCCCTGGCTATTCGAACACGACAATCCAATATAACATATCCAGCAACACATAACATCACATGTCATCAACGTAAGTAAATATGCGCATCCCAATTGTCGTTGACATATAGCAACGAAACCGGCGATATCACATATTACACTTACGGTCACAGAAAAGAAAGTGTAAAACTACAACAGTTGGAATCCGCAACCTCTTTAGACATCACATGCCTAATCAAATGAAATACTTAGACATCACATGCCTAACAGTTATAAACCCCGCATTTTAGTCCCATTATCGAAAACTCTTTTCGATATCAAGTGAAACTAAACCGCTAGATTTATAACATTCATCCAGTTATCTCATAACTGTTTGTGAATTCCAATTATTGTATCCAATTCCGGATAAATAGAATATATCAAACTTTCCGATCGAACATTCGAACACCCAAGTTTTCCCGACACCGATTAACACATGAAATAAGTTCAAAGACATTCACTTCATGCCTCAGTACCAACGGTCCAGCCGTAGAAGGGTCAAGCCAACGCCTCACATGTGGCACGCCGTACTGCCCCAAACCCGAAGGTTCAAAGGGTAGTTCAAGACGGTCACATAATCGAGTTAAGGTTTGTTGTCTTCTAGAGGGACCATCGCGTTACTTGCACTACTCAGAACGTCTTTAAACCACAGAAAAATCCAACACTTGGAATTTTTCCGGCAGGGGAAAACTTGGGTATTTATATCCGTATCCAACTTTTTAACATATTCTAAAGTTATCCGGAAAAACACTTAGACAAGGTTTGATAATCCGATCGAATCGTCGATTCCCAATACAACCCCAGAGCACTCAACCCTTGAGTCAATTTAAAAATTCCCAGAAAACACAGCATAATTTATCAGGAATTACTGTGCAAAAAATTAGGGCTGACGTCACCATAGAGCCGCGGAACCGCCGCAGAAGCCATGCTTCTGCCGCGGTTCCGCCGCACAGTGTACTGTTCATTGGAAACAAATTGCACCGTAATTCTTAGAATTCTTTGCTGAATTTTTTAAGCATTTTTAATATGGAAAAATCCCAGATTTTAGAAAAAGTCCAGAGAGCTCATGGGTTTTAGGGTTTCGGGTTCGTTCGGACTTCAAACTCGGTCTAGACTTCGCCTAAGACTCTAGCTAGGCTCTGATACCACTGTAGGGTTCCTAGGCACTCTAATGAAGTCTCACAAGGCATCAACCATGCCAATTTCAAAAATTATGGGTGCCGAGAAACCCTAATACGGATCGTTGACTAGAAGTTTAGGCGAAAAGATAAACTAGTTAACTACTTAACTAAAAGTTAGATGCTACAACCTTTGTAGATCCGGTTCTCCACTTCCTTAGCTCCACGTGGGTGTCCTCTCGCTGTCCATCATGAATCCCGAACTCAATCGTCGGCTTCATCGGAGAAACGGGCGAGCTAGGTCGTCGGCTTCGTGTCAAAGACGATCTACGTCGAGGTTGCACAAGTTCAAGCTCCAACTTCACCAAGTTGTGAAACTTGTGAAGAAAACACCCAAAACAACTTGGCAAGAGGTAGAGGGTGAAGAAATAGGAGGTGGGTTCACTTTAGAATTGGATTTCTCTCACTTTAGCTCAAGTTGCCATTGATGGCATCAAGCTTTCTTTCTTGAAGATGAAGATGAAGAAGAAGAAAGAATATGATAAGTCTTGAGTTAAAATGAATAATAATTCAATACTTATCATAAGCTAACTAGAGTTAAGTGTAGAGAATAGACCATGGTTACTTGGATGAGTTAGGGTTAAGCATGAAGACAAGAATGGTTACAAAAGTCAAAGCTTCATGAAGCTTCAACTTAAAACAAAGAAAGCCACCATTCTCATCATAATCCTTTTCAAATAAATAAATAAATGAATATGCAAAACCCTAATCAACACTTAACCATGGTTTTAATTCTTTACACTTAACAAAATGATCAAGTATCATCAAACATGATACAAATATGTGCACAAAAGTATATCACATATACTTCTTGCACATCAAGTGAGAAAATCCATATAAAGTGAACCAATACTAGTTAATGCAATGCAATATATCAAATATATAATTATACATTAAATCATTAAATCAACATTTGATTCAATGATCCGGTCATGTCGCACATAACCGACTAGAATCCAATGTATCGATTTATCGAATCAATGATTCGATAACTAGGTCATATCGAATATAACCAATCGAAACATATATTGCGAGAATGAAATGCGGTATCACATACACGCATTATTCTTGGTCCTGCACATATCTCATATGCGCTCCTATTTCGTTTCGCTTGAGCCAGGAAACCTCTGTGTAGGACTCTAAAGACTCGTCAATACGCCGGTAGCAGATGATGATCATATCAAGCACCCACAAGCCGCAAGCGGTCTGCTAAACGTAACGGCCATCCGGGTATTGAGCGATCAGAAGATCGACGAGCTAGCCCGCTCACACTCCTGTGAATCCAACCAGTAACACTTACCGTACAGTCCGGTCTGTTCGTCTGATACGTCGCATATCAAGTCTAGGGGTGGTAAACGTCAGACCCCAATAACCGATAAGTCGTGCCGATGTGAGGCTCATAACGGGTCGAGAAACTACTGGTAACACTTACTAGCAAATCTCTGATCAGCCCTGGCCAGGGACTTCCCTGTTACGGCCAATCGAGCACTGCGCAACATCAACCCCCAATACCGGGAGAGACGAAACCCCTCCTATCGCTCATTGCCTCCATGTGACTCGGGACTGTACCCAAAGACCACCATTTTGCACGCCCTCATGGACGTGGTAAGGTGGAGATCAAAGCACAGTGGGAATCACACAAGACTCTATGACGATCTCGGGTCTACAGACTAACCTGTACACCTGAGAACTGCCATCTGACGTGAGGTATAATACCATCTGGGAGTTCTCGGCGAGTCCGTCCAGTGTACCCAGTCTCCACTGAGCACCCGTATACCATCTCTGATGTCAAACACCAATGGATATGAGATCATCCATCGCCCATCACATGGGTCGAGAAGCGTATACGCTAGTCTACACTGGTATATCGATGCCCCGTCTCGATACACCCACGACTAGGGACCTTGAAGGATGTACTTATGGACTACCATGTCCCCACTAGTATGATCTGCATCATAGTCCAGGTAGTCAAGTACACATCCTAAGGGCTTTACCAACATGTAACTATATGACAGTTTAAAGAGACAAGTGTACATGTTAAGATAAAGAGTAACCAGATAGCATACTATCATATCGAGCAAGAAAGTCATCTCTATATATATGTCCAAGCATCCAATATAATATACATCATCTGTACAATACTGGCCTCTAGGGCATACATACAACTAACAATAGGGTCTATCAGTACGTAATAGTGATACGCAATACCACATAATATATGTACATGATAATAGAGATAAACCAGATAGCATACCATCATCTCGAGTAAAACTGTTTTACCCGTATAGGTCCTCCCTCAATTATCATAATTATCTGCCTACAATTAAAATAATTGCCTTGAAGGAACTATAGCCAACAATCTCCCACTTGCAATTAAGACTAATTATTGCGGCATCACATACCCACAGCTCGTGTGCTACCGAATACCCAATTTCACTACCAATCAGTTTCACAAACTGTGTTTGAGAAATAGTCTCAGTGAGTGGATCCGCTACAATGTTTCTATTTTTATCTCTCTATATCTTAATTTTGCGGAGAACTACTATCTTCCGAAATGAGCGATACCGGTCTTAAAACTTGTCTGGATACCTGATGGGACCAAGTTCATAAATGCACACTTGCCTATCTCAGTAAACTTCTTAAACTGTATCTTCCGCTGAATTTAATCAGTATTCTGTGCCATGCCTATCTCAGTATCCGCTTGGATCTCTGTCCAACATACTTCCTCTCAGAAGAGGGCAAACTTATAACTCTGACAGCTGCTCTGTCATTCAGGTCATCTTGGAAGAATGAAATGATAATCGCCTCCAACAGGAGGCTGTCGTTACCACATACCAAGAACATTCTTTTATGTTAATAAATGCTTCCCATTGTTTCTACAGGATTGAATTAATATTCGCTTACTGCGGTAGTGCAAAAGCAATTTCTGGTTTGGTACTTGACATCTCATGATTGACTCAATTGCCGAAGCAAGTGATATGCCATTCATGAAAATCCCTCTCCTCATCAGTTTAGAAAACGTCTCTTTAGAGAGGGTGACTCCATCATCTGTGGGTACACCACCATGCAAGGAGTCATCCATTCTAAAACACTTTAAAATAGTGTCAAAGTACCCGGATTGGGATACTTCCTAAATCCAAATCTAAAACCATAAATCTAGTCACCGGAATCCCCGATATTTTATCCAAATCCTATGTGGAGAAATACCTATGACAACCACAATTTAACCGATCGTTGTATATGAATACTACATCCTATCAAGATTATGTCATCCAAATACAAGGACGGTACTCCCTACACTACCTTCTTACCATGTTCATCTATTGTTCTGATGAAGTCAAACACCGTGACTTTCACATCAAAAATAGATGGTCCATCTCCTATCTATCTACTTTAGTCTATAAATAAATATAAGTATCTTGCCCACTATACTTCCGCTGCTCCCACTGACTACAATAACCCGCTGACAGAATCATATATACGTGCACTTCTAATGTCAATTTAGAACGACGTTATAGTCATCTACCTGCCAGATCTCATAGTCAAGGACAACAGTAGTGGTAAGTTAGGACAACAGGGTGGAAGAGAGATAGAAAAATACTAGAACAACTCACTACATCACTAGACATCCTAGTTTAGCAAATTAGGACCTTTAGTTGCTCCACTTGATTTTTAGTGTGGAGCTAAAACCATGAACTGCATCTCTCGGGTGGATCATCTTCGACGGAGGAAGACCGATGGTCAAGCTCGATCAAGGAGACCTAAAGGAGCCAAGGAAGAGGAGATGAAGACCGAATGACTCGACCTATTGGTATAACCATCTTCCACAGTAGCTTAGAAATTTATGATATTTTCTAGTTCATGCGTTTGGTTTAGATTCTAGGGTTTGTAGTTTCTAGCGCCTCTAAAATTTTTGTTATTCATTCCGCATCGGTCGCGGTTGTGGCGGCTAGGGCGTTAGGAACCCCAATATGGTATCAGAGCCACCCAAACACATTAACTAGTTAGTTACGATATTTAAATTGCGTCATTTTCATTGTGCAAAAACTGCCGATGAAAACAGTCCCGAAAATCCAAATTTTAAGATGTTTGCATTCCCCGCGGGCTTACGGTTTGGATCGAGAAACCGTGGGGTATTGCGTGGGTACCTCGAAGGTCGCCTTGGGAGGACGAAGGTCAGGCCTACCCCCCGAGACCACCATAAGGTGTCCTTGGGGGATGGGGACCCGAGCACTGCAGGGTTCCGTAGGGCGGCTGCAAGGTTTCGGGAGGCATCGTCCATACCGTTTTAAAATTTTCGCCGTTCTAAAGAACCATAACCTAGAATCTTTAACTAGAGATTTAAACAAACTAGAAATGCAAACAACTTTACATCTAAAAGAATGAGGAATACAACCTTTGTAGAACGGTCCTTCACCTCTAAAGCTCCGTGTAGTAGTCCCTTCGCTCCAAGTAGTGAACACCCAAACTCTAGTAAGAATTCACATGAAGAAATGAACAAGCTTGCTCAAAGTCTTCGAGGCCAAAGATGATCTACATCGAGGAGACTCAAGCTCATGCTATCTCTTCACTAAATTAGGGTTTAGTGAAGAAAACACCCTAAACTAAATGGCTAATAGTAGAGGATAATGAAGTAAGAAATGGGCTCACTTTAGATTTAATTTTCTCACAATATTTTCTCACTTATAAAAAGCTAGCAAGCTTTTTCTCATGAAGAAGAAGATGAAGAATGAAGATGAGAGAATGAACTCATGAGGTAAGAATAGCAACCATGGGTGAGTTAGTGTCATACACTAACTCATGTAGAGAATAAACCATGGGTTAACAATAATGGTTGGGTTAATAAATATCTACAAGTAAATCAAAACTAGTAGACTAAGTCAAAAATGCTTCAAGCTTCTCCAAGCTTCCAAGCATGTGACAATTTCCACTAATTTGTGAATTACCTAAATAAATAAAAACCTTAGGATTATCATAACCATAGTGTAAGTCTCATACACCCATGTTGCATGTGGCATCAAACATGACATAAATAAATGTACATCAATATATATCACATATATACTATATGCACACAAGTGAGAAAAAGAAATGTTAAGTGAGCTAATATTAGTTAATGTAAATTAATATATCACATATATAATTATACATTAAATTATTAAATCAACATTTGATTTAATAATCCGGCTATATCACTTACAACCGACTAATATCAAATGCAACAACTTATCGAATCAACACTTGATCCGATAACCCGGCTATATCACATATAACCGACCGATATCACATATCGCGAGAATAGAATGCGGTATCACATACGCGCATTAATCTCGGTCCCACACATATCACATATATGCACACAAGCGGTCTGCTAAACGGTCTGCTAAACGTTTACCATATGCACACAAGCGGTCTGCTAAACGTAACAGCCACCCGGGTATTGAGCGATCAGAAGATCAACAAGCAAGCCTGCTAGTACTCCTATGAATCCAATCAGTAACACTACCGTACAGTCCGGTCTCTTCGTTAGATATGTCGCATATCGCAACCTGGGGGTGGTAAAACGTCAGACCCTAATAGCCCGATAAGTCATGCCGATGCTAGGTCCATAACGGTTTGAGAAACAACTGATAACACTTACCAGTAAATCTCAGCAACCCTGGCCAGGGATTTCATGTTATGGCCAATCGAGCATAGCGCAGCATCAACTCCCAATACCGGGAGAGGCGAATTCCTCCTATCGCTCATTGCCTCCATGTGACTCGGGACTGTACCCAAAACCCACCTTTTTGCACGATCTCTTGACCGTGGTATGGTGGAAATAAAAGCACAGTGGGAATCACACAAGACTCTATGATGATCTCGGGTCGACAGACTAACCTGTACCGGTGTCACTAGAGAACTGCTATCTGACGATAGGTATAATAACATCTAGGAGTTCTCGGTGAGTCCGTTCAGTGTACCCAGTCTCCACTGAGCACCCGTATACCTTCTCTGATGTCAAACACCAATGGATATGGGATCATCCATCGTCCATCACATGGGTCGAGAAGCGCATACGCTAGTCTACTCTGGAGTATCGATGCCCTATCTCGATACTCCCACGACTAGGAACAATTATATGGTGTACTTGTGGACTACCCTTGGCCCCACTAGTATGATCTACATCATAGTCCTGGTAGTCAAGTACACATCTTAAGGGCTTTATCAACATGTGAAAGCAAGACAACATCACTTATACAAGTCAACATGTTAAGATAAAGAGCAACCAGATAGCATACAATCATGTCGAGCAAGAAAGTCCTCCCTATATATGTCCAAGCATCCATTATAATATACATCTCATGTACAACAATGGCCTCTAGGGCATACATATAACTAACAATCTCCCACTTGCACTAAGGCCATCTGTTGTAGTATCCAATACCCAACAATATAGCAGTGGTTGTTGTATCCCATACTTAACCATCCCAAAATCTCTCAAAAGTATTTGGGGAAGCAGGCCTTGTTGAGTGGATCCGCTGTGTTTACCTCAAAAATCTACTCTCCTTACCTCGATCCTTTGGAGATCAATCATCTCCATGATCAGGTGATACTTGCCTCAGAATATGTCTGGATCGCTGATGGGATCGGTGTTCCTAGGCCAAAGCCACAACTCCATTGTTGTCACAATAACAGTTATTGGATGCTCAATGGTAGGAACCATGTTCATCTCATGAAAAAGAAATGCCCAGACAGCCACTTTGGCAGCATCGTCGGTAGCGATGTATTCAGCCTTTATCGTCTAGTATGTCACGGTATCTAGCTTGGAACTCTTCCAACATACCGTCCCTCCACTGAAGGTAAAGACAATGCCTGTGAATGAATTTCAGTCGACCTTATCACTCTGGAAGCTCGAACCAAGAACATTCATTTAGTGCTTCTCAAGTACTTAAGAATGTCATCCACAGCTTTCCAGTGATTCTTCCAAGATCCGATTGATTCCTGATCACTACACCTAGTGAGTTAGCTACATCTGGTCCGGTATATAATATCACATACATGATAGAGCCTACTTCCGAAGCATAGGGTATCTCTTGCACGCGAGCTCTCTTCAAATCAGTCTTGGAAGACATCTTTTTTGAGAGAGTGATTCCTGAGTAAGTGGGCGAACCACCACGCTTAGAATTCTCCATACTAAACCCCTTTAGTATGGTGTTAATGTACCTGGATTTGGGACACTCCCAACATCCACTTAGATCTATCACCATAGATCATAATCCACAAGATGTAGTAGGTATTATCTAGATCTTATATTGAGATTCCTCGTGATAAGAGGAGCTTGATCGAGTGTAGCATAGGAAATCATTTCCTATCAAGAGTATGTCATCTACGTACAATACGTATAAGACAACATCACTCTCTACAACCTTCTTGTATATACAAGGTTCATCTACCATTTTGATGAAGTCAACCTCTTTAACCGCCACATCAAAACAGATGTTCCAATTCCACGATGCGTGCATTGATCCTGATGGACTTAAGCATAGCTTTGAAAGTCTTAACTTTTCCATCTACATCAAGAATCTTCTCAAGATCCAATTTTTCTCCCAATGGGATTTACCCCTTCAGGTGCAACATACAAAGTCATACTTTGTTGGTGTACATGGATTCCATCTTTGACCGCATAGCATCCAGCCATTTCACAAAGTCTCCACTTATGATGGCCTGTATGAATCTAGTTGGGCCATCATCTATCATGAAGCAATCCCCGCTCCCACTGTCACCGAGAAGACCATAGTATCTTTCAATGGATGAGGAACCATACCAAATTCATGGAGAGGCTGAGGTTCGTTGGAGACTATTGAATCCTTTGGTTTTACCAAATCATCAGCTGTTATCTAGCTGGAACTCCTTCCAGTTCTACCTCATGACCACAAATTTCTTCACAAGAAATCACTTTTCTAAAAAGGTGGCATGCTGAGAAACAAAACACCTTTTGCTCCTCAGTGTGGTAGAAGATATTCCATCACAAATGTTTGGGATATCCTAACAAACTTATACAGAATTGACATTGCTTCGAATTTTTCCGGATTTTGCTTTTCAACATAGGCCGGACAACCCCATATCTTAACTCGTTTAAGACATGGTCTCTTCCCATACCATATCTCATATGGAGTGGTAGGCTCCGATTTGGTTGGTTGGAACCCCATTTAATATGTATGCAGCTTCTTAAGTGCATAATACCCAAAAAGAAACAGGTAACTCAGCAGTACTCATCATAGAGCGCACCTTATCTCATAGGGTGAGATATCTCCGCCCCGATACACCGTTGTGCTGTGGTGTATACAAAGGAGTAAGCTGAGAGAGAATCACATTCTCCTTTTAGAAACTCCAGTAACTCCATGTGCAAGTATTCTGCTCCTTGATCACATCGAAGGACTTAATACTTCTACCCGTCTGGTTCTTAACTTCAAGCTTATATTCCTTGAATTTTTCAAAAGTTTCAGACTTGTGTTTCAACAGGAACACATATCTAAATCTTGAGAGATAGTCGATGAATGTAATGAAGTACCAAGAACTAACCTTGGCATTTGTAGACATAGGACCATATACATCATCATGTATCTGTCCCAAGAGTTCAATAACTCTTTCTCTATTTTCAGTAAACGGAGTATTGGTCATGTTACCTTTGAGACAAGACTGGCAAGTATCATAAGATGAAAATTCGAACGAATTCTAATATTCATCCTTATGTAACTTAGCTAGTCGTGTCGCATTGATATGACCCAGTCTACAATGCCATAAAAAGGATTCGTTCATTTCTGAACTACTCCTCTTGTGTGTGTTTTAGATACTTTGAACCGTGGTTTGATTTAGAACGTATATGCTATTATATAACGTGCATGATCCAATCAACTCTTGATTTAGGAAAATGTTCACAACATTATCCTCCAATACAAAATTATATTCTTCTTTAACTTAATAAAGAAACTGATGTAATGTTGTATATCAGGTTCGGTATCTAATAATATTTGTTCAGAATCAAAGTATTAATACAATGTGATATTTACCAACTGATTTGGCTGCAACAATTGCACCATTCTCTACACTTATAGATATATCACCTATTCTCAGTTCTCTACCTATCTGTAGCCCATGTAACATATTACATATGCGGGATCCTGATCCGTTATCACATACCCAGGACGTAGAGGATGCTGAGAAACAGTTCTCGGTAATGAACACACCCGAAGAAGATGTATCAACATGCACTTCCTTCGATTGGGTGGCATAGAAATCCAGATATTCCCCGATTTCCTGCTCGGACTTATAACAGTTATAAGATAGAGAGGAACCAACGTTCCCTAGCATAGTATAACAAGCAGGTTCGGTCAATGCATCCATATTATTATCTTGATTAAGGCGTGACATGGTCGTTATCAGGAGAGAGAGAGAGAGAAGAAAACACTCTGCGTGCGCTCTTGCAAGATCAGATTGGTTATTAGTTTATCTAAGCAGGATGGCTCCCACTGTTTTTATCAAATCTTCCTTCAAATACTAAAAGGTAAGACTAGCTGGGATTAATTACACCCTACAAGTTCGCCAATCTTTCGGCCAGGCCAGTGTCGGTACTTTGAGGGAGGTTTCCCGTGCTTTCGCACGGACCTAATTAAAATAAATCTTATTTTCCCAGGGGTGTAACCCCGTTAACACCTTTCTAGACACCTACTTGATCGGCTAATTGTAATGTGTAAAACTCTCCCAGGAGTAACTCTTACTTGCAGTGGGTATCGGGATCCAACTATCTCATAGAAGGTATGCAATCTCATTGCAAATTTCAACATTTGAAATTCCCGATAATGGTTTTTACCCCTAGCGTCCTATGACCTTAACGCAGGCCAAACTACCCATAGGGCGTTAGTTAAGTTTAACCCGTACATTTCATGATTGAATTAAACCCACCCGCACGACCCTTGACGCAGGCCAAACTACGCCGTACGAATACCCTAATCCAATCGCATCGTACGCAACAGATAAGCACTAGTTAGCTACCGTACACTACGCCTTGACGCAGGACAAACTACCGCAGCACGAATACTAAGCAGTACTTATCTGAAATGACGGAGGGCTACGCAGGTTTTTAAGAAAACCATGAGCGTAATGAACTTGATATCGTTGTAGAATCGAGTGATTTTTAAAAGGAGTGTTTTTGAAGCTTTTACTAGTTTTTCTAAAGAGGTCACTCCCGGTGAAGGGATCTCGGCTCTTTCCTTATCGAATAAGGTGCAGTATATTTCACAAATACCACTATGCAAAGAAAAAACTATAGAAGCAATCAAAATACAAACCGAGTGGGTTGTTGCATCTGCCAGTTTCGCTAAAGAGGTCACTCCCAGTGAAGGGATCTCGGCTCTTTCCTTATCGAATAAGGTGCTGGATATTCTACAAGGAATACCGCTATGCAAAGCAAGAACTAGAGCTACCTGTTTTCGAGACAAATTTCTACAACATCTTTAGGTTTCTTTTATTTCATTAATCTTATTAATGAAGTCCCATTAATTATGCTTCCCAAGTATCACATATGAAGCGAAAGCAGCAATATTAATTATATCTCATATATATAATATAGGCATTCGTCTCAGAACATATCAAGTGATCACATCACAAAATATCAGCAGCAGAAGAACTCATATGAAATATTGGATATACTAGGAATTCTGTGTTTTAATTTAAGCCAGTATAAAACACGGATTCCACGATCGTGATGAATAGCCAAACCCACATCTCTAGACCCCTACGAGAGTGTAAAGCAACCCTCCCAATTCTAGAGTTAGGAGACCCGGTCTCGACTCTTCGAGATGGTCTCCTACTGGACCCTAGAACCTGGTTACTTGTGCACTCCTTCTTGGGTCTATCCTAATGCGGAAAAGTAAATAATATACCTCAATGGTGACATCATCCTCAACCCGGAAGTGTTCCAATAAAAGAATATTACATACAAGCTTTTACATGAATGAAAATAAAAAACTCCCATCTCACATAAAACCCCCGGCTATTCAAAACACGACGATCCAATATAACATATCACAGCAACACATAACATCACATGCCATCAACGTAAGTAAATATGCGTATCAAAATTGTCGTTGACATATAGCAACGAAACCGGCGATACACCACATATTACACTTACGGTCGCAGAAAAGAAAATGAAAAACTACAATAATCGGAATCCACAACCACCTTAGACATCATAAACCCAATGTATCACATACTTTGGATTTCATGCCTAACCAAATGAATTCCTTAGACATCACATGCCTAACAATTATAAACCCCGCATTTTAGTCTCGATATTGAAAACACTTTCCAATATACTGTCGGGTAATTCAACAAGATTCCCGATAACCTGATCGAATGCTCGTCGGAAACTTTAGTAGACGGCCGCACCCCTGATGCCGTCGACGAAGTGCACTAAGGCGAAACACCGCGGCCCCGAGCACCCAAACGGATGCTTTTGGCGATGGGGTTCTCCTACAGTCACTTGGTTGGGGCTATGGGGCGTGGCTATCTATTAAGGTTACTCGTCGAGTATCCGCGTACACTACGTAATTGCGACGGACTTTTGATCAATATCAAAATCCCGTGGCAACCGATCAAATGAGACTAACTTGCTAGATTTATAAAATTCAAACTAGTTATCTCATAACTAATTATGTGGATTCCAAATATTGTATCACAATCACATATAGCTAGACGAAGTTAAACTTTTCGATCGAATTGCAAACACCCAAAATTTCCCAACAAGCTCAACACTTGAGCGGAGTTCAAAAAGTACTCAGAACACGCCACAGCTCCTATGAACCATCCGTAGAAGGGCCGACCCATGCCTCACTCATGTCGCCACGGAACTGCGGCAAAACCTAGGGTATTACCGCGGTTCCGCGATCCAAAAATTCAAGTTTGGGTATCGTTCTTCTAGAGGGTCCACAGAATTGCTTGCATGATTTTCTGAAAATTTTGAACTCGGAAAAATCCAACTCTTGGAAAATTTTAGCGAGGGAAAATATGAGTTATTGATATCCGTTCGAACTTTTTAACGTCGTCTAAATAACCCGAATACATGTTAGAATTACGATTACGAAATACTCTGAATTGCCTTTGCAGAAAGTTAACATCACATGCAAATTTAGCAAAAACTAGCAACACCTGAAACACCAAAACCCAGAGACTGGAACACATTACAAAACTCAACCCTAAATATCTTAACTTGGCCGAGCAGGCCGGTTTTGGCATCAATGTGGCCGGCCAAAAACCGTCGAGAGGGGGTGAGTTTTCTACTGTGTTCATGAAGTATCTCATAAAACACTCTGCGGTTGTTTACCTTTAAAAAACGACAGAAACTAGATTTAGTATTTCAAGTTTCAGAGCAGTTTCAGTTTCGTAATCTAACAAACATCGTTTAAATTTCTAGCTTGGCTTTGATACCACTGCAGGGTTCCGTAGGGCGGCATCAAGGTTTCGGGAGGCATCGTCCATACCATTTTCAAATTTTTGCCATTCTAAAGAACCCTAACCTAGAATCTTTAACTAGAGATTTAAACAAACTAGCAATGCAAACAACTTTGCATCTAAGTGAATAGGGAATACAGCCTTTGTAGACCGGTCTTTCACTTCTAAAGCTCCGTGTAGTAGTCCCTTCGCTCCAAGTAGTGAACACCCGAACTCTAGTAAGGATTCACATGAAGAAATGAACAAGCTTGCTTAAACTCTTCGAGGTCAAAGATGATCTACGTCGAGAAGACTCAAGCTCATGCTACCTCTTCACTAAATTAGGGTTTAGTGAAGAAAACACCCTAAACTAAATGGCTAATAGTAGAGGATAATGAAGTAAGAAATGAGCTCACTTTAGATTTAATTTTCTCACAATATTTTCTCACTTATAAAAAGCTAGCAAGCTTTTTCTCATGAAGAAAAAGATGAAGAATGAAGATGAGAGAATGAACTCATGAGGTAAGAATAGCAACCATGGATGAGTTAGTGTCATACACTAATTCATGTAGAGAATAAACCATGGGTTAACAATAATGGTTGGGTTAATAAATATCTACAAGTAAATCAAAACTAGCGGACTAAGTCAAAAATGCTTCAAGCTTCTCCAAGCTTCCAAGCATGTGACAATTTCCACTAATTTGTGAATTACCTAAATAAATAAAAACCTTAGGATTATCATAACCATGGTGTAAGTCTCATACACCCATGTTGCATATGGCATCAAACATGACATAAATAAATGTACATCAATATATATCACATATATACCATATGCACACAAGTGAGAAAAAGAAATGTTAAGTGAGCTAATATTGGTTAATGTAAATTAATATATCACATATATAATTATACATTAAATTATTAAATCAACACTTGATTTAATAATCCGGTTATATCACTTACAACCGACTAATATCAAATGTAACAACTTATCGAATCAACACTTGATCCGATAACCCGGCTATATCACATATAACCGACCGATATCACATATCGCGAGAATAGAATGCGGTATCACATACGCGCATTAATCTCGGTTCCGCACATATCACATATGTGTTCCTACTTCATTTCGCATGAACCAGGAAACCTCTGTGTATGACTCTAAAGACTCGTCAATCGCTGGCAGTAGGTGATAATCATATCAAACACCCACAAGCCGTAAGCGGTCTGCTAAACGTAACGGCCATCGGGTATTGAGCAATCAGAAGATCAACAAGCAAGCCTGCTCGTACTCCTGCGAATCCAATCAGTAACACTACCGTACAGTCTGATCTCTTCGTTAGATATGTTGCATATCGCAGCCTGGGGGTGGTAAAACGTCAGACCCCAATAGCCTGATAAGTCATGCCGATGCAAGGTCCATAACGGTTCGAGAAACTACTGATAACACTTACCAGTAAATCTCAGCAACTCTGGCCAGGGATTTCATGTTATGGCCAATCAAGCATAGCGCAACATCAACTCCCAATACCGGGAGAGACGAATCCCCTCCTATCGTTCATTGCATCCATGTGACTCGGGACTGTACCAAAAGCCACCTTTTTGCATGATCTCTTGACCATGGTATGGTGGAAATCAAAGCACGGTGGGAATCACACAAGTCTCTATAACGATCTCAGGTCGACAGACTAACCTGTACCAGTGTCACCAGAGAACTGCTATCTGACGATAAGTATAATACCATCTAGGAGTTCTCGACGAGTCCGTTCAGTGTACCCAGTCTCCACTGAGCACCCGTATACCTTTTTTGATGTCAAACACCAATGGATATGGGATCATCCATCGCTCATCACATGGGTCGAGAAGCGCATACGCTAGTCTACTCTGGAGTATCGATGCCCTATCTCGATACTCCCACGACTAGGAATAATTATAGGGTGTACTTGTGGACTACCCTTGGCCCCACTAGTATGATCTACATCATAGTCCTGGTAGTCAAGTATACATCCTAAGGGCTTTATCAACATGTTAGAGCAAGACATCATCACTTATACACGTCAACATGTTAAGATAAAGAGCAACCAGATAACATACTATCATGTCGAGCAAGAATGTCCTCCCTATATATGTCCAAGCATCCATTATAATATACATCTCATATACAACAATGGCCTCTAGGGCATACATATAACTAACAAGCACTACCCCATAAGGGTACTCTCAGGTCTGTCTTCCTTTGTTGGCCACATCATGGTGGCCCCTAGGGGTGGGTACCCCCTAGCTCCCCCAGGCGATAGTTAATTTTGGTTCCTTCGACCCCGCGAAGGTTCGGGCTAGTTTCGAGTTCATTTCAACTCCTGGATTGGCTTAAAACGTTGGATTCTTGGGTTTTAGTAAACTGTTTTTTCATGTTTGGGAAAACTTGTTGTGTTTACTATTTGTGTGCGGAATTCTAATGTCGTGGCTTTGGTTACTTTCTTCTGTGATGTATATATGTGTTTTTTAATGTCCTCTAATCACTATACATCGATTAGAAGGGGTTATACGCATCTTGTTTATTTGTGATGATACTTGTGATATCTTTGTAATGGTTTCGACGGATTGTTGTGATGGATAGCCTTTTATACAATGTCTGTTGTACAGTTTTAAGTTATTTTGTATATTCATTATTGTAAGGCGAGCGTCCGATATGTGGACCGTCGTTTCTTCCTGGTTGTATATTATTTTATTGGGGCACAGCCGGGTTAAGGTCGATGTCACCATTGTATATATATATTTTTTCTGTACTAGGATTTCTCCGCGGCGGAGTGCTCGAGTAGCCGGGTTCTAGAGGGCAACAAGCCTCTATCTTATGGCGTTGAGACCAAGGTGCTTTACTCTAGAATTAGTGGGCTATTCACTGCACTCGTAGAGGGTATAGGATGGTCCACGGTGGAGTGCTCAAGTTACCGGATTCCGTGAAGTGCTGGGTAGCCCATTCATTTCGTTGATTGGGGTTGCTTCGCTTCCGGGATTGGCGGGTAACTTGCCGCACTCGTAGGGGTCTTAGTTATACATTGTATAGGCTATCTACATGACCGGGGAACGTCGAGTTTCATTTGCGGCTCATATAAAATCCGGAACTCCTAGATTATTAGCTTTTCCATATTGCTTACCGCTTTCATGTGATATTGCTTATATCATGTCTATGACGAATGGTTAGTAACCTAACGGTGCATGACAAGGTCTTATGCTGAATGCGGATGGCATATACATACATTCTATTTTTGTTCTTTTTGGTGTGATTGGTTTTAATTGATGAGACCGCATTAATTTTGATTAATGCAAGAAAAAATAAACCTAAAAAATGTTTTTGGAACAAAATTTTGAAAAACTATAGTCGTATTCTTTTGCTTTACAGAGAGGTATCCGATCATGAATATCCCGCACCTCATTCGAAGAGGCAAGAGCCTAGATCCCTTCACTGGGAGTTATCTCTTGAACAAAAGTTTATGTTAGTATAGATTACTTGGTTTTCATCAAAACCACAAGTTTTCAAAAGCAGAGCTTAAACCACTTGTTCTCTTATAAAAAAAGGGGAAGAAAAGAAAGAGGAAAAGAATTTCCGCTGGTTAGCTTCACGTGTTAAACACGTGAGCGCTTATATGCAAAATATATAAGCGCTGAAAACAAATAACCAAAGGCTAAGCTTGCCTCACGTGTTAAACATGAGAGCACATATATGCAAAGCATATAAGCGCTGAAAATAAATAACCAAAAGGGGCAAACTAGCCTTACGTGTTAAACACGTGAGCGCTCGTATGTAAAGTATATGAGCGCTAAATATAAGCAGGTTAAAATCCATACCGGGGTCACGTGTTAAACACGTAAGAACATACCTTTTGAAGCGCTAGTTTCAGATAGAATTAAATTCTATATAGAATTGAATTCTATTTTGGGAAAAATACTTCCCCCGATCTTTCTAAAATAAGAAAAATATTCTTTGTTAAACAGAGAGCTGTTGGATTAAAGATCCAATAACAGAATTGAATTCTAATATGAAAAATATTCTTTTTAAACAAGAAAGATATTCTCTGTTAAACAGAGAACCGTTGGATTAAAAATCCAATGGTGATTAAAAATCATAAAATATAGAATTAAATTCTATTAGGGGAAAATATTTCTCCCTGATCCTTTTAAATGAGAAAGATATTCTCTACTGGATCAAAAATCCAATGTTAGAATCAAATTCTAATACGAGAATAATTCCCTAATTTTTCTAAACGAGAAAGATATACTCTTAACCTTTAGATTAAAAATCCAATGGTGAATAAAAATCACCGTTTAATAGAATAAAATTCTATCTATGAAAAAATATTTCTCCAATCTTGTTAAAATCAAGAAAATATATTCTGTAAAACAGAAATCACTGGATCAAAAATTTAACGGTGGATAAAATTCCCCAAATAATCTTTGAGACCAATTAAATCAATTGGAATCTCTCAATGAGAGATTTTCTCATAACTAATCAACAATTTTCCTCCTCTATATAAAGAACCCGAGATTTTAATTCTCAAGAGGAGAATCGACCCCATAAGTTTTCTACAGACTGAAAATTTAATTCTTCTTCAAAGAAGGTCTCCTCGCTCTTTCCAACCCTAGGTAAAGAAAAAGCAGAGATAAAATATATCTCCTTTGCTAGGCATAAGTAAAAACAAGGGTTTAACCCTTCATTAAAAGAACTTAGTTGTTTCTCTGGATCTGAGATCTAAAAGACAGATTTTCTCACAAGTTGAGAATTTAATTCTCATCGGAGAGATCCTGTTCTTCAAACTCAAAATCTAGAGGAAAGAATTAGATAAAAAGAATAGAGAGAAATGACACATGTTCTAAGAATTTAATTCCTCTGAAAATAGGGTTTAACCCTACATAAAGAACTTAGTTCTTACAAAAATAACAGAAGAACTTAGTTCTCCAATAAAACCGATCCCGGATTTTCAAAACAGAGATCTTGGTGATCATCAATGGTCAAAATGCCATTAACAGAAGTTAAAACTTCTTCAGAAAATATTAACAGAGATTAAAATCTCTAAAACAAAAGATTCAGCGTCTCACGTGCTTCCCATGTGAGCGCCCAAAACAAAAAACCCAGCACCTCACATGAAACACACGCGAACGCTGTATAAAAGTGCTGAGCACTATATATATATGTAGTCAAAATGACTTAATGCTTAGCATTGATTGGGCAGTGCCCATATCTGAGCGCCTCACATGATACATACGTGAGCGCCAGAGCAGCAAATAAGTGCTTAGCACTTCTGAATAAAGGAAAAGGCTTAAGACTGAGCCCATATTGGCTAAGTCTCTGAAGTTGCTTGCAGCTGAGCCCAAATACTCCATTGTTGGATCTTAACTAAATTTAGTGATCCTAAAAATATCTCTAAGTTGATCTTAGTCTCAAATAAGACCAGCGTATTCTTAGTTAAATTGAGCCCAAATGCTCATATATTTAAATTGATCTTAATCTAAAACACATATTAACGGTCCTTAAATAAAATAAAATATTCTTTGAACTAAACGAACATACAACCTAAGTTCAAACCAAAATTTAAAATATACGGATTTTGTAATCCGCGTCTTACGGGTGACAGCATAAACTTGTCTCCGTATACAATCCACGGGCAACCAAAATAAATAAAATAAAACACAAGACACGAAGTGAACTATTGGAGTATGAGAAAGTGGTTATCACAACGCGATAACGTAATTAACTGTAGGGGCTTGCACCTTGTTCATATCAGAATTTTGCATTATTATATCGCCCATTCTTAATCACATTACATATAAATAGGTGTTTTTGATCCATGTCTGCTAAATAGTTGCAGGTTACAGGCTCTCAGATTGTTACAGTGAAATTCATGAAAAGTCGCTACAAATGTGAGACTACGATCAATAATAGATGAATCCGTATGATGCCGCCTACCAGTTCAAGGAACAAATGAAAATCATTAGACAGTTCAATGCACAAAACACAAGGGCAGCACAAGATTCAAGACTTCAAAGCGAAGCTCAAGGAAAAAGTTCACATCATTCTGCACTGTTGGAAATATGGAAGAAAATAGAAGAGATTCTGAGGAACTAAGTGAAGAAAACAGAAGGTAAAAGCAACATGAAGCAACCTTGAAGAATTGAGCCCAAGATCTTACCAATTGGCCGCGGAATCGCGGCCAAACAGGCCTTTCTGCCGCGGAACCGCGGCCGTATGGTGCATGTGTCGGTGCAAGTGTCGGTGGAGGTGTCGGTGCTTTGACCTGGTTTTCTTAGGGTAGTTTTGTAAATTCATGTGTGGATCAGAATATAACCTATGATTTTTCCTATCTATAAATAGGAGAGTAGAAAGCCAAATGAAGGCATGCCTCTTTTTAATTCTTAGATTTAAATTTCAATTCCATTTGTAATGCATTGTTGCGAGGTCATTAATAAAGTAAGTTTTATTTTTATCTCGCATTCTTTTTTTTTTATCTGAATTTTAATTCCTGCAAATTTTTATCCGTTCTTTTATTATCTGCAATTTAATTCATCTATTAAAATAAAAAAAATGAATTTTCTTGTTATCTTCCTAATGAGTGAGTAATTCCTCACTTGTTAGGGATATGAGAGGGAAGGTTTGAGAGAAGAAAATCTCTCTCACTCCTTTCTTTGCCCATATAAAACAGGGGCGGGAGAAGGCGATGAGAATTTGCTCTCAATTGCTTTAATTTTTCGTGTAATTGCTGCCGTTTCGGCCTTCTTTGCAATTGACATATCAAGTTGATGAACTCTTGCCCTAGATTGACCGGAAGAAGTAGATGAAGTGGACGAAGTGGTCGGTCTAGTGCTTTCTCACTGAAGCGTTTGTTCAGCAAGATCGTCGAGAAATTTCCATGCTTCCTCATCAGATTTGGATAAGAAGTGACATTGACAAATGGTCTCCAGCAACTGCTTAGTTACTGGGTTCAGTCCTTCGTATAAGGTCTGGCAAAGTTGCCATCTCTCAATACCATGATGAGGGTACTGAACAAGAAGGTCTTTGTATCGTTCGAAGCACTTCCAAAAAGGTTCGGAAGGAAGCTGGGAAAATTGGTTAATTTCATTACGTATTCTCGCGGTCTTGTGATTTGGGTAAAACTTTTTAAGAAACGCTTTAACAAACTCTTCCCAATTGTTTATGGAATGTGACACGGTGCTATACAGCCACTTTTCAGCTAAGTCACACAAGGTGAAAGGAATGACTCGTAGTCGTATAGCATCGTCGGATAGTTGGGTGGTCTTCATCATTGCACAAACATTCTGGAATTTGTTAATGAAAATATAGGCATTTTTGGATTCCAGTCCGTGAAATTTAGGCAATATGTTGATGAAGTGGGGCTTAATTTCGAAATTATCCCCATTTGCCGGCGGAAGTGTAAGACAGGTAGGAAGTGCGGAGCGGGTAGGATAGAAACGATCCTGGAGCGCGATTCGCTGTGGCGCTTCAACAGGAGGTTGTTGCGGGTTATTCGCACCCAGTTGAGGTGGAATTAGTCCCGAGGTAGGTAAAGGGTTGTTAGGATTGAATCCTGACATCTCTTTAGAAGATGATGAATGTGAAGATGAGGGTGAATGGACAGAATTCCGGTCAACGTCGGAGTTGGCTGGAAAAGGTAAGGATGAAAAAGGAGTGGAGGGAGTTTCGACTTTGGAGTCGATCGCGTAGTCGGTAGCGACTAACGAAACACGGACTAGACGGGAGCTAGTGTCCCGAGTCCAACCGGACATACACTAAACGAGTTTTAGTGTAGTCAAAACGTAGAATGTGAGGGTAAGAAAATGTCAATGGGGAAATGTGGATGAAAGGTGGGTGCAATGGGATTCTAGCGACAAAGGGCAAGTTTTTGTAAAAAAATTTGTTTTGTGTTTTTTTTTATAAAGAGTTCTGAAAAACTTTGTACGGAACTATGGCACACTTTCAAACGATCACAATTTAAACATGCACAATCAAACCTAGAGGTAGGGTTTCTTAAGTCAACTAGACTGCTCCTAACTGTTCCAAAACGACAAGTTGTGAGATATCCCTCAAATTGCCTCTTCACCGCCAATTGTGTTCAGGTAAGCACAAATGAAGAAAGGAGGGTTCCGCTTACGAATTACCGTGAGACGGGTCTTTTAAAGTTACCTTTCTCACTTGTCTAGCCTAGGCACCACAAAGTCAGGTTTAGATAAACGACTGAATGTCCACAACCTTCCTTTGTCCTAATGAGCGCGACAGTCCTCAATTGGCTGAGTCTAGATATTTTTTAATTAACTCAAGGGCGATGCATATGGTTTTTAGTGATTTCTGGGGTCTTAGGAAGGGTAATGAAATCCCCACCCAATCTTAATTGGTGTTAGAACCCCTTAGATTCCGTTTTAAATATGCAAAGCAGTAACACACAAAATCTAAAACACTTGCCAAATTTTTTTCTTTTTATTTGCGGCGCAAAGAATCCTGCATAAAATGATTTATTGGAGAGGGAGAAGAAAATTCTGTGCAAAGAAACCAGCAGGAAATTTTTTTTAGTGGAGTGCAGAGGAGAGAAGGAGAAAAAATATACTCACAGAGAGTTTTCAAACAGCTGACGTCACCTGTTTGACCGCGGTTCCGCGGTCAAACCCCTGCTTATATCTCGGTTCCGCGGTCAAACCCCTGCTTAGATCGCGGTTCCGCGGCTAAATAGCTGGTTTGGATCTTCAATTTTTTTTCCTGTGCTTAATTGGTTCTCCTCTGTCTGTTCAGATCCTCTGTTTCTGGATTTGTTCACTGAGCTTGCTCCAGATCTGAATCAGTCCGTTTTCCTTTCCTGCACAATTCGCACAAAAACCAATCAAAAATAATAAGATGATTTTTTATGTTTTTATTTTTTTTATTTAATTAACCCAAAATTACAAAAAGAAATAAACTACCGTTTCCCCGGCATCGGCGCTATTTGATTGTTAGAGATTTTTGTATGCGTTTTAAATTTAAGAATACCGCAATCAAGACGGTGTCACTTGGTAGCTAGCCGGTTGAGTACGAGTCGATCCACAGGGAAATGGTGTTCTTTTCTTTAAGTTCTAACGAGTTAAGTCCTAACTTTGGTAGGTTTTGTTTTAAGATCTAAGAATGAGAATAAATTGATATAAAGGCTTGCTAGGGTTAGGATTAGGTTAGTTCGAAATAGGGATTCTTCTCACTTCTTTTAATGCCCTAGTTAAGAATATAGATGTTAGGGTAATAGTCAACAATGGGGATTAACACGACTGGGAAGAAACATAGTTTCTTCCTTTTGGTCCTTGTCCGTCCGTTCTTGGATCTTAGCCCTAACCTCCGGTTAATTCAACCACAACCGGTCTATCTAGGGAATCACCGCTATCATGTAGAATAGGGTGCCATAGTGAGCGGATTATGGTTGAATTAAAGAGAGTCCTTAATGCGGAAATATTCCATTAATCACAAGCTATCAACGCCCTATCATCCCCAAACGTATGGGCAAGCCGATGTATCAAATCGGCAAATTAAGAAGATATTGGAGAAGACGGTTTCCAAAAACCGTAAGGATTGGTCTTTAAAACTTACTGATGCCCTTTGGGCATTTCGAACTGCCTATAAGACCGATCTTGGCATGTCTCCTTATCGGCTTGTTTATGGAAAAACTTGCCACCTTCCAGTAGAAATAGAGCATCGTGCATTTTGGGCAATAAAACAGCTGAATCTATCTATCGAAGATGCGGGCAGCCTTAGAAAGCTGTAATTAAATGAATTAAACGAGCTTCGGGATGAAGCTTACGAGAACGCGGTTGTCGTCAGAAACCGAACGAAAGTGTTTCATGATAAACACCTTATGCGCAAAACATTCAAACCTGATCAACAGGTTTTACTTTACGACACCCGGTTACATTTCCATCCCGGCAAGCTTAGATCCCGATGGAAAGAGCCATTTTTTGTACGTACCATATATCCGCACGGTGCGGTCGACTTAGAAAATCCGGAGGACGGTTCACTATTTAAAGTGAACGGACATAGATTAAAACCGTTCCTCACAGCAGATCATTCGGAAGAGCTCCTGATATTGCAGGAGCCGGATTACAAAGACTGATCTTCTTCCATCTACCCCCAAATTTCAGTTATCCAGCCATAAACAGTGGAAACACTGTTTCAAGTAAGTTTGGGGGTATGCACAATTTGTAATTATAAAAAAAAATATAAAAAAAATATAAAAGATAAAAAAATAATAATAATTTTTTTTCTCAAAATTTTAGGGGGTATTTTTGTAAATTTTCAGTTTTAAATAAATAAAAAAATATTTTTTCACAACTTTTCTGATTGTTAGATTGCAGTGAGATCTCTCCAGGCCGCCGCCCAACAGCCGCCAAACCCTCCTCTGCACCGCGCTTCCGCCGCATCTTGGACTCCTCTCCCTCTGAAATCTTCAGAGGAGGTTTGCTTTCTACGATCCTCTCTGTTAAAATTTTTAGAAATATTTGCACTCTTTGTAATGGCACCAACTCTGCAATTTGAAAGAGATTTTTCACAACTCTTTGCACACACGGTCTATGGTAGCTATTTCGGTGATGAGATCCGAAGGCGTGGGTGAAACTTTTTACTTTTCAACCATCCGAATGCCTTCGCGCTTCCGGATCTTGTCAACCGTTTTCATGAATGCATGGAGGATGGTTGCCTCTCACAACACGGTTACATTAGGTTAATTTGGGGGGATAGGGAAATAATAATTGATAGGGACTTCATCCATGAAGTCACCTTAATACCTAAACTCTCTATTCATGATCAACCCCTGGAATTCGAGGACTACCTACCCTTGATGGGTAATGATTGTTCGAGGGAGCCACGAAAAGGCATCTAGGCTAGAACCCTTTTTGCGAACGTGTTAACTGTGTGCCGTTGGGCATAAAATAATATTTTTGGTAGTTCGCACAACACGACATTTTTCACACCATCCCTTCATATAGTGCACACTTTGATGACTAGAAACCCCATCTATGATATGTGCACTGTATTATTTCACTCAATTGGTGCGGGCAAGAGGGCTGCCAACTATCCATGCCCTATGTTGGGGACACAACTGTGTCGCCATTTCCTCCCTGTAGAGGAATTCGAATTTTATATGCATGGAGGGATCCCCATTAGACCTCTTCTTGAGGGCGTATCCACGTCCTACACACGCTTACATGATGTATGGTCGCGCACCAAGCCGGCCGAGGACGTGCCCGCTAAGACACCCAGCTCCAGCTCGACCGCGAACGATGAAGAGCTTACCCCCACCGCGCAAGCGCGCTTGATGCGAAGAACCAATAGGGGGTGGAAAGATTGATAGGGATGATGACCAACCTTGGTCAGCGAGTGACGAGTTTGGAGCAGGGCATGACCACCCTACTGGAAAGAGTGGAACGTTCCCGATCATGATCGAGGGGACGTAGAGGCTATGAGCAGTGAGGACACTGCTTTAGATAAGTTTGGGGGTGGTGGTGGATTGTAAATAGTTATCTTTGCATTGCATTTGCATATTTTTTATTTTTGTACATATTTGTTTTTTCTTTCTTTGCATATTTAATTCCGCATTGCATCTTTATAAAAAAATAATATAAAAACTAGAAAATTAAAAAAAATAAAAGAATAAAAATAAAATTATAAAAATTGAATTTTTTTAAAATAAATTATAAAAATTGAAAAGTTCAATTTTGGCCATATTTAACTTAAGTTCAACATGACGGTTGACTGGTTAGGAAAAACTAGATCCTAAACTTGGTAAATTAAAAACCCTAAAAATAATCTCTCTTAAAGTTTAATTATAGTAAATATATGTCCTTACAGTTTATTTAGAAATAGGCAAATTTTGAGTTCAATTCTTGGGCTAAGTCAAAATAAGGGAAGGGTGTTGAAATTTTTATTTGAAGTGTAAGTCTGAAAAATAATTCTAAACCTTAAGTCTAAATTCTGAAAATATATACCCTATAACTTGCACATACACGCACCTTGAAACCTGGGATAGTAGAGAATACCTTGAAATGCTCTTGTCTAAAAACCTTAGTATGAAGAAAAATAATAGTATAAATGGTGAATAAAAAAAATGAACACTGGTTTTGTAATTACTTAAGGCAGCATAAATAAAAAAAATTATAGTGAGAGTGCTTTATTACCTAGTTCCTTAGACCAACTGGTTTGGAAGTCACTGCTAAGCCTTAGGTATTGCAAGACGAGGAACTACCCTTAAATGCGCAAGAACATTTTGTAATCGGTCGTTTAGTACCTCAAGAAGTATTAACGATCACATGAAGGATGTATGAGCAATTTAAATCACCAATTAAAAAGTACTTTGGATGATGGACAAGAGTGAGATAGTTTGAATTGAATTTCTAAGTGTAGGGGTGATAATTACACACATGTAGGGGTATATGATTGGAATTTGGATGAGAGATAGGAATGAAAGATAGGCCTTATATCTTCAGTAAAAATGATAAAAATTCTTGAGTTGAGATTGCTCCTTAGAAGGAAAATTCAAAAGATGCTGAAATCTTAATAAATTTGCAGAACATATACGATCTTAAGTTAAATGAAAAGTGAGTGTGAAAAATACGGGTTGATAATTTCTAAGTTGAAGATAATAGAAATTCTTGCTAGAATACTGAATTGAAGAATTAGAGTCAATGGCTTAATTGATTGGATTTTGTGGGTAGTATCCGCTGAAAACCCTAAGGAGACAACATTCCTCCTACTAGGGACACCTAGAGGTTTAACGGCTTGTTGCATGAGCTCAGTGCAATCGCGTTCCCTGCGAAAGTGAGGTTAGGATTTCTTAAGAATAAAATTGGCTTTGCTCGGGACGAGCAAAAGATAAGTTTGGGGTATTTGTTCATATCAGAATTTTGCATTATTATATCTCCCATTCTTAATCACATTAAATATAAATAGGTGTTTTTGATCCATGTCTGCTAAATAGTTGCAGGTTACAGGTTCTCAGATCGTTATAGTGAAATTCATGAAAAGTCGCTACAAATGTGAGACTGCGATCAACAATAGATGAATCCGTATGATGCCGCCTACCAGTTCTAGGAACAAATGAAAATCATTAGACAGTTCAATGCACAAAGCACAAGGGCAACACAAGATTCAAGACTTCAAAGCGAAGCTCAAGGCAAAAGTTCACATCATTCTGCAATGTTGGAAATCTGGAAGAAAACAGAAGAGATTCTGAGGAACCAAGTGAAGAAAACAGAAGGTAAAAGCAACATGAAGCAACCCTGAAGATTTGAGCCCAAGATCCCACCAATTGGCCGCGAAACCACGGCCAAACAGGCCTTTCTGCCGCGGAACCGCGGTTGTATGGTGCACGTGTCGGTGCAAGTGTCGGTGGAGGTGTCGGTGCTTTGACCTGGTTTTCTTAGGGTAGTTTTGTAAATTCATGTGTGGATCAGAATGTATCCTAGGGTTTTTCCTATCTATAAATAGGAGAGTAGAAAGCCAAATGAAGGCATGCCTCTTTTTAATTCTTAGATTTAAATTTTAATTCCATTTGTAATGCATTGTTGAGAGGTCATCAATAAAGTAAGTTTTATTTTTATCTCGCATTCTTTTTTTTATCTGAATTTTAATTCCTGCAAATTTTTATCTGTTCTTTTATTATCTGCAATTTAATTCATCTATTAAAATAAAAAAAATGAATTTTCTTGTTATCTTCCTAATGAGTGAGTAATTCCTCACTTGTTAGGGATATGAGAGGGAATGTTTGAGAGAAGGAAATCTCTCTCACTCCTTTCTTTGCCTATATAATTTTTAATTAAGGACTCTCTTTAATTCAACCATAATCTGCTCACTACGGCACCCTATCCTACATGATAGCGGTGATTCCCTAGTTATACCGGTTGTGGTTGAATTAACCGGAGGTTAGGGCTAAGAGCCAAGAACGGACGGACAAGGACTAAAAGGAAGAAACTATGTTTCTTCCCAGTCGTGCTAATCCCCGTTGTTGACTATTACTCTAACACCTATATTCTTAACTAGGGCATTAAAAGAAGTGAGAAGAATCCCTATTTCGATCTAACCTAATCCTAACCCTAGCAACCCTTTATATCAATTTATTCTCATTCTTAGATCTTAAAACAAAACCTACCAAAGTTAGGACTTAACTCGTTAGAACTTAAAGAAAAGAACACCATTTCCCTGTGGATCGACTCGTACTCAACCGGCTAGCTACCAAGCGACACCGTCTTGATTGCGGTATTCTTAAATTTAAAATGGATACAAAAATCTTTAACAATCACGCCTGCAGGGAAGAGCGTCTCCACAATCAAAAACCCTTCACAAACGAGGGGGAATTTGATAAAGTCTGCTACATCAGTCGCATCTGTTCAAACCTCCGATATACAGTGCCATAAATCAACTTGGTATCTTCGGAGAGGTGGATGGATATGTCAAAATAGCATCTGCCCCCAAATTCAGGCAATACGTCTCCGTGTGTCAGTCCGGTCTTCGGCGGTAAATAGATTATGGCACGTCTGGTGGGACCTCTTCGTTTTTCCACTCCACACTTTGTATGTCATGTTTTTCCGTGATCAAATAATCGCAGTATATATGTTTGTAGTTGCCCTTGGATGATGGGATCAAGAAGCTGGCGTTTTGTCTCTACTTAGAATGGCGTTTTCTTCCACTCACCGCAACTCAGACTCTGTCACATCTGGCGGAGTTAAGTATGGGCCACTTGCAACCTCAAATCTCTGCAATCCGGCTCTTCAAGAAATCATTGGGCTTTTCTTTGGGTCGATACTCCCATCTCCTACCTCAGTGCCTCAACTCCGAAGGAGGAAGCCCAGAAGAAGTCTGTCTTCTACAGGCTGGCTCCTCAAGTTTTAGTTTTGCCGACAGAATCGGTCTCCAAACAACTAGTACCTTCCAAAGACCAAGGTCGATGCGGGGGGGGGGGGAGGAAGGGGGCAGAATATTCATGTTCTCTAGGAAAACATGGGCAAGCCCAACAAATAAGACAAGCCGGGGGCAGTTCTCCGTCCGTGTTGACTCCACCTACTTCAACTTCGATGGCGAATGCCGCTGTTCCAACCGGGAACGGTTTTGAACTGCTGCGAAGGATCAGGCAAAATTCTCCCATCGCGGTATTGAAAAAGTCTTCGCAAACCACGGAGATCCAAGGAGAGCAGAAGCCAGTTCGCTCCCTAAAATAACTTTCCTCATCTATATATAAAGTGTGGAAGCAAGTGAAGGACTCAATCGTTATCCGGGCCTTTTCCCTAAGCGTCAGCTAAAGTTTGAAAACTCGCCTTCCAAATATAAAGGGACTCATCCTAAAACGGTTCCTGCTCTGACGGTTCCTCCTAAAGCAACTTCTCACAGAAAAGAGAGGCCTGATAAAGCCTAAATGCCCGTGACAAACTCCGAGGGTCAAGACTCCAAATACCTTGAGCTTGAAGGCATGATAGTTCATACAGTCCATGTGGTGAATTATAAAGAGGAAAGTACTGCTAGTCACAGACCGCATACCCGGACTCCGACAAAAGCTCAACTGCAATGTGAAAAGTTGTAGAAGATACTTGCTCAGGAAACAGCACTCGCAAATCCATCACCTGAGGAAAATTCCGAGCTCGCACCCAAAGAATAGTAGGGCAGGAGTCGGATATTGACTTTCTAAAGCGCGCTCTTAAGAAGAGAGATGAAGAAGCGGCAGCGATATCCGCTAAAATGAACCAGATGGCCCTTTTGACCCAAGATATTGCTGGAATGATAGTCCATTCAGAGCCACTGGCAGATAAACCGTCGGTAGTCGCTCTTAATGATAAGGGTGAAACTTCAAATCTTCCGCAAGCTTCATCAACGGATAAGAAGAAAATGATCTCAAAAGCAAAGCTAGACGCATATATCACTCAGCAAATCAAATCTCACTATGCCAGTGAAGCCGTAAATAGGTCAATCAAGACCGGTCGACCGTATCCGGCGCGCTACGATCAAATAAAGTACTCGCCAGAATACATGCTTCCGACATTCCACATATACAAAGGAACTGGGAATCTTTGCCAGCACATCGTGCATTTAAATCCATGTGTGGCAACAACGGAGAAAATGATATACCGCTCCTCCGACAATTTGTCAGCAGTCTGGCAGGCATTGCTTTCGAATAGTATGCGGAACTCCCAAATGACTACGTGAACACCTTCGAACAGATGGAAATGCTCTTATGTCAGAGTTTTGGTAGTGTGAATAAATGCACTACCGTGGCTGCGTTGGTCAATGAAAGGGTTAGACTAAATTATACTTGGGTTCAATATGTTACCCGATGGCAAAATCTCTGGTCAAAATGCGAGCAATGTATATACGAAGCTCCAGCCGTGCGAATGTTCATAGCCACCCTTGACCCAAATTCAAGGGTGTTCCCATATATGGCCCTATTCAAGCCGACGACCTTCCAAGAGCTCATAGATAAAATTATTTGGTGGGATCAGATGGGTCAAGACACATCCTCTTCCGATGAAGATATATGAAAAGCGGAAGTAAGGCGGCGTTTGTCTCCAACGCTCAATGAGCGGCTTTGAAGCAACCTATCGCCAAAATAGCGACAGCGTGGATCACACCCTTGGGAAAGAATTGAGACGCGAATATTCGCTCCCCTGAAATATACACAGGGGGCACCTTTCTCGTTGGCGAAGGAATCTCTACGGAGGTGGTCCTTTCGTCAAAGAACAGAAAGGATATTAAGGGACCTATAAAACGGGTCCTGCAATCAAGTGAAATAGCCCACTTCACCTAGAAATCATGGAAGGGACGTAAAAACCATGTCCCACTCCTAAAATGGATGATGAGAGGAAAAGCCCCCAAGTCAAGTTCATCTTCTAAGGAAGAAGAAGACTCAACAGAAGGAATGACGCAATATCTCGAAGAAGATGCTCCGACAGTGTCAGAAAGCGACATTGATGAGCAGGGGACAGGTGCTGTATTAAAAGCCCAGTATTTCCCGCAGGACAACCCGATTCCTACGACGATAAAACATGCAGTCCAAGAATGTGAAGATGGCCTAAGGCATGAAATTTCCGTGCATACAAAGGACATGCAGCATCGCCTAAACAAGCAAGCGTTGGAGGGGATGAGTTATGTAACTACTCGACCAAATGATAAACCACGGACTGGAATGTCCTTAAACTAATACTCACCCCAAACACGGCGATAATGGACCAAGAAGTCCCGAAAATAATAATGGAGCGAGAAGTACCAGTTCCTTTATAAAAAAGGTTGAGGGAAAGTTCCCCACTAAAAGAGCCCCCTACGTGTTTAACACGTGAGTGCCTATATGCAATGCATATAGGAACTGCAATTAAAATAATTGCTAGGATAAAAAATCCCCACATGTTTAACATATGAGTGCCTATACACTGCAATTAAAAGAATTGCTATGCTAAAACAGCCCTATATGTTTAACACGTGAGTGCCTATATGTAACACATATAAGTACTGCAATTAAAACAATTGCTAGGCTAAAACCGCCCCACGTGTTTAACATGTGAGTGCCTATATGCAACGCATATAGGCACTGCAATTAAAACAATTGCTAAAAGAGCCCCACGTGTTTAACACGTGAGTGCCTATATTCAATGCATATAGGCACTGCAATCAAAATAATTGCTAGGCCAAAATAGCCCCACGTGTTTAACACGTGAGTGCGTATATGCAACGTATATAGGCACTGCAATTAAAATAATTGCTAGGCCAAAAGAGCCCCACGTGTTTAACACGTGAGGGCACGTCCCTAAGTAGAATTAAAATTCTACTCAACAAGGAACCGTTGGATTAAAGATCTAATGATGATTAAATATAGAATTAAATTCTATTGAACTTTTAAATGGGAAATGATATTTTCTGTTAAATAGAAAGTTGGCGGATCAAAGATCCCATGAGTTGGAAAATATTTTTTATCTCTCTTTAAAACAAAGAAAAATTGTGCTCCGTTAAACCAAGCACCCTTGGATTAAAAATCTAACGGTGATTAAAAATCACCAATCTACAGAATAAATTCTATACGGGAAAATATTTTCCTAATCTTGTTTAAGAAACAAAAAAAATATGTTCTGTAAGACAAAAACCCTTGTACCAAAGATCCAACAGCGGGTAAAACCCCCAAATCAATTGGAGTCTCTCAATGAGAGATTTCCTAAAACTAATTAACAAACTTCTCTCCACTATATAAAGAACCCAAGACTTCAAGTTAAAAATAATACAAAAAATTACTCAAGAAGAAAGGAAAAAAAAGAGAGAAAGAGAATTCAATTCTCTAAATGAAGAAGATCCCCTTCTTAAACAAAAAAAACCCTAGGTAAGAAGAAAATACAGAGATTATCTTATTCCTTCTTCGTCTCTTTAAGGGTTTAACCCTTCATACAAGAACTTACTTCTTCCTCTGGTTGAGGTCTGCAGAAACAGATCTCCCAACAAGTTGAGAATTTAATTCTCATCGGGGAGATTCTGTTATGCAGATTCAAAGACTTAGGGAAAAAACTAAGTTCAAAGAATTTAATTCTTACAAAAGTATATAGAAATTTAATTCGTTTGATAAAACTAGGGTTTAACCCTATAAAAAAATTTAATTCTTATAAAACAAGATACTTGAAATTCTCTAAACTCAGATCCCAGCATCGTTAATATGAGATCAAGATTTTCATGCACATACAAGGAAAGACCGGTGATTCATTAGTATTCAACACTATAAGAAACCTCACGTGTTTCCTTACGTGAGCACCTCTGATAAACAAAAAAGAATGGCTGAGACCGAGTCACGAGTTTCCCACGCGAGCGCTTAAAAGAAGAACAAGAAGTGCCTTCTGGGGCAGCCACGTGTTTTCCACGCAACCCCCAGTCAAGTGCTTAGCACTTATATGAAAAAGGCAATAGACCCAAAAATAGCGCTCACATTTTGAAGGCACCTTATGTGTTCGCACGTGAGCACCACAGGGTCAAAGTGCTTAGCACTTATAAAAGAAAGTGAAATAAAATCTAGAGAACAATTCCTATTTCGGGCGCCTCACGTGCTCACACGTGAGCCAAATGCTTAGCACTTATAAAAGAAAAGGGAAGTAAAACCTAAAAAGGCAGTACCCAACCTTGGGGCGCCTTATGTGCTCACACGTGAGTGCCACAAGAATTATGTGTATAACACTTATATATAAACGGGGATTTCAACCTAATGTACAGCGCCAGCTTTGAGGTGCCTCACATGCCACACGTGAGCGCCCCTAAATCCAGCGTTTAACACTGCTTTAGAACCTCACGTGGGAACACGTGAGTGCTGAACGTATACTGGTGCTTAACACTATGGGAAGTCAACTCCAGCCTCAAGTTGGCTAAGCCTTCTTGAGATTAAAACATCTTCGATTTCCAAATAGATCGAGCCTCTATGCTCATGACTTCCCAAACTAATTCCAGTTTCAAACACGACTGATGACTCCTCAATTGATTATGACCAAAACGATATTCATCCCACATTCCCCCGAGGAAATCTTAGTCTCAAAATACGACTAATGATTTCTGGGTTGACCACCAACTCCCTTTTTTCTTCAAATAGGGGAATTGGTTCAAGGGTACATCTCTCTACACCTCTGATACATGTCGTTGTAATTCCTCAACGTCTTCAGAGAGGTGGCGGTCCCGAAAACCAACTGCTTTTGGGTGCACTTCCTAAAATGGCGACAACGGACCGTAACGTCATTAAACTAAAATCTCACCTCAAAAATGGTGATCTACAGACCGAAACGTTATTAAACTAACAACGGACCGAAACGTCCTTAAACTAAAGCAATAGAGCCCAAATGCTCTTTTTTTGGGTCTGAATGATCCCAAAATCCTGTTGAGTAGATCTTAGTCTTAAATTGGACTAACGTATCCTCAACTAACATTAAAGTTGATCTTAATCTCAAACGAGATTAACGATCCTTAAATCAAACCAAACCCAAATCTAAGAATATATGGATTTAGACTAATCCACGTCCTACGGGCGACGACATAAATTAGTCTCCGTATACAATCCACGGGTAACCAAAATAAAACAAATACACATTACACAAAGTGAACTTCTGGAGCAGGAGGAAGTAGTTATCGCGATACGATAACGTAATTAACTGCAGGGGCTTGCGCCTGCAGGGAAGTGCGTCTCCACAATCAAAAACCCCTCACAAACGAGGGGGAATCTGATGAAGTCTGCTACAACGGCCATATCCGTCCAAACCTCCGATATAGGGTACCATAAATCAACTTGGCATCTTTGGAGAGGTGGACGGATAAACCCAAATAGCATCTGCCCCCAAATTCAAGCAAGAGGACCAACGTGGTTTCGTCTCTGTTTTCGGTGGTAAAACAGATTCTGGCATGTCCAGTGGGACCTTTTCCTCTTTCCACTCCACACTTCGTGTGTCGTGTTCGCGAACAAATTGCGGTTTACTATGGTTGCCCCTGGATTCGAGGTACTAATATTTGGTGTCTTGCTCCTGTACAGAAAGAAGAAGTGAACATCAATGGCTTCCAGTTGCACTAACTGCAACAATAACTCCCGCTCTGCCCTAACTGGAGTAGTAACTAACAGGCCCAATGTGGCTTCTATCTTTTCAATGCCGGTGGGGCAAGTGACTCAGGCCACTACTGGATTGTTTTTCGGGATCGTGCTCCCGCCAACGAGTTTCAGCGCCCCAATGCCACCACAGGAAGCTCCTAAGAAGTCGGTCTTCGATCGACTTGCAACCACCACGGCACCTCTCAACGGGTCGTCCAATTCTAACACCTCAATCTTCAACAGGCTGAACCAAAGCTCAAGTGGGCCCACAAAGAGGCTCGCAATACCTGAATGGGATATTCCGAAACGAATAGCTATTCCAGCTTCGGCAGGTGAAGTCGTCAAAGGGGTTTCTCCAACTAAAGGATCGGTCTTCGCAAGATTGGTTGTTCCAACTCCTGCTACAGGTGAAGTCATCAAAAGGGCTTCCCCTACCAGAAAGTCGGCCTTCGAAAGATTGGCCGTCCCCTCTCCACGGACGTCAGTCTTCGATAGGCTGGCACCAGCAGTAGCCCTTCATCAAACAGGGGGCATGACGAAGCCACTTCCACAACTAAGGCAATCCTATCTGCAAGGCATGCTTGACGTCGCCACTGGCACCGAGTGAGGAAATCTAGGGGCAATTCCCCCTCTGGACTTACTCCACCAGCTCCAACGGTGGAATTCGACGCTGCTGTTCCAACCAGGAACAGCTTTGAACCGCTAAGGAGGGTGCGGTGGAACTCCCCAACCGGGGTGCTGAAGAAATCGCCCCCATCTGTTGAAAACATGATACAGGCAAAGCCGGAGCAGCCCCCTCAGCGGCTGTCCTTCCAAGTCCACAAGGTCTGGCGGAAGGTCCAAGATTCTGTGATCAATAAAGACTACTCTCGCCGACAGAAGAAAACAATGGCTCGGCAAGAGGAGGGCCATCCCTCCACCATGCAACGAGGGGCTTCTTTCGTGAAGGAGCCTACTACAATGGCTCCTTTAACTTCGACTTCTCACAAAAAGAGAAGGCCGGAGAATCTCCCACCGCCGGCTGCAAATCCCAAATGTGATGGATCCAAACGCCCCAAGTCTGGGGGCATGATCGTGCACACGGTGTACATGGCTTTCGAAAAAGAGGAGAGCCGTGCTTTCATGGGTCATCGGCCGTAAACTCGATCATTGGCGAAAGCTCAGGAGCAGCAACAAAAGCTCCAGGAGATGTTGACGAAAATGGCAGCACTCACCGGGCAGAAAGAAAACCCAGAAGCAGCGTCCGACCAGCGCCAGGAGCAGGAGACTGATACGGAGTTCTTTCGAAGGGTGCTGGAGATAAAAGATAAGGAGTCCGCGGAACAAGCTGCTAATATGAAGTAGACGGCGCTTCTGTTCCAGGACATGGTTGGAATGATGATCCAGCCAGAACCTCCACCTGAAGACCCGCCAATAATTATCGAGGACGACAGAGGAGGAACATAAAACCCTCTCCCGGCTCTATCAATGGACAGGGATGAGACGATCTCCAAGGCTGCCCTCGATGACCACATAGCTCAATAAATACAAGCTCATCAGGCAAGCGAAGCGGCTGACCAAGTCGTCAAGACCGGGCGACTATACTCAGGATGGTACGATCAAATCAAATACCCGCCAGGATATACGATCCCCAAATTCTATGTGTGTTAGGGGACAGGAAATCCTCATCGGCACGTGGCTCAGTTCAGAGCCTTGTGCGGCAACACTGGAGGCGACGACAAATTGCTGCTTCGCCAGTTTGTTGGCAGCTTGTCAGAGATGACGTTTGAATGGTATTCGGAGCTCCCAAATGACTCCGTCAAAACATTCATAGAAATGGAGTTTCTATTCACGCAGCGGTTCGCAAGCGCAAGCGAACGCACCCCGATCACGAAACTAATCAATGCCAGGGTGAAGCCAGGAGAGACCTGGGTTCAATACGCAATTCGATGGCAGAACCTATGGTCGAAATACGAACAACGCATTGAAGAAGCTCCGGCCGTGGGCATGTTCGTAGGGACCCTCGATCCTCAGACGACTGTATCTCAATTTATGATGTTCTTCAAGCCGACCACTTTCTAGGCCTTGATCGACAAGCTGGCCCAGATGGACCAGATGGGCCATAGGCTGTCCTCTTCAAAAATGGATCCCTGGAATGAAAAGGGCAAAGGGAAAGCGACCCTCATTGGCAACACTCAACAGCAACCAATTGACCCGAAACCGGTTGCTCGCTAAAGAGACACACGCCCACGCTGATCCCTCGAAGAGAAGCTAGGGCGTCCTTACTCATTTTCCCGGGATAAAACAAAGAGATTGTTTGAACCGGCAATGCGCAACAGACTTATCACTCTGCCAGATCCGATATGTCCACTGCAACCTGGTGACGTCAACAGTCCCAACTACTGCTCCTACCACAGAGTATTAGGCCACCCAATTGAAGATTGCTATGTCTTCAAAAATTGGGTCGAGGACTAGTACCAACAAGGCAAGTTTGCGCTGTCCGAAAACTGGAGGGTGAAGCCGCCACAGAAGCACGCTCCTAAAAAGGTGGACACGCCAGGGTCGTCATGCTCGTTTGTAGAAGAAGCTCCGTGGGAAGTTGTCCTTTCAGCTAAAACTAAAAGAATGCTGAAGGATCTTCAAGTATGTCCGGTGATCAGGTGGAAAAGCCCGCTGGAGCCTAAGATCATTGAAGGGATGCTGAAACCGCGTCCCATACCGAAAACAGCTAATGACGGGTGTTTCCCCAATTAGAGCAAAACTCTGTTCAGAATTCAAAATTTGAATTAAAGCTGCGCTTTTATAAAAGCGCTGCGCTACAACTAGCGCACCCCGTGCAAAGCACATAGGCGCTAGCGCTAGATGCGCTGCGCTCTAAGTAGCGCACCACGTGCAAAGCACGTGTGCTCTAGCTCTAAGAGCGCCGCGCTCCAAGTAGCGCACCATGGGCAGAGCGCATAAGCGCTAGCACTGGAACTAAATGTTCCTCACCGTTGGATCAAATATCCAACGGATAGGATTAAATCATCGATTAACAAGAATGAAATTCTATTGAATCTTTCCAAAAAGAAAAGATTGTGCCCTGAATTCGGAACACCGTTGGATTAATGATCCAATGGTGATTAAAAATCACTAAAATACAGAACAAATTCTGTAAGAGGGAAAGATTTCTCAATCTTGTTAAAACAAGAAAATTATCTTATGTAAACCAGAAGCCCTTGGATCAAAGATCCGACGGTGGGGAAATTCCCAAATCAATTAGAGAATAAATCTCTTAAGCTGATTCAACAAATCAGCCTCCCCTATATAAAGGACCCAAGACTTCAAGTCTCAGACAGAGGAATCCCCGCCATAAAGTTTGAGAAAATCTCAAGAAGAAGAAGTAGCTCTCGGCAAAAGAAGATTTTTTTCTTCAAGATAAAAAGAATGGTGATGAACAAAGAGATAAAATCATCTCATAATTAAAAATAAGAATTCTCTTCTTAAAAGATCATAGATCTACAAAGACCAAGGTCTTTTATAAAGAGATCAAAAAGATCTTATCATAAAACAAAGAAGTACTTACCTCACAGATCATAGATCTATAAGACAAATTATCTTTCACAAAAGAGATTATGAACATCTCATTATAAACGGGGGGGGGGGGATTATTCAATTCTCTTAGGATTACAGATCCATAAAGGCAAAGCCTTTCATAAAAGAGAGATTGAAATATCCTCTATAAACCAAGAACTTTGTTCTTAGAATCTTGAGACAAAGTCTCTTATCAAAGAGAAGATAATTTTCAGAGCGCAATGTTAACCTAAGAAGATCCTTAGCGCTCCTAATTTAAAAGTGTCTTAGTGCTCTTCATCTAGCGCAAAGCGCTGCAGTGCCATACACTTCAAACACAGCGCACTGCGCTCATTGGCTAGCGCTCAGCGCTAAGCACGCCACGTGCTTCTCACGTGTGCGCTGCATTACTAAAAGCGCTTTGCGCTCATTATATGGCACCATCGCCAAGCGCCTCAACGCTTTAATTATAGCGCATCGGCACTCTACATCTAGCACAAAGCGCTAAGCGTATCGGCGCTCTTCATTTAGCGCAAAGCGCATCAGCGCTTCATATCTGGCGCAAAGCGCTAACCGCATCAGCGATTTAACAATAGCGCACTGCGCTCATCGACTGGCGCTAGTGCCAAGCGCGCTACATGCTTTTATGTGCGCTTGAGCAGAACATAAAATGTTCTTTGAATAAGTCTGGAGCTATGATAAATGCACAGCATTTAACAAAAGACAAAACATTGTCAGAGACCAGACCAATGCTTAGCATTTTTAAGGGATTGGGCTCAAACAAATATCTAACAACGCAACAAAAACAAATGTTGAACATTGTAATTGAATGGACTTAGCCTAGATTGACCATAAGTCCTCAATTCAGATTAATTGAGTTCATATGCTCGTAAATCACAAATCTTAGCCCCAATTGGACTATAGGTCTCTCAACCCAAAGTTGGTTCAAGGGTACATCTCTGAACCCCTCTGATACATGTCGTTGTAATCCTTCAACGTCTTCAGAAAGGTGACGGGTCCCGACAACCAAACATTTCACGGACTGTGGGGTCCTTAAACTTACGGACTATGATGTCCTTAACCTTGACTGTGAGGTCTTTAAACTCACGGACTTTGATGTTCTTAACCTTGACTGTGAGGTCTTTAAACTCACGGACTATGATGTCCTTAACCTTGACTGTGAGGTCTTTCAACTCACGGACTATGACGTCCTTAACCTTGACTCTGAGGTCTTTAAACTCATGGACCATCACGTCCTTAAACTGGTATTGGACCACCATGTCCTTAAACTGGTAATCGACCGCAATGTCCCTAAACTAAACAATAGAGCCCACAAGCTCTCTTGTTGGATCTAAACAATCCCGTTAAGTTGATCTTAGTCTAAAATTAGACTAACGTATCCTTAACAAACGTTTAAGTTGATCTTAGTCTCAAATGAGACTAACGTATCCTTAAAACCAACCCCCAAACCCAAATCTAAGAGGATACGAATTTGGACTAATCCACGTCCTACGGGCGACAACATAAATTAGTCTCCGAATACAATCCACATGCAACCAAAAACAAAATAAATACACACGACACGAAGTGACCATCTGGAGAAGGAGAAAGTGGTTACCGCGATGCGGTAGCGTAATTAACTGCAGGGGCTTGCGCCTGCAGGGAAGAGCGTCCCCACAATCAAAAACCCCTCAAATGAGGGGGAATCTGACGAAGTATGCTACATCGGCCGCATCCGTTTAAACCTTCGATACATGGTGTCATAAATCAACTTGGCATCTTCGGAGAGGTGGACGGATAGCACCAATTAGCATCTGCCCCGAATTCAGGAAAGATGGACCTACGCGGTCGTGTCTCCGCGTTCGGAGGGGAACAGATTCTAGCACGCCCGGTGGGACCTTTTCCTCTTTCCACTCCACACTTCGTGTGTCGTGTTTTTCCCGCGATCAGATAATCGCGGTGTGTATGTTTGTGGTTGCCTTTAGGGGAGTGGATACTGAAGCCAGCATTTCATCTTTTCCGAGAATGTCGTTTGCTTTTACTCACCCCAACTCAGGCTCTGTCACATCTGGTAGAGTCAAGTATGGGCCACTTGCAGCCTCAAATCTCTGCAATTCGGCTGTTTAAGAAATCAACGGGCTTCTATTTGGATTGGTGCTCCCACCTCCCACCCTCGGTGCCTCAACGCCGATGGAGGAAGCCCAGAGGAAGTCTGTCTTCCGCAGGCTGGTTCCCCAAGCTGCAGCTTTGCTAACGCAGGGGGCAGGATATTCAAACTCTCAAAGGACGCAGGGGGTAGGCTCGGCAAAATCCTAAAGCCAATCAAATCCCGGGCGTAAGAAACGGTCGACGTCGATATCAGCGTTATACAAAATGAACTGGGGGCAGTTCTCCGTATGGTCCTGTTTCAACCCCAGTGGTGAATTTTGTTGTTCCAACTGGGAACAGCTTCAAATTGATTGTGAAGGGTCAGACAAAATTCTCCTACCGCAATATTAAAGAAGTCTTCGCAGCCCATGGAGATCCCATGAGAGCAGAAACCAGTTCGCTCCCTGAGACAACTTTCCCTCATCTATATATAAGGTGTGGAAGCAGGTGAAGGGGACTCACCCAAGACGGATCTTGATACAGTGGTTCCTCCCAAAACCAAAGCGACTTTTCACAATAAGAGGCCTAATAAAGCTCAAATGTCCGGAGGAAACTCCAAAGGCCAAAACTCCAAACATCCCAAGCCTGAGGGCATGGTAGTTCACATAGTCTATGTGGTGAATTCTAAAGATGAAGTTCGAGCTTCTATTAGTCACCGACCTCAAACTCGGTCCTTGACAAAAGTTCAACTGCAATGTGAAAAGCTGCAGAAGATACTCGCTCAGGCGGCAGCAAACACTAATCCATCGTCTAACGCAAATCCCGAAGACGCAAAATACTTCTTACCAGATTTTGAAGACACGGAAAGATGTCACAAACCAAAGAACAAAGCTATTACCACTATTCCGGTCTTTGGGAGCGATACCGAAGAAGAAGAAGAGATAGTTTATTCGAGGCCGCCCCAATGCAACAAGCCGGGACCGTCCATCCCTATTCTGGTCTTCGGCAGCGACTCGGAAGATGAGGTCAATGCCGTATTTTCTGACCGGCCATCAATACAAGCCTTCACTGGCGATGATCAGAGTTTGAAAATTGCCATGGTTCCGCGGGAGCATTACAAAGAGCTAGATGCGCTTGATACCTATAGTGTGTAGGAACTGCAGACATTCTACGTCCCTCCCAGGAGAAAAGATGAAAAGGCGATCTTGTTTTATCGATCCATAGAAACCAAAGTGGAGAAAGAAACTTGGCATGGTGCCGATTCTGCACTTGACAGGCTCCAGCCCATCTGTCTGCCCAGATATTACACAGAAGGATTTAAAAGGCTGTTGAGGCGCCAAGGCGTACCCTTGAAGTAGACTGCTCGACAAGCTCAGTTCTATAACAGGATCTAGAACGTCCCTGGAACTCAGCAAAAGTTGCCCAACGGGAGAATGGAAACGATCGGGCTTGGATATGTTCAATCCAAGAAACAGGAGAGATTCCGCGGCTGCTATGTCATACATGACTTCGATGAAGAAGGAGATGCTTTGTGGGAAGATGCTAACCCTGAACCAAAATGAGGTCCCGTCGTGAAAGTGCCAAGCCTGTCGTTCGAAGAACAAATGGACAAGCTTATAAGGGAAGCGGGTCAAAAGGTTCGAGATGACCATAATCGCGAAATGTCCATCTATGAGAAAGTCAGAACGCAACGCCTCCTTCAGCAGGCTACAGAGAATGATGATGCCCTTCATCGCCAGCCCGTCGTACAAAAGACCCGACGCATAGGAAGAAATAAACCCAAGAACGGAAAATATGTTTGACGGCAGCGTAGCGGGTCTAAAAAGACACGCGAAGCAGAATCGAGCAACCAGGATTCGTCTCTTATAAAGAAGATGGGTCGAGCGTATTCTTTTCCCCAAGACAAGACAAAGAAGATATTCGATCTTGTCGTAAAACATCAGATGATGACACTCCCGGAGTCCAAGCACCCCGAGCAAGCAAAAAAAGTCTCTCACCCAGACTATTGCTCCTATCACCGAGCAATAGGACATCCTCTTAAGGACTGCTTCACATTTAAGAACTGGGTTGAAGACCAGTATCAACTCGGTAAGTTCGCTCTATCCAGCAGCTAGAGGGTAACCCCGCCGCAGAAACATGAGCCGAAAGCCACGTATGCAGCGAGAGTAGAACCAGATCAATATCGGTCTTGGAAGCGATCTCGCACCTGTCACGTGATAACAATGTCAGGAGAAGGAATATGCGAAGATATGGCTGATCTCCTCTGCTGCTTCGAAAATGATGATGACGAGGTGATCTCCGAGTTTCCACCAGCGCCAAAAGAGCTGGAAGATGGGATATATACTACTGCAGATAACCTCAGAAAAATCGACTTGGGAACGGCAAACGACCCACAGCCGACGTTCGTCAGTGAGCTGCTGTCTAAAGAAAAGGTGGCTACGCTTAAAGACGTGCTCATACAGTATAAAGACTGTTTCGCATGGAACTATTCTGATATGCCAGGATTGGATCCAGAGATTGCTGTGCACAAATTGGCGATATCTCCGGACATCAAGCCAGTCAAGCAGGCTCAAAGAAGGATGCGGCTCGAAGAAGGATGCGGCTCGAGCTTGAGATGATCATCAACGCTGAGGTCAAGAAGCTAATCGACTCCGGCTTCATCCAAGAGGTGCAGTATCCTGACTGGATTGCCAACATCGTCCCGGTCATAAAGAAAAATGGGACAGTGCGCATATGTGTGGACTTTCGGGATCTCAACAAAGCTTGTCCGAAGGATGAATTTCCAGTACCGGTCACTAGCTGATGATAGATAATACGTCCACTCACGAAGTTTTCTCCTTCATGGACGGCTCATCAGGATACAATCAGATAAAGATGCATCCCGAAGACCAGAAGCATACCGCCTTCCGGACCCCGTTGGGTATATTCTGCTACAAGGTGATGCCCTTCGGTCTAAAGAACGCCGGTGCCACCTATCAGAGGGCCATGACGAAGATTTTCGATGACCTCATACATGAAATCGTCGAATGCTATATTAACGACCTCGTAGTTAAAAGCAAATCATACGAGGAACATTTAGAGCATCTGAAGATTGTGTTTCAGCGCTTTCGGAAATACAACTTGAAGATGAAACACCCTCTTAAATGCGCATTCGGAGTTTCCTCGGGCAAGTTTCTAGGATTCGTCGTCCGACACCGAGACATCGAGGTAGACCCGTCAAAGATTAAGGCGATCATGGAAATGCCTCTGCCAAAGACTCTCAAGCAATTGCGGTCTCTCCAAGGAAAGCTCGCATATATCCGATGATTTATAGCCAATCTCTCCGGCAAGTGTCGTCCTTACAGTCACCTAATGAAGAAGGGAACCCCGTTCGTCTGGGATCACAAATGCCAAGACGCACTGGACGAAATCAAGCAATACTTGCAGAATCCGCTGGTGCTGACTACTCCAGTCAAGGGAAAGCCTCTCATTCTGCATACAACCGCCCTTGAGGGTTCTTTAGGCGCGCTGTGGGCACAGGAAAACGACCAAGGGAAAGAGAGAGCCCTCTACTACTTGAGTCGAGTTCTACTGGGGGTAGAAAGCAATTACTCCTCGATCGAAAAACACTGCTTGGCGTTGGTCTTCGCGATAATGAAGCTCAGACACTACACGTTGGCACATGAGGTCCATCTCATATCGAAGGTGGATCCTTTCAAATATTTGATGTCAAAGGCTATATTAGTGGGATGGCTCGCTAAATGGGCCCTACTCTTAATGGAATTCTCGATAACATATCGTCCTCTCAAGGCAGTAAAAGGCCAGGCCATCCCCGACTTCCTCGCTGAACATCCGATACCTGCCGACTCTCCTTTGAACTGCGAATTGCCAGACGAGTACGCGTTTGACACAATCGACGGGGAGAGAAGAGAGAATGATACCCAGTGGGAACTCTACTTCGATGGAGCATCTTCCATGAAGAAGCGCAAACAAAGCACCCCCATAATTAAATCTGGGGTAGGCCTCATCTTCATAACTCCATAGAGGGGGATAATGCGCTTCGCCTTCTCCTTAACAGAGCCGAGGAAAAAAAATGAAGCCGAGTATGAAGCTTTGATAGCAGGTCTTGAGATCGTTGTCGACATGGGAATCAAAAACCTCCTCATATATAGAGAGTCCCAGCTGGTCGTCAGCCAAATAAACGGCGACTATCAAACATGCAAGGCAGAGTTGGTGAAGTACGGTGAGAGAGTACAACAACTACTGACTCAAATCCCCTCCTACACCCTGGAAAGTATACCGCGTGCGGAAAATAGCAAAGCGGATGCATTGGCCAAGCTCGCTAAAGAATTGGCTGACGAGAATCTCGATGATGTGAGGATCGTTGTGCAAAGCCATCGGGTTCTTGCACCAGCAGAAATATTTCTGGAGTTGTCCGAAGAAAAGGGAGCGACCGAGCAAATGGCTCTGCAAATAAAAGACCAGGAAAAAGCTAAGGATTGGAGAGAAGTCTTTATAGACTACTTCAAATCCCGCCGAACACCTGAAGATGCGTCGTCAAGACATCAGCTCATGAAACGAGCTCTAGCCTTCGCCTTTGTCAATGATACTCTGTATAAGAGATCATTCGACTCCCTGTGGATAAGATGCCTGGGACCTGAAGAGGCGAGGAGAGTCGTCCAAGAAACTCACAACGGACTCTGCGGTTCTCACCAAGCCGGGCCGAAGATGAAGCTGAAGATTAAAAGGATCGGCTACTATTGGCCCACGATGATCCAAGACTGCCTCGAATACGCGAAGCAGTGCCACTCGTGCCAGATTCACGGGGACTTTATCCATCAACATCCGAATCCACTACATCCAACGGTGGCTAGCTGGCCGTTCGAAATGTTAGGAACTGACATAATCGGCCCCATCAAACCAGCATTGTCCAGAGGACACCGGTTCATTTTGGCGACAACTGATTACTTCTCCAAATGGGCAGAAGCAGTACCGCTGAAGGAAGTGAAGACGGAGAATATCCTCCATTTCTTCAAGACACACGTCATTTATCGGTTCGGCACTCCGCGACGGATTATCTCCGATAACGGGCCAGCCTATAGAAGCCACAAAATCAGCCGCTTCGTACAACAGCATAACATAGACTGGAGATACTCTTCGGTCTATAATCCCCGAGCTAACGTTCTAGCTGAGGCTTGCAACAAGACTTTAACGAAGATCGTGAAAAAGATGGTGTTTCGAAATAAGAGGGACTGGCATGAGAGACTGCATGAAGCTCTCTGGGCATATCGGACTACGTTCAAAACAGCCACGAACACAACGCCGTATGTATTGGTATTCGGCACAGAAGCGGTACTTCCCATCGAGATAGAGTTACCCTCTCTACGAGTGGTGGTTCACTACGAGCTAACGGACGAAGAAAATGCTCACCTTCGGCTTGAGGAGCTTGACGCCCTTGATGAAACCTGGCTCATGGCGCAACAAAATCTGGAGGCTTATAAAGCAAAGATGACGCGCTCATATAAGAGATTGACTAGGCCAAGAACATTCGGCGAACTCATGCTAGTGGTCAAGAGACCTATGATCCCCAATCGCGCCAAGCAAGGGAAGTTCGATCCGAATTACGAAGGCCCGTATATCGTAAACAAAGTCTACCAGGGTGGAGCCTATCTACTCATAGACATGCATGGTGAAAGACCTTTCAGGCCAATAAACGGCCGCTTCCTGATAAAATACTACGCTTAACGAGTCACAGCCTAGGTCAACGATAGATGACGACGCCTATGTCCGCTCGCTATCTTCCTAAGCCCAAACTCTATAAGTAGTAGCCGGCTTTCAGACCGAAACGTCTTTAAACTAACGATGGACTGCTATGTCCTAAAACTGGCTGCGGACCGAAACGTCGATAAACTACTACGGACTGCAGCATCCAAAGGCTGACAAAAAAAATAATAAAAGAAAGAAAGAAAACGGTATGTCCATAAGCAAAATGGGCACGGATGAAAACCCGAAAAGGCTCCGTGAGTAAAAACAGCAGGGCTACCGGCGAGTTTTGTGAAAACCCGAAAGGGCGCAAGCTCGTTAAAAGACACTTGCAAGGTCCTCTCGACCCTGTAAGGAGAAAACACCTACGTGAGATCCTTACGACTCACAAGGGAGCAACACACTTAGGGATCCCCACGATTCCTAAGGAGAAATTACACTTGCGAGATCCTCATGACTCATAAAGAGAACCCTCTTATGAGACCCTCACGACTCATAGGATTCAAAAGCCTTGAGCTATAGGGATCTGAACCTGTTCTTAAGCAGCCATCACAACCTCCAATTTTGCTCTACAAGCGGTTCAGTATTGACCCTTGTATACAATCCACGGGTGCGAATAAACATTTCCCTAACAAAGTCCTACCAGCGACTGGGGATATGCTCACACGGTGAACGACCCTTGTAAGTCCTCTTGACTTATAAGGAGAAAACACTCTTGTAAGATCCTTACGACTTATAAGAGACCATACACTTAAGACTCCTCACGATTCTTAAGGAGAAAATGCACCTACGAGATCCTCACGACTCGTAGGGAGAAATGCCTTTATGAGACCCTTACGGCTTATGAAGTCAATAGCCTTAGTCGACAAGATCTTAACCCTGTTTGCTAAGCCACCTTTGTCCGACATTGACAGAGGCAAATGATGATTCGCTTCTGGCGATATCCCAGTTATAGTGATGCTGATGCCGAAATCGGTGTCCAATCCCAAACTCGCAGCGAAAATCCAGTGAGCCACAAATGCATACGAAATGGCCGAAATGATGGGGCAACTTGTAACAAAATCAGCAAGTAAAAATGTATGCATACAAAATAGCCGAAATGGTTGGGCAACTCGCAATAAAAAGCAGCAAGTAAATAAAAAAAATAGCCGAAATGATTGGGCACCGCAAAAAATAGCCGAAATGATTGGGCAATCGCGACTTTCGCGATATAAAAGCTGAAATGATAGAGCATCGCGGAAAGAAATAAATTTTTTTTTGAAAGAATGAAACTCCTTGCCCTACAGGTGAGATCATATCGATCCCTGTATACAATCCAGGGGCGCAAATAAAGAGGGAACCATACCTTCCCACCAGGCTCCATCAGAAGGAGAGCCAAGTCTCGACGGTTCACAGACAATCTAGAGATCATCTCAACATTCGTCTTATTACAACAGATGAAATCAAAGCAAAACCGCGGCAATTCCCAGTTCCATGACTCGGCGGTGCACAGACAACCAAGAGTCAACCCCCGACTCCATGAAATGTGGATAAAGTCAACCTTTCCTGGTCACGTGGAACACGGACTGTGTCAATCCTGACCCTGTGGGAAACGTCCAGAGCGGATCTTGGTCCTCGCAGAACACGGCTATGACCCTGTGGGAAGCATCCAGAGCAAATTCCTGATCACGTGAAACACGGCCTATGTCAATCCTGACCCTGTGGGAAACGTCCAGAGCGGAGCCTGGTCCTCGCAGAACACGGCTATGACCCTGTGGGAAGCATCCAGAGCAAATTCTTGGTCACGTGGAACACGGCCTATGTCAATCCTGACCCCATGGGAAACGTCCAGAGCGAAGCCTGGTTCTCGCAGAACACGGCTATGACCCCGTGGGAAGCATCCAGAGCAAATTCCTGGTCATGTGAAACACGGCCTATGTCAATTCTGACCCCGTGGGAAACGTCCAGAACGGATCCTGGTCCTCGCAGAACACGGCTATGACCCCGTGGGAAGCATCCAGAGCAAATTCCTGGTCACGTGGAACACAGCCTATGTCAATCCTGACCCTGTGGGAAACGTCCAGAACGGAGCCTGGTCCTCGCAAAACACGGCTATGACCCCGTGGGAAGCATCCAGAGCAAATTCCTCGTCATATGGAACACGGCCTATGTCAATTTAGACCCCATGGGAAATGTCCAGAGCGGAGCCTGGTCCTCGCAGAACACGGCTATGACCCCGTGGGAAGCATCCGAGCAAATTCCTGGTCACGTGGAATACGGCCTATGTCAATCCTGACCCCGTGGCAAACGTCCAGAGCGGAGCCTGGTCCTTGCAGAACACGGCTATGTCAATCCTGACCCTGTGGGAAGCATCCAGAGCAAATTCCTAGTCACGTGGAACATGGCCTATGTCAATCCTGACCCCGTGGGAAACGTCCAGAGCGGAGCCTGGTCCTCGCAGAACACGGCTATGACCCCGTGGGAAGCATCCAAAGCAAATTCCTGGTCACGTGGAACATGGCCTATGTCAATCCTGACCCCGTGGGAAATGTCCAGAGCGGACCCTGGTCCTCGCAGAACACAGCTATGTCAATCCTGACCTCGTGGGAAGCATCCAGAGCAAATTCCTGGTCACGTGGAACACGGCCTATGTCAATCCTGACCCCGTGAGAAACGTCTAGAGCGGATCCTGGTCCTCACAGAACATGACTATATCAATCCTGACCCCGTGGGAAACATCCAGAGCAAATTCCTGGTCACGTAGAACACGACCTATGTCAATCCTGACCCCGTGGGAAACGTCCAGAGCGGAGTCTGGTCCTCGCAAAGCACAACTATGACCCCGTGGGAAGCATCCAGAGCAAATTCCTGGTCACGCGGAACACGGCCTATGTCAATCCTGACTCCATGGGAAACGTCCAGAGCGGAGCCTGCTCCTCGCACAACACGGCTATGACCCCGTGGGAAGCATTTAGAGCAAATTCCTGGTCACGTGGAACACGGCCTATGTCAATCCTGACCTCATGGGAAACGTCCAGAGCGGAGCCTGGTCCTCGCAGAACACGGCTATGACCCTGTGGGAAGCATCCAGAGCAAATTCCTGGTCACGTGAAACACGGCCTATGTCAATCCTGACCCCGTGAGAAACATCCAGAGCGGATCCTGGTCCTCGCAGAACACGGCTATGTCAATACTGACCCCGTGGGAAGCATCCAGAGCAAATTCCTGGTCACGTGGAACACGGCCTATGTCAATCCTGACCCCGTGGGAAACGTCCAGAGTGAAGCCTGGTCCTCGCAGAACAAGGCTATATCAATCCTGACCACGTGGGAAGCATCCAGAGCAAATTCCTGGTCATGTGGAACATGGCCTATATCAATCCTGACCCCATGGGAAACGTCCAGAGCGGAGCCCGGTCCTCGCAGAACACGGCTATGTCAATCCTGACCCCATGGGAAGCATCCAGAGCAACTCCTGACTCCGTGAAATGCCGATAATGGTAACCTCACCCATCACTTACGGGTCCTCATGACTCATAAGGGAGAAAACTCTTTTATGAGATCCTTACGACTCTTAAGAGAAAACACACTTAGGAATCCTCAAGATTCTTAAGGAGAAATTACACTTACGAGATCCTCACGACTTGTAAGGAGAAACACCTTTATGAGACCCTCACGGTTCATAAAGTTAGAAAGCCTTAGGATGCAGATCTGAACCTGACTCCTAAGCCATCGCTGTCCTGCAAGGAGACCAAAATAAATTATCCAAAAAGTGCATTTATTAAAAGGTACACACCATCATAATGCAAAATATGCCTTTTATTCATGAATCAAAATGAATACAAAGTACAATTTATGAAAGAATCGAAAAAATACTCTCATTCAGGAGTATGTACAAAAAAGAAGAATAAAAAATATACAATTCTTCAAGCCGGTGGACGATTTTGTAGATTTGCCAGTTCTCCCTTTTTCCGCTGGGCCTCGGCTTCATGATTTATTATCGTTAAGAGACGGGCCTCCGCTTGAGCCTGTTGGGCCTGGTACGAGGCGAGCCGACTTTCAAGCTCCTTTTCGGTAACCTTATGAGCTTCGACCATTTCATGGGTAAAAATGACGGCTTTATCAATGGCTACCACCTATTTGATACCTTCTTAAAGCACCCGCCAAAGTTCATATGTCTGAGTAGTCTTGGCTGTGAGATTAGCTTGAAGCTCCCTCAGCGCTTAGGAAGCCAACTCCCTCTCCGAAAACTTTCGGCTGAGTCTCTTCTCGCATGACAGCATGTTCGCAGCGCACTGCTCAATCATCCCCCGTAAGCTCACCTTTGCAGCCACAACCACTGAAATAAGGCACGTACACTCAAGACTATATAAGCAAGCCTCCATTTGATGGCAATACTCGATCTAAAACAAGCACAAACCTTCTGATATGGGAAGCAACAAGGAAAGTCTCCGATGTATATCCTATCAAGCATGCATTTGCAACTATATGAATGTTTAAAAGGAAATGATACCCAAAGCACTGATATGCATGCAACATAACGATAGTGCTCACAATTAAAGAAAATTCCCATGGGAAAAATATAAAGCTCATCTACGCAAGCAAGACGCACGTACGAGTACCTGACAAACATGAAAATTCAACAGAAAGCATGCAACAGCCAATGATAAAAAGAGTACATTGATTTAAACATACTACGCTACCGGGAAAAGGTCACCAAACAAAGGATCAGTGGCATAAGGGTTAGCAAAACAAAATACAAAATTTTCTAACTCCCTTTCTGCCTTCTCCAGCATATCAAAACGACGATTTTCATGAGGAGTGGCTCCCCACCGATTAGCGTCGTGTCCATCCGCAAAGGCAGACATAATAGCCCGCCGGGCTCTTATCTCGCCTAACAGATGGACCGAGCAGTCTTTCAGAGCCTGAGTAATCAAGCACGCCTCATAAAAACACTCAAGCTTGTCTTCGGCTGCATCAAGGATCACCAGGGTCATCTCTGCTGGGTGAGGAGGGATGTCAGCGAGCACGGCAAGAAGAATCATCCGGAGCCAAATGGAGCCCATTGGAAGAGGGGATCCCTTACGGATCAGGAGTTCATACATCACTGCGTCACATTCGGCATCGGTGAGAAGGGGATCCACTAGTCGCGCAGCGAAGCGAGGAATCATCTCCTCAACGGGTACCTCCCATGGTTGTCGACGAGCATGGGGGCGGTTGCAAGCCATAGCACTTAGTTGTTTCCTCAAGATAATCACCCTAAGTCGTCAATGGAATTCCTCTGTGAAGAGAGAAAGAAAACTATAGCCTCAGTTTATAAAGGGGAGCATTAAATGCTGCGCACGGAAAATATTGCATGGTGGAACTATTTCCAAGGCCCAGAAAAAGGAAAGGCATTGGAAATTAAAGAGGTGGAACTATTTCCAAAGTTCCCTCTCTGCATTCAATGCCATACATAGAAAAGATTGCATGGGAAATTAAATAACCCACACAATAGGGCCCCACATGCAGAACACGTGAGCACCAACCTTGATATGCACTGAAAAGTGAAACAATGTCGCACGTGAATAACATGTGAGTGGGTGCCGATGTGAGATTGAAATCCCCAACAATGCCTCACATACCAAACACGTGAGCAACAACAATGATATGACAAAATTTCATAAGGGAAGCATGCAAACACAAATGGGAAAGGAAAGACTTATCATTCATACTTTAAAAAGTTCATACAAAAACAAATAAGAAAGAATATTTATAATGGTAAGACATCAAATCCGGGACATGGATTGAGAAATTCAAAAGTGAGATCATCTAGAATCTTTCTGGCCTTTCTGACCATTCTCGTATGCATCTTCTCGCGATCGCGAGTGTCGAGATCCTCGCCAATGTCCTCCTCCCTTTGATAAGAGGCAATTATCGTCGTCTGTTGGAAAGTTTGGTGCAGAATATCAATGAGGTTATCTTGCCGCTTCTTCGAGATCAGACCCGACAGGTACACTGAATGCACCTTGTCTTCAGCATCATCCAGCGCATTAAGCAGCATGGCTTCGTAAAACTCAGGAAGTGCTTCCCAAATTGCTCCCACTACTATTTTCAAGAGAGCGGAACGGCGAGGAAGCAGTCGACCGTTGTGTGCATACAGACGATCCATAATCTCCGCACATTGGGCATCTGTAAACTCTTGGTTCTGACAACGGCCCTAAACGCGAATATCCTCATAAGAAATAAATTCATTCAGACTATATAAATGAACAGCCATAGTGCCTGAAAAGAAACATCATTGAAAGATTAGTAATGAGGAAAATCAGACATTGGAATTTAAACAAGTTCTCGGGGAGACAAGTTCTGTCAAGCAACGAACAAGTTTAAATTTGTGTGATTAAGGAAGAAAACCTTCAAAAGACTCCCATAGAAATCCCTCGGGCAGAGGAGTAAAACTCCTATTGAGAGCGGCGCTCTTCACTAGACAGATATCTGTCAAAGTCTAATGATGAAGGAATAAAATTCCTCAAGAAAAGCCTTGTTTTGAGAAGATGATGGAATAATCCATCAAAAATAAAATTTCAATTTGATCTTCAAGATCCATGAACAAACTCTTAAGAGTTCTTCTATATGATCTGAAAGGAGCAAAGCTCCATTAATGGATTAAGAAATCATAAGCAAGATCCTTTTAGATTTGTGATTCCAAGAGAGCAAAGCTCTGTTAATAAAACCCTAAAAAGGATTTTCTTTAGATCAAAGATCTATAAAGAGTAAGGCTCTGTTAATGGGTGAAACCCTAAAAGACGTTTCAAAAAGATTTAATCTTTTACCTAATCTGACAGAGTTCTGTCCTTAAAAATTCTTAAGAGGAAGAGCTGCGCTCTGAAGGAGAAAATAAATTTTCAAGAAGGATTGAAGATGAACAGAAGTCATCTCAAGGGCTAAGGATCCTATTTATAGGCACTAAGCACCGTTTCAATTCCTCGGTTGATCCAAGAGTGGAAATGCTGCCACCGCTGCACCCACGTATGGTCCCCGTGAGCGCAACGGTGGGGGGGCATTTGTTTCCCCAATTAGAGCAAAGCTCTGTTCAGAATTCAAAATTTGAATTAAAGCTGTGCTTTTATAAAAGCGCTGCGCTACAACTAGCGCGCCCCGTGCAAAGCGCATAGGCGCTAGCGCTAGATGCGCTGCGCTCCAAGTAGCACACCACGTGTAAAGCAGTGTGTGCTAGCGCTAAGAGCGCTGCGCTCCAAGTAGCGCACCATGGGCAGAGCGCATAAGCGCTAGCACTGGAACTAAATGTTCCTCACCGTTGGATCAAATATCCAACGAATACGATTAAATCATCAATTAACAAGAATGAAATTCTGTTGAATCTTTCCAAACAGAAAAGATTGTGCCCTGAATTTGGAACACCGTTGGATTAATGAACCAATGGTGATTAAAAATCACTAAAATACAGAACAAATTCTGTAAGAGAGAAAGATTTCTCAATCTTGTTAAAATAAGAAAATTATCTTCTGTAAACCAGAAGCCCTTGGATCAAAGATCCGACGGTGGGGAAATTCCCAAATCAATTAGAGAATAAATCTCTTTAACTGATTCAACAAATCAGTCTCTCCTATATAAAGGACCCAAGACTTCAAGTCTCAAACAGAGGAATCCCCCCATAAACTTTGAGAAAATCTCAAGAAGAAGAAGTAGCTCTCGGCAAAAGAAGATTTTTTCTTCAAGGTAAAAAGAATGGTGATGAACAAAGAGATGAAATCAACTCATAATTAAAAATAAGAATTCTCTTCTTAAAAGATCATAGATCTACAAAGACCAAGGTCTTTTATAAAGAGATCAAAAAGATCTCATCATAAAACAAAGAAGTACTTACTTCACAGATCATAGATCTATAAGACAAATTGTCTTTCACAAAAGAGATTATGAACATCTCATTATAAGGGGGGAGAATTATTCAATTCTCTTAGGATTACAGATCCATAAAGGCAAAGCCTTTCATCAAAAAGAGATTGAAATATCCCCTATAAACCAAGAACTTTGTTCTTAGAATCTTGAGACAAAGTCTCTTATCAAAGAGAAGATAATCTTCAGAACGCAAAGTTAACCTAAGAAGAGCCTTAGCGCTCCTAATTTAAAAGTGCCTTAGTGCTCTTCATCTAGCGCAAAGCGCTGCAGTGCCATAGCACTTCAAACACAGCGCACTGCGCTCATTGGCTAGCGCTCAGCGCGCCACGTGCTTCTCACGTGTGTGCTGCATTACTAAAAGCGTTTTGCGCTCATTATATGGCACCAGAGCCAAGCACCTCAACGCTTTAATTATAGTGCATCGGCGCTCTTCATTTAGCGCATCAGCGCTAAGCGCATCAGCGCTAAGCGCATCAGCGCTTCATATCTGGCGCAAAGCGCATCAGCGCTTTAACCATAGCGCACAGCACTCATCGATTGGCGCTAGTGCTAAGCGCGCCACATGCTTTTATGTGCGCTTGAGCAGAACATAAAATGTTCTTTGAATAAGCCTGGAGCTATGATAAATGCACAGCATTTAACTAAAGACAAAACATTGTCAGAGACCAGACCAATGCTTAGCATTTTTAAGGGATTGGGCTCAAACAAATATCTAACAACTCAACAAAAACAAATGTTGAACATTGTAATTGAATGGACATATCCCAGATTGGCCATAAGTCCTCAATTCAAATTAATTGAGTTCATATGCTCATAAATCACAGATCTTAGCCCCAATTGGACTATAGGTCTCTCAACCCAAAATTTGTTCAAGGGTACATCTCTGAACCCCTGTGATACATGTCGTTGTAATCCTTCAACGTCTTCAGAGAGGTGACGGTTCCCGACAACCAAACATTTCATGGACTGTGGGGTCCTTAAACTCACGGACTATGATGTCCTTAACCTTGACTGTGAGGTCTTTAAACTCACGGACTATGATTTCCTTAACCTTGACTGTGAGGTCTTTAAACTCACGGACTATGATGTCCTTAACCTTTACTGCGGGGTCTTTAAACTCACAGACTATGATGTCCTTAACCTTGACTGTGAGATCTTTAAACTCACGGACTATGACGTCCTTAACCTTGACTCTGAGGTCTTTAAACTCATGGACCATCACGTCCTTAAACTGGTATTGGACCACCATGTCCTTAAACTGGTAATCGACCGCAATGTCCCTAAACTAAACAATAGAGCCCACAAGCTTTCTTGTTGGATCTAAACGATCCCGTTAAGTTGATCTTAATCTAAAATTAGACTAATGTATCCTTAACAAATGTTTAAGTTGATCTTAGTCTCAAATGACACTAACGTATCTTTAAAACCAACCCCCAAACCCAAATCTAAGAAGATACGGATGTGGACTAATCCACGTCCTACGGGCGACAACATAAATTAGTCTCCGTATACAATCCATGGGCAACCAAAAACAAAACAAACACACACGACACGAAGTGACCATCTGGAGAAGGAGAAAGTGGTTACCGCGATGCAGTAGAGTAATTAACTGCAGGGGCTTGCGCCTGCAGGGAAGAGCGTCCCCACAATCAAAACCCCCTCAAATGAGGGGGAATCTGATGAAGTCTGCTACATTGGCCACATCCGTTTAAACCTTCAATACATGGTGTCATAAATCAACTTGGCATCTTTGGAGAGGTAGACGGATAGCACCAATTAGCATCTGCCCCGAATTCAGGCAAGACGGACCTACGCGGTCGCATCTCCGTGCTCGGAGGGGAACAACGGGCGAGACACTCAGGTCAAGCCTTCAAAGTCTTCGAAGGGAACGAAAAAGACCAATAAGCACGTACATCTTGATGAAAAGCGCACGAACCTGCAAAAATACATCGTCGCACTAGAGGAGTACAACCAGAAGGCGCAAATCCCAGTCACTCCCGAAGAGTTTCTCGACCATATCCTCGAGAATGGAGACAGTGACAATGATGAGGGGAACGACTCGTCAGAAGAACCCGAGGATTATGTAGCGAGTTGCCACACGGTCTCTCATTTGTCGTTAAAAAACGAAGAGACCCCACGGAGTTAGAAAACGGCACAGAGAAGCTGGGGGCAAGACCGGTGCAAAAATCCCTGGAGCCGTCAGACGACTTGATTGACAGGCTGCTAAACGAAGCCCTTCAAAAGTGCAAAGCTAACCAAGAGCGTGAAACGGTCATATACGAAAAGGCCAAGCGTTGGCGTCAGGATGAAGAAGCTGCGGTGAGGAAGAGTCACAAAGTACACTAACCAGATCGAAACACACCCGCGGCAGACAAAAGCAGGTTTAAGACAGGGAAACGGTTCGCCAAAGCCCTGTTAATGGGAATGAAGCTGCCACCTTTCAAAGCAAATACTCCCGAGAGTATATGCCTCGACGAAGTGGATGTACATCCGAACTACTGCTTATACCATCGGAGGGTCACGCACCCCACCGAAGAGTGCAATGCTTTCAAGAAGCGGTGGCAAGGAAATGTTGCTCACCGACAACACTTCAAGGGGATGAAGCATGAAGCTCGTCGATAGCGAAAAAGTGCGACAGATGAGCATGGAAAAACGACTGGAAACTGTTATATGGTTGATACCAGTTCGGCAAAAGGGAAAACTCAAGTTCTCACATTCGGAAGCGATTCTGAGGAAGAAATAACCCTCGGCCCTCTCTTCAAAGAATCCACCTCTGGAAAAGAAGAAGAGGCGAAGAAATGCGAGAACATTTAGCTACGTAACCGCATGCTGTCTGAGAAGAACCTCGGGCCAACAAACAAAGGTTCGAGCAAAAGAGACAAGGGGAAGGGAAAAGTCCTTGAGGAAATTGATCTCGATGATGGAGTCGTCAAAAAGCTCGCGGCCAAGGACCCACCTAAGAAAAACAAGGTGAATTACAATATCCTGGCACACCTGAGGAAGATACCCTCACAACTGAGCATACTGGATGCTCTCCTCCTGTCTAAAGAGGCACGAGATTCTCTAATCAAGGCACTGCAAGAGCCTGATCAGTTCCAAACTTTCTTTGCGGAAGAAAAGATGAAGGACGAGCTGGCAGAGGTTCATACAACTGACATCATATTCGGCGATGAAGATCTCCTCCTCGGAACGTGCAAGCACAACCTTCCTCTATATGTCACCGGGTACTGCCACGACATTAAGATATGGAAGATCCTGGCCGACAACGGGTCCTCTGTCAACCTTCTCAACGTGAAGGTGCTGAAGGAGATCTGCATGAATGTTTAGCACCTGGCTCGGGACAAAATTACCATCTCCGGATTCGACTCTCAGTCATCACGGACACTTGGGTCCGTGATTGACATTACGCTTTAGGATGCTCATCACTGACATCAAATTTCATGTCATCGACGCCAAGACTTGCTATAACGCCCTGCTCGGCCGGCCTTGGTTGCACGAGTACAACGTCATCCCTTCTACACAATACCAGTGTATGAAGTATTTTAAAGACGGCCTCAAGTACACCGTTACGGGGGAGATAAACCCGTTCTCCGTAAATGAAGTCTGCAAATATGAAGACGCAAAGTACTTCCTACCGGACTTCAGAGACACGGAAAGATGTCATAAGCCAGAGAATAAACAAAAATCCGTTGCCACCATCCCGGTCTTTGGGATTGATACCGAGGAAGATGAAGAGATAGTATACTCGGGGCAACCCCAAGACAACAGGACATGACTATTTACCCCTATTTTGGTCCTCGGCAGCGACTCTGAGGATGAGGCCAACGCAGTGTTCTCTGTCCGCCCGTCAATGCAGACCTTCACTGGAGCTGATCGGAGTTTATAAATTACCATGGTTCCGCGGCAGCATCACAGGAAACTTGATGTGCTCGATACATACGGCGTGCAACAGCTACAGACCTTCTATGTCCCTATTAGGCAAAGAGGTGAAAAGGCGATACTCTTCTACCAATCTACGGAGACTAAAGTGGAAAAAGAAGTCTAGCATGGTGCCGATTTTACGCTTGACAGGTTTCAATCGATCCGTTTGCCCAGATATTATGCAGAGGGATTAAAGAGGCTATTAAAATGCCAAGGCATACCCTTCAAACAAACCGCTTGACAAGCCTAGTTCTACAACAAGATTTGGGACGTTCCCGGGACCCAACGAAAGATGCCCAACGGGAAGATGGAGACGACTGGTCTTAGATACGTTCGGTCCAAGAAAAGGGAGCTATTCCATGGCTGCATTGTCATAAATAACTCCGGTGGAGAAGTGAATGCTTTTCCAGATAGCGCTGATATCGAACCAGAGCGAGATCCCGCTGTAAGAATGCCAAGTCCGTCATCCGAAGAACAAATTGACAAGATAATGAGAGAAGCCGGTCAAAAGGTTCGGGATGACCACAGCCGCGAAATGGCTATTTACGAGAAAGCCACGGCGCAGCGTCTCGCTCAGCAGTCTGCGGAGAGAAAAGAATACAATGCCCTTCACCTTCAGCCCGCTGTGCACTCTTGTGGTAATGGAAAAGTCCGACACAGAGGCAAAAACATGGTGGAGAACAAGAATGATGTAGGGTTCCTAGGCACTCTTGTGAAGGTTCATAAAGCATCAAACATGCCCGAATAAAATTTTACATGTGCCGAACAACCCAAAGCCGGGATCTTTGCTAGATTATTAGGGTTTAACAGGCAAGATAACATCTTTAAACCTAGGTGTGAGGGATTACAACCTTTGTAGTCCACTCCTTTACTTCACAAGCTTCGAGTAGAAGTCCCTTCACCGCGATCCATAATCTCCCGGACTCAAGAGAGGCTCCACGACTCAAACGATCTATGAAAACTTGTCGTATTCCTTTTCTCCGATGATCTACGTCGAAGTTGCAATAGCTCAAGCTCTCTCACATTAATGAGGTGAACACCCGAATCTAATAGGCTAGATTAGATGAGGATGATGGAGTAGTATTAATGCTTTCTTTTTATATCATTTTCTCACAAGAACTCATCACAAAAGAAATCACAAGTGAGCTCTCTCTCAAACTCAAGAGAGAAGAAGATGAAGAATAATAAGAATAATCCTTTTGTGATGAATATTAGATAAGAGTATATGATTGATTATGGAACCATGGTCAAGGATGAGAGGCTAAACCTTTGTAGAGAATAAACTAGAGTTAGGGTTTGGTTAGGTCAAGAATGAGTCATGGATAAGTATCAACTATAATATCTTAACCAAGACAAAAGGAAATCCTTCTAGAAAGAGCAAGAAGGAACTAACCCTAATCAAACCCTAATCTCTTTTTATCATCCCTAAACATGTTTCATAATAAATCATATCATGTCACAATAATATATATCACATATATATTATATATTTGCAACAAAAGAAAATAATACAATTAACATATATCGCATATATATCAATGTATTAATCCGGTGAGAAAATGAAATAATAAAGCGAGCCAATATTAGATAATGTAATACAATATATCATATATATCATTATACATTAAATCATCGAATCAACACTTGATCCGACGATCCGGCTATATCGAATATAACCGACTAATATATCATGTACCGATTCATCGAATCAACACTTGATTAGATGTCCCGGTTCATATCTAAATATCGTGAGAATATAATACGGTATCTCATATCGCATTATCCTCGGTCCTGCACATATCACATATGTGCCTCTACTCCGTTTTGCCTGAGCCAAGAAACCTCTGTGTAGGACTCTAAAGAATCGTCAATACGCCGGTAGCAGGTGATGATCATATCAAACACCCACAAGCCGCAAGCGGTCAGCTAAACGTAACAGCCACCCAGGTATTGAGCGATCAGAAGATCAACAAGCTAGCATGTCTGTTCTCCTGTGAATCCAATCAGTAACACTCCCGTACACTCCGGTCTGTTCGTCTGATATGTCGTATATCAAGTCTAGGGGTGGTATACGTCAGACCCCAGTAACCGATAAGTCGTGTCGATGTAAGGCTCATAACATGTCAAGAAACTACTGGTAACACTTACCAGTATATCTCTATATCAGCCCTGGCCAGGGACTTCCAGTTATAGCCAATCGAACACAGCACAACATCAACTCCCTATACCCTGAGAGACGAATCCTCTCCTATCGCTCATTGCCTCCATGTGATTCGAGACTGTACCCAAAAGCCACTGTTTTGCACGCCCTCTTGGACGTGGTAAGGTGGAAATCAAAGCACAGTAGGAATCACACAAGACTCTATGACGATCTCGGGTCTACAGACTACCCTGTACCAGTGTCACCGGAGAACTGCCATCTGACGTGTGGTATATCACCATCTGGGAGTTCTCGGCGAGTCCGTCCAGTGTACCCAGTCTCCACTGAGCACCCGTACACCATCCTTGATGTCAAACACTGATGGATATGGGATCATCCATCGCCCATCATATGGGTCAAGATGCGTATACGCTAGTCTACTCTGGTGTATCGATGCCCCGTCTCGATATACCCACGACTAGGAACATTTATAGGATGTACTCATCGACTACCGTGGCCCCACTAGTATGATCTCATCATAATCCCAGTAGTCGAGTACAGATCCTAAGGGCTTTATCAACATGTGAGAGAAAGACAGTAAACCAATACAAGTCAACATGTTAAGATAAAGTGAAACCAAATAGCATACTATCATGACGAGCAAGAAAGTCCTCTCTGTATATATCCAAGCATCAATCATAATATACATCATATGTACAACAATGGCCTCTAGGGTATATACATAACTAACAATCTCCCACTTGCACTAAGGCCAGCTGCTGTAGTATCTCATACCTAGCATCCCGAATAATCTCTCAAACTGTATCTGGGGAATGGCCTTCGTGAGTGGATCCGCAGTGTTGTCCTTCGTATCTACTCTCCTGACCTCGATTTTCCGGTGATCAACTATCTCCCTGATCAGGTGATACCGCTTCAGAATATATCTGGACTTCTGATGGGACCTGGGTTCCTTGGCCAAAGCCACAGCTCCATTGTTATCGCAATACAGAGGTATTGGAAGATCAATGGATGGAACCACACCAAGTTCACTAATGAACTTCTTCATCCAGACAGCCTCTTTGGCAGCATCATTGGCAGCGATGTATTCAGCCTCCATCATCGAGTCTGCAACGGTATCCTATTTGGAACTCTTCCAACATACCGCCCCTCCATTGAGGGTAAAGACAAATCCCGAGTGCGACTTAGAGTCTTCCTTATCACTTTGGAAGCTGGAATCGGTAAAGGACTCCACCCGGAGTTCTCCATTACCATACACCAAGAACATGTCTCTAGTCCTTCGCAAGTACTTGAGAATGTTCTTCACAGTTGTCCAGTGACTCTCTCCAGGATCTGCTTGATATCGACTCACTACACTTAGTGAGTATGCTACATCGGGTCTGGTACATAGCATCACATACATGATAGAGCCTACTGCCGAAGCATAGGGTATCCCTTGCATGCGAGCTCTCTCCAAATCAGTCTTGGGAGACATCTCTTTGGAGAGAGTGAGTCCAGAGATCATGGGTTGGTTCCCACGCTTGGATTCTTCCATACTAAACCTCTTTAGTATGGTGTCAATGTACCTGGATTGGGACAATCCCAGTATCCTTTTGGATCTATCTCTATAGATCCTAATCCCCAATATGCAGGAGGCATCTCTAAGATCTTTCATTGAGAATCTTTGTGATAAGAAGAGCTTGACTGATTGCAGCATAGGAATATCATTTCCTATCAAGAGTATGTCATCCACGTACAATACGAGGAAGACAACCTTACTCTCTGCTACCTTTTTATAGATACAAGGTTCATCTATATTTTTGATGAAGTCAAACTCTTTGACTACAACATCAAAACAGATGTTCCAACTCCGCGATGCTTGCTTTAACCCATAAATGGATTTAAGCAGTTTGCACACCTTTCCGCTGCTCCCACTATCTATGAAGCCCTCTGGCTGAGTCATGTACACGCACTCTTCTAAATCACCATTTAGAAAGACGGTCTTAATATCCATTTGCCAGATTTCGTAGTCATGGTATGTAGCAATGGCAAGTAAGATCCGGATGGACTTAAGCATAACCACTGGAGAAAAAGTTTCGTCATAATCCACACCAGGTCGTTGACGAAAACCCTTTGCTACAAGTCTAGCTTTGAAAGTCTCAACTTTTCCATCTACACCAAATTTCTTTTTAAAAATCCACTTGCTCCCAATGGGTTTTACCCCTTTAGGAGCATTTTCCAAAATCCATACTTTATTGGTGTACATGGATTCCATCTCAGATCGCATTGCATCCAGCCATTTCACAGAGTCACCATTCGTGATGGCTTGCTCGAAACTAGTTGGGTCATTATCTTCCATGATGCAATCCTCGCTTCCACCATCAATGAGAAAACCGTAGTATCTCTCAGGTGGACGAGAAACCCTACTATATCGGCGGAGAGGCTGGGGTTCGTTGGGTACTACTGAATCCTCTGGTTCTACTAAATCTTCAGTTGCAATTTGTGTTTCTGGAACTTCTTCCAGCTCTACCTCTTTGCCACTAATTTCTTTTGTAAGAAATTCCTTTTCCAAAAAGGTGGCATATTGAGAAACAAACTCTTTTTGTTCTTCAGCGTGGTGGAAAAAATATCCTTGGGAATTCTTAGGATATCCCACAAACTTGCAAAGAACTGACCGTGCCTCGAGTTTGTCTGGATTTTTCCTTTTGACATAGGCCGGACAACCCCATATCTTAACTCGTTTAAAATATGGTCTCTTCCCACTCCATATCTCATATGGTGTGGTAGGCACAGATTTAGACGGAACTTGATTCAATAGGTATGCTGCTGTCTCAAGTGCATAACCCCAGAAGGAAATATACAACTCAGCCTCGCTCATCATAGAGCGCACCATATCTAATAGGTTGCGATTCCTCCATTCTAATACACCGTTATGCTGTGGTGTATAAGGAGGAGTAAGCTGAGAGAGAATCCCATTCTCTTTTAGATAATCTAGGAACTCATTGCTTAAGTATTCACCTCCTCGATCAGATCGAAGAATCTTAATACTTTTGCCCGTTTGATTACTTCGTGCTTATATTCTCTGAATTTTTCAAAAGCTTCAGACTTGTGTTTCATCAGGAACACATGTCCGAATCTAGAGAGATCGTCAGTGAATGTAATGAAGTAGGAAGAACCGTTCCTGGCATGTGTAGACATGGGACCGCATACATCACTATGTACCCATCCTAAGAGTTCAGTAACTCTTTCTCTGTGTCCACTAAACGGAGCTTTGGTCATTTTTCCTTTGAGACATGAATGGCAAGTATCATAAGATGATAATTCGAACGGATTCAAATAACCATCCTTATGTAACTTAGCCAGTCGTGTCGCATTGATATGACCAAGTCTACAATGCCACAAGAAGGATTCGTTCATTTCTGAACTTTTCCTCTTGTGTGTGTTTTGTATATTGAGGACTGTATTCTGATTTAGAATGAATATGCCATTATGTAACGAGCCTGATGCAATCAACTTTTGATCTAGGAATATGTTCATAACATTATCCTTTACTACAAAATTATATCCTTCTTTACTTAATAAAGAGACTGATATAATGTTGCACATCATGTTCGGTATATAATAGCACTTATTTAGAATCAGTGTATTACAACTTGGCAATACAATGTGATATTCGCCAACTGTTTTGGCTGCAATACTTGCACCGTTTCCTATTTGAACGGAATGATCACCTTTTCCCAGTTCTCTACCTTTTCGTAGCCCATGTAACAATTTACATATGTGGGATCCTGATCCGATATCTAATACCCAGGACGTAGGGTGAACTGAGAAACAGTTCTCAATAACTAACACACCTGAAGAAGATGCATCAACATGCATGTTCTTTTGGGTGGCGTGAGAATCCATATATTCTCCTGTTTCCTGTTCAGTCTTATAACTCTTATAAGAAAGAACGGGTCCAACGTTCCCCTGCTCAGTATAATAAGCGGGTTCAGTCAATATATCCATATTATTATCTTGATTATGGTTTGACATGGTCGCTACCTGGAGAGAGAGAGAAGAAAACACTTTATCGTATGCTCTTGCAAGATTAGATTGGTTATTATCTTATCTAATCAGGATATCTCCCACTGTTTTTATCAAATCTACCTTCAAACCCTAAAAGGTAAGATTAGCCGGGATTAATTACACCCTACAATTTCGTCAATCTTTCAGCCAGATCAGTGTCGGTACTTGAGGGAGGTTCCCCGTGCTTTCGCACGGACCTAATTAAAGTAAACCTCATTTTCCCAGAGGCGTAACCCCGTTAACACTTTTCTAGACACCTACTTGATCGGCTAATTGTTCTGTGTAAAACTCTTCCAGGAGTAACTCTTACTCGCAGTGGGTATCGGGATCCAACTATCTCATAGGAGGTATGCAATCTCATTGTAAATTTCAACACTTGAAATTCCCGATAATATTTTGCCCCTAGCAATTTATGACCTTAATATAGTCAACAAATCATAATTGCTAGCCAAGTTCAACCCGTCATTTCCCGATTGAATTAAACCCACCTGTACGACCCTTAACATAGTCAACAAAGTCGTACAACTACCCTAATCCAATCACATCTCATGTTTAAACAGATAAGTACTAATTAGCTACCGCACACTACGCCTTAACATAGTCAACAAATGTAGCACGAATACTAACTAGTCTTTATCTGAAATGACGGAGGGCTACACAGGTTTTTTAGAAAACCATGAGCGTAATGAACTTGATATCGTCGTAGAATCATGTAAAATTTTGAAATGGAGCGTTTTTTAGGCTTTCATTAGTTTTGCTAAAGAGGTCACTCCCGGTGAAGGGATCTCGGCTCTTTCCTCATCGAATAAGGTGTAGGACATATCATATATATCATTGTGCAAAGCAAAACTCTAAAAGCAATCAAAAGACAAACCGAGTTTTGTAGCATCTGCCAGTTTCGCTAAAGAGGTCACTCCCGGTGAAGGGATCTCGGCTCTTTCCTCATCGAATAAGGTGTAGGGTATATCATATATACCGCTATGCAAAGCAAAAACTGTAGCTACCATTTTTATAAAGTTTTGATTCCACAATATCATTTAGGTTTCTTTTCTTTTTATTAATCTCATTAATAAAAAATCCCATCAGCTTATGCTTCCTAAGCATCACAGAAGAAACGAAAGCAGTAATATTTATATATCAGCATATATATATATATAGTATAAGCATTCGTCTCAGGCAGTAATATGATCTCATCACAGAACATTGCAGCAGAAGAACATATATGAAATATTGGATATACTAAGATGTCCGTGTTTTCAATACGAGCCGGTATAAAATACGGATTCCACGATCGCGATGAATAGCCAAACCCACATCCCTAGACCCCTATGAGAGCGGCAAGTAACACTGCCAATTCTAGGGTTAGGAGACCCGGTCTCGACTCCTCGAGATGGTCTCCCACTGGACCCTAGAACCCGGTTACTTGTCTCCCCTCCTTGGGTCTACCTAATATGGAAAAGTAAATAATATACAAAGGTGACATCAACCTCATCCCGGAAGTGCCCCAATAAAAGAATATTACATACAAATGAATTTTGCATGAATGAAAATAAAAACCCTTATCTCACATAAAAACCCCGGCTATTCAGAACACGACGATCCAATATAACATATCACAGCAACACATAATATCGCATATCATCAACGTAAGTAAGTATGCATACACTGATCGTCGTTGTCGTATAGCAACGAAAACCGGCAATACAACTATATACTACACTTACGGTCACAGAAAAGAAATTGTAAAACTACAATATTTGGAATCCACAATCACTTTAGACATCGTAAATCCGAAATATCACATACTTCGCATTTCATACCTAACTCTATGAATTCCACATATTGTATCACATTCCAGATAAATAGACAGTATTAAACTTTTCGAACAGATAATCAAATACCCAAGATTTCCTAAATAGCTCAACACTTGAGCGGAGTTCAAAAATTCCAGAATATGTCACAGTAGCAACGGTCCAGCCGTAGAAGGGTCAAGCCAACGCCTCACATGTGGCACGCGGTACTGCCCCAAACCCGAAGGTTCAAAGGGCAGTTCAAGACGGTCACATAATCGAGTTAAAGTTTGTTGTCTTCTAGAGGGTCCGTCACATCACATGCATGGTTTTCCGAAAGATTTAAAACCCGATAAAAATTCAACACTTGAATGTTTTTCGTTCCGGGAAAAATTGAGTTAATAATATCCGTTCGAACATTTTAACAGTTTCTAAATATCCGGAAAAATAACGAATTTAAATATTCCGATCGAATCTACGATTACAAAATAAACCCCAGAATTCTCAACACTTGAGTCAGATTAAAAATACCCATAAAAATTAAATCACAGAAAGAGAAATAACTGTGCAAAAATTAGTCCTTGATTCCTCAATACTGCCGTGGATCCGCGGCCCAAGCGAGGTACGGCCGCGGTTCCGCGGCGGTTTGTATGGAACATGGGCTCGTTTTTCACAGAAGTGCTTATGTTTCCCTGTCGATTTTTTCAGGTATTTTTAATTCAGAAAAATCCCAGATTTAAAAAATTGTCCAAAGAGGGGTTTAAAATGATGTATCCGGGTTCGTTCGGAGTTTTAACTTCGTTAACACGTCGCCTAATACTCTAGATAGGCTCTGATACCACTGTAGGGTTCCTAGGCACTCTTGTGAAGGTTCATAAAGTATCAAACATGTCCGAATAAAATTTTACATGTGCCGAACAACCCAAAGTCGGGATCTTTGCTAGATTATTAGGGTTTAACATGCAAGATAACATCTTTAAACCTAAGTGTGAGGGATTACAACCTTTGTAGTCCGCTCCTTCGCTTCACAAGCTCTGAGTAGAAGTCCCTTCGCCGCGATCCATGATCTCCCGGACTCAAAAGAGGCTCCACGACTCGAACGATCCATGAAAACTTGTCGTATTCCTTTTCTCCGATGATCTACGTCGAAGTTGCAATAGCTCAAGATCTCTTACTCTAATGAGGTGAACACCCTAATCGAATGGGCTAGATTAGATAAAGATGATGGAGTAGTATTTATACTTTCTTTTTATTTCATTTTCTCACAAGAACTCATCACAAAAGAAATCACAAGTGAGCTCTCTCTCAAACTCAAGAGAGAAGAAGATGAAGAATAATAAGAATAATCCTTTTGTGATGAATATTAGATAAGAGTATATGATTGATTATGGAACCATGGTCAAGGATGAGAGGTTAAACCTTTGTAGAGAATAAACTAGAGTTAGGGTTTGGTTAGGTCAAGAATGAGTCATGGATAAGTATCAACCATAATATCTTAACCAATACAAAAGGAAATCCTTCTAGAAAGAGCAAGAAGGAACTAACCCTAATCAAACCCTAATATCTTTTTATCATCCCTAAACATGTTTCATAATAAATCATATCATGTCACAATAATATATATCACATATATATTATATATTTGCAACAAAAGAAAATAATACAATTAACATATATCACATATATATCAATGTATTAATCCGGTGAGAAAATGAAATAATAAAGCGAGCCAATATAGATAATGTAATACAATATATCATATATATCATTATACATTAAATCATCGAATCAACACTTGATCCAACGATCCGGCTATATCGAATATAACCGACTAATATATCATGTACCGATTCATCGAATCAACACTTGATTAGATGTCCCGGTTCATATCTAAATATCGCGAGAATATAATACGGTATCTCATATCGCATTATCCTCGGTCCTGCAAATATCACATATGTGCCTCTACTCCGTTTTGCCTGAGCCAAGAAACCTCTGTGTAGGACTCTAAAGATTCGTCAATACGCCGGTAGCAGGTGATGATCATATCAAACACCCACAAGCCGCAAGCGGTCAGCTAAACGTAACAGCCACCCAGGTATTGAGCGATCAGAAGATCAACAAGCTAGCCTCTCCGTTCTCCTGTGAATCCAATCAGTAACACTCCCGTACAGTCCGGTCTGTTCGTCTGATATGTCGCATATCAAGTCTAGGGGTGGTATACGTCAGACCCCAGTAACCTATAAGTCGTGTCGATGTGAGGCTCATAACAGGTCAAGAAACTACTGGTAACACTTACCAGTATATCTCTATAACAGCCCTGGCCAGGGACTTCCAGTTATAGCCAATCGAACACAGCACAACATCAACTCCCTATACCGGGAGAGACGAATCCCCTCCTATCGCTCATTGCCTCCATGTGATTCGGGACTGTACCCAAAAGCCATCGTTTTGCGCGCCCTCTTGGACGTGGTAAGATGGAAATCAAAGCACAGTGGGAATCACACAAGACTCTATGACGATCTCGGGTCTACAGACTACCCTGTACCAGTGTCATCGGAGAACTGCCATCTGACGTGTGGTATATCACCATCTAGGAGTTCTCGGCGAGTCCGTCCAGTGTACCCAGTCTCCACTGAGCACCCGTACACCATCCTTGATGTCAAACACCGATGGATATGGGATCATCCATCGCCCATCATATGGGTCAAGATGCGTATATGCTAGTCTACTCTGGTGTATCGATGCCCCGTCTCGATATACCCTCGACTAGGAACATTTATAGGATGTACTCATCGACTACCGTGGCCCCACTAGTATGATCTCATCATAATCCCAGTAGTCGAGTACAGATCCTAAGGGCTTTATCAACATGTGAGAGAAAGACAGTAAACCAATACAAGTCAACATGTTAAGATAAAGTGAAACCAAATAGCATACTATCATGACGAGCAAGAAAGTCCTCTCTGTATATATCCAAGCATCCATCATAATATACATCATATGTACAACAATGGCCTCTAGGGCGTATACATAACTAACAAATGATGTTCTAGAACAGCGAAGCAGATCCAAGAAGCCACGCAATCGAGAAAGAGTCAGCTGGAATCCATCCTTTATGAAGAAGATGGGTCGGGAATACTCTTTCCCCCAAGACAAGACAAGGAAAATATTTGACCTTGTCATCAAGCATCAAATGATGACGCTCCCGGAGTCTCGGCACCCCGAACAAATTAACGAGGTCCATCATCCGGCTTATTGCTCCTACCACCGAGCAATTGGACATCCTCTTGAAGACTTCTTCACCTTCAAAGACTGGGTTGAAGACCAGTATCAGCGAGGCAGGTTTGCTCTATCTGACAGTTAGAAAGTAACCCCACCATGAAAACATGAGCCAAAAGCGACCTATGTCGTGAGGGTAAGTCCAGATCAACGTCGAGCTTGGAAACGAACTCGTACTTGCTACGTGATAATATTCTCGAAGGAGGGGGAGCGCAAGAATATGGACGACCTCTCCTAGTGCTTCATAGATTAGGATGAAGACGAGGTGATCTCAAAGTTTCCACCGACGCCAAAAGGGTTGGAAGATGGGATACACACCACGGCGGACAACCTGAGAAAAATCGACTTGGGGACAGAAAATGAGCCGAGGCCAACGTTCGTCAGTGAGCTATTGTCTGAAACGCAGGTGGACACACTAAAGGACGTGCTCATGCAGTATAAATATTGCTTCGCATGGAACTATTCCGAGATGCCGGGATTAGATCCAGAAATAGCTGTGCATAAACTGGCGATATCACCTAATGTGAAGCCAGTCAAACATGCGCCAAGAAGAATGCGGCTCGAACTCGAGATGAGAATCAATGCTGAAGTCAAGAAACTAATCGACTCTGGCTTCATCCAAGAAGTTCAATATCCTGACTGGATCGCCAACATTGTCCCAGTGATGAAGAAAAATGGGACAGAACGCATCTGCGTGAACTTTCGGGATCTCAACAAATATTGCCCGAAGGATGACTTCCCAGTGCCTATTACTGAGCTGATGATCGATAACACGTCCACTCATGAGGTCTTCTCCTTCATGGATGGATCTTCCAGGTATAATCAAATGAAGATGCATCCCGAAGACCGAAATCATACTGCCTTCCGGACTCCGCTGGGCATATTCTGCTATAAAGTAATGCCCTTCTGTCTGAAGAATGCTAGCGCTACTTACCAGAGAGCCATGACGAAGATCTTCAATGACCTCATACACGAGATTGTCGAATGTTATATCGATGACCTCGTGGTGAAAAGCAAATCGTACGGGGAGCACTGGGAGCATTTGAAAATAGTGTTTCAGTGTCTTCGGAAATATAACCTGAAGATGAACCCTTTGAAATATGCATTTGGAGTCTCCTCAGGAAAATTCCTAGGATTAATCGTACGACACCGAGGCATCGAAATAGACCCATCAAAGATCAAAGTGATTATGGAAATTCCCACACCAAGAACTCTCAAACAATTGCAGTCTCTCCAAGGAAAGCTCGCGTATATTCGACGGTTAATAGCTAACTGATTAGTCGAAAATATTGCATCTTTTAACCGGCAATTTCTCTGTCATTTGCATTCATATAGAAGTGTTCGGCATTCATATAGCACATATTAGCAAAACAGTCATCAAATATCAGATTACATGTGTTAGACCTTAAAACTTACACTATAAAGGAAATTGACTGCATTTCATGGCATCGCATCATCCCTATATTGCGCAACACTTGTTTTGAGATCTGTGCAGGAAAACCCAGAAGTAAAGCCAAAAATTTACATGGTGCCGATCAAACATTATGCCAACTCAATGATTTCAGTTCTGGTAGCAATCCAAAAGGCAAAACACAATTCAACATATCATATGAAGCCCCAAATATCATCACAAGACCACACCAGAAGAACCAAGCCACAAAGAGCCAACATGGCCGCGGAACCGCGGCTGGAGCCGGCTTGTGCCGCGGTTCCACGGCTACCTTACCACATCAGCCCTCCAATTTCAGTGCACAATACTTCCCTCAGCTCCTACACTTCAGCAAGACATGTCAAATTCCAGAAGACCCCAGAACCTTCTGCCAGATCAGCAAGCTTTGGGATCTACACTAAAGTAGCCTTGTATTATAGAAACTTCTCCCTAAACCCTAGCTTAAACCCTAAGCTAAGCCTAACTAACTACTTCTAGAAGTCTTTCAACAAACTTTTGGAGGAAATTTCTATCTCAAACTCAAGGCTTAGGGTTTGGGAAATCTATAAATAAGACCCTAGACTCACTTGTAAAAGATTCATTCATTCATTGAAATTGATTGATCCATTCACTCTCTTTCTTCATCTTCTTCCACAAGTCTAGTGACAAGACTTGTGTGAAACCCTAACCCTAATTCCAATCAAAAGCCAAGATTCCCGAGTACCAAATCAAGCAAGAAGCCTTTCAACCTTTTAGGAGCAGAGCCGATCTTCAACAGAGCAAGTGGTCCAAGCCGACCCACGACTCACGGAGCCGAGCGAAGCCAAATCGACAATTTAGTTCTTCCTCTTGTAGTTCTTGAGCGACTGTAATCAAATTGTTGATATAAATAAAAGGTGATATTCTTTTATCTTGTTTTTTTTAAATTCTTGCATCATGATTCGATCTCAATTTCTAGTTGTAGTTCTTGTTGTGATGTTTGAGTAATACTCCGCTCGTCGAGGAGTCGAGACGATCAATAGAATGATGATGTAACATATCTTAAATCGATTCTTGAGTCCTACGAGTTTTGTAAACCCTAGCAAGTTTAAGAACCGACAACCCAGTTCGTTGCGATACTTTCTTGATTGATATCGACGAAAGAACAAGGGTTAAACGATGAAACCCTAGTTTCACGAGAAAGCCCTAACTCTCGTCGATCATCATCGATCTAGTATCAATCCTTCGAAGGACAAGAACACGATATCTTGAGATTACATCACGTCTATAGATCCGATCGATTCCTACGAGCCTCATTTAGATTCTTGACATTTGGTTGGAAATATCATCGAAACCTGATTCTCGATTGTTTATCATTTTCTTGATTCTTGATTAGATTAGTGACACTTGAATCAATCGATAAAATCTTGAATCATGTTTTCTTTTCTTTTCGATTAACTTTTCAATTCAAACAAATCAAATATAAAAACGAATCGCACAATCCCTGTGGACGATCCGCACTCGCTTACGATCTACAACCGACACCGTAATTGATTGCGGTCAAATATAATTCTTTGATTGTGAATTTTATTCAATTCTCTAATTACTAACGCAAAGAAACTTATTCGCTTTATTCGATTTACACAAACAAGAATTTCTTCATTCAATCAAATGGCGCCGTTGCCGGGGATTACGCGCTAATTCGTTTCATATTAAAGTTTGAATTGGAGATTTATTCCATTGTAATTTTTGTAATCAAAATTCGTGCAAACCTTAAACAATTTGTTGTGGTTCCTTGCAAGGAGATCTGGAGCTGGCTGTGAAATTGGAATTTTTTTTGAATATACCAGAGAGCAGAGGGAGTCTACAGAGCCTTTCTAAAACGTTTTGGTGCAGTGATTCCATCATTAGACCGCGGAAGGGCGGCATTAGCCAGCAACTGCGGCGGAACCGTGGCCTCTTCAAGGGTTCTCTGTGAAAATTTTGCTTCAGGTGACTTCTTACCTTCTCCTCTCTCCTCTTTTTAGCTCCAATTAACAGTTTGTGCAGGATTCTTTACAAATAATCGCAGCTCGCAAATTGCAAAAGTAAATTTGTGCGTGATTTTGTTTCTTGGTTGTTTGCATTCTAAATACGGATATTAAGGGGCACGGCCAAATCCAAATTAGGTGGGGAGTTCATTACCCTTCCTAGGCCCCGAAAATCACAAAACTTGCATCCGCATTGACCCACATTATCTAAAAAATATCTAGAGATGACTCTAAGGACCGTCGCGCTCACTTAGGACAGAAGAAGGCCGTGGGTAATTCATTGCTTATCCGTGTTTTCTTGTGGTGTCTAGGAAAGTGTGTCGAAGGCAAGTGGTTATTAATTAGGCCCACTACTTACGTAGTGGAGTACCTTCCCACTTACCTGGCACTTACCTGGCCACAGGGGAACAAAGAGGCAGTGCAGGATTCTATCCTGCGACTTGTCTTCTGGCAGTTAGGAGCGGTCTAGAGCCGGACCTAGGTGACCACTGGAAATTAGGGTTTGTGTGCTGCATTTGTTGTGTCGCATCATTTTTTTTCAAAAATCCGTCCCTTTTTCAAAGCAAACACCGCATTCATTCATTACCTCTAATTATAAGCTAACGCTGCCACTTGTACTAACCCTTTTTAGTACAAGATAGGCTGGACACGGGATTCTAGTGCCCGTTTAGTCCGCGTACCCTTTATCGACTCCGAATTCGATATTTATCCATTTACCTTTCCTTTACCCACTACCACACCCACACCGATGGATCCACCTGTTAGTTATATGTATGCCCCAGAGGCCATTACTGTACATTGGATGTATATTGTAGTGGATGCTGGGACATATATAGGGAGGACTTTCTTGCTCGACATGATAGTATGCTATCTGGTTGACCTTTACCTTAACGTGTACACTGATTGTCTCTCTGTTACATGTTGGTAAAGCCCTTAGGATGTGTACTTGACTACCTGGACTGTGATGCGGATCATACTAGTCCATAAGTACATCCTTCAAAGTCCCTAGTCGTGGATGTATCGAGATGGGGCATCGATATACCAGAGTAGACTAGCGTGTACCTTCTCGACCCATACAGATGGGCGATGGATGATCCCATATCCATTGGTGTTTGACATCGGAGATGATATACGGGTGCTCAGTAGAGACTGGGTACACTGGACGGACTCGCCGAGAACTCCCAGATGGTATTATACCTCACGTCAGATGGCAGTTCTCTGATGACACTGGTACAGAGTAGTCTGTTGACCCGAGATCGTCATAGAGTCTTGTGTGGTTCCCACTGTGCTTTGATTTCCATCTTACCACGTCCAAGAGGGCGTGCAAAACGGTGGTTTTTGGGTACAGTCCCGAGTCACATGGAGGCAATGAGCGATAGGAGGGGATTCGTCTCTCCCGGTATAGGGAGTTGATGTTGCGCTGTGTTCGATTGGCTATAACCGGAAATCCCTGGCCAGGGTTGCTGAGATTTACTGGTAAGTGTTACCAGTAGTTTCTCGAACTGTTATAGACCTCATATCGACACGACTTATTGAGCTATTGGGGTCTGACGTTTACCACCCCTAGGCGAGATATGCGACATATCAGACGATCAGACCGGACTGTACGGTAGTGTTACTGGTTGGATTCACTGGAGTGTGAGCGGGCTTGCTCGTCGATCTTCTGATCGCTCAATACCCGGGTGGCCGTTACGTTTAGCAGATCGCTTGCGGCTTGTGGGTGATTGATATGATCATCACCTGCTGCCGGCGTATTGACGAGTCTTTAGAGTCCTACACAGAGGTTTCCTGGCTCAAGCGAAACGAAATAGGAGCGCATATGAGATATGTGCGGGACCGAGAATGATACCAGTATGTGATACTGTATTCGATTCTCGCGATATGTGACGTTGATCGATTATATGTGATATAGTCGGGTTATCGGATCAAGTGTTGATTCGATAAGTTGTTACTGTTGATATTAGTCGGTTATATGCGATATGACCGGGTCGTTAAATCAAGTGTTGATTTAATGATTTAATGCATAATTATATATTTGATATATTACTTTGCATTAACTAGTATCGGTTCACTTTAAATGGATTTTCTCACTCGGATGTGCGCATTGCATATGCGATATGATTTTGTGCACTTGCTTGTATCATGTTTGATGATACATGCCTTTTGGTTAAGTGTAAAGAATTAAACCTTGGTTAATGAAATGGTTAGGGTTTACTTTTTCCTTATTCATTTTATTCATTTATTAATCTTTTTCTTTTTGGAAAAAGGAAAAGATATGAGAAGAAATGGTGGCTTTTATTTGTTTGCACTTGAAGCTTCTTGAAGCTTTCATAAAGTCACCATTTTTGTCTCATCCTTAAACCTAACCATTCCATTTAACCATGATTCATTCTCTACACTAAACCATGGTTTGAATATGATAAGGTTTGATTTTCTTTTCCTTTTTTAATTAACACTTATTATATTCATCATCTTCTTCTTCTTCTTCACTTCAAGAAAAAGCTTGAAAGCTTTAATGGCAAAGTGAGAAAAAGAGTGAGAAATCCAAAACCAAAGTCTACCCACTTCCTATTTCTTCATCCTCTACCTCTTGCCAAGTAGTAGAGTGTGTTTCCTTCACAAGTTTTCATGGCTTGGTGAAGGTGGAGCTTGATCTAGCGATGCCTCGACGTAGATCATCTTCGGCATGGACATCGACGACCTAGCTCGCCATTTCTCCGACGAAGCCGACGCTAGAGCCCGGGAATTCATTTGGACAGCGGAGAGGACTTCATTGCGGAGCCGTGGAGGTGGAGCACCGGATCTACAAAGGTTGTATTTCCGTATTCTTGTAGTTAAGTGTTAACTAGTTTTGTTTTCGCCTAGTTTTCTAGCCAACGATCCGTAGTCGGGTTTCTCGGGACCTAGATTTTTTGAAATTGGCATGGTTGATGCCTTGTGAGACCTCACTAGAGTGCCTAGGAACCCTACAGTGGTATCAGAGCCTAGCTAGAACCTTAGGCGAAGTCCAGACAATGTTTGAAACCCGATCGAACCGAAAAACCAACCCGGAAAATGCTCTCTGTACTTTTTCTAAAAACAGGGATTTTTCAGTATTAAAAATATGTAGAAATATCAGCAGGAATATCTAAGAGTTACTGTAAATTTCGATGCCCTAATTCCATTAAAGCGCCGCGTTTCCGCGGCACGAGCATGGCTCGTGCGGCGGCTCCGCGGCCTGTTTGTCGTGTTATGAGTTGAAGTTTGCACAGTAACTCCTATTTAACAGTGCTGGTTTTCCTGGGTATTTTTAATATTTTTTCCAGAGTTTGAATTTTCTGAGTTGTTTTGGGGATTCGAATGTTCGATCGGATTATCAAATTTTGTCTGTGTGGCTTTCCGGATAAATTTTTGAATTTGTTAAAAAGTTCGACCGGATGTAAATACCCAATTTTTCCCCTGTCGGGAAATTTCCAAGTGTTGGATTTTTCCGTAGTTTAACGACGTTCTAAGTAGTGCAAGTAACGCGATGGACCCTCTAGAAGACAACAAACCTTAACTCGATTATGTGACCGTCTTGAACTGCCCTTTGAACCTTCGGGTTTGGGGCAGTACGGCGTGCCACATGTGAGGCGTTGGCTTGACCCTTCTACGGCTGGACCGTTGGTACTGAGGCACGAACTGAATGTTGTTAGACTTATTTCATGTGTTGGATTGTATCGGGAAAACTTGGGTGTTCGATTGTTCGATCGGAAAGTTTAACATTTTCTGTTTATCTGGAATGTGATACAATAATTGGAATTCACAAAAAGTTATGAGATAACTGAATGAATGTTATAAACATAGCAGTTTAGTCTCACTTGATCGGTTGCCACGGAATTTTGATGTGATCAAAAGTCCGTCGCAGTCACGTAGCGTACGCGGATACTCGCCGGATAAACTTAATAGACAGCCTCACTCCATAGCCCCGACCAAGTGACTGTAGGAGAACCCCGTCGCCGAAAGCATCCGTTCGGGTGCTCGCGGTGGCGGTGTTCCGCCTTGGTGCACTTCGTCGACGGCGTCGGGGGTGCGGCCGCCTACTGAAGTTTGCGACGAGCATTCGATCAGGATGTCGGGAATCTTGTTGAATTGCCCGACTTGATATTGAAAAGTGTTTTCGATTTTGAGACTAAAATGCGGGGTTTATAATTGTTAGGCATGCGATGTCTAAGTAATTCATTTGGTCAGGCATGCGATGTCTGAGGTGTTGCGGATTCCAACTGTTGTAGTTTTACACTTTCTTTTCTGTGACCGTAAGTGTAATATGTGATATCGCCGGTTTCGTTGCTATATGCCAACGACAATTGGGATGCGCATATTTACTTACGTTGATGACATGTGATGTTATGTGTTGCTGGATATGTTATATTGGATCGTCGTGTTTGAATAGCCGGGGTTTTTTTATGTGAGATGAGTGTTTTTCATTTTCATTCATGTAAAAACTTGTATGTAATATTCTTTTATTTGGGGCGCTTCCAGGTTGCGGAAGTTGTCACCGTTGTTGTATATTATTTACTTTTCCGCACTAGGATAGACCCAAGGAGGAGGGCACAAGTAACCGGGTTCTGGAGTCCAGTGGGAGACCAACTCGAGGAGTCGAGTCCGGGTCTCCTAACTCCAGAATTGGTAGGGTTGCTTGCCGCTCTCGTAAGGGTCTAGGGGTGTGGGTTTGGCTATTCATCGCGACCGTGGAATCCGTGTTTTATACTGGCTCGTATTAAAAACACGGACGTCCTAGTATATCCAATATTTCATATGATTCTTCTGCTGCGATATCTGTGATGTGATCATGTGATCTTCTGTGATAGATACAGTATATAGTATATATGATATATTATATAGGCGTTACTTATGTTTTACACCCGCGCTAGCCCTGCCCCGCTCTGCCGTTAGTTACCTAACCTAACGGTGCACGAGGGGACATCGAGGCGAATGCGGATGGCATAAGTGTACATCGTATTTATCTGTGATGTTTAGGTACTTAAAAGATGGGACTTCATTAATGAGATTAATGAAATAAAAGAAACCTAAGATGTTGTAGAATCGAATTTCAAAATAAAACAGGTAGCTACAGTTCTTGCTTTGCATAGCGGTATATATGATATATCCTGCACCTTATTCGATGAGGAAAGGACCGAGATCCCTTCACCGGGAGTGACTCCTTTAGCAATAACTGGCAGATGCTACACACTCGGTTTGTCTTTTGATTGCTTTTAAGTGTTTTTTGCTTTGCACAGTGATATATGTGATATATCCCGCACCTCATTCGACGAGGAAAGGACCGACGATCCCTTCACCGGGAGTGACTCCTTTAGCAAAACTAGAAAAGCCTCAAAAGCACTCCATTTTAAAATCATTTGATTCTACAACGATATCAAGTTCATTATGCAATAGGTTTTCAGAAAAACCTGTCGTAGCCCTCCGTCATTTCAGATAAGTCCTATTTAGTATTCGTGCTACGTTTGTTGACCTCCGTCAAGGCGTAGTGTGCGGTAGCTAACTAGTATTTATCTGCTTATGCATATGATGCAGATTGGATTAGGGCAGTCGTGCAGCCTTGTTGACCTCCATCAAGGGTCGTGCGGGTGGGTTTAATTCGATCAAGAAATGACGGGTTGAACTTGACTAGTAGCCTATGGTTTGTTGACCTCCGTCAAGGTCATAGGACGCTAGGGGCAAAATATTATCGGGAATTTCAAGTGTTGAAATTTGCAATGAGATTGCATACCTTCTATGAGATAGTTGGATCCCGATACCCGCTGCGAGTAAGTGTTACTCCTGGGAGAGTTTTATTCATTACAATTAGCCGATCAAGTAGGTGTCTAGAAAGGTGTTAACGAGGTTACGCCTCTGGGAAAACGAGGTTTACATTAATTAGGTTCGTGCGAAAGCACGAGGGACCTCCCTCAAAGTACCGACACTGGCCTGGCTGAAAGATTGGCGAACTTATAGTGTGTAATTAATCCCGGCTAGTCTTTCCTTTTAGGGTTTGAAGGAAGATTTGATAAAAAGCAGTGGGAGCCATCCTGATTAGATAAAATAATAACCAATCTGATCTTGCAAGAGCGCATGCTGAGTGTTTTCTTCTCTCTCTCTCCAGGTAGCGACCATATCACGCCTTAATCAAGATAATAATACGGATTATTGACCGAACCTGCTTGTTATACTGAGCTGGGGAACGTTGGTCCCGCTCCAACTTATGATTGTTATAAGACAGAGCAGGAAATTGGGGAATACCAGATTTCCCGTGCCGCCCAAACGAAGAGAGTGCATGCTGATGCATCATCTTCAGGTGTGTTCATTATACAGAACTGTTTCTCAGTATCCTCTAAATCCTTGGTATATGATACCGGATCCGAATCCCAGATATGTAATCTGTTACATAGGGCTACAAAAGGGTAGAAAAACTGAGAACGGGTGATAAGTTTCATGAGACAGAAAACGGGGCAAGAGTTGCAGCCAAGTCTGTCGGTCACTGTCACCCTGTATTACCAATATATTGATTCTGAACGAATGTTATTGGATACCGAACCTGATATACCAAATCATATCACTCTCTTTGTTAGAAAAGAAAGGATATAATTTTGTATTGATGGATAATGTTTTGAACATTTCCTATATCAAAAGTTGATCGGTTCAGGCACGTTATCTAAAAGCATTGATGTTCTAAATCAAACTACAGTTCTTAGTATATGGAACACACACAAGAGGAAGAGTTCAGAAATGAACGGATTCTTCTTGAGGTATTGTAGACTAGGTCAGATCAATGTGACCCGACTAGCTGAAGTTACATTTAGATGTATATTTAAATCAGTTTGAATTTACATCTTGTGAAACTCGCCAGTCATGTCACAAAGATAAGATGACCATAGCCCTGTTTATTGGAAACAGAGAAAGAGTTAGTGAACTCTTGGGATGATACATGTTGATGTATGTAGGTCCCCTGTCTACACATACCAGGACTGGTTCTTTATACTTCATTATATTCTCCGATAATCTCTCAAGATTCAGACATATGTTCCTGTTGAAACACAAGTCCGAACCTTTTGAGATATTCACAGAATATAAGTTAGAAGTAGAGAACAAATACGGGTATAAGTATTATGTCCTATGATGACAACAAGGAGGAGAATACTTGAGCACGGAATTCCTGGATTATTCTAAAGGAGAATGAGATTCTCTCTCAGCATTACTCCTCTGTATACACCATAGCACGATGGTATATCGGGGCGGGGCAGATACACCCTATTTGATATGGTGTGCTCTATGATGAGTACTACTGAGTTACCTATTTCCTTTTGGGTGTTATGCACTTGAGAAGTTGCATACTTATTGAATAGGGTTCGAATCAAATCAGATGCCTACCACTTCATATGTGATATGAAAAGGGTGGAGCCAATGTCTTAAGCTAGTTAAGATTTGGGGTTGTCCGGCCTTTGTCTAAAAGCAAAATCCGGACAAGCTCAAGGCAAGGTCTGTTATGTAGAACTGGAAATGTTCCAGCTATACAGACTGCAGCTGATGATTTGATAGAACCAAAGGATTCAGTAGATTCCAACGAACCTCAGCCTCTCCGCCGATCTAGTAGGGTTCCTCACCCACCTGAGAGATACTTCGGTTTCTCTATGACGGTGGGAGCGAGGATTGCATCATGAGATGATGACCCAACTAGTTTCGAGCTGGCCATCAAGAGTGAGACTCTGTAAGAATGGCTGGATGTTTATCGATCTGAGATGGAATCCTTATACACCAACAAAGTATGGACTTTGGTTGCTATATCTGAAGGGTTAAATCCCCATCAGGAGCAGGTATATCTTGAGAAGATTACTTGGTGTACATAGAAAAGTTGAGACTTTCAAAGCTAGACTTGTTAAAAGTTTGCATCATTGACCAAGTGTGGATAATGATGAAACCTTTTCAAGTAGCTATGCTTAAGTCCATCCAGATCCTACTTGTCACGGCTACATACCATGACTGCGATATCTGGTGGTTGGGTGTCTTGACTGCTTTTCTAAATGATGATTTAGAAGAGAGCGTCTATAGGTACACAGCCAGAGGGCTTCGTAGACAGTGGGAGCAGCGGAAACGTGTGCAAGATGCTTTATAGGATTAAAGCAGGCATCGCGGAGTTGGAACATCTGTTTTGATGGATTAGTCAAAGAGTTTGACATCATCAAAATGGTAGATGAACCTTGTATAAACAAAAAGGTAATAGGGAGTATGGTGGTGATCCTCGTAGAGTACGTGGATGACATACTCTTGATAAGAAAGGAGTTTCTTATGCTACGCTCGATCAATCTCCGTTTATCACAAAGATTCTCCGCATAGGATCAAAGTGATACCTACTAAATCCTGGATTTTGGATCTATGAGATAGATCTAATTGGATGTTAGGTTTCTTACTAGTTATAGTGAGATAGTATCAATTGATCCTGGGGAGAATCACTGGAAGTGTTCCAGGGTGATAAAGACGACTGAATGTCAGTCACAGGCATTGTCTTTACCCTAAGTAAATGGACGGTATGTTGGAAGAGTTCCAAGCTAGATACCGTGGCATACTAGACGATAAAGGCAGGATACATCGCTACTAAAGATGCTACCAAAGAGGCTGTTTGGGTGTATATTGGTTCATGAGATGAACTACGTTCCTACCATTGTGAGACAATGGAGTTGTGGCTTATGCCAAGGAACGCAGGTCCCATCAGTGATCCAGACATATTCTAAGGCAGTATCGCCTGATCATGGAGATGGTTGATCTCCAGGGTGATCGAGGTTTGGAGAGTAGACTCAGAGGACAACACAGCGGATCCACTCACAAAGGCCTGTTCCCAGAGAGAGACTTTTATGGGATGGTTGAGTATGAGATACTACAACCACTGCTACAGAGGCCATTATTGTACATTGGATGTATATTGTAGTGGATGCTGGGACATATATAGGGAGGACTTTCTTGCTCGACATGATAGTATGCTATCTGGTTGACCTTTACCTTAACGTGTACACTGATTGTCTCTCTGTTACATGTTGGTAAAGCCCTTAGGATGTGTACTTGACTACCTGGACTGTGATGCGGATCATACTAGTGGGGACATGGTAGTCCATAAGTACATCCTTCAAAGTCCCTAGTCATGGGTGTATCGAGATGGGGCATCGATATACCAGAGTAGACTAGCGTGTACCTTCTCGACCCATACAGATGGGCGATGGATGATCCCATATCCATTGGTGTTTGACATCGTAGATGATATACGGGTGCTCAGTAGAGACTGGGTACACTGGACGGACTCGCCGAGAACTCCCAGATGGTATTATACCTCACGTCAGATGGCAGTTCTCTGGTGACACTGGTACAGAGTAGTCTGTTGACCCGAGATCGTCATAGAGTCTTGTGTGGTTCCCACTGTGCTTTGATTTCCATCTTACCACGTCCAAGAGGGCGTGCAAAACGGTGGTTTTTGGGTACAGTCCCGAGTCACATGGAGGCAATGAGCGATAGGAGGGGATTCGTCTCTCCCGGTATAGGGAGTTGATGTTGCGCTGTGTTCGATTGGCTATAACCGGAAATCCCTGGTCAGGGTTGCTGAGATTTACTGGTAAGTGTTACCAGTAGTTTCTCGAACTGTTATAGACCTCATATCGACACGACTTATTGAGCTATTGGGGTCTGACGTTTACCACCCCTAGGCGAGATATGCGACATATCAGACGATCAGACCGGACTGTACGGTAGTGTTACTGGTTGGATTCACTGGAGTGTGAGCGGGCTTGCTCGTCGATCTTCTGATCGCTCAATACCCGGGTGGCCGTTACGTTTAGCAGACCGCTTGCGGCTTGTGGGTGATTGATATGATCATCACCTGCTGCCGGCGTATTGACGAGTCTTTAGAGTCCTACACAGAGGTTTCCTGGCTCAAGCGAAACGAAATAGGAGCGCATATGAGATATGTGCGGGACCGAGAATGATACCAGTATGTGATACTGTATTCGATTCTCGCGATATGTGACGTTGATCGGTTATATGTGATATAGCCGGGTTATCGGATCAAGTGTTGATTCGATAAGTTGTTACTGTTGATATTAGTCGGTTATATGCGATATGACCGGATCGTTAAATCAAGTGTTGATTTAATGATTTAATGCATAATTATATATTTGATATATTACTTTGCATTAACTAGTATCGGTTCACTTTAAATGGATTTTCTCACTCGGATGTGCGCATTGCATATGCGATATGATTTTGTGCACTTGCTTGTATCATGTTTGATGATACATGCCTTTTGGTTAAGTGTAAAGAATTAAACCTTGGTTAATGAAATGGTTAGGGTTTACTTTTTCCTTATTCATTTTATTCATTTATTAATCTTTTTCTTTTTGGAAAAAGGAAAAGATATGAGAAGAAATGGTGGCTTTTATTTGTTTGCACTTGAAGCTTCTTGAAGCTTTCATAAAGTCACCATTTTTGTCTCATCCTTAAACCTAACCATTCCATTTAACCATGATTCATTCTCTACACTAAACCATGGTTTGAATATGATAAGGTTTGATTTTCTTTTCCTTTTTTAATTAACACTTATTATATTCATCATCTTCTTCTTCTTCTTCACTTCAAGAAAAAGCTTGAAAGCTTTAATGGCAAAGTGAGAAAAAGAGTGAGAAATCCAAAACCAAAGTCTACCCACTTCCTATTTCTTCATCCTCTACCTCTTGCCAAGTAGTAGAGTGTGTTTCCTTCACAAGTTTTCATGGCTTGGTGAAGGTGGAGCTTGATCTAGCGATGCCTCGACGTAGATCATCTTCGGTATGGACATCGACGACCTAGCTCGCCATTTCTCCGACGAAGCCGACGCTAGAGCCCGGGAATTCATTTGGACAGCGGAGAGGACTTCATTGCGGAGCCGTGGAGGTGGAGCACCGGATCTACAAAGGTTGTATTTCCGTATTCTTGTAGTTAAGTGTTAACTAGTTTTGTTTTCGCCTAGTTTTCTAGCCAACGATCCGTAGTCGGGTTTCTCGGGACCTAGATTTTTTGAAATTGGCATGATTGATGCCTTGTGAGACCTCACTAGAGTGCCTAGGAACCCTACACCACCTCCATCAAACGTCTTTAACCCTAATCTGCCGCCGTCCGTTGGTGCGCAAAATCCACCCCGCATGTCTCTCCAGGAGAGGAGCTACCCTATTCAAGGTCCTCTTTCGACCTGCTTATCCACACCACCTGCCAACGGGGATAACTTTGAAATTAATCCCCAATACATCAACCTTTTACCCAAATTCCACGGACTCGAGACTGAGGACGCTTACGTTTTCATTACCAAATTTGAAAACGTATGCGCAATGATGGGTACGTCACAACTTTCAGTGGATGCGATGCGTCTACGACTTCTTCCATTTACTTTGTGCGATATAGCCGAGAAGTGGCTATATAACACTACCGCACACTCTATTACGAATTGGGAAGAATTCGTCGCTGCATTCCTTAAGAAATTTTACCCAATACAAAAGACAGCTCGAATCCGTAGCGAACTGAATCAATTTGCCCAGCTCCCTACTGAACCATTCTCTAAATTCTTTGAACGTTTCAAGGATCTATTGGTTCAGTGTCCTCATCACGACATCCCGAGATGGGAATTGTGCCGAATCATTTATGAGGGCATTAACCCAAACACTAAACAGAGCCTTGAAAACATGTGTCAAGGTACTTTTATGACCAAGGATGATGGGGAAGCTTGGAAGTATTTAGAAGAGTTCACTGAAAAATCACTACAGTGGGAGAGTGGAACCCAACCATTGAATAGGGGTGGCGTACACCAAATAGATGTGTCCATAGGTGTTCGAGCTGAGATGGCAGCAATGCAAAAGAAACTCGACGCTATGGAACACAAATTTGCAGCAGCCTCCCTAAACCCAGTGTCGCTCCCCAAAACTGTTTGTGGGTGCTGTTCTGATCCGTCTCATTTAACAGAAGAATGTCCATTAAACTCTGCGTTTCAAGGTCACGAGCATACAAATGCCGCATTTCAACGACCTAGAAACGATCCATATTCTTCCACGTACAATCAGGGTTGGAGGAATCACCCGAATTTCGCTTGGAACCAAAACCAATCTCAAAACACGGTTCCAAACACGAATAATTTTCAAAGGGCACTTCCTCCACCACAACAGCAACCACTTCAAATCACTCAGCACCCCTACCAGTCACAAAATTTCCAAAACCAGGTCAACAATCCTGCACAGTCTAATCCTATGCAGTTGTCCTGTTCTGACGAATTCTCTCAATTCACTCAAACCATGAAATCACTTTTATCAAATTTCATAGAGGTTTCGACTGAGGTTAGATCTTCCGTCAGTGAGATAAAGAAAAACTCAGCGTCTCAAGCTGAGAGTATCGGATCGATGGAAGCTGAAATAGCTCGACTTAAAGCCGAAATGAGTGCGAGAGAAAAAGGGAAACTTCCCTCTCAACCCCTACAGAATCCTGGGCATTACAATGTAAATGCCGTCACAACGTTGAGATCGGGAAGAGTGCTGAATAATCATGTCGGGGAAGGTATTGATGATATTGAAAATCCTATCATTAGCACCCCGGCTGAGACCTTTCCACACACACACACTTCTCCTTCTGATCCTTCTTCTTCTACCACACCACCTTCTCGCGAGCCTATTCTCCATTTCCCATTAGGCTCAACACCTCAACCCAACCCTTATAGTTCTCCACAGACGGTCCCCACACCTCTTTTGGGATCTCGTCTACCCCCTCTTCCTTCTCCTATGATGGACCCGGCGCTTATTGCGAAAGCTCCTTACCCGAATCGGTTAAGGGGTAATAGAACGAGTCATCATATGGAGAAAATTATGGAAATGTTCAAACAGGTTAACATCAATATCCCTCTCCTAAATGCAATTCAACAAGTCCCCGCTTATGCGAAAATTCTTAAGGACTTGTGCACTAGGAAGAGGAAGACCCAAGTGCCGAAGAAAGTCTTCATGACTAATAATATCAGCACTGCTTTTATTTCCCAGCTACCAAAGAAACGAAAGGACCCAGGATGTCCTACAATATCGATTTCTATTGGGGGTAAAAACATAAATCGTGCTCTTTTAGACCTTGGCGCAAGTGTTAACCTACTTCCATATTCTGTATATGAGCAATTAGCGATTGGAGAGCTGAAACCTGCTCACTGCACTCTCCAGATGGCAGACCGTTCAATCACCAAACCAAGGGGTGAACTAGAGGATGTGTTAATAAAGGTTGGAGAATTTGTTTTCCCTGTAGACTTCATTGTGCTTGACACACAGCCTGTAGCAAACCCCCGGGGCCAAATTCTAGTGATTCTGGGTCATCCTTTCCTTGCCACTTCCAACGCTGTTATAAACTGTAGAAACGGTTCAATGAACTTATCATTTGGAAATATGACCATTGAACTAAATATCTACAAAGTTGGAAGTCAGCCATCAGAACCCTCTGCTCATATTTTAGATGTGTGCTCTGTCCATGAGATCGCTCCCGATAGTTGTGGAGCTGAGGAACTTTGCTTTACTGATCTCGATGACATTACCACATCTCTGTTTGATTTCACACAAGATCTTAGTGAGGACACTTTTTCTACACTTGAGTCCTGCACTCCTGACTTTTCTCCACCCGAGTCTGTATCTTTCACAGGCTCTGAGCTTCTTTGTAAATCCAAAAATCACTCAATGATCCCTCCTTCTATCATTTCTCCGCCTGAATTAGATCTCAAAATTTTACCTTCTCATCTTAAATATGCTTATTTAGGTGAGAAGGAGTCTTTACCAGTTATAATATGTGCTTCTCTAGCATTAGAGCAAGAGAATGCACTTTTATCGGTATTGAGATCTAACAAAGAGGCGTTTGGTTGGAGTATGGCGGACATCAAAGGGATTAGTCTCTTGATAGTTGAACATCATATACATGTGATGGATGATGCCAGACCAACCCGAGAACCACAGAGACGGTTGAATCCCGTCATGAAGGAAGCGGTAATGAAAGAGATCGTCAAATGCCTAGATAATGGTATTATATACCCCATCTCCGATAGCCAATGGGTGAGTCCTATACATGTCATTCCTAAGAAATCCGGCATCTCTGTTATAACCAATGAGGCAAATGAGTTGATTCAGACACGCACCCAAACTGGGTGGCGTGTATGTATCGATTATAGAAAACTCAATGCTGCCACGAGGAAAGACCACTTTCCTCTACCATTCATTGATCAAATGCTGGAACGCTTAGCGGGACGAGAGTATTATTGTTTTATGGACGGATACTCAGGTTATAATCAGGTCCCCATCGCCAAAAAGGATCAAGATAAAACCACTTTTACTTGTCCTTTTGGTACCTTTGCTTACAGTCGCATGCCCTTTGGGTTATGCAATGCTCCCGCTACCTTTCAGCGGTGTATGATGGGGATATTCTCTGATATGGTAGAGAATTTTCTGGAGATCTTTATGGACGATTTCTCGATTTTTGGAGACTCTTTTTCCGATTGCCTAGCGAATCTTGACGCTGTTCTTACTCATTGCAAAGAGAAGAACTTAACTTTGAACTGGGAAAAATGCCATTTTATAGTCCAAGAAGGAATTGTTCTTGGACATGTTATTTCACAGAAAGGCATTGAGGTTGACAGAGCTAAGATAGATGTCATTCAAAACCTCCCTCATCCCAAAAGCGTCAAAGATATTCGATCTTTCCTTGGCCATGCGGGCTTTTATAGAAGATTCATTAAGGATTTTAGCAAAATTGCTAGATCTTTAACTCTTCTCCTGGCCAAGGATACGACCTTCCATTTTGACTCGGACTGCGAGACAGCTTTTAACTCACTTAAACACTCACTCACTTCATCCCCCATGTTATCGTCTCCTAACTGGGACTACCCCTTTGAGCTAATGTGTGACGCATCCGACTTTGCAGTAGGTGCAGTCTTAGGACAGCACATCGAAAAGATGCCACACGTGATATACTATGCAAGACCCTGAATGATGCTCAAATCAATTATACAACCACAGAAAAAGAACTTTTAGCGGTTGTATTCGCATTAGAAAAATTCAGGCCTTACTTAATTGGCTCACCTATAGTTGTGCATACTGACCATTCCGCCTTAAAATATCTTCTGGCGAAGAAAGATGCAAAAGGTCGACTAATACGTTGGATCCTTCTGTTACAAGAATTCGATCTTGTTATCAAAGATAAGAAAGGATGTGAGAACGTAGTAGCCGACCATCTTTCATGCATCTCTTCTTCCCCTGTGACTCTGCCGATCAATGTTTTCGTTCCCTGATGAACAACTCTTGAACGTATCCGCTGAACCTTGGTTCAGGGATATTGTGAACTATCATGCCACGGGACTAATACCCAGCGATTGGTCAAAACAGGACAAATATCGTTTTCTATCCCAAGTAAAACACTATTACTGGGATGAACCCTATCTGTTTAAATATTGTCCTGATCAGATCATTCGCCGGTGTGTCCCGAATGAAGAGTTCAAGAGTGTTCTTTCTTTTTGTCATGATCAGGCCTGTGGGGCTCACTTCGGTCCTAGAAAGACGGCGGAGAAGGTTTTGCAATGTGGATTTTATTGGCCGACCTTATTCAAGGACGCATTTGACTATTGCAAAACCTGTACACAATGTCAGTACACGGGTAGAATCTCCCAGAGGAATGAAATGCCTCAGCAACCTATTCTGGTTGTTGAAATATTCAATGTTTGGGGCATTGATTTTATGGGTCCCTTTCCCAACTCCTTTGGGAATTTGTACATACTGCTGGCGGTTGATTATGTCTCAAAGTGGGTTGAAGCCATTCCATGTCGTACTAATGACAAGAAAGTTGTCATTAAGTTATTGAAAGAGAATATCTTTTCGCGATTTGGACACCCACGCGCTATTATTAGCGATAATGGGACACATTTCTGCAACAGGTCTTTCGAGACTTTGATGCGAAAATACTCAATCAACCACTGACTTTCTACACCCTATCAGCCCCAAACAAGCGGGCGGGCTGAAATCTCAAACAGACAAATCAAACTTATCCTGGAGAAAACTGTTGCTAAAAATAGAAAAGACTGGTCGACCAAACTGACGGATGCTCTTTGGGCATTCCGAACTGCATTTAAAACTGACCTAGGAATGTCTCCATATAGAATAGTGTTTGGGAAAGCATGTCATTTACCCGTCGAGATAGAACAAAAAGCATTGTGGGCTATTAAAGAAATAAATTTTGACCTAAACCTAGCTTGCACCTTTCGGAAGCTGCAACTAAATGAGCTAAGCGAACTCCGCGATGAAGCTTATGATAACGCTGTAATCATAAAGAATAGGACTAAGGTTTTTCACGATAAAAACATTTTGAGGAAAACATTTTCACCTGGTCAACAAGTCCTTCTTTATGATTCACGATTACACCTACACGCGGGTAAGCTCCGATCTCGATGGAAGGGACCTTTTGTTGTGCGGTCTGTATACCCGCACGGGGCAGTAGAAGTAGAAAATGTTAAAAACGGCACATTTTTCAAAGTGAATGGACATAAACTAAAGCCGTATTTTTCCACTGACCCCACGGAGGAGCTCCTGTTCTTACAGGAGCCAGTTTATTTGGATTAAAATTCCTCCGTCTCACCTTCATGTCCAGTATATCATTGCATCATCTTTTGAATGGAGGTGAGTGAAAAGAGTAAGTTTGGGGGAAGTTCTTCACTTATATATTTTGCCCCCACTAATAATTCCTCCCAGACTTACAGTTTTTGTAGGTATAGCGGTTGGCAACAGTGAGGACACTGTTGAAAACAAGTTTGGGGGAGGTTTGTGCTTATTTTTGCATCATTTGCATATCATTTGCATAAGCACAAAACATTTCTTTTAAAATCTATAAAAATTTAAAAAATTTCAAAACCCATAAAAATTTAAAAATTTTCAAGTATAAAAATAATTTTAATATTTACACTTTTTTGTATATAAATAAGATAATAAAAGTTTAGATAGTGAACATTTACATCCATGAGATTAGAAAAATTTAAGAAAACTAAGAAAATTAGAAGTTTTCTTATACGAACTAGTAATAAGTAGTTATGAGCCGTTGTCCCAAGGGTTAGTAAGATGAAAGAAGTCACTAATCTGAGGATAAAAATAAGTTTGAAAAATAGTTTTTATTCTGGAAGCCAAACATTTTGAACGTTGATACCCTGCTATTCGCACTTACACACGTCTTAAAGCCTGGGATAGTAGAGGATACCTTGAAATTCTCTTGTCTTAAAGCCAAAAGTATGAAGGAAAAAGAAAAAGTGAATGAAAAAAATATAAAGTGGTGAGTAAAATGGACACTGGTTTTGTTATCACCGAGGGCAATAAAAAATATATAGCGAGGGTACCTCTTCACCTAGTGCCCTAGGGCCAACTGGTCTGGGAGTCACTGCTATGCCTGAGGTGGTGCAAGACGAGGAACATACGCCAAGTAAGCAAGCACATGAGTAATTGGTCGGTTAGTACCTCAAGAAGTATTAACGGTCGCATGAAAATGTGTGAGCAATCTCATCTAAATATTCATTAATTAAAAAGTACTGAGACTGATGGGTAAGAGTATGATAGCTTGAATTGAATTCTCCGGGTGTAGAGATGTCTTTACATACACGCAGGGTTATATGATCGATGTTTGGAAGAAAGATAGGAATGAAGAATAAGACGATGTTTTATTGAGGGAGGACGTGATTTCTGACATCTTTTCATGGCCATTAAGATATGGCTCATGACAACCGAAAAGCTAGCTTAGTTGGAAACCCTAATTTTCAAGGCTTTTCTTTTACAATTCTTGTCTTTAAATGTAATATTCATGATCTTTCTTTTATTATTGGATTTTGTGGGTGCAATCCGCTAAAAACCCTCAGGAGACAACACTCCTCCTACTAGGGACACCTAGAGGTTTAAAGGCTTGTTGCACGTGCTCAGTGCAATCGTGTTGCCTACGAAAGTGTGCTAGTTAGTTTTTCTCTTTTTCTTTATTTTCCCTTTCTCTTTTTAATAAAAAGTTCGCTCCAGACGATCGAAATTAAGTTTGGGGGAATTTGATTAGTCAAAAATATTGCATCTTTTAACCGGCAATTTCCCTGTCATTTGCATTCATATAGAAGTGTTCGGCATTCATATAGCACATATTAGCAAAACAGTCGTCAAATATCAGATTACATGTGTTAGACCTTAAAACCTGCACTATAAAGGAAATTGACTGCATTTCATGGCATCGCATCATCCATATATTGCGCAACACTTGTTTTGAGATCTGTGCAGGAAAACCCAGAAGTAAAGCCAAAATTTTACATGGTGCTGATCAAACATTACGCCAACTCAATGATTTCATTTCTGGTAGCAATCCAAAAGGCAAAACACAATTCAACATATCATATGAAGCCCCAAATATCATCACAAGACCACACCAGAAGAACCAAGCCACAAAGAGCCAACATGGCCGCGGAACCGCGGCCGGAGCCGGCTTGCGCCGCGGTTCCGCGGCTACCTTGCCACATCAGCCCTCCAATTTCAGTGCACAATGCTTCCCTCAGCTCCTACACTTCAGCAAGGCATGTCAAATTCCAGAAGACCCCAGAACCTTCTGCCAGATCAGCAAGCTTTGGGATCTACACTAAACTAGCCTTATATTCTAGAAACTTCTTCCTAAACCCTAGCTTAAACCCTAAGTTAAGCCTAACTAACTACTTCTAGAAGTCTTTCAACAAACTTTTGGAGGGAATTTCTATTTCAAACTCAAGGCTTAGGGTTTGGGAAATCTATAAATAAGACCCTAGACTCACTTGCAAAAGATTCATTCATCCATTGAAATTGATTGATCCATTCACTCTCTTTCTTCATCTTCTTCCATAAGTCTAGTGACAAGATTTGTGTGAAACCCTAACCCTAATTCCAATCAAAAGCCAAGATTCCCGAGTACCAAATCAAGCAAGAAGCCTTTCAACCTTTTAGGAGCAGAGCCGATCTTCAACAGAGCAAGTGGTCCAAGCCGACCCGCGACTCACGGAGCCGAGCGAAGCCAAATCGACAATTTAGTTCTTCCTCTTGTAGTTCTTGAGCGACTGTAATCAAATTGTTGATATAAATAAAATGTGATATTCTTTTATCTTGTTTTCTTTAAATTCTTACATCATGATTCGATCTCAATTTCTAGTTGTAGTTCTTGTTGTGATGTTTGAGTAATACTCCGCTCGTCGAGGAGTCGAGACGATCAATAGAATGATGATGTAACATATCTTAAATCGATTCTTGAGTCCTACGAGTTTTATAAACCCTAGCAAGTTCAAGAACCGATAACCCAGTTCGTTGCGATACTTTCTTGATTGATATCACTCGAAATTGGGGAGTTACGATCGTTTCTTGAAATTGCTAGAGGCTAGAATGTGAATGATAACGACGGAAGAACAAGGGTTAAACGATGAAACCCTAGTTTCACGAGAAAGCCCTAACTCTCGTCGATCATCATCGATCTAGTATCAATCCTTCGAAGGACAAGAACACGATACCTTGAGATTACATCATGTCTATTGATCCGATCGATTCCTACGAGCCTCATTTAGATTCTTGACATTTGGTTGGAAATATCATCGAAACCTGATTCTCGATTGTTTATCATTTTCTTGATTCTTGATTAGATTAGTGACACTTGAATCAATCGATAAAATCTTGAATCATGTTTTCTTTTCTTTTCGATTAACTTTTCAATTCAAACAAATCAAACATAAAAACGAATCGCACAATCCCTGTGGATGATCCGCACTCGCTTACGATCTACAACCGACACCGTAATTGATTGCGGTCAAATATAATTCTTTGATTGTAAATTTTATTCAATTCTCTAATTATTAACGCAAAGAAACTTATTCACTTTATTCGATTTACACAAACAAGAATTTCTTCATTCAATCACTAACCTATCCGGAAAATGCCGCCCCTACAGCCATCTAATGAAGAAGGGGACCCCGTTCATTTGGGATCATAAATGCCAAAGTGCATTGGACGAAATCAAGCAATATTTGCAGAACCCACCGGTACTAACCGCTCCGGTCAAGGGAAAGCCCCTTATCCTGTAAACAATGGCCCTTGAAGGTTCTCTAGGCGCGCTATTGGCACAGGAGAACGATCAGGGAAAGGAGAGAGCTCTCTACTCTTTGAATCGAGTTCTCCTGGGTGTAGAAAACAACTACTCCCCCATCGAAAAGCAATGCCTGGCACTGATCTTCGCGATAACGAAGCTTCGACATTATGCCTTGTCACATGAGGTCCATCTCATATCAAAAGTGGATCCTCTCAAATATTTGATGTCAAGAGCCATACTAACGAGAAGGCTTGCCAAATAGGCCCTCCTCTTGATGTAGTTCTCAATAATCTATCGACCCCTTAGGGCAGTGAAGGGCCAGGCCATCGCCGACTTCCTCGCTGAACACCCAATACCAGCCGACTCTCCCTTAAATTGCGAATTACCGGATGAACACGCGTTCAACACAAAGGACGAAGAAAATGACTCTCGATGGGAACTTTACTTTGATGGGGCATCATCCATGAAGAAACGAAAGCACAATACCCCATAATCAAAGCCTAGGATAGGCCTTATCTTCGTGACCTCGCAAGGAGGGATAATGCGTTTCACCCTTTCCTTAACAGAGCCGAAGACAAACAACGAGCCTGAGTATGAAGCTTTGATAGCGGGTCTTGAGATCGTTGTCGACATGGGAATCGAAAACCTCGTCATATATGGAGATTCCCAGTTAGTCGTTAGCCAAGTAAATGGCGACTATCAGACATGCAAACCAGAGTTGGTAAAATATGGCGAGAGAGTGCAGCAATTGCGGACACAAATCCCTTCTTACATTCTGGAAAGCATTCCGCGTGCAGAAAATAGCAAGGCTGATGAATTAGCCAAACTGGATAAAGAACTGGCCGACGAAAACCTCGATGACATAAGGATCATTGTGCAAAGCCGTCGGATTCTCGCGCCAGTAGAAATATCTCCGGAGTCGTCTGAAGGAAAGGAAGTGACCAAACAAGCAGCCTGCCAAATAGAAGACGAAGAAAAGGCTAAGGATTGGAGAGAAGTCTTCATAGACTACTTCAAATCCAATCAAACACCCGAAGACGCGTCGTCAAGACATAAGCTCATGAAACGAGCTCTATCCTTCGCCTTCGTCAATGATACTCTATATAAGAGATCGTTTGACAGTTTGTGGCTAAGATGCTTAGGACCGGAGGAAGCAAGGAGGGTCGTCTAAGAAACTCACAACGGACTCTGCGGTTCTCATCAAGCCAGACCAAATATGAAGTTAAAGATCAAGAGAATAGGTTACTATTGGCCCAGGATGATTCAGGACTTCCTCGAATATGCGAAGCGGTGTCACTCGTGCCAAATTCATGGGAACTTCATCCACCAGCATCCAAATCCACTACACCCAACATTGGCTAGCTGGCCGTTCAAAATATGGGGAACCGATATAATCAGGCTCATTGAACCAGCATCATCCAAGGGACATCGGTTCATATTAGCAACAACCGATTACTTCTCTAATTGGGCAGAGGCAGTACCGCTAAAGGAAGTGAAGACGGAGAACATCCTTCATTTCTTCAAGACACACGTCATCTACCGGTTCGGCACTCCGCGACGAATCATCTCGGATAATGGGTCAGCCTACAGAAGTCATAAGATTAGCCACTTTGCATAGCAGCATAATATAGACCGGAGATACTCTTCAGTCTACAATCCCCGAGCCAATGGTCTAGCTGAAGCCTTCAATAAGACTCTAACAAAGATTATAAAGAAAACGGTGTCCAAAAACAAAAAGGACTGGCACGAGAGACTGCATGAAGCTCTCTGGGTATATCGAACCACGTTCAAAACGGCCACAAATACAACGCCATACGCGTTGGTATTCGGCACGGAAGCGGTACTCCCTTTGGAGATAGAGCTACCCTCTCTACGAGTGGCGAATCGTTATGAGGTAACGGATGAAGAAAATGCTCATCTTCGGCTTGAAGAGATCGAGGCCCTTGATGAAACTCGCCTCATGGCGTAGAAAAACCAAGAAGCTTACAAAACAAGGATGACGCGCTCATACGAAAGACTATCTAGGACGAGAACATTCCACCAAGGCGAACTCGTACTAGTTGTCAAACGACCAATGAACCCCAATCGTGCCAAACGGGGGAAATTTGAGCTGGACTATGAGGGCCCGTACATCATAGACAAAGTCTACCAAGGTGGGCTTACTTGCTCATGGATATGCATGGCAAAAGACCTTTCCGGCCAATAAATGGCCGTTTCCTTAAAAAATACTACGCTTGACAAGCCACAACTCAGGTTAATGATAGATGACGACGCTCGTGTTCGCTTCCTGTCTTCTTGAGTCAAGACTTTATACGTAGTATCCGGCAAACCCTCGCCTCGGAGCTGGCCCTGGACCGTAATGTCCTTAAACTAAGTACGTCGCCTCAAACACGGCGATAATGGAATTCAAGTCTACAAGTCCCAGCGGCGAGGACTGCAACTCAAGTCCCGCTGGCTATACAGCTATCCCAGTGGCGAAGTCCCCCTTAAGTGCCATTGGGAAACAGAAGGATATAAAAAAATGGTATGCCCACAATCGAAATGGGCACGGATGAAAACCCGAAAGGGCACCGTGAGTAAAAACAGCAGGGCTACCGGCAAGCTTGTGAAAATCTGAAAGGGCAAAATATCGTTGTTAAAAAATTGGTACGCCCACAAGCGAAATGGGCACGGATGAAAACCCGAAAGGGTGTCGTGAGTTAAAACAGCAGGGCTACCGGCGAGATTGTGAAAACCTGAAAGGGCGCAATCTCATTGTTAAAAAAACGGTACGTCCATAAGCAAAATGGGCACGGATGAAAACCCGAAAGGGCACCATGTGTAAAAACAGCAGGGCTACCGGCGAGCTTGTGAAAACCCAAAAGGGCGTAATCTCGTAAAATTTTCACTTACGAGATCCTCTCGACTCGTAAGGAGAACTCCCCTGTGAGACCCTCACGACTCATAGGATTCAAAATCCTTAAGATACAGGGACCTGAACCTGTTCTTAAGCCATCACACTCCCCAAGTTGCCCTACAGGCGGTCCATATTAACCCTTATATACAATCCACGGGCACAAATAAGCGTTCCCTCACCTAGTTCCACCAATGACGAGAAATGTCCTCATTTGGTGAACAACACGTGTAGGTCCTCTCGACTTGCAAGGAGAAAATACTCTTATGAGATCCTTATGACTTATAAGAGAACACACACTTGGGGAGCCTTACGATCCCTAAGGAGAAAATGTGCCTACGAGATCCTCTCGACTCGTAGGGAGAAACCCTTTATGAGACCCCTACGGCTCATAGAGTCAAAAAGCCCTAGTCAATGGGACCTTAACCATATTTGCTAAGCCATCTTTGTTCAAACCAGTAAAGGCAAATGATGATTCGCTCCTGGAAACATCCCAGTGGTAGCGATGCTGATGCCTAAATTGGTAGCAAATTCCAAGTCCTCTCAAGGCAAATGATAATTCACTCATGATCATATTCTAGTCGCAGCGATGCTGATGCTAAGATTGGTATCAGATCTCAAGTTCTATACTCGCAACAAAAATCAGCGAGCCAAAAATGCATATGAAATAGCCGAAATGATGGGGCAACTCGCAATAAAAATCAGAGAGCAAAATGTATGCATATAAAAAAACAGCCGAAATGTTTGGGGAGCTCGCAATAAAAACCAGCGAGTAAATAAGAAAAATAGCCAAAATGATTGGGCACCATGATAAAAAGCCGAAATGGTCGGGCAATCGCGACTTTTGCGATATAAAAAGCCAAAATGATAGAGCATCGCAGAAAGAAAAAAAAATGATAAAACTTCTGCCCTGCAGGTGAGTCCACACTGACCCCTGCATACTATCCATGGGCACAAATGAAAAAGGAAACCATGTTTTCCCACCAGGCTCCATTAAAGGGAGAGCCAGATCTCGACGGCAACATCTACAGCCTAAAGATCACAACGGCGTTTCTTCTCACTCCAGCAGGATGCAGACGCGACGTCAACAAACGAGCCCAGGGTCAAAACAAATGGAGCCATGGCAAAGTCCCTAGTTCCAAGCCTCGACGGTTCACCAACAACCTAGAGACTACCTTGGAGCCATGGGAAAGTCCCTAGTTCCAGGTCCCGACGGTTCACAAACAACCTAGAAACCACCTCGACGTTCGCCTCGATACAGTAGACGCAATGTCACCCCAGCGTTCCTTCTCAACTCCAGCAGGATGCAGATGCAACGTCAACAACCGACCCCAGGGTCAAAAAAAAGGAGCCATGGCAAAGTCCCTAGTTCTAAGCCTCGACGGTTCACCAACAACCTAGAGACTACCTCGGAGCCATGGAAAAGTCCCTAGTTCCAAGCCTCGACGGTTCACCAACAACCTAGAGACTACCTTGGAGCCATGTCAAAGTCCCTAGTTCCAAGCCATGACGGTTCACAGACAACCTAGAGACAACCTCGACATTCGTCTCGTTACAGCAGACGCAATGCCAGCAAACAAAGCAAAGGAAAATCCCTAGTTTCAGGGTCTTGACGGCAACTCAAATAAAACCTGAAATACTATCGGAGATCATCCCACACCAGCGCGGAGTGGTTATAGCTCATCGGGGCTCCCAAACTGAGCCTAAACTCAAGTAAAAAGCGGCATGGAAAATCCTTAACGCTTGCTCTTCCGACGGTAATATGACCTAGGAGATTACTTGAAGACCGTTTGTCCAGCCCCGAAGGGATTAAAGACACGAAAGTCGCGGGGCTACTCGAACAGCAAGACTGGATATCGGGGAATGCATCAGCCAATGCGACGGTATGATGGAAAAAAAACCTAGTACCACAGACCCTAACAGACCTTTGTCGTAAAGAGCAGTGGTTAACTATGATGTTAGGACCGGTTTTCCTACAAGCCCAAGTGAGGTAAACTAAACAAGCTCCGAAATGAGTTCATAAACTAGAGACTCTGGGATGAGTGAATAAACTACAAGCTCCGAAATGAGTTCATAAACTAGAGACTCTGGGATGAGTGAAAAAACTATAAGCTCTGAAATGAGTTCATAAACTAGAGACTCCGGGATGAGTGAATAAACTACAAGCTCCAAAATGAGTTCATAAACTAGAGACTCCGGGATGAGTGAATAAACTACAAGCTCCGAAATGTGTATATAAACTACTTTATGCTAAGCCAAGACAGCAAAAGAATGAAAAGCGCCAGTATGAATAAAAATATGTCTTTTATTCATGAATCAAAATGAATACAAGATACTCTTATTCATGAATGAATACAAAAAAGAAAAGAAGAAGAAAGAGAATATGCAGCAGAAAAAAAATGTTTAAGCCGGCGGACGGTGCAATAGGCTAGTAAGTTCGTCATTCTTCTGCTGGACCTCGGCTTCAAGCTCCGTTAGTGTGGCAAGATGGGTCCCCACCTGAGTCTGTTAAGTCTGGTATGAAGCAAACCGACTCTCAAGCTCCCTTTCGGCGACTTTGTGGGCTTCGACCATCTCACGGGTGAAAATAACGGCTTTGTCAAGAGCTACCACCTCTGTAATGGCTTCTTAAAGCACCCGCTAAATTTCGTATGCATGGTTGGTCTTGGCGGTATGCTGAGCCTGAATTTCCCCCAAAGCATTTGAAGCTAACTCTCTCTTCGAAAACTTCTGGTTGCGCCTCTTCTCGCATGACTGTAGATTGGCTGTGCACCGTTCGATCCATCCTCGAAGACTCGATTTTACAGTTAAGATGTCGAAGGGAAGGTGAATGCATTCAAGCCCATGTAGGCAGACCTCCACTCGACGACAATACTCAACCTAGACACGCACTAATGCTTCGTCATGATAGGTGGAGAGAACGGACAAGGAAGCGTAAGCTTCGATAGCAAATTCTTCGGTCGTAACAGAGGTATCAGCGCGAAGGTCTTCAATGAGAGCCGTCAGGGAGTAAATGCTTTGTTTCTCCATCCTTTCAGACGCACGTCGGGTATAGGGGCCTGGTGGCATGGGGATCCTAGATTCTAACGGGGTTAGGGTTGGAAAAGCTGTCAAGATTTATGAACAGTCGGTGAAATTTACGAACATGGAATAGACAAAACAATGCTAAAGATAAAGCCTTACTTACCTACAGTCATGCAAGGGGGGTTTGAGAGATCTCCAGGCCCATCAAGGATCTCGACTTCATCATCGGCTTCCAGAACTGTGGAGGGCATATTAGCATCATTATAAAAAATAATAATAAAACAAAAGGGGTCAAAGAACACCGACCTTTCCCAGAAGAAAGGACTATGCTTTGCGGGGGTATCGCCTGTGGCGCAGCCATATCAAGCAAACGCTGGAAGGTTTTCCTAGGAGATAGATCCACGATGGACGCCGCCAATTCCCGCAATTCTGAAGGAAAGAAGGGTTGATCATTAAAATGAAATGTAGAAGATTACCTTCGATACTTTGCCCGCCTTGAACTGGAGGGATGGCAGCTTTGGCAGCCTCCTCCACACCCTCAGGTACATCACTAGGGATACGTGCCGGCATGGCAGCTTCCAATTAAGAAACAACAGCCGTCACTTCAGTCTCCAAAGAGAGGACAGCAGTCTCGGCAATCCTTTCTACACCCTCCAGGGCACCACTAGAGAGATCGAGGTCACCTCTGCTGGAGGAATAAACACTGAAGGAACATAAGTTACCACCGGAAGCTCCACAGCAAGAGTAGCAGCTTAAATAATCTTTTCTACACCTGTCGGTGCATCACGGGAGATATTTGTAGAGTCCACAGTTATGGCCCTATCTGGACTCAAATCCTCTTTCGCTGCCGAAGTCCCTGCAAAGTTTTCGTAAAATTAAGAAGATATAAAAGTGATACAAATTACTTAAGAAAAAAGGGATATGAAAAATACGCATACCAATACGCCAGGGAGCTTGAAGTATGGCTTTCTCGAGCCATTGTTCTTTTCTGACTAAATGCGCTCGTCGAGCTTCAAGCGCAAATTCATGACTGCCCGTCTTCAGTGCAAGCTCGTCTTCAGAAGCAATCGAGATGGGCTACTTAAGAGCTCGTTCTTCTTCCATTAGTAGAGGACCTATGTGTACTCTCCGTAACGATGGGTTAACCTCGTAGAATATGACGGGGGGTAAGCTTTTTTCAGGGCACCCACGTTTTTAGTCTCGTCTTGTGAGCGTCTTATGGCCTCAGCCAACTGCGCGGCTTCCTCGGCAGATGAACCGGGAAAGAGAAGACCATCGTCCGACTCCTACATGGATATCGTTTCGTCTTGGACAAGAGGCTCAGATTCGAGCAAGATGTCGAGTAGGCCAGTGATTGTTTCTTCCTCGTTTTCGAGCCAGAGCTAACACTAGAGGAAGAGCGCTTCCTCCCCCTTGACGCCTTAGCACGACGCTGCCCGACCTCACCTTCGACGTCATCCTTCGGTAATGTCACTACTGGAGCTTTCCCAGGGATTTCTGCCTCAGCTCTGGCATGCACCGGCATACCAGCAGTGTGAAGGAATGGTCCTACTTCTACGGTTTTGGAAATGGGTGCCGAACCGCTGTCCCTTAAAGGGGGCAAACAACCGACCACGGCCGCAACGGAGCGCTAGTGACTTGGGTCGGAGCTGGAACTCTGCATTCGAAAAGTACCCGCCTCTCCTCGGCAATGACAGGATCGAGTCGATGGCGATACCAACCCTTGAAAAACCCCACAAACCTTGGAAGATAGTCGGGCTCTGGGATCATGAAGAGGGAGCCGGTGTTCAGCCGCAAAAAATGATGGATGACGTCATGAGTGACTTCCAGAGACAAAGTGGGCTCAACTAAAAATGCCTCGACAGGGAAACCCTGGTTATAGCCCAAATACTGGGCAAAGCGGTGCGGATTATACCGCATAAAAAGAACTGTGTCATTCTGACGAAACACCAAATAGCTTGGCCTAATCGAGTACAGGTGCATAATCTCTTTGGGCTTTAGAGATGGTGCTCCACCCCTTGACAGATCAAACAGCTGCTGAATGGGCCCCGCAGGAGCAGATAGGACTCGGTCACTAAAAACCATCCCGCCCTTGTTTAAGTATGGGTTAAGCAACACGCGGAGGGCCCCTAGCTGAGTCGGATCAAGAGCGGAAGCATCCATTAACCTCATAACCCGTGGGGAGGTATAGGAGTCATAAAAATCTGGCCGCCGGTATGCAGCAAATGCTCCCAATACATTCATCTCGATCCACGACGTGAAGTAGTGGAGGGAGAAATTCACAATATCTGCGCCTGGGGTCGAAGTATTAGCCGCAACGCTTAATCCATGATATAGGTGCGACAATCCTGCAACACCAAAGGCTAATCGCGCCCCTCTAGCTATGCAATGAGCGGGGTAGAAGACGGAGGCTCTCATAAAGCGTCGATGCGTCGGTATGGAGAACCAACTGAGCCAGATACTGATGAAGCCAACGAAGAAGGTCTCTTTGTCCATGCTGAAAGCCGCACTCACATCGAAGGAAATGGCCGACGTGATCGGAATATAGAACTGCGGCAAATCTTCCTCTTTGGCCGGCAGTTTATTCAACCGGAACCCAAAAGGGTCGTCGATGTTGGCGAACTTTGAAGCCTCTTTAGATAAAGCGTCTCCACAGAGAAAGCAGGCAATGAAGGTCTCAAAGGAGACGCCTTGTCCTTATGATGTCACGAACAGTTTCTCAAAAATACCCAGAGCTTTGATTAGACTTGGGTACTTATGACGGATGGCGTTTTCAGTAGTTAGGCCGTCAAGCATAGCATTCATGAACACATACTCATCGGGAGGCAGCAACTCTTCATAATGCTCTCCCCTGATCGGCAATCTGGGGATCTCGCGGAACTCTTCCAGTGAAATCTAGACCTCGCGATCCCCTAGCAAGAAGGTGTTGGTGGGAAGATTCCATTGGTTCAGAAAAGTTTTAACCCATCAGACGTGAATGGCCTGGTAATGAAATAGAGACACGCACATCGCTTGATACATCCCAACCTTCTGTTACCATGCATGGCGGGTGAAAAGAACGTAACGAGCGCAGGGAAGGTAGCCTACTGGGTAGCGGGGGGTAACACCTACCTTATAAACTTGCCCTAGGGTCGGGCTTGACCCTAACATATGCGGCACCCCAGAATATCTATAGCCGGCAGGGGCTGGTTGGGTATCCCGGTTGTTGATAGCTTAAGCCGGCCTATAGGAGTCCAGTTAGTCGCCTACACCGCATAAGCGGTCAATGGGCGTTCTATCGGCGATATTGTGCGGAGGGGCTCTGTTGGCACATCACAAGTAAAGTTACGGTGGCTCCGGATGATATGACCATACTAAACCCCCCATAACAGTAGACTTGTACAGTCCCTGTCATGTGCCCTGATCATTTCCATAGCTTCCTCATCCGACGGCGATTGAGGAAAAGCGGCGTCTGAGCGAGTATAAGGAAAGTAGGGAAGTGAAGCCATTGTTCCTGAACTAAGGGAAAGAAAAACCATTAATAAAACATATATATATATATATATATATATATATATAATAACAGAAGAAAACAACAGGATGTTTGTTCCATAGGACCACTGACTGCAAAACCAATAGACCCCACAAAATCAATATGGCGGCTCACCAATGATGAGGCAAGATAATCATTGCAAGAATAAAAAAGGATTCTCATTAAATGGACGTTGGAATTTAAACAACTCTTAACATCCTCAAAGAAAAATGAGGTCCGTTAAAATACCCAACGAATTAAAATCTGCAAAAATGAAAATATGCCCAAGAACGCCACGGAATAAATTTCCCAAAGGGCCTTTAGATCTTTCAGAGCTAAGCTCTGTAATGAGGAATCAAATTCCTTTTAAACAATGGAATTAAATTCCAAAGATTCTCAAAGATCAGAGAAGAAAACGCCCGATCTTCGAAGACATCGGGGTTTACTACATAAAAGATTACTTCTTTTAGGATCTCTAAGAAATCAGTCCCAGAAAAGAGCAAAGCTCTTGCGATGGATTTAAAATAAAAAAAATTAAAAAAGGGTTTCTTGTTCTTAAGAGACAAATGGTGGTCAGGATCCTTACCCAAAAGAGTTCTTTTTGCAGAGTTTAACTCTAAAAGATCTAAGGCAGAGAACTAAGCTCTGAAGAAGAGAATTAAATTCTCAAGAAAATAAGCAAAGAAGAAGATGAAAGAACAGTGGTCTTATCAGAGGCAAATACCCCTACATTTATAACACATGATGGAGAGCGGTTCATCTTCCCATTCCTCTAGGCAATCCAACGGCTGTGAGGGCAGACAGCGTTGCACTCATGTGCGAGCCACGTGAGAGCAACGCTGGGGGCATTTGTTCCCCCATAAAAAAGGATGAGGGAAAGTTTCCCACTAAAAGAGCCTCCCACGTGTTTAACATGTGAGTGCCTATATGCAATGCATATAGGCACTGCAATTAAAAGAATTGCTGGGCTAAAATAGCCCCATGTGTTTAACACGTGGGTGTCTATATGCAACGCATATAGGTACTGAAATTAAAACAACTGCTAGGCTAAAACTTCCCCACGTGTTTAACACGTGAGTGCCTATATACAACGCATATAGGCACTGCAATTAAAACAATTGCTAAAAGAGCCCCACGTGTTTAACACGTGAGTGCCTATATGCAATGCATATATGCACTGCAATCAAAATAATTGCTAGGCTAAAAGAGCCCCGCGTGTTTAACACGTGAGTTCCTATATGCAACGCATATAGGCACTGCAATTAAAATAATTGCTAGACTAAAAGAGCCCCACGTGTTTAACACGTGAGGGCACGTCCCTACGTAGAATTAAAATTCTACTCAACAAGAAACTGTTGGATCAAAGATCCAATAATGATTAAACCTAGAATTAAATTCTATTGAATTTTTAAATGGGAAATGATATTTTCTGTTAAATAGAAAGTTGGCGGATCAAAGATCCCATGAGTTGGAAAATATTTTTCATATCTCTTTAAAACAAAGAAAAATTGTGTTCCGTTAAACCAAGCACTCTTGGATTAGAAATCCAACGGTGATTAAAAATCCAATGGTGATTAAAAATCACCAATCTACAGAATAAATTCTGTACGGGAAAATATTTTCCTAATCTTGTTTAAGAAACAAGAAAATATGTTCTGTAAGACAAAAACCCTTAGATCAAAGATCCAACAGCGGGTAAAACCCCCAAACAATTGGAGTCTCTCAATGAGAGATTTCTTAAAACTAATTAACAAACTTCTCTCCACTATATAAAGAACCCAAGACTTCAAGTTAAAAATAATACAAAAAATTACTCAAGAAGAAAGGAAAAAAAAGAGAGAGAGAGAATTCAATTTTCTAAAAGAAGAAGATCCCCTTCTTAAACAAAAAAAAAAACCTTAGGTAAGAAGAAAATACAGAGATTATCTTAACCCTTCTTCGCCTCTTTAAGGGTTTAACCCTTCATACAAGAACTTAGTTCTTCCTCTAGTTGAGGTTTGCAGAAGCAGATCTCCCCATAAGTTGAGAATTTAATTCTCATCGGGGAGATTCTGTTATGCAGATTCAAGACTTAGGGGAAAGAACTAAGTTCAAAGAATTTAATTCTTACAAAAGTATATAGGAATTTAATTCCTCTGATAAAACTAGGGTTTAACCCTGTAAAAAGAATTCAATTCTTATAAAACAAGAGACTTGAAATTCTCTAAACTCAGATCCCAGCATCGTTAATATGAGATCAAGATCTTCATGCACATACAGGAAAAGACCGGTGATTCATTAGCATTCAACACTATAACAAAACCTCACATGTTTCCCCAAGTGAGAACCTCTGATAAAAAAAAAGAATGACTGAGACCGAGTCACGGGTTTCCCACGCGAGCACCTAAAAGAAGAATAAGAAGTGCCTCCTAGGGCAGCCACGTGTTTTCCACACAACCCCCAATCAAGTGCTTAGCACTTATATGAAAAAGGGAATAGACCCACAAACAGCGCTCACATTTTGAAGGCGCCTCACGTGTTCGCACGTGAGCACCATAAGGTCCAAGTGCTTAGCACTTATAAAATAAAGAGAAATAAAATCCAGAGAACAGCTCCCATTTCGAGCGCCTCACGTGCTCACACGTGAGCCAAATGCTTAACACTTATAAAAGAAGAGGTAAGTAAAACCCAAAAAGGCAGTACCCAACCTTGGGGCGCCTCACGTGCTCACACGTGAGTGCCACAAGAATTATGTGTATAACACTTATATATAAACGGGGATTTCAACCTATTGTATAGCGCCGGCTTTGAGGTGCCTCACATGCCACACGTGAGCGCCCCCTAAATCCAGTGTTTACCACTGCTTTAGAACCTCACGTGGGAACACGTGAGTGCTGAACGTATACTAGTGCTTAACACTATGGGAAGTCAACTCCAGCCTCAAGTTGGCTAAGTCTTCTTGAGATTAAAACATCTTTGATCTCCAAAGAGACCCAGTCTCTATGCTCATGAATTCCCAAACTAATTCCAGTTTCAAACACGATGATGACTCCTCAATTGATGATGACCAAAACGATATTCATCCCACATTCCCTCGAGGAAATCTTAGTCTCAAAATATGACTAATGATTTCTGGGTTGACCACCAACTCCCTTTTTTCTTTAAATAGGGGAATTGGTTCAAGGGTATATCTCTCTACACCTCTGATATATGTCGTTATAATTCCTCAACGTCTTCAGAGAAGTGGCGGGTCCCGACAACCAACTGCTTTTGGGTGCACTTCCTAAAATGGCGACAACGGACCGTAACGTCCTTAAACTAAAATCTCACCTCAAAAATGATGATCTACAGACTGAAACGTTCTTAAACTAACAGCGGACTGAAACGTCCTTAAACTAAAGCAATAGAGCCCAAATGCTCTTTTGTTGGATCTGAATGATCCTAAAATCTTGTTGAGTAGATCTTAGTCTCAAATTGGACTAACGTATCCTCAACAAACATTAATGTTGATCTTAATCTCAAATGAGATTAACGATCCTTAAATCAAACCAAACCCAAATCTAAGAATATACGGATTTGGACTAATCCATGCCCTACGTGCGACAACATAAATTAGTCTCCGTATACAATCCACGGGCAACCAAAAATAAAACAAACACACATGACACGAAATGAACTTCTGGAGCAGGAAAAAGTGGTTATCGCGATGCGATAATGTAATTAACTGCAGGGGCTTCCGTCTGCAGGGAAGAGCGTCCCCACAATCAAAAACCCCTCACAAACGAGGGGGAATCTGACGAAATCTGCTATAACGGCCGCATCCGTCCAAACCTACGATATAAGGTGCCATAAATCAACTTGGCATTTTCGGAGCGGTGGACGGATAAACCCAAATAGCATCTACCCCCAAATTCAGGCAAGACGACCTACACGGTTTCGTCTCTATTTTCGGCGGTAAAACAGTTCCTAAACTAGCGCATCGCCCCAAACACGGCGATTTTGGACCGAGATGTCCCTAAACTAGCATCTCGTCCCGAACATGGGAATGATGGACCGAAACGTCTCTAAACTAGCGTGTCGCCCCAAATACGGCGATATGATCCCTTGATATCTATATTGCAATCGAAGTCCTAACGGAAAAATTTGCAACTCAAGTCCCACCAGCTACATAGCTACTCCAATAATGAAGCTACCCCTAAGTCCCACAGGCAAACATATGGGTCACCTACGGCAAAACTACTTTCGAGAGTTTCACCGTGCGCAAAAAAAACGGTACGTCTACAAGCGAAATGGGCACGGATGAAACCCTAAAGGGCACCGTGAGTAAAAATAGCAGGACTGCTAACGAGTTTGTGAAAACCTGAAAGGGCGCAAACCCGTTAAATAAAAAAAAAATGTATGCACTTGTAAGCTCCTCTCGACCTTGTAAGGAGAAAATACCTACGTGAAATCCTTACGACTCACAAAAGAGCAATACACTTAGAAATTCATACGATTCCTAAAGAGAAATTACACTTGCGAGATCCTCACGACTCGTAAGGAGAATTTCCTCCTATGAGACCCTCGCGGCTCATAGAATTCAAAAGTCTTAGGTTACAGGATCTAAACCTGTTCTTAAGCCGTCATATTCGCCAAGTTACCCTACTAGTAGTTCGATAGCGACTCTTGTATACAATCCACGGGTACGAACAAAATATGTTCCAACCGAGTTCCACCAATGACGAGAAATATCCCCATATGATGAACGACACTTGTAAGTCCTCTTGACCGACAAGGAAAAAATACTCTTATAAGATCCTTACGACTTACTAGAGAAAATATCACTTAGGAAACCCCGCAACTCCTAAGGAAAAAAATACACCGACGAAATCCTCACGGCTCATGGGGAGAAATAGCTTTATGAGACCCTTACGGCTCATAAAGTCAAAAAGTCTTAGTCGACAAGATCTTAACCCTGTTTTCTAAGCCACCTTTATTCAAATCAATAAAGGCAAATGATGATTCGCTTATGACAATATCCCAGTTTTAGCGATGCTGATGCCTGAGCAAGTGCCAAACTCTAAGTCCTCTCACGGAAAATGATGATTCGCTCCTAGAAACATTCTAGTTGTAGTGATTGATACCAAAATTGGTATCAGGACCTAAGTTCCCGACTCGCAACAAAACCAGCGAGCAACAAAATGCATATAAAATAGCCGAAATGATGGGGCAACTCGCAATAAAAATGAGCGAGCAAAAAATGCATATGAAATAGCCGAAATAATGGGGCAACTCACAATAAAAATCAGCGAGCAAAAAATATATGCATATGAAACAATCGAAATGTTTGGACAACTCGCAATAAAAAATAGTGAGTAAAAATAAAAAAATGACATAACCGAAATGATTGGGCACCACAATAAATAGCTGAAATGATTGGGCAATCGCGACTTTCGCGATATAAAAAAGCTGAAAAGATAGAGCATCGCGGAAATATAAAAAAAATTAATAAAATAAATTTTTTCTGCCCTGCAGGTAGGTCCACACCGATCTCTGTATACAATCCATGGGCTTAAACGAAATAAAGGAAACCATATCATCCCATCAGGCTTCGTCAAAGGGAGAGTCAAGTCTTGATGGTACATCTACAACCTAAAAACTATATCGACGTTCTTCTCATTCCGATAGGGTGTAGACGTAATGTCAATAAGGACCCAAGGGTCGAACAAAAGTGGAGCAATGGCAAAATCCTAACTCCAAATCTCAATGGCAATATTTACAGCCTAGAGATCAACTCGACGTCCCTTCTTGATGCAGATATGACATTAATAAGGACCTAAGGGTCAAACAAAAGAGGAGTGATAGCAAAATACTAGCTCTAGACCTCAATTGCAATACATACAGCATAGAGCTCTTATGGATGTCTACCCCTGTTCAGCAAAGAATTGGCCTGACATCACCAAATAAAAGTGGAGTAATGGCAAAATTCTATCTCTAGATCGACGTTCTTTTTCGATGCAGATGCAAAGTTAATAAAGATCCAAGGGTCAAATAAAAACGGGGTAGTGGCAAAATCCTATCCCCAGCTCGACGTTCCTTCTCGGTACAGACGTAACGTCAATAAGGACCCAACGGTCGAATAAAAGTAGAGCAATGGAAAAATACTAGATCCAAATCTTAATGGCAACATTTACAGCCTGGAGATCATCCCGACGTTCTTTCTCATTCCAGCAAGGTGCAGATGCAACGTCAACAAAGGACCCAAGGATCAAATAAAAGTGGAGTGAAGTCGGGACCTGGTTCTTACTCACGGAACAAAATGCCACATGGAACAAAGTGACACGCCAATTGTCATACCATGGGGGTGGGAGCCACCTCTTGAGTCCGTGGGACCCACTGTAGAACAATATGAAATTTTTGGAACACATTCCAAAAGAGGACCAAACTGCATTATAAATGTAATGATACCACCCTCAATTACAGAGGCGCCTTTTAAGTGAATCGGCACTACAGGAGCTTGAGAACTCCGTAGTTAAGCATGCTCGGGCCAGGGAAGTCTTGGGATGGGTGACCTCCTGGGAAGTGGCCCCTGGTCGGATTCGGTTCACTCTAAAGGGCAAAACCGTGTGGTTTCAGTCAGAAAGGGTAATACCATCTTTACTGAGGCGTGGGGCATTACATTTATGGTGGCCAATGCAGATCCTTCAATAGTAAGTCTGTGGTTCGAGGACGAACCATTGTTCAAAGGTGGGTAGGATGTCGGGACCCGGTTCTTGCTCACAGAACAAAATGCCACACAGAACAAAGTGCCATGCTAATTGTCATGCCAAAGAGGTGGGGACCATCAATTACAGAGGTGCCTTTTAAGTGAATCGGTACTACAGGAGCTTGAGAACTCCGTAGTTAAGCGTGCTCGGGCCAGGGAAGTCTTGGGATGGGCGATCTCCTGGGAAGTGGCCCCTGGTCGGGTTCGGTTCACTCTGAAGGGCAAAACCGTGTGATTTCGGTCAGAGAGGATAATACCATCTGTACTGGGACGTGGGGCATTACATTTATGGTCGCCCATGCAGATCCTTCAATAGTAGGTCTGTGGTTCGAGGACGAACCATTGTTCAAAGGTGGGGAGGATGTCGGGACCCGGTTCTTGCTCACGGAACAAAGTGCCACACAGAACAAAGCTCCATGCCAATTGTCATGCCAAAGGGGCGGGGACCATCTCTTGAATCCATGGGGGCCACCTCTTGAGTCTGTGGGACCCACTGTAGAATAATGTGGAATCTTCAGAACACATTCTGAAAGTGGACCGAACTACATTATAAATGTAATGATACCACCCTCAATTACAGAGGTGCCTTTTAAGTGAATTGGCACTACAGAAGCTTGAGAACTCTGTAGTTAAGCGCGCTCGGGCCAAGGAAGTCTTGGTATGGGTGACCTCCTGGGAAATGGCCCCTAGTCGGGTCTGGTTTCCTCTAAAGGGAAAACCCGTACGGTTTCGGCCAGAGCGGATAATACCATCTGTACTTGGGCGTGGGGCATTACATGTGACGGCTAAATCCTAGCTCCAGACCTCGATGGTGATACATACTGCATAAGAGGTCATTTGGCATTACATTTATGGTGGCCTATGCAGGTCCCGCAATAGTAAGTCTGTGGTTTGAGGACGAATCATTGTTCAAAGGTGGGGAGGATGTCATGATCCGGTTCTTGCTCAGAGAACAAAGTGTCACACAGAACAAAGTACCATACCAATTATCATGCCAAAGAGGCGGGGCCATCTCTTGAATCTGTGGGGGCCAACTCTTAAGTCCGTGGGACCCACTGTAGAATAATGGGGAATCTTTGGAACACATTCCGAAAGTGGACCGAACTATATTATAAATGTAATGATACCACCCTCAATTACAGAGGCGCCTTTTAAGTGAATCAGCACTACAGGAGCTTGAGAACTCCGTAGTTAAGCGCGCTCGGGCCAGGAAGTCTTGGGATGGGTGACCTCCTGGGAAGTGGCCCCTGGTCGGGTCCGGTTCGCTCTAAAGGGCAAAACCGTGCGGTTTCGGCCAGAGCGGATAATACCATCTGCATAGGGCATTACAAGTGACGGCTAAATCCTAGCTCCACACCTTGATGGCGATACATACATCATAAGAGGTCATTTGGATGTCTATCCAACTCCAGCAAAGAATCGGTATGATATCATTAAAGCAAAAACGAAGTGACGATATATTCCTAGCTTCTGGTCTTGACCGCAATACATACAAAGCGTAAAGACTATAGGAAATCATCCCACCCAAGAAGGGTACGGTTATGACTCATCGGAGCTTCAAATTAAGCCTAACCTTGAGTAAAAAGCGCCATGGCAAATACCTAACGCTTGATCTTCCGACGGTAATACGGATATTCCAACCTAAAGAAGATTACTTGAAGACGTCTTGTCCAGCCTCAGAAGGGATTAGAGACACGACAGACATGTGGCTACTCGAGCAGCAGCCTAAGGGACTGCATATCAAGAAATACATCAGCCAACGTGAAGGTACGATGGACTTACCACAAAACCTAACGGACCCCTATCACAAAGGGGTTATCTATATTTCACGTTAGGATAAACCTGCGAGATCCTCTCGACTCGTCTCGACTCGTACGGAAAAACATCTTTATAAGACCCTCGAAGCTTATAAAGGTGAAAAGCCTTAGGCGACAGGGATATCAACCTGTTTCCTAAGCATTGTTTCTCCTGTAAGTAGTTCGATATCGACTCTTGTATACTATCCATGGTTACATTCTCCGAAGTTGCATCCAATAAGGAGAAGAAGCCACTTACGGGTCATCTAGACTCGTAAGGGGAAAATACTCTTGTGAGATCCTTACGACTCTCAAGAGAAAACACACTCAGGAGTCCCCATGACTTCTAAGGAAAAAATACACCTATGAGATCCACTTGACTCGCAGGGAGAAACATTTTTATGAGACCCTCACGGTTCATAAAATTGAAAAGCCTTAGACGACAGATATAAACCTGTTTCCTAAGCCATCGTTGCCCTACAAGTAGTTCGATATCGACTCTAATATACTATCCATGGGCCACATTCTCCAAAATTGCATCCAATGAGAAGAAGAAGCCATTTACGGGTCCTCTCGACTCATAAGGGGAAATTACTCTTGTGACATCCTTACAACTCTTAAGAGAAAACACACTTAGGAGAAAATACACCTATAAGATCCTCTTGACTCATAGGGAGAAACATCATTATGAGACCCTCAAGACTCATAGGGAGAAACATCATCTAAACCTGTTTCCTAAACCATCGCTGCCCTACAAGGAGCTCAAGACCGACTCTTGTATACTATCTATGGGCCACATTCGCCAAAGGTTGCATATCGATGAAGTGAAGAAGCCACTTACGGGTCCTCTCGACGCGTAAGGAGAAAATACCCGCGTGAGATCTTTACGATTCACGAAAGTGAAAGACAGTTAGGAATCCATATGATTCCTAATGAGAATATGCATAATCCTCTCGACTCATAGAGAGAAAAAACCTTCTCGAGACCCTTGCGGCTCATGAAGATGAAAAAGTTTTATGCGACAGGGATTCTAAACCTGTCTCCTAAGCCATCAATTCTATGAAGATACATAAGTCTGCACTACTTAACCCATATACATACCTATGTAGGCAAACTAGTGGGGGCATTTGTTTCTGCAAAAATTTTTGGCCCAGAGCTTTTAGTTCCCTTATGAAAAAAAAGGGAGAAAAGAAAGAAGAAACGAATTCCTCCCATGTGAAATGCACGTGAGCATTCTGGATTTGAGGAAAATTAAAGCCCACAGTTTGGACTCACGTATTAAAAATGTAAGCACTCATATGCAAAGCGTATGAGCACTGAACAGAAATAATCAAAAGGCTAAACAGGCCTCACGTGTTAAACACGTAAGCGCTTATATGTAAAGCATATGAGCGCTGAAAGTAAATAACTAAAAACCAAACATGCCTCACGTGTTAAACACGTGAGCGCTCATATGCAAAGCATATGGGCGTTGAACATAGATAGTCTAAAACTCACACTGGGGATCACGTGTTAAACACGTGAACACATCATTTTGAAGCACTAGTTTCAGATAAAATTAAATTCTATATAGAAGTAAATTCTATTTGGGAAGATATCCCCCCGATCTTTCTAAAACGAGAAAGATTTTTCACCGTTAAACAGACAATCTTTAGATTTAAAATCTAATGGTGATAAATATTTCCAATTAAACCATCTGATAGAATTAAATTCTATGTGAGAAATATTTTCCTGATTTTTCTAAAATAAGAAAGATCTTATCTGTTAGATAAAATAAAATTTTATGTTAGGAAAATATCTTCCCAATCTTGTTAAATTAATAAGATATTTATATGATAGAATAAAATTTTATGTTAGGAAAATATATTCCTAATCTTGTCGAAACAAACAAGAAAGATCTTCTCTGTTAAATAGAGAGACTTTGAATTAAAAATCCAACGGTGAATAAAATTCACCGGTTGATCTAAAAAGATCAATTTGATTGATTATGAAATCAATCATGATCACTCAATGAGAGATTTTCTCAACAAATTAATTCTTTTCGTTCTTCTATAAATATGAGCAAAGAGATGAAAAGAAAAGGAGGGACTCGATATAAAAAGGAGAGGAGACCCCCCATAAGCTTCTGTAAAAAATGCAGAAGGCTTTCCAAAAGGTTCCACAAAACAGCAGAGAATTTAATTCTCAAAGATCGTCTTCCTCCTCAAAACCCTGGGTAAAGAAAAAACAGAGATCAAAATATCTCCTTTAGCTATCATATCATATCCAAGGGTTTAACCCTTCTTAAGATCTTAGTTATTTCTCTGGATCTGAGATCCATAAGATAAACCTCCTACAAGTTGGGAATTTAATTCTCATCGGGAAGATCTTATTCTTGAGAATCAAGAATTCAGGAAAGAACAATGTCGAAAAGAACATGGAAGAAAAGAACATGAAAAAGTTGGAGTCCATAATACTTCAGGAACTTAGTTCTTTCATAAATCAGAACTTAGTTCTTAAAGAGACCGATCCAAGATCCTCAAAATGGTGATTTTGGTGATCGTTAATGGTCAAAATACCAATAACAGAGATTTAAGTTCTCTAAAAATATCTATAGAGATTAAATCTCCAAAAAATTTAGCGTCTCATGTGAAACACACGTGAGCGCTCAAAAGAAGCTAAAAGCTCAGCGCTTCATGGGAAACACACATAAGCGCCAGAAGCTCTGCGCCTCACGTGAAACACACGTGAGCACCAGAAAAAATTAGTGCTTGGCACTATTGTGGCACCTCACGTGAAACATACGTGAGTGCTATATGTGATCGAGTGTTTAGCACTGCTGGGTGGTATAGAAACTCAATCTTTGCCCCAAATTGGCTAAGTCTGTGAAACTTAAGTTTTCTCTTTGATTTTAAATTAACTGAGCCCATATGCTCGTGATTTCCAAACTGATCTTAGTCCAATATATGACTAATGATTTTTGTCTTAGTCTTAAATAAGACTAACGATTCTTAAATCCACCATGATCTTTTCTCTCAAATAAGGGATTTAGTTCAAGGGTACATCTTTCCACACTTCTGATATATGTCGGTGTAATTCCTCAACAACTTTAGAGAGCTGGCGGGTCCCAATAACTAACACATATTCGTCCCCAGAATGAGAATGTTGGACCGAAATGTTCTTAAACTAACATTCGTCCCCAAAATGGGAATGTTGAACCGAGATGTTCCTAAACTAGAGCGTCGCCCCAAACACGATGATAATGGACCGAAATGTCCTTAAACTAATATTCGCCCCAAACACGGTGTAACATTTCAGGAAAATAAAATATTATTTTCGGAATTTAAATAATTAAAATAATATATTTTATTAATATTATAAAAATATGGAATTTGTTTTAAGGAAATAGCATGCAACAAATCATGTTGCAAAATACTTGTTACATTTTTATGAACCATGGTTTTAATTCTTCATTTGAATATATATGGTTTTTGTTTTTTTGTTTTAAAATGAAAAGAAAAGAAAAGAGAAGATATTTTGGAGGGAGAGAGACAAGGGGGGACCATGAGGCATGGGCCTTGAGAGAAAGAGAGAGAGAGATGCATAGCTATTAGACTTTCCCACTTCATTCTCTTCATCTTTCATTTTCTTCACTCTCTCCTCCTTCATCTCCTTCATCCTCCACCTCCTCTACCACCCCCAAACATCCCCAAATCCACACCAAAACACCTTGCCACCTTCACAAAAATTGATCACAAGCTTATTACAAACCCCATGGATGAAGCAAGTTAAGGTTTTGAGCACTTTGAGTAATCCTAGAATTTTCTTGAGTTGCCCAATGAGATAAATCCTACATTCTTAGTTAAGAATATGAGTTTTCTTACCTTCTATAGTAGTTTAGAGCTAAACTAATGTAGTTTGGTGATCTTAGAATATTCCAAGATGAGGGTTAGGGGATATTTTGAATCGTAAAGGTGTAGTTGAGGCTTAATAGTGGCTACAAACCCTTTTAGTATTAGAATCCTGGAACTAAACTGAGTGTAGAACCCTAAACCATGAACTTGGAAATCTCCGATATCGGGTTTTGTGAGAATTATGATGATATTTTGGGATCTGCTACAACTCATGAACTCTAAAAATTAATTAGCGATCATAGTGAGACGTGCAGGTGACCTAGTGTTGGATATATGTATGCCCTAGAGGCCATTATTTGATAGTGGATGTATTTTTTACATGTATATATATATTCAGAGGACATTCTTGCTCGACTTGATAGTAAACTATCTGATTACTCTTTATCTTGACATGTTCACTTGATCATACTTTTATTCATTTGGTACATGTTGATATAGCCCTGAGGATACTTGCTTGACTACTGTGATTATGATGTAGATCATACTAGTGGGACATGTGTAGTTTATAAGCATATCCTGAAATGTCCCTAGTCGTAGGTGTATCGAGACGGGGTATCGATATTCCAGACTAGACTAGCGTATATGATTCTTGACCCATGTGATGGGCGATGGATGATCCCATATCCATTGGTGTTTGACACCAAGATTGTATATGGGTGCTCAGTGAAGACTGGGTACACTGGACGGACTCGCTGAGAACTCCTATATGGTATTATATATATCGTCGGATAGCAGTTCTCAGGTGACACTGGTACAGGTTAGTCTGTAGACCCAAGATCGTCATAGAGTCTTGTGTGTTCTCCCACTGTACTTTGATTTCCACCCTACCACGGCTCTACTGAGTCGTGCAAACAGGTGGCTTTTGGGTACAGTCCTGAGACACATGGAGGCAATGAGCGATAGGAGGGGTTTCGTCTCTCCCAATATTGGGGGTTGATGTTGCGCTGTGCTCGATTGGCTATATCAGCACGTCCCTGGCCAGGGCTGATGAGATTTACTGATAAGTGTTATCAGTAATTTTTTGATCTGTTATAGACTATACATCGACATCACTTGTTGAGTTATTGGGGTCGACGATGCCATCCCTAGACTCGATATGCAGCATATCTGACGAAGAAACCGGACTGTATGGTAAGTGTTACCGGTTGGCTCGACGGGAGTTTTTACAGGTTCGCTTGTTTTTCTTCTGATCGCTCAATACCTAGGAGCTATTACGTACAGCTTGTGCCACTGACGGTTTGTGGGTTTGTGATATGATCACTGCCTACTGCTAGCGTATTAACGAGTCTTAGAGTCCCAAAAAGGGGTTACCTAGCTCAGGCGAAACGATGTGGGGTGCATATGGTGATATGTGCGTGTGCTTGATTAAATGCGTATATATGATACCGCATTATAATTTGGCGTTTTCTATTGGTCGGGTCGTATGTGATGTGACCGGTTTATTAAAGAAATTGTTGATTTAATATTAATGACCATTAGCCTTTTTACTTATAACCTTTTCTTTATATATTGTATGCATGAATGTATGTATGTACATATGATGATATGAATGCACACATGCATGCATACATGTGTCATGGTTGATGATACATTGGAGATGGCTACGCATGACTCACATGGGATAGATATTTATATATCTGTGATTATTGAGTAAAAGAAAATCAGGATTAAATCATGGTTGGAATCTTTCTACACTCTTCTTGACATGACATAATGCAACCATGGTTTAATCTCTAATTATTCTTTTACTCATTATCAAAAATATCTAGATATTTTATCAACCATGGTTTGTGTGAGGGTGACTCTCTCATATATTTGATTATTCCTTTTTCATTTGCATTATTATCTTGTGAGCTCAAGCTAAGCTATCTCCTTCTTCTTCCTCCAAGCTCTCTACCTCTTCAAATAGTGAGTGAAGAAAATTAAAGGAAAGGTTTTTAAGTGAGATCTAAACCTACATCATCAATCTATACTAGTTTAGCCCACTATGTAGGTTGTTTGCTTCACTTCTACATAGTTCTTGTGAAGCTAAGAGCTTGAGCTAAGGAACTCCGTGGTGGATCGTCGTGGACAACGAAGGACTCAAGCGGACCCGTACAAACACCAAGTTGATCCAAGGAGTTATAAAGGGGAGATCTACAAAGGTTGTATTTCTCACCTCTTAGTGTTAGATTCTCATTTAGTATGTGATACTAAGTTTTTGTTATCCTAAATTTATAGTTCGATCCCAGGTTAGTTTGCTTAGCACCCCAAAAAATTTATTGTAGCATGTTTGATGCAAGACAAACCCTTAGTATGGTGCTAGGTAAACCCCAACACCTAGAAGCTACACCTGAAACCCGAGACCCTAACTCCCTTGCCTATCCGCCAATTTACCTCATCTGGCCGCAATTTGTGGCGTGGGATAGGAAGGTGGGCCCCTGGTTTGGTCCATGGCTCCATTGTCTGTTATTTTAACCTATCCTATATGCAAAATATCCTAATTTCACCTGAGGCAAAATCTGGAAGTGTTTTTCAAAGTTTCTGATTTCGGTTTGTGAGTTTTGTTAACTTGAATTTTGGTATTTGGGTTTTGACTTGGTCGTTTGACGTTTGTACGTCGATGTCGAAAGTTGTTGGTTATTCTTACATGTATAGACCGTAGGTTGTAACCTATGTACACTTCGCATGCCAAATTGGTTTTCATGTGCGATTCTTGTTTATGATACGATGTGCTTGAATCTGTAGGTACCTTCGCATGAAATTCGGGACGACAAGGGAGAGCAAGGCGTCATCGACTTCGGCAAGCGAAGATCGAAGATGAGTAGATGTATATCTACGGGGGAAGTCGGGTGGATAGCGTATAGCACCCCGCAACCGTAAAATAGGATAATTATCTATATTATGTATATATAACAATGCGAGATGGATACTTAGCAAGTAGGGCTCTAGGAGACTCTAGGTTAAAATAGGCGTACTTGTAGGAAGATTTATCCTTAGTCTTTTTCCTTAGTCGTGAGCTATTAGTTTTATATTGTCGCACACACACACGCACACACTTGGTATGATATGTGTGTAAATGTGTGTGTGTGTATATATATGGATGTGATGTGTTGATATATATATATATATATTATACATATACGTGTAAGATGAGGATACGATATGTTATATGGTTTTGAGTCGATATGATGGGATATGATGTCAAGAGATTATGAGATACGATTTGAGTTTAAGACATCGTATACGTTATGATATATATTAAAGGATTGTTGGACGAATTACACATAACATGTGATAACATGTGACTTGATGATATAATAGAATGTACGTGATCTTAGATCCGTAACCTTGATTATGATATGGTACGATGGATAATACCGTACGAATTATGATATATATGATATTGACCCGTACCCTCGATTTTGATGTTGCCGTACGATGGACAATACCGTACGAGATATATAAATGATGATTGATCCGCACTCTTGATTCGAGAATACCGTACGATGGATATTACCGTACGTGATACTATGAGACTGGATCGCCGACTACTAGATACATCGACTCGGAAATGTTATAAATTTCTTATCAATTTCGATTCGGTTCTTATTTTAGTTTTCTAATTACTTAAGTAGATGTTAGTATAGATTTGAGTCATACCTGTTTTCAAACCAACGAATCGTATACATTTTCAAAGGATAAACTAAGGGACGCTACGTATTTTTAAAAGATATCTCTTTTCTCAAAATACACCGTAGCCCTTACTTTTCTAAAAACAACGATTCGTGCTATTTTAAATACGGTAACCGTATGGCTCGTATATATATATATATACACTTTATTAATGTTGTGTTTACTGTTTACTTCTGCTATGCTCATCTTATTCTCATTGCATTGTATATATACATGTGTTTCCATTAGATGTTAAGATCCCGTCTGCTAGAGCACATGCACCATTAACAATGATGTGTATGTCGCATGTACACTTTCTTGCCGGCTGACACACATCATCATCGGTAATTTCTATGCCACGCACATTATAGAAACTACCATGGATAAATATATGTTATACCGCATTCATTACTGGTAGTTAGATAACGATTCTGGTACTAATACGCATCATAATTTGCATCATGCATACATTGCTATAGTGATTTATCTCATATGATGTTTTCATGAGATTTCTGTTTCGTGGATTTGGGAAATTGCAAAGTACATTTTGAAAACTTGAAATATTTAAAAGTGCGATTTTCCCTTAATATGATAATTGTGTCCACCATGAGTTTTCTCGGTTTTGAGCTTTTTCGAGTACCCGATTCGAGGAGTTGGATGATCCATCTACGGGTACATGGTGAACCCGGTAAGGTATCCCCTGGCGAGAAATTTATGAGGATGACGATGAGCCTGGAAATGGGAGCACTACCTACCGGTGATAGTTTGGCGCGGCGGATATCTGAAGGATACCGACCGTAGTCGTGAGATCAAATGATATGGGGCCGATCCGGACAGCGGAGCCCGAGATATGAAAATTATGTGTCATTAATGGACACGGTTTTCATGATGTTTTCGAGTGTCGATGCTTGGCACTCAGGTTTTATCATGATTTATTGTGTCGTTGCTAGACATACGTTGGATGATGCATTTATACATGATGTACATGACATGTTACTACATTATGACACAGACACAAGTAGTTTGGAATTGCACATATGCTTATATTATTATCCTTGTTATCACTCAATGTCGCTATATCATTATTATCTTACTGTATGACCTAGGAGATAATCATATATTCGGTTTATACTTGGTGATGTCTTCTACTCACAAGTTGGCAACTCACCCTCGCTGTGCCATAGTTTTCTTGCAGGTTTGACCGCACAGGTTCCGTTGCGGCTTACTGGCACACTGCTTTCTTCCGGGTGATTGCATTGATTAGGTGCGATACACTTGTATCGTGACCACCATTGCACTTGTATATTTTATTTCAGTTGTGTCTAGTTAAAGCTCCATCAACCAGACTTGTATATTTAGTAGACTTAGAATTGCAGTTGTATATTCTTTCGGACTTAGAGTCACGCTCATGTATTTATTATTGTTTCTGATTTTATGATGATGCTTTGTTTCTTCACTTTATTTCTATGCTTTAATTCTCGCCTTCGGCGTTGTATATTCATATCATTGCGTGGTTGTTTCCGCCAATTGGTGAAGAGCTAGCTACCACTTGGGTATGTCTATTATTATTATTGCTTGTATTGCTTTCGGGTTAAGTTTTACAAAAGAGGTGCTGCCCTAATTTCTAACAACGAAAAATGTTTTCAAGATAGATATAAAGTATTGCATTTTCATAGAATATAACTTATGTTTAAAAAGAAAGATCTTGATTTTATTATGTCGTTATTTCAAAACTTCACCTCTACTATTTTCCCTAAAAAGATTTAGATTTCTGGGCTTTTGGCTTACTTGAATTAGGTGGGGTCCTATAGACTTCACATGATTCAAGTGCCAGTCACGTGCCTTTTTCGGGTCGTGACACACGACAATAATGGGCCGTGAAGTCCTTAAACTAATATAATTGAGCCTATATGCTCATTTGTTCATAAATTAACTCAAATATGACTAACGATTCTTAGATCAAAACCAAATATCTCGGGAATCGATGGACCTCACAAATGTGAGAATTGCATGCTAAGTTCATTCCCATTGGCAAACCAAGCTATCAACACGGACTCTGTCAAGTAAATACTTAACCCAAAACATCTAAGTTGATCTTAGTCTCAAATAAGACTAATGACCCTTAGATAAAACCCAAGTTTCATATGAACGTGTGGACCTCACGAATGTAGGAAATGCATCCTAAGTTCATTCCTATTGGCAAACCAAGCTACCAATGTGGACCCCATCAAGCAAATGCTTGATCCAAATCATGAAAATATATGTACGGATTTGGACTAATCTGCGCCCTACGGGCGACGACATAAGCTGTCTCCGTATACAATCCACGGGCAGCTAAAATAAAAAAACATAACACGGCACGAAGTGAACTACCAGAGCAGGAGAAAGTAATTATCGCAACGCGATAACGTAATTAACAACAGGGGCTTGCGCCTGCAAAGAAGAGCGTCCCCACAATAAAAAAAAACCCTCACAAATGAGGGGGAATCTGATAAAGTCTGCTACATCGGTCACATCTATCTAAACCTCCGATATATGGTGCTATAAATCAACTTGGTATCTTTGGAGAGGTGGATGGATATGTCTATGTCTGAATAGCATATGCTCCCAAATTCATGCTAGACGTTCTAACGTCTCAGTCCAGTTTTCAGCGGTAAACACCACTCCTTTTCAAAACTGCTCGGTTCCTTCAACGGTATCATGTTCATTACGTTAAAGGGGTTTTCGCCAAAAACCCAGTCGTAGCCCTCCGTCATTTCTTACAAGAACTACTTAGTATTCGTGCTGCATATGTTGAATATGTCAAGGTGTAGTGTACGGTGGCTAAGTGGTGTTTGTTTGTAGCATATGATGTGATTGGTTAGGACAACTGTGTAACCATTTTGACTATGTCAAAGGTCATGCGGGTAGGTCTAATGCAATCTAGGACAATGAAGGGTTGAACTTGACTAGCGACTTATGATATGTTGACTGTGCTAAGGCCATAAGTCGTCAGGGGCAAAAACCATATCGGGAGTTTCAAATATACAGGAAACTTGTTAGTGTTTCATACCTTCTGGAGTGTGGTGACTAGAGTGGCTTCCATCTAGCTTATCACGCGATGATAATTGAATCCCGATCCTACTGATGAGTAGGATTACTCTTGGGAGATAATTTTCACTTCACAATTAGCTAACCTATTAGGTGTCTAGAAAGGTGTTAACGGGGCAACGCCTTTGCAGAAACGAGGTTTATTTTAATTAGGTCCATGCGAGAGCATGAGGAACCTCTTTCGGAGTACCAACACCCACCTGACTGAACGGTTAGCGAACTTATAAGGTGTTAATGATCCCGACTAGTTCTCCTTTTAAGGTTTGAAGGAGAATTCGAGGAAACAGTGGGAGCCATCCTAATTAGATAAATTAACAACCAATCTAATCTTGCAAGAGCGCATGCTGAGTGTTTCTCGCTCTCTCAAGGTAGCAACCAATTCACGTCTTAATCAAGATAATAAAATGTATGACTTGACCGACCTGGATTCTTATTTGGGGCTGGGAAACATAGGTTTAGCTTTAACTTGTGACACATGTCACAAGCATGAGAATGGAAAAGAGGATTGCATGAATTCCTTGATTACCCCGGTGAAGAAGAAGCATACCATTGTATCTCTTTCAAGTGTTCTTGTCATTGAGAACTGTTTTTCGGTCATTCTTACCTCCTGGGTACTAGATACCGGATCAGGATCTTATATCTGTAATTTATTACAGAGACTGAGAAAAAGTAGGATGGTTGGACCTAGTGATATGTCCCTCAGAGAAGGGAACAGAGCACAAGTTGATGCTGCTGCCGTCGGTGAATACCACCTAGTATTTCCAAGCGGCAATACTATGATTTTGAACAACTGCTACTATGTACCTTTCATACTTTACAACATCGTATCAGTTTCTTTACTTGATAAAAATAGATATAAGTTTGTTTTAGATAGAAATATCATGAACATTTAACTTAATCAGGTATTGGGTGCAGAAGGTACACTGTGTAATGGTATCCATGTTCTAAATCAAAACACTGTTTTCAATATACAAAACACGGGCAAGAGAAATAGTTCGGAAATGAACGAAGCCTACTTATGGCATTATAAAATTGGTCATGTTTCCCCCAATCAGAGCAAAGCTCTGTTCAAAATTCAAATTTTGAAATGAAGTAACGCTTCAGAAGCAGCGCCAAGTGCGCTCCGCCCTAAGCAGCGCACCACGTGCAAAGCATGTGTGCGCTAGAGCCAAGTGCGCTGCGCTCTAAGCAGCGCACCACGAGCAAAGCACAGGTGTGCTAGCGCTAAGTGCGCTGCGCTCTAAGCAGCGCACCACGTGCAAAGCACGAGTGCGTTAGTGCTGGAACTAAAAGCTCCCCACCGTCAGATCAAAGATCCAATAATAATGATAAATCATTAATTGACCAGAATAAAATTCTGTTAAGGAAAGATTCTTCAAAATCATTCCAAACAACAAGATTGTACTCTGTAAATCAGAGCACCGTTGGATCAATGATCTAATGGTGATTAAAAATCACTAAAATACAGAATAAATTCTGTGTGGGGAAAGATTTCCCAATCTTGTTAAAAATAAGAAGATTGTCTTCTGTAAATCAGAAGCCCTTGGATCAAAGATCCAACGGTGGAAAAATCCCCAAATCAATTGGAGAAAAGATCTCCTTAACTGATTGAACTGATCAGCTTGCCCTATATAAAGGCCCCAAGACTTCAAGTCTCGGATACAGAAAAAAAACAGAGGAACCCTCCCATAAGGTTTGAGAGATCTCAGAAAGAAGAGCCAAGCTCTCAGAAAAAGAAGATTTTCTTCAAGCTAAAAAATGATGAACAGAGAGATGAAATCATCTGATAATTAAAAAGAAGAATTCACTTCTTTAAAGATCATAGATCTATAAGACCAAATGGTCTTTCACAGAAAGAGATCCAAGTATCTCATCATAAAAATAAATGGAAGAATTTAATCTTCTTCAGGTCATAGATCTATAAGACTAAGGTCTTTCTCAAAGAGATTACAGTATCTCATTATAAAACGGGGGAGAATAATTCAATTCTCTTAAGGATCATAGATCCATAAAGGCAAAGCCTTTCATCAATACAAGAGAGTGAAGCCTCTCCTATAAACTAAGAACTTTTGTTCTTAAAATCTTGAGACAAAGTCTCTTATAAACGAGAATTTATTTCTCAGATCATAAAATTGATCAGATGCGTTTCTGTGCTCTTGGACTGGCGCTCAGCGCCAAGCGCACCACATGTCCCTCACGTGTGTGCCACTTAACACTTAGCGCTTTGCGCTCTTGAACTAGCGCTTTGCGCTCATGGACCAGTGCTCAGCGCCAAGCGCACCACGTGCTCCTCACGTGTGCACCACTGAACTAATAGCGCTTTGCGCTCATAAATCAGCACAATGCGCTCATAGACTGGCGCTCAGCGCCAAGCGCACCACGTGCTCCTCACGTGTGCGCTACCTAGCAGAAGCGCAATGCGCTCATAAACTAGCGCTCTGCACTCTTTGACTGGCGCAAAGCGCCAAGAGTGCCACGTGCTCCTCACGTGTGCGCTGATAGAGCATAAATTGTTCTTTAATAAGCTCCAGAGCTATGATGAATGCTCAGCATTCAACAAAAGACAGAAATACTGTCAGAATCCAAATCAATGCTCAGCATTGTTAAAAGGGCCAAGCCCAAATAAATGCTCAATAGCCCAAAATAAATGTTAAACATTTTAAATTGATTGGACTTAGCCCAAGATTGGCCATAAGTCCTTAATTCAGATTAACTGAGCCCATATGCTTATAAATCTCAGATTTTAGTCCCAATTAGACTACAGACCTCTGAACCAAAATTGGTTCAAGGGTACATCTCTTTACTCCTCTGATATTTTTCGTTGTAACCCTTCAACGTCTTCAGAGAGGTGACAGGTCCCAACAACCATACATTCCATAGACTATGACGTCTTTAAACTGGAATGTGAGGTCCTTAAACCCATGGACTATGATGTCCTTAACCCTGGAATGTGGGGTCCTTAAACCCATGGATTATGATGTCCTTAACCCTTGACTGTAGGGTCCTTAAACCCATGGACCATGATGTCCTTAACCTTGGGGTCTTTAAACCCATAAACTATGATGTCCTTAACCTCGGACTGTGGGGTCCCTTTAAACCCACGGACTATGATGTTCTTAACCTTTGGATCGTAATGTCCTTAAACTAATGTTGGACCGTAATGCCCTTAAACTAATCGACCGCAATGTCTATAAACTAAACAATAGAGCCCAAATGCTCTTTTATTGGATCTAAATGATCCTATTAAGTAGATCTTAGTCTAAAATTAGACTAACGTATCCTTAACAAACGTTTAAATTGATCTTAGCCTCAAATGAGACTAACGCATCCTTAAACCCAACCCCAAACAAAAATCTAAGAAAATACGGATTTGGACTAATCCATGCCCTACGGGCGACAACATAAATTAGTCTCCGTATACAATCCACGGGCAACCAAAAACAAAACAAACACCCATGACACGAAGTGACCATCTGGAGAAGGATAAAGAGGTTTTCGCGATGCGGTAGCGTAATTAACTGCAGGGGATTGCGCCTGCAGGGAAGAGAGTCCCCACAATCAAAAACCCCTCAACGAGGGGGGATCTGACGAAGTCTGCTATATCGGCCGCATCCGTTTAAACCTTCGATACATGGTGGCATAAATCAACTTGGCATCTTCGGAGAGGTGGACGGATAGCACCAAATAGCATCTGCCCTTGAAGTTCAGGCCTCGACGTCCCAACGTCCCGGTCGCGTCCTTTCGGTGGGGAACATATTCTGGCACGTTCGGTAGGACCTTTTCCTCTTTCCACTCCACACTTCGTGTGTCGTGTTCGCGAACGAATCGCGGTTTAATATGGTTGCCCTTGGGTTTGAGGTACTAAGATTTGGTTTTGTTCCCGTGCAGAAAAAAGAACATCAATGGCCTCTAGCTGTTCCAATTGCAACTGCAACTCCCATCCCGCCTCATCTGGAGGTGTAACTTACGGGCCCCAAGCGGTTTCCCTTTTTACAATGCCTGTGGACCAAGTAACACAAGCCACCACTGGGCTATTCTTCGGGACCATGATCCCACCGATGAGCTTCAATGCCCCTTTACCGTCGGAAGCTCCTAAGAAGTCAGTCTTTAATCGGCTTACCACTACTGCGGCCCCTCTCAACGAGTCATCCAAATCCAATGCCTCAGTTTTCAACAGACTGGGCCAGAACGCCAACAAGCCCGCAATACCTGAAGCAGCCATCCCAAAGCAGATAGCCATCCTGGCTCAAGCGGACGAAATCATCGGAGAGGCTTCTCCTGCCAAGAAGTCAGTTTTCATAAGGCTGACCACTCCAGCTCCCGCTCCAAGCGAAGTCACCTCTGCCCAGAGGTCTGTATTTGATAGATTGGACATTACTTCTCGGCGAACGTCGGTCTTCAAAAGGCTGACACCGGCGACAACCCTCCGCCAAGACAGGGGGCATGACGAAGCCATCCCCATAGCTGAACCAACACCATCCGCGCGACATGCTCGCCGTCATCACTGGCGCCGAGTAAGGAAGGCTGGGGGCAGCTCTCTGTCTGAACTTACTCCACCAGCTCCAACGGTGGAAATCGATGTTGTTGTTCCATCCGGGAACAACTTTGAACTGCTTAACAAGGTGTGCAAAAATTCACCAACTGCCATGCTGAAAAGGCCTCCTCCACCTGTAGAGAATGCTACAGAAAAGAAGCCGGAGCATCCCCTCAGTGGCTGTCCTCCAAAATTTACAAAGTCTGGCGACAGGTTCAGGAATCGATGATTGACCAAGACTATTCCTGCCGATCAAAGAAGATTAAAGCTCGGCAAGAAAAAGACCATCCCGTGATACCACAGAAGATGTCATCTATCTGGGTGCCCACTGCAACGGCTCCCTCAACTTCAACCGCTCATAAGAGAAGGAGGCCAGAGAAGGCCCCCGAGTCTGCAACGAATTGCAAGACCACTGAACCTAAACGCCCCAAGGCTGGGGGCATGGTGGTACATATTATCTATTTGGCATCCGGAAAAGAGGATAGCCGTATCTCCACAGGTCATCGACCGCTTACGCGATCAGTGACTAAGGCTCAGGAGCAACAACAACAAAAGCTCCAAGAGATGCTAACAGTTATGGCCGCACTTACGGGACCGAAAGCAAGCCCGGAGACATCCTCGAAGCAGCGCCGTGAATAGGAAACTGATGAAGAATTCCTTCGGAGAATGCTCGAAAAGAAGGACAGAGAAGCAGCAGAACAAGCGGCCAATATAAAACAAATGGCCCTTCTATTCCAAGATATGGTGGGCATGATGATCCAACCGGACCCTCCAGCCGAAGATCCTCCAGTAATAATTGAAGATGACAGAGGAGAGACATCAAATCCTCTGCCGGCTCTGTCAGTGGCCAAGGAGGAGACCATCTCCAAAGCCACGCTGGATGATTACATCGCTCAGCAGATACGAGTTCACCAGGAGAATGAAGCGGCTGGGCTAATTTTTAAGACTGGACGACCCTATCCGGGTTGGTACGACCAAATAAAGTATCCGCCAGGATACACGATTCCTAAATTCTATGTGTACAAGAGGACAGGAAACCCCCACCAGCATGTCGCCCAGTTCAGGGCTCTATGTGCAACATTGGAGGTGACGATAAACTCCTACTTCGCCAGTTTGTCGGCAGCTTGTCGGAGACAGCGTTTGAATGGTACTCTGAACTCCCGAACGACTCTGTCAAGACATTTGCAGAGATGGAGCTGTTGTTCACAAAAAGATTCGCAAGCGCTAGCGAGCGTACTCTGATTACCGCACTAATTAACGCCAGGGTGAAGCCAGGCGAGACATGGGTTCAATACGCAATACGATGGCAGAATCTGTGGTCGAAATGTGAGCAGCGCATCGAAGAAGCGCCAGCAGTGGGCATGTTCGTGGGTACTCTCGACCCTCAAGCAACCATCTCCCAATTTATGATGTTTTTCAAGCCAACCACTTTCCAGACCTTGATTGATAAGCTGGCCCAAATGGACCAGATGGGCCACAGGCCTTCCTCTTCGAAGCCGGAACCGCGGAATGAAAAAGGGAAAGGGAAAGCGACCTTCGTCGCCGATGCTCAACAGCAGCCCAGTGGTCCAAAATTAACAGATCGCCTAGACGAGAGACGGCGATTCTATAATGAGAAAATAAAGCGCCCTTATTCGTTTCCCTAGGACAAAACGAGGAGATTGTTCGAGCTGACGGTGCGCAATAGGCTCATCAACTTACCGGATCCAAAGCGCCCATTGCAACCCGGTGCGACAAATAACCCCAATTATTGCCCCTATCACCAAGCGATAGGCCATCCAATCGAAGATTGCTTCATCATCAAAGGATGGATTGAGAACCAATATCAACAGGGCAAATGTGCACTATCCGAGAATTGGAAAGTCAACCTGCCCCAGCCGCACGCTCTCAACAAGACGGATACACCGGGGGCATCATGCTCTTTTGTAGAAAAAGCTCCATGGGAGGTCGTTCTTTCAGCTAAGATGAAAAGAATGCTGAAGGATCTCCAAATATGCCAGGCAATCAGGTGAAAAAATCCACTGGAACCCGAGATCATCGAGGGAGTGCTGAAACCGCGCCCAACTCCAGAAATTGGTGGTGATAGTCAAAGCGCTCACACCCAGCCGTCAAAGTCTTCGAAGAAGAAGAAGAAGACCAAAAAGCCTGTGAAGCTTAACGACGAGCGCACGGACCTGCAAAAATATATCGACGCGCTGGAAGAATATAACCAGAAGGAGCAGATCCCGGTCATACTTCAAGAGTTTCTCAGCCACGTCCTTGAGGACGGAGATGATGACAATGGAGAAGACTTGTCAGATGAGCCTGAAGATTATGTGGCAAGCTGCCATGTGATCTCTCACTCGTTAATAAACGGTGAAGAAGCTCTGGATGCAGAGAAACTGGGAGCAAATCCTGATCCGAAACTTCTAGGACCATCAGAAGAAGTGATTGATGCATTCCTGAACGAAGCTCTTCTAAAAAGTAAGGCTGGTCGAGAGCGCGAAAGGGCCATATTTGAAAAGGCCAAACGCCGGCGACTAGAGAATGGGTTGTAGCACCCAAACTAGACCGAGGCATGCCCGCGGCAGACAAGAGCAGACTTAAAACAAAGAAAAAGTTCGCCAAAGCCATATCAATAGGAATGAAGTTGCCACCCTCCGAAAGAACCACTTCTGATGAAATACACCTTAAGGAAGAAGATGTGCATCCTAACTACTGTCTATATCATCGAAGGATTGTGCACCCTACCGAAGAGTGCAACGCCTTTAAAAACTGGTGGCAGGGATATGTTGCTCACCGACAACATTTCAAGTGGATGAAATGCAAAACTCGTCGGGAGCAAAGAAATACGACCGAGGAGCGCAAAAGAACTACCGGCAACTGTCACATGGTCGACGATAGGGTATCGCAAGTTCTCACCTTTGGGAGCGATTCTGATGAAGAAATAGCCCCTGGCCCTCTCTTCAAACAACCCACATCCGAAACGGGAGAAATGAAGACCTGTGAGAATATTCAGCTGTGCAATCGTACACTGCCCGAAAAGAATCTCGGGCCCGCGAACAGTGGGTCGAATAGAAAAGATAAGGGGAAAGAAAAAAATCCCTGAGGACATCGCCCTAGATGATCAATTCGTCAAAGAGCTGACAGCCAAGGACCCGCCAAAGAAAAACAAGGTGGATTACAACATTCTGGCACACTTGAGGAAGCTACCTTCGCAGCTAAGCATTCTCGATGCCCTCTTGTTATCAAAAGAAGCAAGAGATTCTCTGATCAAGGCGTTACAAGAGCCCGAACAGTTTCAAGCTTTCCTCGCCGAAGAAAATATGAAGGACGAGCTAGAAGAAGTACACACGGCCGATATCACTTTCGGCGATGAAGATCTTCTCCTCGGGACGTGTGAGTATAACCGCCCCCTTTATATCTCCGGATACTGTCATGATATTAAGATAGGCAAAATCCTGGTTGACAATGGGTCCTCCGTTAACCTCCTCAATGTAAGAGTGTTGAAGAAAATCTGTATGAGCGTTCAATACCTCGCTCGGGATAAGATCACTATCTCCGGGTTTGACTCCCAATCGTCATGGACGCTCGGGTCTGTGATACTGACGTTGCGCTTTGGACTTCTAGTCACGGACATCAAGTTTCACATCATTGACGCTAAGACCTGGTATAACTCTTTGCTCGGCCGGTCTTGGTTACACGAGTACAACATTATCCTTTCTACACAACACCAGTGTATGAAGTACTTCAAAGACGGCCTCGAGTACACTGTGACAGGGGAACTAAACTCATTCTCTGTGAATGAAGTCCGCAAATATGAGGATGCCAAGTACTTCTTACCATATTTCGAAGACACGAAAAGATTTCACAAACCGAAGAACAAAACTATTACCACTATTCCGGTCTTTGGGAGTGATACCGAGGAGGAAGAAGAAATAGTTTATTTAGGGCCGCCCCAATACGACAAGCCGGGACCGTCCACCCCTATGTTGATCTTCGGCAGCGACTCGGAAGATGAGGTCAATGCCGTATTTTCTGTTCGGCCATCAATATAAGCCTTCACTGACGATGATCGGAGTTTGCAAATTGCCATGGTTCCGCAAAAGCATTACAAAGAGCTCGATGCACTTGAAACTTATAGTGTGCAAGAACTGCAGACATTCTATGTCCCCCCCAGGCGAAAAGGTGAGAAGGTGATCCTATTCTACTGATCCGGGGAAACCAAAGTGGAGAAATAAATTTGGCATGGTGCTGATTCTATACTTGACAGGCTCCAGCCCACCCGTTTGCCTAGATACTACACAGACAGATTAAAAAGATTGTTGAGGCGCCAAGGTGTACCCCTCAAACAAACTGCTCGACAAGCCCATTTCTATAACAGGATCTGGAACATACCCAGAACTCAACGAAAGTTTCCCAACGGGAGAATGGAAACGATCGGACTTGGATATGTTCAATCCAAGAAACGGGAGCGATTCCGCGGCTGCTACGTCATACATGACTTCGATGAAGAAGGAGATGCTCTGTGGGAAGACACTGACCCTGAACCAAAACGAGCTCTCGTCATGAAAATGCCAAGCCCGTCGTTTGAAGAACAAATGGACAAGCTTATAAGGGAAGACGGTCAAAAGGTTCGAGACGACCATAATCGCGAAATGGCCATCTACGAGAAAGCCATAACGCAGCGCCTTCTTCAGCAGGCTACGGAAAATGACGATGCCCTTCGTCGCCAGCCCGCCACACAAAAGACCCGACGCAGAGGCAGACATAAACCCAAGAACGGAAAAAGCATTCAACAGCGACAAAGCGGGTCCAAGAAACCACGCGATCGAGAATTGAGCAGCCAAGATTCGTCTCTTATACAGAAGATGGGTCGAGCGTATTCTTTTTCCCAAGACAAGACAAGGAAGATACTCGATCTTGTCATAAAACATCAGATGATTACCCTCCCGGAGTCTAAACACCCCGAGCAAGCAGGCGAGGTCTCTCACCCGGACTATTGCTCCTATCACCGAGCGATAGGACATCCTCTCGAAGACTGCTTCACATTCAAAGACTGGGTAGAAGACCAGTATCAGCAAGGCAGGTTTGCTCTATCCAGCAGTTGGATGGTAACCCCGCCACAGAAGCATGAACCGAAGGCCACGAGAGCAGAGCCGGACCAACACCGATCTTGGAAGCGATCTCGTACTTGTCACGTGATATAGCCATCAGAAGAAGAACCCGAGAATATGGATGACCTCCCCTGGTGCTTCGAAAACGATGATGACGAGGTGATCTCTGAGTTTCCACCGGCGCCAAAAGAGCTGGAAGATGGGATACATACTACTGCAGAAAACCTCAGAAAAATCGACTTGGGGACGGCAAGTGACCCACAGCCGACGTTCGTCAGTGAGCTGTTGTCTAAAGAAAGAGTGGCTACGCTCAAAGACGTGCTTATGCAATATAAAGATTGCTTTGTATGGAACTATTCCGAGATGCCAGGACTAGATCCGGAGATTGCTGTACACAAATTGGCGATATCTCCGGACATCAAGCCGGTTAAACAAGCACCGAGAACAATGAGGCTCGAGCTTGAGATGAGCATCAATGCCGAGGTCAGGAAGCTAATCGATTCCGGCTTCGTCCAAGAGGTTCAGTACCCTGACTGGATCGCCAATATCGTCCCAGTGATGAAGAAAAATGGGACGGTGCGCATAGGCATAGATTTTCTGGATCTCAACAATGCTTGCCCGAAGGATGATTTTCCTGTACCAGTTACCGAGCTGATGATAGATAATACGTCCATTCACGAAGTTTTCTCCTTCATGAACGGCTCATCAGGATACAATCGGATAAGATGCATCCTGAAGACCGGAAGCATACCGCTTTCCAGACCCCTTTGGGCATATTCTGCTACAAGGTGATGCCCTTCGGTCTAAAGAACACCGGTGCCACCTATCAGAGAGCCATGACGAAGATTTTCGATGACCTCATACATGAAATCGTCGAATGCTATATCGACGACCTCGTGGTTAAAAGCAGATCATACGAGGAACATCTAGAACATCTGAAAGATCGTATTTCAGCACCTTCGGAAAATACAACTTGAAGATAAACCCTCTTAAATGTGCGTTCGGAGTTTCCTCGGGCAAGTTCCTAGGATTCGTCGTCTAACATCGAGGCATCAAGATAGACCCGTCGAAGATCAAGGCGATCATGGAAATGCCTCCGCCAAGAACTCTCAAGCAACTACGGTCTCTCCAAGGAAAGCCCGCGTATATCCGGCGATTTATAGCCAATCTCTCAAGCAAGTGTCGTCCTTACATTCACCTAATGAAGAAGGGAACCCCGTTTGTCTGGGATCGCAAATGACAAGGTGCACAGGATGAAATCAAGCAATACCTACAGAATCCGCCAGTATTGGCCGCTCCCGTTAAAAGAAAACCTCTTGTCCAGTATACAACAGCCCTCGAAGGTTCTTTAGGCGCGCTGTGGGCACAAGAAAATGACCAAGGGAAGGAGAGAGCCCTCTACTATTTGTGTCGAGTTCTCCTGGGGGCAGAAAGCAATTACTCCCCCATTGAAAAACACTGCCTGGCGTTGATCTTCGCGATAACGAAGCTCAGACATTATGCGTTGGCACATGAGGTCCATCTCATATCAAATGTGGATCCTCTCAAATATTTGATGTCAAAGGCCATATTAACGGGATGGCTTGCTAAATGGGCCCTACTCTTAATAGAATTCTCGGTGACATACCAACCCCTCAAAGCAGTGAAAGACCAGGCCATCGCCGACTTCCTCGCTGAACATCCGATACCTTCCGATTCTCTTTTGAACTACGAATTGCCCGACGAGCACGCGTTTAACACAAACGACGGTGAGAGAGGAGAGAGTGACAGCCGATGGGAACTCTACTTCGATAGAGCATCTTCCATGAAGAAGCGCAAACAAAGCACCCTCATAATCAAATCCGGGATGGGCCTCATCTTCGTGACTCCCCAAGGAGGGATAATGCGCTTTGCCTTTTCTTTGACAGAGCCGAGGACGAACAATGAAGCCGAATATGAAGCTTTGATAGCAGGTCTTGAGATCGCTGTCAACATGGGAATCGAGAACCTCCTCATATACGGAGACTCTCAACTGATCGTTAGTCAAGTAAACGGCGACAATTAAATGTGCAAGCCTGAGTTGGTAAAGTACGGTGAGAGAGTGCATCAACTGCTGACTCAAATTCATTCCTACACCCTGGAAAGTATACCGCGTGCGGAAAATAGCAAAGCGGACGCATTGGCCAAACTCGCTAAAGAACCGGCCGACGAGAATCTCGATGGCGTGAGGATCGTTGTGAAAAGCCGTCGGGTTCTTGCACCGGCAGAAATATCTCAGGAGTCGTCCGAAGAAAAGGGAGCTACTGAGCAAACGGCTCTACAAATAAAAGACCAGGAAAAGGTTATGGATTGGAGAGAAGTCTTTATAGACTACTTCAAATCCCGTCGAACACCTGAAGATGCGTCGTCAAGACATCAGCTCATGAAACGAGCTCTATCTTTTGCCTTTGTCAATGATACTCTGTATAAGAGATCGTTTGACACTTTATGGCTAAGATGCCTGGGACCGGAAGAAGCAAAAAGAGTCGTCCAAGAAACTCACGACGGACTCTGCGGTTCTCACCAAGCCGGGCCAAAGATGAAACTGAAAATCAAAAGGATGGGCTACTATTGGCCCACGATGATCCAAGACTGCCTAGAATACGCGAAGCAGTGCCACTCGTGCCAAATTCACGGGGACTTTATCCACCAGCATCTAAATCCACTACATCCGATGGTGGATAGCTGGCCGTTTGAAATGTGGGGAACTGACATAATCGGCCCCATCGAACCAGCATCGTCTAGAGGATATCAATTCATTTTGGCAAACACCGATTACTTCTCCAAGTGGGCAGAAGCAACAGAGAATATCCTCCATTTCTTTAAGACACACGTCATTTACCGGTTCGGCACTCCGCGGCGGATTATCTCCGATAACGGGCCAGCCTATAGAAGCCACAAAATCAGCCGCTTCGCACAACAGCATAAATAGATTGGAGATACTCTTCGGTCTATATCCCCTGAGCTAACGGTCTAGCTGAGGCTTTCAACAAGACCTTGACGAAAATCGTGAAAAAGAAGGTGTCTCGAAATAAGAAGGACTGGCACGAGAGACTGCATAAAGCTCTCTGGGCGTATCGAACTACGTTCAAAATGGCCACAAACACAACGCCGTATGCATTGGTATCCGGCACTGAAGCAGTACTCCCTTTGGAGATAGAGTTACCCTCTCTACGAGTGACATTTCACTACAAGCTAACCGACGAAGAAAATGCTCACCTTCGGCTTGAGGAGCTCGACACCCTTAATGAAACCCGGCTCATGGCGCAACAAAATCTGGAGGCTTATAAAGCGAATATGACGCGCTCATACGAGCGACTGACTAGGCTGAGAACATTTCGCTAAGGCGAACTCGTGCTAGTGGTCAAAAGACCCATGATCCCCAATCATGCCAAACGGGGGAAATTCGAGCCAAACTATGAAGGCCCGTACATCATAGACAAAGTTTACCAGGGTGGAACCTACCTACTCATGGACATGCATGGTGAGAGACCTTTCAGGCCAATAAACGGTCGCTTCCTGAAAAATACTACGCCTGACGAGTCACGGCCTAGGTCAATGATAGATGATGACACCTATGTCCGCTCGCTATCTTCTTAAGCCCAAACTCTATAAGTAGTAACCGGCTACGGACCGAAACATCCTTAAACTAACGATAGACCACTATGTCCTAAAACTGGCTGCGGACCGAAACGTCTTTAAACTAACAATGGACCACTATGTCTAAAACTGGCCGTTGACCGAGACGTCGATAAACTACTACGGACCGCAGCATCTCAAGGCTGACACAAAAAAATGGTATGTCCATAAGCGAGATGGGCACGGATGAAAACCCGAAAGGGCTCCGTGAGTAAAAACAGCAGGGCTACCGGCGAGTCTTGTGAAAACCCGAAAGGGCGCAATCTCGTTAAAAGACACTTGCAAGGTCCTCTCAACCCTGTAAGGAGAAATACCCACGTGAGATCCTTACGATTCATAAAGGAGCAACACACTTAGGGATCCCCACGATTCCTAAGGAGAAATTACACTTACGAGATCCTCACGACTCGTAAGGAGAATTCCCCTTTGAGACCCTCACGGCTCATAGGATTCAAAAGCCTTAAGCTACAGGGATCTGAACCTGTTCTTAAGCCATCGCAATCTCCGATTCTGCCCTACAAGTGGTTCAATGCTGACCCTTGTATACAATCCGCCGGCGCGAATAAACATTTCTCTAACAAAGTCCCACCCGCGACTAGGGATATGTTTACACAGTGGACAGCCCTTGTAAGTCCTCTCGACTTATAAGAAGAAAACACTCTTCTAAGATCCTTACGACTTATAAGAGAACACACACTTAGGAATCCTCACGATTCTTAAGGAGAAAACGCACTTGCGAGATCCTCACGACTCGTAGGGAGAAAATACCTTCATGAGACCCTTACGGCTCATGAAGTTAAAAGCCTTAGTCGACAGGATCCTAACCCTGTTCGCTAGGCCACCTTTGTTCGACATCGACAGAGGCAAATGATGATTCGCTCGTGGCAATATCCCAGTTGTAGCGATGTTGATGCCTAAATCGGTATCAAATCCCAAAACTCGCAGCGAAAAGCCAGTGAGCCACAAATGCATATGAAATAGCCGAAATGATGGGGCAACTTGCAGCAAAATCAGCAAGTAAAAATGTATGCATACAAAATAGCTGAAATGGTTGGGCAACTCGCAATAAAAAGCAGCGAGTAAATAAAATAAATAGCCGAAATGATTGGGCACCACGAAAAATAGCCGAAATGATTGGACAATCGCAACTTTCGCGATATAAAAGCTGAAATGATAGAGCATCGCGGAAGGAAAAATATATAAAATGAAACTTTTTGCCTTACAGGTGAGATCACATCAAGCCCTGTATACAATCCAGGGGCACAGACAAAGAGAGAACCATACCCTCCCCCAGGATCCATCCGAAAAAGAGCCAAGTCTCGACGGTTCACAGACAGCCTGGAAATCATCTCGATATTCGTCTCATTACAACAGACGCAACATCAGCAAAGCGGAACCGCGGTAATTCCCAGTTCCATGACTTGGCGGTGCACAGACAACCGAGAGTCAACCCCCGACTCCGTGAAATGCGGATAAAGTCAACTCCTGACTCCGTGAAATGCGGATAAAGTCAACCCAACCTGGTCCTTACAGAATATGGCTAATGTCAATCCTGACCCCGTGGGAAGCGTCCAGAGCGGATCCTGGTCCTTGCAGAACACAGCTAATGTCAATCCTGACCCCGTGGGAAGCGTCCAGATCAAATCCTGGTCTAGTGGAACACGGTTAATGTCAATCCTGACCCCGTAGGAAGCGTCCAGAGCGGATCCTGGTCCTTGCGGAACACGGCTAATGTCAATCCTGACCCCGTGGGAAGCATCCAGAGCAAATCCTGGTCTAGTGGAACACGGCTAATGTCAATCCTGACCCGTGGGAAGCGTCCAGAGCAGATCCTGCTCCTTGCAGAACACGGCTAATGTCAATCCTGACCCCGTGGGAAGCGTCCAGAGCAAATCCTGGTCTAGTGAAACATGGCTAATGTCAATCCTGACCCGTGGGAAGCATCCAGAGCGGATCCTGATCCTTGTAGAACACGGCTAATTTCAATCCTGACCCCATGGGAAGCGTCCAGAGCAAATCCTGGTCTAGTGGAACACGGCTAATGTCAATCCTGACCCCGTGGGAAGCGTCCAGAGCGGATCCTGGTCCTTGCGGAACACGGCTAATGTCAATCCTGACCCCGTAGGAAGCGTCCATAGCGGATCCTGGTCCTTGCGGAACACGGCTAATATCAATCCTGACCCCGTAGGAAGCGTCCAGAGCAAATCCTGGTCTCGTAGAACACGGCTAAAGTCAATCTTGACCCTATGGGAAGCGTCCAGAACAACCCCTGACTCCGTGAAATAAGGATAATGTCAACCCCATCAATCGTTTACGGGTCCTCTCAACTCGTAAGGAAGAAAACTCTCTTGTAAGATCCTTATGACTTATAAGAGAACACACACTTAGGAATCCTCACGATTTATAAGGAGAAAATACACCTACGAGATCCTTTCGACTCGTAGGGAGCAAAGCCTTTATGAGACCCTCACGGCTCATAAAGTTGAAAAGCCTTAGACAGCTGATCTGAACCTGCTTCCTAAGCTATCACTACCTCTCGAAGAGTTCAAGACAGAATGCTCTCTATCATCTACAGGCTACGCTTACTAAGGTAATATGCCGGCAACACAGAAAAGAGAAGAAAGCAAGAAATAACACAAGATAGTACGAAAGAAATGTATCTTTTATTTATAAGTTCAATTGGGTACAAGTTACATCATATGAAAGGATAAAAAAGGATACATTTTATTGAAAAATTACAAATGATACAAAAACAACTATTGGGTGGCAAGCGTTTTTCAATAAACCAATCAGTTGCTCGCGCACTCCCCTCAGCCCCTTTTCACGGCCAACTCCGCTTCAACCTGAGCCCGTTGCTGCAAATAAGATGAAAGTTGTTCATCGATGACCCGCTGAGCTGCCCCACGACTCTGCGCATCTCGCTCGATAAGGTCGAGCTTCTGCCTCAGCGTTAGCCCGTCAGAAATACATCGTAGAAGGCCCTCAAAGATAGCTTTCAGCTGTACAGCATTTTCGTCAACCTGAGCGTGCAGCCGGGCAGATTCGTTTGAAGTCTCTTCACACTCATTACGCTTTAAGGCTGCTTCTTGTTTAAGATGGCAGAGGTAGGGAGTGCTCTACTCGACCCATGCGGCCCGTTGGGAGTTCACAGCCAAGACCTCAGGAGCAGGACGTTCGAGCTCGAGCTCATACAGACAGGCCTCAATTTTCCTGCAGTGATTAACTCAAGACTCAACGACGCCCTCACTATGAAAGTTCATGAGCGTCGCTAGCATAGGATTAACCTCGACAGCAAAATCTGCAGTAAGGGCAGGGGTCTCCGCGTCTAGCTCTTCAATAGATTCACTCAACATACGAAGGCTGGTCGCAGCGCCCTTAGAAGATGGACGTCTGGAAAATGGTCCTGCTGGCATTAATATACGAGATTCGAATGGAGCAGGGACCGGTGCGACTGCTGCAAAATGAATCGCGGTTAAAAGATAACTCGCAAAATAAATAAATCACATGAGTGATGAAGTATACTATACCGGCTGCGGCAGATGGCAAGGTCAGGAGTACCGGTGGTGCAAATATTCTTTCATCTCCTCCTTCAATCTGTAGTGCTGCAGTCAAAATAAAGAAGAATTAGTAACGACTTGGCTGCCCATAAAAGAAAAGAGAAGACATTAACTAGAGGTTGTACTCACCAACACCACTAGATGAAGCAATCTCCGACTGGAGGGAGAAATATGGGTGCAACACCTGATACAGATGATCAAAAAGAACTCCTGCATTGTTGAATAATGCAATGTCGGTACATAAAGTATATTGCCTACAATGAAACCGATAAGTCACAAACCCGTACCTTCTAGCATTTGGGAGGACACGAGATAAGGTAAAGAGGCGGCCACCGTCAAAGCAGCAACTGGAGATGCTTCCTTGAGTGGCACAACCTCAACGCTCGCCACACCTGCATTAGAAACGAAAGAAATACTATCAGAGGAGAGTGAAAGGGATTGCAAAATGAAAAAGAAAGTAATGACCCAAAATCTACCTGGTGAGTCGCCATTCAAAACCGCGACAAGGGCGTCATTGGGTGCAGCAACTGCTTCACCCTCCTCCATCGGAATGGTTTCGCCGCCCGTAGCTTCATCCCCCGACTCCATGAGAATCGTTCTAATACTCACAGCGCCCGGCAACGGCAAAGAACCGCAAGGGGAAAGAGTGGCAATTGGGGCGGTTCCAGACTTTTGAGAAAGAGTGGCTACTTCAAGCTCGGTGGTTGCCGCCATCTCACCTACTACTTCCTCATCAAGACTCGGCCCTGCAGGATAGGACATATGAGAAGCCGACGATTAAATCTTTGACAAAAGAACTCAGTGTTATGTTACCTTGAGATAGCCTTTCAGCTGCCTCCCGAGCCGCGCGTATCGCTTGTCTATGAGCGGTAGACAGGGCGGCCGAAGAACCCTCTGAAAGAGTAAGGACAGGGGTAGCAGCGCTTGAGCCTACACCCGCGGCCAAGGTGGCGTTACGTTCCCTTGCTACACGCCTCCTGTGTTTCCTTTCTACCCAGGCTGTGAGAGCTGATCTTCTCAAGACCTTCGTCAAGGGGGCGTCATCGTCCACGCCAGGAGCTACCTCTGGAGCCGTTATAGCATCCGTCATCGGTTGCTTAAGTAAAACCTCTTTTGGTAATGCTAAGGAGGCTGGGACTTCGATAGCTAGCCCTGGAAGCATCTCCGCATCACCCTGCGGGATTGGCACTATACTGGGCATGACCTGAGTCGAGGTAGTCCCCGCGATAAGATGGAAAAAGGGTCAGATTATTCATAAGAAAGGCGAATGAAGGCACAATGAGCCGAAATATACCAACGCCCAGCGAAGCGCGAAGCCTCTCCTCCTCCTCAAAAGTCTTGAGGGAAGCCGCGAGAGCCTCTTCAGTGGAAATGCCTGAGTGTCGGTCAAAACATGATAACAAAAACATAACAGCAAAAAGATGTGACTGAAGATTACCTGACTCAGCAAGGATGATCAGTCCTGCTTTGTGGCTAGCTAGACTCTCGGAAGCTGCGATGGCAGCCCCCAGATCAGTATCATCTGGCGCCATGAATAGACCCTCGTTGGTCCCATATTCGCTCAGGCCCTCGCTATAAGGAGCGTGAGGCTCCTGGCCAAGTACAACGTCTGCAGAAATAATTGACTTCTTCTTCTTCTTTTGCGAGCGAGTACCGGTCGCCGCTAGCACAAGCTTACGCTTGGTAGGCACCTTGGGACGACGAGTCCCGATATCTGAACCCACGCCAGACTCGGGAGACGCCACAGTCACCGCTTTCACGGGAGCACGGGGTATCGGTAGCTATGGCCTATCATGCGGAACCTCGACCGCAGCAACTTCTCTTAAGGGAGGACAGACAATGGTCCGTCGCTTCAGAGGAACATTGGGGTTACCAGCCGGAGCGGTGCCTTTGCGATCAAGCAGCAATCGCTTCTCCTCCCTAATGACAGTGCCCATCGAATGTTGATACCACGCCACATAAACATTCAGGGCCTTTGGAACACAGCTCGGTTCACTAATGAAGAAGTTGGACCCTGTGTTCAGGCGCATAAAATGATGCAGCATGCTTCATATACCCTCTTCGGTAGCAGCAGGTTCTGCCAAGAAAGCCTCAAGCGGGACGCCCTAATTATAGCTTAGCTGCTGGGCAAAACGATGCGGGTTATATCTCATGAACAACGCCGCATCATTCTGCCTAAATATGAGAAAGCCCAGCCTGATGGAGTACAGATGAAGAATCTCCCGAGCTTTCAACACAGAGGCCCCGTCTTTAAAGATGTCCTGCAATGGCAGCAACGTTTTCGTGGATTCCTGGCTGACGGTCAAAATTTTATCGGTGAAGGACATACCATCTCCAACCGTGCGTGGACGAAGGAGCAAACCCCTAGCTTCCCGCAGTGTCGGACTTACGATGGATGCGTCGACTAGCCGCATTATCCGAGGGAATTTACATCTTTCATAAAAGGAAGGTCTTCTGTGGATACCGAAGACCCCAAGCACGTGCAACTCGAGCCATGAGGTGAAATAATGCATTGAGAAGTTGGCAGGCTGCATCCCTGGCTCAGTAGTATCCGCTGCCAAACTAAGGCCGTGATATAGATGGGCTAACCCAGCAATCCCGACGGCCACTTGTATCCCGGCAACCATTCGATGCGCTGGGTAGAAGACGGATGGCCTCATATGCCGAGGGTGCATGGGAAGCGCAAACCAGCTTAACCATAAACCGAGGAACCCTAGAAAGAACGCTTCCTCATCGATGCGTGGAGCGGCAATTTCTGAAAAGGGGACAATCTCGACGTTTGGTAGAAAGAAGTCCTTTTGATCGGCTTCCAATATTGGCCGGCGATCCAAGCCAAATCCGGAAGGATCATCAAGTTTGGCAAACTTTTCACCTTGTCGCGATAAAACTTCCGGGCGAAGAAAACGGGCGATGAAGTCCACAAAGCTGACCCCCCGGCTTCCAGATTCAAGAAATAGGCCCTCGTAGATATTCAACACCTTTATCAAACCTGAAAATTGGTGTTGAATGGCGTTCTCTGGGGTAAAACCCATTACCACTGATTTTTTGGCAAAAATATACTCATCCGGAGGAAGCAGCTCCTCGTAATGCTCTCCCCTAATGGGTAAACCAGAGACCTCGGCAAATTCCTCTAAGGAAATGGAGACTTTTCGATCCAATAAGAGGAAGGTATGGGTCGAAATGTTCCATTGCTCTAGAAACGCCTTGATCCACCATGTAGGAGGTGCAGAATACTGGAACAAGGAAGCGTAGATCGCAGGGTACAATCCGAGCTTCAGCAGCTGCGACTTTTTCGCCGATAAAATATATCGGGCCCACTGCAGGTATCCGGTCGGGTGACGAGGAGTTAGTCCTATGTTGTAAGGCTGTCCCCAAGGGCGCGATTCACCCTGGCATATGCGCCGCCCTAGAGTGTCTAAAGCTACCGGCGGCTGTATGGGTATTGCGGCCATAGAAGGCCGAAGGAGACCTTCTGAAGTCCAATTCACCTCCTCCACAGTATAGCTTATCGGGGGTGCATCTGCATAAGGGATCGCAGAGATAGGCTCCGAGGGTGTCGCACAAGAAAAGCTCCGGCGGCCTCTAATAATTTAATCGTACCATCTACCCCATAGATGAAGATTCTTGTGCTCCGGGTCATGGTCTTTGATTAGCGCAAGAACCTCTCAGTCTACGGGCGCTTCGGGGAATCCGCCTTCTGAGCGGACGGATGGGAAGGAAGTATCGAAAGATATAGTACTTGCGCGGAAAAGAACAAATTTTCAGCTGCCAATGCTACAATTTAAGTTCTGTCACTAGGTACTTTAAATCGGTACCACACTACAATGCAGTGAAAAGGAACCAAAAGGGACCCACATAATCCAGATGACATTGCATCATTAATAAAACAGCCTCATCATTTGATGAGACTGTCAATTTAATGAGGAAATCCTCAATTTATTCTCATTTAATGAGAATTCCTCGGGCCAGGGAGTAAATCTCCCCTTGAGAGCAGTGCTCTATGGCAGAATGACACCTGTCAGATTCTAATGATGAAGGAATAAAATTCCTCAAGAAAATTTGCTCTGTAAAAATGATGGAATAACCCATCAAAGAACTAAAAGTAAAGTTTTAATGTAATAAAATTCCATGATCTTCAAGATCCATTAACAAACTCTAAGAGTTCTTCATGAGCAAAGCTCAGTTAATGGGTTAAGGAACCCTAAGAAAGATCTCTTTAGATCTATGAGTTCAAGAGAACAAAGCTCTGTCAACAAAACCCTAAAAAAGGTTTTCTTTAAGATCGAAGATCTATGAAGATCAAATCTCTGTTAATGGGTAAAACCCTAGATTATTAAATGATCTACTCAAAGATTTAATCTTAACCTAAGATTTTGACATAGTTCTATCCTTAAGAAAGTTCTTAAGCCAAAGAGCTATGCTCTGCAAGAGAATAAAAATTCTCAGAAGGAAGAAGATGAATAGAAATCATCTCAAGGGCCAAAGGTCCTATTTATAGGCTCTGAGAGACCGTTTCAACTTCCGAGTTGATCCAAGGGCGCAGATGCTGCTACCGCTGCACTCACGTGTGGGCCACGTGAGCGCAACGGTGGGGGGTATTTGTTTCCCCAAATCAGAGCAAAGCTCTATTCAAAATTCAAATTTTGAAATGAAGCAACGCTTCAGAAGCAGCGTTAAGTGCGCTGCGCCCTAAGTAGCGTACCACGTGCAAAGCACGTGTGCGCTAGCACCAAGTGCGTTGCGCCCTAAGCAGCGCACCGCGTGCAAACCACGGATGCGCTAGCGCCAAGTGCGCTGCGCAGAGCACCGCGTGCAAAGCATGGGTGCGCTAGCGCCAAGTGCGCTGCGCAGCGCACCGCGTGCAAAGTACGGGTGCGTTAGCGCCAAGTGCGCCGCGCTCTAAGCAGCGCACCACGTACAAAGCACGAGTGCGTTAGCGCTGGAACTAAAATCTCCCCACCGTCAGATCAAAGATACAATAATAATGTTAAATCATTAATTGACTAGAATAAAATTCTGTTAAGGAAAGATTCTTCAAAATCTTTCCAAACAACAAGATTGTACTCTGTAAATCAGAGCACCATTGGATCAATGATCCAATGGTGATTAAAAATCACTAAAATACAGAATAAATTCTGTGTGGGGAAAGATTTCCCAATCTTGTTAAAAACAAGAAAATTGTCTTCTGTAAATCAGAAGCCCTTGGATCAAAAGATCCAACGGTGGGAAAATCCCCAAATCAATTGGAGAAAAGATCTCCTTAACTGATTGAACTGATCAGCTTGCCCTATATAAAGGCCCCAAGGCTTCAAGTCTCGGATACAGAAAAAAAAAAACAGAGGAACCCTCCCATAAGCTTTGAGAGATCTCAGAAAGAAGAGCCAAGCTCTCAGAAAAAGAAGATTTTCTTCAAGGTAAAAAATGATGAACAGAGAGATGAAATCATCTGATTATTAAAAAGAAGAATTCACTTCTTTAAAGATCATAGATCTACAAGACCAAATGTTCTTTCACAGAAAGAGATCAAAGTATCTCATCATAAAAATAAATGGAAGAATTTAATCTTCTTCAGGTCATAGATCTATAAGACTAAGGTCTTTCTCAAAGGGATTATAGTATCTCATTATAAAAGGGGGGAGAATAATTCAATTCTCTTAAAGATCATAGATCCATAAAGGCAAAGCCTTTCATCAATACAAGAGGGTGAAGCCTCACTTATAAACTAAGAACTTTTGTTCTTAGAATCTTGAGACAAAGTCTCTTATAAACGAGAATTTATTTCTCAGATCATAAAATTGATCAGATGCGCTTCTGCATTCTTGGACTGGCGTTCAGCGCCAAGCGCACCACGTGTCCCTCACGTGTGCGCCACTTAACACTTAGCGCTTTGCGCTCTTGAACTAGCGCTTTACGCTCGTGGACTGGCGCTCAGCGCTAAGCGCACCGCGTGCTCCTCACGTGTGCGCCACTGAACTAATAGCGCTTTGCGCTCATAAATCAGCGCAATGCGCTCATAGACTGGCGCTCAGCGCCAAGTGCACCACGTGCTTCTCACATGTGCGCTACCCAGCAGAAGCGTAATGCGCTCATAAACTAGCGCTCTGCACTTTTTGACTGGCGCAAAGCGCCAAGCGCGCCACGTGCTCCTCACCTGTGCGTTGATAGAACATAAATTGTTCTTTAATAAGCCCTAGAGCTATGATGAATGCTCAGCATTCAACAAAAGACAGAAATACTGTCAGAATCCAAATCAATGCTCAACATTGTTAAAAGGGCCAAGCCCAAATAAATACTCAACAGCCCAAAATAAATGTTAAACATTTTAACTTGATTGGACTTAGCCCAAGATTGGCCATAAGTCCTTAATTCAGATTAACTGAGCCCATATGCTCATAAATCTCAAATTTTAGTCCCAATTGGACTACAGACCTCTGAACCAAAATTGGTTCAAGGGTACATCTCTTTACTCCTCTGATATTTGTCGTTGTAATCCTTCAACGTCTTCAGAGAGGTGACGGGTCCCGACAACCATACATTCCATAGATTATGACGTCTTGAAACTGGACTGTGGGGTCCTTAAACCCATAGACTATGATGTCCTTAACCCTGGACTGTGGGGTCTTTAAACCCAAGGACTATGATTTCCTTAACCTCGAACTGTGGGGTCCTTAAACCCATGGACTATGATGTCCTTAACCTCGGACTGTAGGATCCCTTTAAACCCATGGACTATGATGTCCTTATCCTTTGGACCGTAATGTCCTTAAACTAATGTTGGACCTAATGTCCTTAAACTAATTGACCGCAATGTCCCTAAACTAAACAATAGAGCCAAAATGCTCTTTTGTTGGATCTAAATGATCCTGTTAAGTAGATCTTAGTCTAAAATTAGACTAACGTATCCTTAACAAATGTTTAAGTTGATCTTAGCCTCAAATGAGACTAACGCATCCTTAAACCCAACCCCAAATCCAAATCTAAGAAAATACGAATTTGGACTAATCCACGCCCTATGGGCGACAACATAAATTAGTCTCCGTATACAATCCACGGGCAACCAAAGACAAAACAAATACCCACGACACGAAGTGACCATCTGGAGAAGGAGAAAGTGGTTATCGCGATGCGGTAGCGTAATTAACTGCAGGAGCTTGCGCCTGCAGGGAAGAGCATCCCCACAATCAAAAACCCCTCAACAAGGGGGAATCTGATGAAGTCTGCTATATTGGCCGCATCCATTTAAACCTTCGATACATGGTGTCATAAATCAACTTGGCATCTTCGGAGAGGTGGACGGATAGCACCAAATAGCATCTGCCCTCGAAGTTCATGTTGGAGATAGTGCCCTCAGAGTCAATTATTGGATCACAGGCACGTGATTGCAATGATTGAGGGAGGACCTGTCCCGGTAGGACAGTCTTACTCGAGATGATAGTATACTATCTGGTTTACCTTTATCATCGTGTACTGCTTTAGGTGACCTGACAGGTCGCTATTGCACGTTGATAGAGCCCCTAGGATTCTTGCTTGACTGCCAGCAGTATGAGGGCGATCATATAAGTGAGAGCTGGAGTCTATAAGCACATCCTTAAAAGGTCCCTAGTCGTGGGAGTTTCGAGACAGGGCATCGATTCTCCAGAGTAGACTAGTGTATACAGTCGAGACCCCGACGAGGGGCGGTGGCCAGTCTCACAAGCCACTGGTGTCAGTTGGTTCACCTAAGATGTATACAGGTGCTCATTGGGTTATGAGTACACCGGACAGGACTTGCCGGGAGCATGCTACTTGGTCTTATACCTGACGTCAGATAGCAGTTCCCAGGTGACATGTGTACAGGTTAGTTCATCGACCTGGGGATCGTCATTTGTCTCGTGTGAGTTCCCACTGTGCTTTGATTACTACCCTACCACGGCTCAAAGGAGTCGTGCAAACAGGTTTTAGTTGGGTACAGTCCCGAGCCACATGGAGGCAGTGAGCGGATCTTCAGGGGTTCGTCTCTCCCGGTATTGGGGGTGAGGTCGCGCTGTGTCTAGGAGAGCCATTACACGAAGTCCTTGGCCAAGGCAGGAGATTTACTGGTAGGTATTCCAGTAGTATCTCAGGGTGTTCTGGGCTACACTCCGACACGACTTGTACCGCTTTTGGGGGTCTGACTTTTACCAACCCCCTAGGCCCGCCATGCGATACTCATAGACGAACGGACCGGACTGTATGGATATTGTCACTGACAGGCTCAGTAGGGTGTCAGGATGAGTTCGCTCATCGACGTCCCTTTTGGTCAATAGCTGGTGGCCCGTCACGTATTGGCTTATACCTCTGACGTGCTAGTGGTTAAATCCACAGCCATAGTATTGACGAGTCTTTAGAGTCCACCACACTTACAGTTACTCAAGCTTTCGGGCGAAACGCTGTAGAGGCCGTATGGAGATATGGCAGGGTTCGATCAGATATGTGCGGTATTGCACGGATCGTGATCGGACGGTTTTTACTAGCCGGCTTTGGCTTAAGCCGGATACTAGTATTAGATAGTGTAAATTTTGTCTCTTTGTATTTGTATTCAGTGGGAATACAAATGCGGGCATGTATTTGCAGTAGCGGGGTTTTCCTGTAATTTATTACGGGATCGGTTTTCTGAGGTTGCCAGTTTGCATTCCGTTCCGGCCGGTTTTTCATTGTTCCTTCACGGCCGGACTTTTCGTTGGAGGGGTTATTTGCAGTTTGCAAATAACTTATTTGTGGAGGGCTTTATTGCATTAGTACCTCCATCATGATGAGATCCTTTTCTTGTCACCTCCTTTGCATTAATTTGATGGTTGTTTGATTTGAGTTGAAAAGAAATTTGGTGTGATCTTATCTTTATCAATTCTTTTTCCCACTTGGATTTTGCTTGGGCCGGCCACTGTTTAGGAGTGGAGTGAGGTTTGATTTTTGTGTGAAAAATTCCTTCATGCTAATTGGGTGGACCCCCCCCATTGGATGTGTGCTGTGAAGAAAAATTTCTTTTTTCTCCTTGGTATTAATTTATGCAACCTTCACACATTCATTTTCCAGAGAGCTTGCTTCATTCATTTTCCAGAGAGCACAATTCATTGGCTGGCCGAGCTCATTTCATGAGGTGCTCATTTGTTTCTCTTAGCAAGCATCCATGAATATTTTTGTGCAAAATTCCTCCAACATGGCAACCTCTTAAACCCCAAAGAGACAAGTTTCCACACTAGTCTACAGCAAACCTTGGACGCGTCGGCTAGCCAACTTCGCGCCCGAGTTGCCTCGGTCAAGAGGTGGGAGCCCGTAAAAGATTTTGGCAATGTGGTGCCCGTTTCGACGAGGAGGTGACGGACGAAGTATCCGCGGGAGATCGGAGTGGAGACGAAGACCGGAGGACTCGGATCACTCGGTATATCTCTTCCCTATCTTGTTACTTTGCTAGATCCAGTTTAATGGCCCGATCCGGGGTTTAGTGCGCGGTGGTGCCGGTTTGCTAAGTTCACAAAATTAAAGTTTATCACCGTTTCCGCATTTGGCCGTCGGATTGACGACCGGGGCGCCGCCGTGCACTTACAGTGGTATCAGAGCCTCGCCATTAACTTCGTCTAGCTTTGTTTGATGTGTTTGCATTTCCAATCGACCAAAATTCCAAAAACCCGCGTTTTTCCTTACATCAGTTTTCTGTCGAAATTTTTTGAAGTCCAAAAATTTTTCAGGTTGTAAAAAACTAATGTACTGGAAATTCTAAGACTACTGGAAAAATTCGACACAGTGAGTCGACCACTGAAGCGCGGAACCGCGGCCAAACCCCCCCTTGGGCCGCGGTTCCGCCGCACATTGGTGTCGTCACTGCATCATTTTTTTCCAGTGGGCTTCTGGGCTAATTTTAGGGGTTTTGGAATATTAATATTGGGCCCAGATTTTCTGTGAGTGCTACAGTATTGCTTGGGGGCCCACTTGTTAATTTTTGATCGATCGGATATTTTAAACACATTATTTCACAGTATTTATATTATATCTGCGACCGTGAATGTCACTCGATCGGTAAATCCGGTCTAACTGCTATAGCCCGGTTAGACGGATTTGCGAACGTGACTTTCACGTTGATGTTTTGTGTTTTTGCTGTGATGTTGCGGATCGGTCGTGGGGATAGCCTGGATGCAATGCTAGTACAGTTTCTGTTGTATTATGTACATTTGATATTGCGGGGCGAGCGTCCGACATGTGGACTGCCGTCACTGCCTGATTGTATTATTTTTTTGGGGCACGACCAGGTTGCGGTCGATGTACCTTCTGTATGTATATTTTACTTTCTGTACTAGGATTACCCCGCGGAGGGGTGCACGGATAGCCGGGTTCTGGAGGGCAACAAGCCCGCATCTCATGGCATTGGGACGGAGGGGGCTTCGCTCTAGAATTGGCGGGCTATTCGCCGCACTCGTAGGGGGTACAGGTTGACCCAGGAGGGGTGCCCAAGTTACCGGATTCCGTGAAGTGCTGGGTGGTCCATTCACGGCGCTGAAGGGGGCTGCCTCGCTTCAGGTTTTGGCGGGTAACTTGCCGCGCCCGTAGGGGTCTAGGATTTCATTGCACAGGCTATCCACACGACCAGGGGAACGTCGGGTTTCAGTAGTGGCTCTGTGAAACCCGGGGATCCCAGATATCTGTATTGTTCTGTGATGCTGTACATTTCTGTGATGTTGCATTTTATCACGCCTTGAGCGAAATACTATATATTGGTATATATATTAGTAGATGTTGTATATGTTTTTCATCCGCGCTAGTCCAGTCCCCGCTCTGCCGTTAGTTAGCTAACCTAACGGGTAATGACGGGACCCAGTGGCGAATGCGGATGGCATATACGTACGTCAGTATATTTTTCGTTCTTTGTGGTGTGATCAATTGATGGGACTGTATTGATTCGGATCAATGCAAGATAAACAAACCTAATCTGATGTTGTTGGAACACTTTTCAAAAAGCTGTTATTGCAAGAACGTTCACTTTTGTTTTGCATCGTGGTATTCATTTGGAATATCCTGCTCCTCAGTCGACGAGGCAAGGGCCGAGATCCCTTCACCGGGAGTGACCCCTTGGACAAAAGTTTGCGTCAGGGCAGTAACTTCACTATAGCCGATTACTTTTGCTTTGCATCGTGGTATTCATTTGGAATATCCTGCACATCATTCTACGGGGAAAGAGCCGAGATCCCTTCACCGGGAGTGACCTCTTTAGTAAAGGTTTTCGTCACTATATTTTCTAAAAAGCTATCCGTTCCTTCAACGAGATCAAGTTCATTACGTTAAAGGTTTTCGCCAGAAACCATTCGTAGCCCTCCGTCGTTTCATATAGGTAGTCAATAGTATTCAAGCTGTGTTTGTTGGCCAAAGTCAAGGCACAGTGTTTGGTAGCTGTTGGTTATTCATATGCAGCATAGATAGATGCGTTGGTTTGGGACAGTCGTACTACCTTGTTGGCCAAAGTCAAGGGTATGTACGGGTGGGTTCAAATTAACCTGGAGAATGACGGGTAGAACTTGACATGTGACTTATGATTTGTTGGCCAAAGTCAAGGTCATAAGAGCATGGGGTAAAAATCACATCGGGAGTTTCAAAAGAACTGAAACTTGCCAGATATGCGCATACCTTCTGGAGTGTGATACCGTGAGCGGATTCCGTCACGTTATCATGCGATGATAGTTGGATCCCGATTCCCACTGATGAGTTGGTTTACTCCTCGGGTGACCCCGACTAATTCTTCTTTCAGGTTTGGAGGAGAGTTTGAGGTACAGTGGGAGGTTTCCAGATTAGATAAATTGGTAACCATTCTGATCTAGGTTAGAGTGCACGCTGAGTGTTTCTTTTCTCTCTCTCTCTGGCAGCGACCATTGACCCGACCCTAAGACTACGACTCAGAGACCAAGTTGACCGAACCTTCTTAACACTGGCTTTTGGATTGTCAGAGTTGCAGACCTCATTGTCACTCCTACTTTTACCCTTTTCTCCAGGACACCCCGTATTACTACGAACGTCCACTTCCATTGGACAAAACCATCGTATGGTTAGATACGAACTCGAAGGAATTCGAGGATGGTTTCCGGTTCTGGAGAAAACGGATAGGATTATTCAGTTGTCTTTTCCCTTTTACCTTCTCTCAAGTTGTGAGTACTCCTTGGTTTAGGAGATAGTACACTTATTACGCAAATTGGATAGTCTTCTTCCAAACCTTAGGCTGGTGCCGACCGGTAGGGAATGAAGAAAACCAATTAGCCTAAACGGTGTGCAGAAGGTATTAAGATTAAGACAAAGCAAGGGATTAGTAAGAGGGCAAAGTAAATTGCGACTGATATTCACGACCAAACCAAGTATTTCTTCGCCAATCCTAAATCACCTTTGTATTTCTCCAGGACACTCCGTATCACTACGAAGATCCACAGTTTATTGGATACTCAATCGTATGGTTATATACGAACTCGAAAGGAACTTGTTCCAGTTCGGGGATGGATTCTGGTCCAGGAGAAATAGGAATAAGGTTTATTCGGTTGTCTTTTATCTTCACCTTCTCTCGCATTGCGAGTGCTCCTAGGATTAGGACAGTACACCCATTATGCTTATTGGATAGTCTTCTTCCAAACCATAGGCTGGTGCCGAACGGTAGGGAAGGAAGAAAACCAATTGGCCTAAAGGGGTGTGCAGAAGGTAATGACTAAAGACATATAAAGGGATTTAGAGAGGTGGCAAAGAATTATACGGTTATAGTTGTGAATCTGGATAATGGTAGAGGCATTACTAGGAATACCAGGATACCCCATCGAAACATTCCAATGTTTCAGTTCAACTGTGTACTGTTAAAGAAAACTGATTTCCCGATTAGACACTTGCTCCAGGGTATGCATTTACCAGGTTGATTCTCACATCTGTATGGTTTTATAGATGATGAGTGGGAGTAAGTTATTGGGAATTGGGTGATCATCCTCATTATATCGAGATTCGTTGTAATCGGTGATATTTGAGGAGATCGCCTGGGCTGTTTGCCGGTCGGTAAATATTTGGTTTTGAATATCCGCTGTTGTGCACCAATTTCAAATTGATATATCTGTACGTCTATTTTTATAGAGTGAGACATACCTTTTTGAAATTATGTCTATGACATTTACCTATACCAGTGGATGGTTAGGTAAGGAGCATTGAACAGCGGTGTAATTCTTCTTAACCATAAGTACAGTTTTCAACCTACGACACACAGTGAATGAGTCATTAGATTCAAGGGACTTATACAGGGTATTGTATATTGTCCAGTGTCCATTAGGACAGAGGGGTTGGTCCTCGTATTATATTCTGTTTACTTTTAACTTCTCTAGTTCTTAGACATGTGTTTCGTTGAAACACAGGGTCTAAGTTTTGAGGAATTATAGGTATTTGAATAGAGTAGAGAACCAGGTGTAGCAAGTATCGGGATTCTTCAAAGTGATCGAAGATGTAGATACTTGTGTATGGTATTCAGTTGATAGTAATGATAAAGAGAAATTGCTTCTCTTTCAGGTTACTCATAATTGGAAGCATTTCTAAGTTGAGTAACGCTGATCGGCCTCTCTCCATTTAGTTGACATGCACTGGAGACAGCTGCATGATTTGAATCTGGTTAAATTAAATCAGTGCCTCTGGTTCTATATTGGATATAGAACAGTTCATATCTTAACGTTGTTAAGGTACGGGGAGTTGTCCGGCTTATGATTAAAACCAGACACTGGACAACTCAAGGCACGTTTCTGTAATGGCTGTTTGTGGGTTGACCCAGGTTATGACGAGGGTTGACTTTCTACCATCTGGCAGATCAATAGAAATATTGTTCTAGACTCGCCACAGTTTTATTAAAAATGGATATTTTCAAAAAAAAAACAGTAGTGGGAGTATGGTAGAACTGGAAGTGATTCCAGAACCGCAAACGATTACTGAAGATTTGATAAGGAACCTAAAGATTCAATCTGATTTGACATTCCATTGGCCACTCCGCAGATAAGGTGGGTAACTTCAGGCACCCGAGAGGTACTCCGGTAGCCTCAAGGACGGTGACAGGGAAGTTCTTGTTTACCCACACTTGCCATTGTTGTTGTTCCAGGCTGCGAGACCCGGCAGGAGGATGAGTATAGCGTCGTTCTGAACTAGCTTCAGAAGTGTACGTCTATATGACTCTGCCAGAGGGTTGTCATAGTCAGTGGGAGCGGCGGAAGCATTGGTGGACATCAGGCTTATGTCTATTTATAGACTAAAGCAGATATAGCGGAGATAGATCATCTATTTCTGATGTGACAGTCATAGGTTTGACTTCATCAGAATAGGGGATGGATCTGTTGAGAAGGTAGTAGGGTGTGATATCCTGGTATTTGGATAACATACACAAAGTAGGAAGTGACATTCCTATACTACGATCGGTTATACTTTGGTCGTCACACAGTGGTTTCTCCACATGGGACTTGGACATTATATCAGACATACTGGTTACTAGATCTATGGTTTTAGATCTAGATTTGGGTGGTTTCCCAATCTGGGTACTTAGACAGCATTCTAAGAGTATTTAGAATGGACGACTCCTGGCACGGTTGTGTACCTGCTGGTGATGGAGTCACCCTCTCTAAAGGTGTCTTATAGACTAAAGTAGAGAGGGATGTGCATGATTGACAGATCACTTGCTTAGGCAATTGAGTCAATCATGAGATGTCAAGTACCACACCAGATGTTGTTCTTGCAGTGGGTGCAATAAGTTGATATTGATCCAATCCTGGAGGAACAGTAGGAAGCAGTTATAGAACATAAGTGAATGTTCTAGGGATATGATAACGACAGCCTCATTTGGGAGACAGTTATCATTCCAGGCTTCCAAGGTGACCTGGACGACAAGGAGGTTGTCAGAGTTTTAGTTTTTCCCTCTGACGAGGGGCAGTATTTTGGACAGGTGGTCCAAGGCAATACTGAGGGTGGCATGGCGCAGGATACTGATTAAGTTCAGTTGACGATATAGTCTAAGAAGTTTGGATTTGGAGTTTATTTATGAGCTAGGTCCCATCAAACATCCAGACATTCTAAGACAGGTATTGCTCATTTCGGGAGATGGCTTTCTCCGCGAACTTGAGATATAGAGAGACATAGAAAGAAACATCTGGGAGGATCCACTCACTGAGGCTATTCCTCGACCGCAATAGTTTCACAAACGGGATTTGTGAGACTGACTAGTAGAGGAATTGGGTGTTCGGTATCACACGGGCTGTGAGTATGCGACATCGCAATAATTAGCCTTGAGTGCAAGTGGGAGATTGTTGGAGATAGTGCCCTCAGAGTCAATTATTGGATCACAGGCACGTGATTGCAATGATTGAGGGAGGACCTATCCCGGTAGGACAGTCTTACTCGAGATGATAGTATACTATCTGGTTTATCTTTATCATCGTGTACTGCTTTAGGTGACCTGACAGGTCGCTATTGCACGTTGATAGAGCCCCTAGGATTCTTGCTTGACTGCCAGCAGTATGAGGGCGATCATATAAGTGAGAGCTGGAGTCTATAAGCACATCCTTAAAAGGTCCCTAGTCGTGGGAGTTTCGAGACAGGGCATCGATTCTCCAGAGTAGACTAGTGTATACAGTCGAGACCCCGACGAGGGGCGGTGGCCAGTCTCACAAGCCACTGGTGTCAGTTGGTTCACCTAAGATGTATACAGGTGCTCATTAGGTTATGAGTACACCGGACAGGACTCGCCGGGAACATGCTAGTTGGTCTTATACCTGACGTCAGATAGCAGTTCCCAGGTGACATGTGTACAGGTTAGTTCATCGACCTGGGGATCGTCATTTTTCTCGTGTGAGTTCCCACTTTGCTTTGATTACTACCCTACCACGGCTCAAAGGAGTCGTGCAAACAGGTTTTAGTTGGGTACAGTCCCGAGCCACATGGAGGCAGTGAGCGGATCTTCAGGGGTTCGTCTCTCCCGGTATTGGGGATGAGGTCGCGCTGTGTCTAGGAGAGCCATTACACGAAGTCCTTGGCCAAGGCAGGAGATTTACTGGTAGGTATTCCAGTAGTATCTCAGGGTGTTCTGGGCTACACTCCGACACGACTTGTACCGCTTTTGGGGGTCTGACTTTTACCAACCCCCTAGGCCCGCCATGCGATACTCATAGACGAACGGACCGGACTGTACGGATATTGTCACTGACAGGCTCAGTAGGGTGTCAGGATGAGTTCGTTCATCGACGTCCCTTTTGGTCAATACCTGGTGGCCCGTCACGTATTGGCTTATACCTCTGACGTGCTAGTGGTTAAATCCACAGCCATAGTATTGACGAGTCTTTAGAGTCCATCACACTTACAGTTACTCAAGCTTTCGGGAGAAACGCTGTAGAGGCCGTATGGAGATATGGCAGGGTTCGATCAGATACGTGCGGTATTGCACGGATCGTGATCGGTCTGTTTTTACTAGCCGGCTTTGGCTTAAGCCGGATACTAGTATTAGATAGTGTAAATTTTGTCTCTTTGTATTTGTATTCAGTGGGAATACAAATGCGGGCATGTATTTGCAGTAGCGGGGTTTTCCTGTAATTTATTACGGGATCGGTTTTCTGAGGTTGCCAGTTTGCATTCCGTTCCGGCCGGTTTTTCATTGTTCCTTCACGGCCGGACTTTTCGTTGGAGGGGTTATTTGCAGTTTGCAAATAACTTATTTGTGGAGGGCTTTATTGCATTAGTACCTCCATCATGATGAGATCCTTTTCTTGTCACCTCCTTTGCATTAATTTGATGGTTGTTTGATTTGAGTTGAAAAGAAATTTGGTGTGACCTTATCTTTATCAATTCTTTTTCCTACTTGGATTTTGCTTGGGCCGGCCACTGTTTAGGAGTGGAGTGAGGTTTGATTTTTGTGTGAAAAATTCCTTCATGCTAATTGGGTGGACCCCCCCCCCCCGCATTGGATGTGTGCTGTGAAGAAAAATTTCTTTTTTCTCCTTGGTATTAATTTATGCAACCTTCACACATTCATTTTCCAGAGAGCTTGCTTCATTCATTTTCCAGAGAGCACAATTCATTGGCTGGCCGAGCTCATTTCATGAGGTGCTCATTTGTTTCTCTTAGCAAGCATCCATGAATATTTTTGTGCAAAATTCCTCCAACATGGCAACCTCTTAAACCCCAAAGAGACAAGTTTCCACACTAGTCTACAGCTAACCTTGGACGCGTCGGCTAGCCAACTTCGCGCCCGAGTTGCCTCAGTCAAGAGGTGGGAGCCCGTAAAAGATTTTGGCAATGTGGTGCCCGTTTCGACGAGGAGGTGACGGACGAAGTATCCGCGGGAGATCGGAGTGGAGACAAAGACCGGAGGACTCGGATCACTCGGTATATCTCTTCCCTATCTTGTTACTTTGCTAGATCTAGTTTAATGGCCCGATCCGGGGTTTAGTGCGCGGTGGTGCCGGTTTGCTAAGTTCGCAAAATTAAAGTTTATCACCGTTTCCGCATTTGGCCGTCGGATTGACGACCGGGGCGCCGCCGTGCACTTACAGTTCAGGCCTCGACGTCCCAACGTCCCGGTCGCGTCCTTTCGACAGGTAATAGGTCATATCAATGAGAAAGGGCCATCTAAGTTATATAAAGATGGATATTTGAATCCGTTCGAATTTTTATCTTATAAAACTTGTCAGTCTTGTATCAAAGGAAAGATGACTAAATCTCCATTCACGGGACACGGAGAAAGAGCTACAGAGCTCTTGAGACTCATACACAGTGATGTCTGTGATCTAATGTCTATACATGTCAGGGATGGGTTCTCGTACTTGATTACATTCACTAATGATGTAACGTTCTGAAAAATCGTTTAGGTGAAATTTCCGATAATCGATAAAATAACTGGTGTTTTGTGTAAAAACCAAGATATAAGTATTTTTCAACGTAGACTTAAATATACATATTCTAGCTATGTAATTGCTAGTATTTATTATTTAATTGGTCACTTGTAAATTTCTAGTTTACTTAAATATTACCTTAATTAATTATTTTTAATATTATTTTAAGATTTCACTAATACATTTAATTAGTGATAATTACAAATTAGTATGGGTTAATACATTTTTTTAGTGCACTATGACACAATTAGACTCACATGCAATATTTTAGTTTTAAGTGATATGTTGACCATGGTTCTAGAATATTCAAAAGAAAAGGCTTAAATAAAACAAATAAGATATAATTAAAGAGATAAGATATTGATGTGAGTATGGGGGTAAGGTTACCTCTCTTTTTTTCACACACTCACCTCCCATCCCTCTCCTATGGCCGAAACCACCATGGCAGCAGCCCCCTTCATTTCCCTACCTCCTTTTCTCCTCAAAAATCTCATAAAATCCATCAGAAATCAACACAAAACCTCATAAACTCTTCATTTAACCTTCACCCATGATTTTCTTTAGCCAAACTAGCTTGGATCTTGGTGAAAAGTTAGCATTTTGGAGGCTAAGTTGCAAGTGGGATCTACAAAGTTTGAGGTATAAAATCTTAACGCTTTGGTCAAGTGTTGATTAATTACTTCAATTTAACTTAATTAGATGTTTAAATATGGAATTAATTTCAAGATTAAACTTTCAAGAGTAAAGATTCACACATACACATGCACACACGTGATATGTTTGAGTGTATATGTTATATGTATATATATATGTGTGTGTGTGTGTGCGCGCGTGTGTATGCGTTGGTATATATATATATATATATATATACACACACGTATACACGGATGATGAGCCCAGTATATGATACTTGGAAATGAGCCGATATGATCGGGCTTGATGCCGTGAGATTGTGATATGTGATTTGGTCATGATATGAGATACGACATGATATTATAGCGGATCATTGGGCGATGTGTTTTCATACACACGAGGATATATGTGTTGATGATATTGAAATGTATGAGATTTTAGAACAGTACCCCTGATCATGATATCGTTCGATGATGATGACATATGAATGATGATGCATATATGATAGTTGACCCGTACCCCCGATTTTGGGATGTCGAACGATGGATTTTACCGTACAAGTATAGATATGATGATTGATCCGCACTCTGGACTCGAGGATGTTGTACTAGGTATTTTACTGTACGTGACGCTATAGAGGCGGGATCGCCGACTATTAGATATATCGACTCGGTATTTAGGTGGATTTCTTACCCTATCGACTATTTCCTTAGTTTAGTCTTTTAGTTGATTAGGAAGATGTTAGACCAGGCTTGAGTCATACTTATTTTAAAAACTAACGAATCGTGAGTATTTTCGAAAGACAGCTCGAGGGGTATTACGGATTTTTCAAAGGATGTACCTTTTCTTAAAAACATCGTAGCCCTTATTTTCTAAAAACCACGATTCGTGCTATTTCAAATGCCAAGACCATTTGACTCGTATATAGAAATGTATATTCTTCATTGTTGCGTTTACTATTCCTTCTCCGTTATATTCATGTTCTCATTGCATTGCATGTTTATACACGCGTTTCATTAACTATTATGATATCGATTGTTAGGACACCGGCACCATTACTGATGATGCGTATGTCCATAAACACTTGCTTGTTGGCTCACACGTATCATCATCGGTAACTTCCATGTCACATACACTTTAGAGAATATTACTTCATTGATATAACTTGCTAGCTGATAGTTCCAATATATCATTACTATTCTTGTTTAGATATTGCATCCTCTACTTAGATATCCATGCATGTGTATATTCATTTATCATGCAATATTATGGGGCTTTATGCTGGTATTCACTGTTATTGACTCTTGATTATGGGATTCGGCTTTTCCATGAGATTTCTGGATTTGGAAAAACCGCAAAGATTTATAAACTCATTATCATTTCTAAAAATAGAAAATTGCGGTTTTCTCGTGATATGATATTTGTGGTGTACACCATGAGTTTTCTAAGTTCTTGAGCGGTATCATACACCCAATTCGAGGTAGGGGGAAGGACCGTCTGCAGGTGTATGGTGGACCCAGTGCGGTACCCCGGGGAAGAGGATCGTATAGAAAGGCGTTGAGCCCGGCAGGGAAGCACTACCGACCGGTGATTGTATGGTAACTCGACGGATATCCAGAGGATACCGTTCGGAGTTATGAGAGAGATGGATATGGGCCGATCCGGACTGACGGAGCCCAATGGCCGATCCTGACTATGCGGAGCCTGATATTTGAGTATTATGTGTCGCTGTTGGACACAAACTTCATGATGTTTTGAGTGTCGATACTGGGCACTCGGGTTTTATCATGATTTGTGTGTCGTTGCTGGACACACGTTGGATGATGCATTAGTACATGTCACGCATCAATATATTAATATTCTTGGCACAGACACATGTACTTTGATATCACACTTATGTTATATTGTACCCTTGTAGTAGTATTGTGTATTTATTTTTATGACCTAGGAGAGAGTCATACATGCGATTTATTCTCGGTGATATTTTCTACTCACGAGTTGGCAACTCATCCCTGTTGTGCCATAATTTCTTGCAGGTTGGCCGTACAGGTTTCATTGCGGTTTGCTGGCACACTGCTTCCTTCCGGGTGATTGCTTTGGTAGGTGGGTTCACTTGCATCGTGACCACCGTTGTACTTTATTTATTTCAGTTGTATCTAGTAAACTCCATCAACCAGACTTATATTATTTGATAGACGTAGAAGACCAGCTGTATATTCTTTCGACCTTAGAGTCGCGCGCTTGTATTACTATGATTCTTCTCTAGTTTTCTTGAGGACGTTGGTTTTTTCCTTTTGAGTTTTTATCCTCGCCCTTCGGCGTTGTATATTATATTGCTTGCGTGGTTGTTTCCGCCAATTGGCGAGGAGCTAGCTCCCGCTTGGGGATGCCTTTATTCATTACTTATATATATGCATGTTTGTACCCGTTTGGGGCCATAATTACAAAGGAAACTCTGCCAAAATTTTTGGGAAAAACTTGATGCTTTTAAAAATGCTTGCGACGACTTTCAAAAGTGATTATATATGTCAACTTTGAAATGAATTTTCCTTCACTCTCTTTTAAAATGGTTTAGATTTTTGGGCTTTTGGCTTACTTGAATTAGGTGGGGTCCTGTAGGCTTCACATGATTAAAGTGCCAGTCACATGGCATTTCGGGTCGTGAAAAATGATCTCTCTGGGTTCGGATATGTATTTCTCGTGAAACACAAATGTGAAGCTTTTGAGAAGTTCAAAGAATCTAAAAGCGAAGTAGAGAACCAAATAGAAAAAGTATCAAGATTCTCTGATCTGATAGAGAAAGGGAGTTTTTAAGCACGGAATTTCTAGAATATCTAAAAGAGAATAGTATTCTATCTGCTTACTCCTTCGTATACACCACAGCACAATAGTGTATCGGAGCGGAGGAACCATACCCTATTAGACATGGTTCGCTCCATAATGAGTAGTGATGATCCGCCTCTTTCATTCTTGGGATATGTGCTTAAGACATCAACATATTTATTGAATCAAGTTCCATCTAAATCCGTGTCTAAAACTCCATATGAAATATGGAGTGGTAAGAGTCGATATCTTAAACGTGTTAAGATATGGGGTTGCACTGCTTATGTTAAAAAGAAGAACCCAGATAAACTCGAGGCACGATTAGTTTTGTGTAAGTTTGTGGGATATCCAAAGCATTTGAATGGATATCTATTCTACCACGTAGAGGAACAAAGGATTATTGTTTCTCGGAACGCCAAATATTTAGAATGGTAGTTTCTTGCAAAAGAAACCAGTGGGAGCGTGGTAGAACTGGAAGAAACTCCATAAATGGAAACTACAACTGAGGATTTGGTGGAAACTCTAGATTCAGTAGTACCCGACGAACCACAGCTACTCCGCAGATCTAGTAGGATTTCTCATCCGCCCGAGAAATACTACGATTTTCTCATAGACTGGGATCGAGAAGATTGCATCTTCGAAGAAGATGATCCTACTAGTTTCAAACAGGCCATTACCAATAGGGACTCTGATAAATAGCTAGATGCTATGCGATCCGAAATGGAGTCCATGTACACCAATAAAGTTTGGACCTTGGATATTGCTCCTCCTAGGGTAAAACCCGTTTGATGCAAATGGATCTTCAAAAAGAAGATTGGTGTAAATGGATAGGTCAAGACCTATAAGGCTAGAGTTGTTGCAAAAGGTTTTCATAAAAGATCCGGTGTGGACTATAACGAAACCTTTTCTCCAGTTGCTATGCTGAAATCCATTCAGATCCTACTTGCTATTGCTGCCTTCCGTGACTATGAAAACTGACAGATGGACGTAAAAACGGCTTTTCTGAATGGAAGTTTAGAAAAGTACATTTATATAGATCAGCCGGAGGGATTCGTAGACAGTGGGAGCAGCGGGAAGGTGTACAAGTTGCTTAAATCTATTTATGGATTAAAGTAGGCATCACGGAGCTGGAACAACTGTTTTGATGAGACAGTCAATAAATTTAACTTCATCAAAAACGAGGATGAGTTTTGTATCTATAAGAAGATTTTTGGAAGAACTATCGTATTCCTAGTCTTGTACATGGACGACATTCCTATGCTACAATTGGTCAAGTTGTTCTTGTCATAAAGGTTCTCCATGAAAGACCTGAGTGATGCCTCCTACATTCTGGGGATTAAGATCTACAGAGATAGATCCAAGAGATTGTTGGGACCTTCGCAGTCCAGATACGTAGAGGCCATACTAAAGAGATTTAGTATGGAAGATTCCAAGCATGGTAATATACCCGCTTTGCACGGAATCACCCTCTCCAAAGAGATGTCTCCTAAGACTGATGAGGAGAGGGCTCGCATGAGCATTATACCCTACGCTTCGGCGGTAGGATCTTAACATGTGTATATATTTTACTTGTTATTACGTATCATTAATACATGTTGATAAAGCCCGTAGGATCATTGTTTGACTACCAGCGTTATGATTGATATCATACATGTGGGGGCTAGGTAGTCCATAAGCACATCTTTAAATGTCCCTAGTCATAGGAGTATCGAGACTGAGCATCGATATTCCAAAGTAAACTGGTGTATACATTTCTAGACCCCGACGAGGGGCGATGGTTGGTCCCACAGCCATTGGTCTTTCTCACCTAAGATCATATACAGGTGCTCACTGGGGTGAGAACACTGGACGGACTTGTTGAGAACTTCTAGATGGTACTATATCTATAATCAGATAGCAGTTCTCAGGTGATATGAGTACAGGTTAGTCTTTAGACCTGAGATCGTCATTTTTCTCGTGTGAGTTCCCACTATACTTAGATTACTACCTTACCACGGCTCTACTGAGTCTTGCAAACAGGTTTTAGTTGGGTACAGTCCCGAGCCACATGGAGACAGTGAGCGATTGTTGGGAACTCGTCTCTCCCGGTATAGGGAGTTGATATCGCACTGTGTTTGGTTGGCCAGCACCATAAGACCTTGGCCAAGGTAGTTGGAATTTACTGATAGTTAGATCAGTAGTTTCCCATATTGGTCCTGAGCTACATCGACACGAATTATCGAGTTATTAGAGTTTGACGTTTACCACTCCTAGACCCGCTATATGATACTCTTAGACGAAGAGACCGAACTATACGGATATTGTCATAGAGAGGCATAGTAGGGGTTCGGATGAGCTTTCTCGTTGGCCTTCCTTTTTGACAGGTACCCGGGTAGCCGTTATGTACAGCTAGTGCTGCTGACGTGCTTGTGGTTATGGATTTATCGAGTAACTCACTGTCGGCGTACTGTCGAGTGTTTAGAGTCCCACACAGAGGGTTTTCCTGGTTCAGGCGAAATGCTGTAGTGGTCATATTTTGAAATGTGTAGGGTTCCGATCAAATGAGTGTACTAGCTATCCGGACTTTTGATTGGACGGTTGATTATACTAGCCGGCTAAAGATTAAGACGGATTATTAAATCAGGTATTGATTTAATAATTTATATATATATATATATATATATATATATATATATATATTTGATATGTAAATTCTAATATTATGTTTTTTTTATTATTCTATCTTTTTGGGTCGTATTTTGATACGAATACGGGTATGTATATACGGTAGAGTGTATTCCGTATTTATACGGAAAACATTCTAGAAGGTGGACACCTCATTTTGGTTTATCCATTTATTCATTTAAATGGAAAATGAGATGTAAAGGTAGTGAGGTGAGAATGGTGAGAACCATGCTTGAATAGTGTTGACAAATGAATTGTATATTCATTTGTGCAAACTATTCAAACATGGTTGCTATATTTTATTTGCAAAAACCTTTTATATAAAAGAATGCTTGATATTTTCTCTCACTTGATTAGTTCATTCTCACTATTTTCTTGTCTCTCATCACTTTCCCTTTTCATGAGCTCCTCCTTCATCTCCCTCCCTATTCTCTCATAAGTTGAGAATCAAGGATGGAAGAGAGATAGAAAAATATTAGAACAACTCACTACATCACTAGACATCCTCGTTTAGCAAGGACATTTAATTGCTCCACTTGAATTTTAGTGTGAAGCTAGAGCCATGGACCACATCCCTCGGGTGGATCATGTTCGACGGAGGAAGACCGACGGTCCAGCTCGATCAAGGAGATCCAAAAGAGCTAAGGAAGAGGAGATGAAGACCGAAGGACTCGATCTCTTGGTATAACCCACTTCCATAATAGCTTAGAACTCTATGATATTTTCTAGTTCATGTGTTTGGTTTAGATTCTAGGGTTTGTAGTTTTTAGCGCCTCTAAAAATTTTGTTATTCATTCCACATCGGCCACGGTTGTGGCGGCTAGAACGCCAGGAACCCCAACATCAGCATCTGTAATTCCATATAGATATGAGACCCAATTCCGGTATAGGAAAACTGAAACATAGGAATGTTTCGAGAGGGTGGCGAGTATTCCTAGTAAAGTCTCTTTCAATACCAGATTGACAGTCGTCACAATTTCCTTTGCCCTCACTTCAACCTCTTTATATGTCTCCACAACTCACCTTCTGTACACCATACTTAGGCCAGTTGGTTTTCTTCCTTATCTACCTTTTGGCACTTGCCTAAGCTTTGAAAGAGACTATCCAACAAGCGTAACTGGTGTACTTCCTAATAAAAGGAGCTCACAACTTGAAAGAGGATGAAAGAGGGAGGACATCAAAATTATACAACTCGATTTCTCCAGAAACGGTAGCCATCCTCAAACTCAATCAACTTTGTTCGAGTTTGTATATAGCTATACAAGATGGTTTTATCCAAATAAAATGGATCTTCGTAGTGATATGATATGTTCTGCGGAAATGCAAAGGGGAAGTAGGAGCGGCAGGGATATATACGACTTTTTTGTGAATCGCGACAATCCAAAACCGGAGGTAAAAAGTTCGGTTAACTAGGTCATGAGTTATAGTTTAAGGTGGGTCATAGTCGCTGCCAGAGAGAGAGAAAAAATACTCAGCGTGCACTCTAACCTAAATTAGACCGGTTTATTAATTTATCTAATCAGGATGGCTCTCATATTTCCTTGAATTCTCCTACAAACCGTAAAAGGAGAACTAGTCGGGATAACCTGAGGAATAATGCCTACTCATCAGTAGGAATCGGGACCCAACTATCATCACATGATAATTTGACGGAAGCCACTCAAGTCACCACACTCCAAAAGGTATGCGCATGCATGGCAAGTTTTCTTTATATCTGAAACTCTCGATATGATTTTTGCCCCTGGGACCCAATTGACCTTGACGGATTCAACAAATCAAAGGGTCATATTCAAGTTCAACCCGTCATTATCTTGATTGCATTAAACCGGCCCACATGAGCCCTTGACGGAGTCAATAAGGCCGTACGACTATCCTAACCGATCACATCTAATGCTATAAACAAACACCACTTGGCTATCGCATACTACGTCTTGACGAAGTCAACAAACGCAGCATGAATACGAAGCACTACTCGTAGGAAATGAAGGAGGGCTACGGTTGGTTTTTGGTGAAAAACCTTTAACGTAATGAACTTTGTCACGCCCCGCTTCCCTGTATATGGGCAGAGGACGCGACTGGCCGCTACGTATTTACTCCAAAGTAATTACGCTAAGCGTATCTAAGCAATATAAAAGAAATGTACACAAGAGACAATTGTAATGAAACAACAATTTTATTTATTAACATTCTTTTGTACAATGCATGGAAAAGTAAATACATCTGAATGAAAGCAATGCCTAAACAGTGGCATAACAGAAATGAAAAGTACTGAAATAAAAATGTGTACAATGAAGCTAGAGCTCTGGGTCGTAGGCAAGCTGATCCAAGTCCTCGCTAGTAAGCTCGATCTCCTGGGTGTTCAGATCACCTGACAACATTCCAAAGAAGAAAGAAAAGGAATGTCGTCAGCGAACAATCGCTCGGTAAGTCCCAAAGGTAAAGGAGAAATATAATAGACAAAGAGAGAAAGTAGCTTTTAAAGTTGTATTATATTGTATTAGTGTTAATACTGTTGTTTGTAGCTTGGTACAGAAAAATACCAGTGTATACGAGAGGAGTCTTTATATGCCAGAGACTAGAAGCACGTGTAGTAAAAGGAACCGTTTATGCCACGGTACAACAGCAACAGAAATACAGGTTAGGTGTCTTAAATCTTACAGTCTCGTGCCACTTCTAACACCTTCCGTACCAATCTACCCTTTAAACCCCGCGATATCTTATTTGTATTGTTTGTATTGTAACTTGTAATTGAATTGTAATATATAGATTGTATAATTGGATGACTTGCCGAAACCATGATATCAGTAAATGGATGTAACTGGAGAATCATGGATGTAACTGGAGAATCATGTAAATGGAAGTATATCCATGGTTCGGTTCGGTCAATATAGATTGAATATATTGAATATATGGATTCATGGATTCATGTTGAATTGTAATATTATAGATTATACTTGAATCATATTCAAGTCAGATTATTACAATGAGACTCAGTCTGAGTCAGAACAATTAGAAAAGAAATTGAAGTCCTGAATTAGGTTTTGATGTTATCGGTAACCGCTGCATATGGACGGCAGGATTTTGTCTTTTTCAAAGACGATTATCGTGTTGATAACACCGTTGTTAAGTTTTCTACCTTAAATAGGCAAGCACCCACTTCTCTGGCTCCGTGAGGCTCAAGATATTGGTCCCGCTTAAACCTATATTTACTAGGGTCCTTATTGTAATTTATAAAACTTGAGGGGTTTTTATGTAAAAATAATTTTGTATAATTTACAAACTACACTTCAAGTATTTAATTATCGTCTTTAGAGTTTTCATAGTTGTGGATTTTATATTTTTGACATTTCTAGTGAATAAACCTATTTTTCATAATATAGGGTATTTAATTGTAATATTGAACTTGTATAGAATTTCATGGTATTTTCATGTAAAGTGATTCTTGTGATTTAGAAAAGTTGGAATATTTATATTATCAAAAAAATAGGTATTTTAATGATATATATATATATATATATATATTTATATAACAATAATTTTAATATATTATATTTCTAGAAATCTCATTTTCTTAAGATATTTGTATTTTTAAATCTCTCGAGACCGAATGCTCCTTGCGAAGTTCTGCATCTCGCACTTCTAGGCCCAGGGATGTGCGATAATCCGCACCATCCCAATCGGGTTCCCCAAAATGGGTTGTAGCTGCGCTTTGCAAAGATTTATAAAAATACGTAATCTTGTAGAAAACGGTTTTAATAGCTAGTGTATTTATATGTAAAGTGTCATTTTTCCGTATTCTATGTTCCCGAAAGGTATTGTGCTATGTTGCATATGTGTGTTGTGAAGAGGTGGGTCATTACCTCGTGATCTATCTATAGGTACAGCAAGATTTATGATGTTTTAAAGTAGAAACTAAACTACATGGTATTTTACTGAAAAAGAGCGGTAAAAGTTACAAAATTAAATATATTGCCATGAAACTTGCTCAACATATTTGTTAATGATTAATAGTCAACATGTAAGGGTTTAGTATGTTTGTATTTAAGAAAATGTTGGATTTTTAGGAAGAACCGAATCGAAAATCGGATAACTTTGATTCCGTCGGGTTTTAGAAATATGTGTTTTTAGAATAGCAAGGTGAAGAGGGAGAAGAGACTTACTTGTTGTTAGGTTAGAGAAGAGGGAGAGGAGGAAGTAGGATTCGCCGGTGCATCGTTTCGTCGCCGGGAGCTCCTAGGGTCGTCGTCGGAATTTCGCCCTTTGTTAACTCCAAATGCACACTAAAATTCTATAGAGCTTTTTTGAGAGTTTTGGACAAAGTTTGTGAGTGAGGGGTGTGTGTTTAGGGTTGATATTTATAGGGTAAATCTAGGGTTAGGGTAGGTGAAAGGTTGTATTGAAATTTGTATTAAAAATGCATTAAAATGGTGTAATGGAGTTTTTAAGAGTTCTGGAACCGATCCAAGAAATTAAAGTATGCAGGAGTGATGGGGAGTTGAAGAGGCACAACTTTCATGTTGGACGAGTCCGCATCGGAGCCGACTCGACCGCCGCCGCCGGCCGAGTCGCCGCAGCCGGCAACCCGATCCGGCCGAGTCAGGCTGGGTCGGGGGCCCTCTGAGTCCGTCGTCGGTTGGTCTACTCCCTGGGACAGTTTGTTTTTAGTGTGAAGTGGGGGTTTTACGGGTTATGCATGTATAGACCCTTAGACTTCTAAAAATTTAAAAGAAAATAATATTAAAAATAATGTGGGGGATGGGATTTGAACTCTGGTGCTTTGGTTCAGCAGTGCAAGGTCTTACCAATGAGCTACAAGCTCCTTCTTGCTATTAAAAAGCAAAACAATTACTTATAGTACTCACAGTAAATGCAAATACCCCAGGTATACATTAACTTTTAAACAAATTTTTGTACACAAAAATTGGAGTTGTTACAGTCTACCCTCCTTACAAAAATTTCGTCCTCGAAATTTACAAATTTTATTTTAAGGACTAGTTTACAAAGAGGTGAGGATATCTTGCACGCATCTCATCTTCCCTTTTCCATGTTGATTCTTCTGGAGTGTCTTTTCTCCACATCACTTGAACCAAGTTGACTTCCTTGTTCCGAAGTGACTTCACTTTTCTATCTAGGATCTCCACATGTTGTTGCTCACAAGATAAGTCGGGCTGTACAATGAGCTCGGAATGATCGAGAATGTAGCCGGGGTCACTCACATATCTTCTGAGTTGGGATATGTGGAATACATTATGCACTCCTTCCAATGAAGGTGGAAGTGCCAAGCGGTATGCCACTTCACCGACTCGTTCGAGTATGTCGAACGGTCCAATGTATCTTGGACTTAGCTTACCCCGTCTTCTAAATCGAATCATTCCGCGGTTTGGAGATATCTTTAAGAACACGTGATTTCCTGGCTGGAACTCCAAGTGACTTCGCGTTGCATCAGCCCAGTACTTCTGTCGATCTTGGGCTATGCACATCTTTTCTCTGATAGTACGAACCAAATCAACAGTTGCTACTATCATCTCAGGTCCAAGAATTTCCCTATCTCCGATGCCGTCCCAACTTAATGGCGATCGATACTTCCTTCCATATAGCGCTGCAAAAGGTGTCATTCCTATGCTTGCTTGGTAGCTGTTGTTGTATGAAAACTCCACCAAATGTAGGTGATCTTCCCACGATCCTCCTAAGTCTAACATACACGCTCTGAGCATATCCTCCAAGATCTGAATAGTTCGCTCAGACTGACCATCTGTTTGTGGATGATAAGCCGTGTTGAAGTTCAGACTTGTTCCCAAGCTTGCTTGCAGACTCTGCCAAAATTGTGATCGGAACCTGGTGTCACGATCAGAGACAATGCAGACCGGTACTCCATGAAGTCTCACAATTTCCTGTATGAGTTCTTGGGTATCAGAGATAGTACATGTTTAAAGAGTTTAAATCTTAAGTAGATTCTTACCTCCATGTACTTCTTTGCTAATGTCTCAGTTGATTGGCCAACTCGAAATGGGATGAAGTGAGCCGACTTTGTGAGTTGGTCCATAATAACCCATACCGCATCGTTACCCTTTATGCTGCGAGGAAGTGCAGTCACAAAATCCATTGTGATATGTTGCCACTTCCATTCTGGGATAGGAAACGGTTGAAGTAATCCAGCTGTCCTGTGATGTTCAGCCTTTACTTGCTGACACACCAAGCATTTAGCGACACTTCTGGCTACATCACGCTTCATTCCATGCCACCAGTAATTCTGACGTAGATCTTTGTATATCTTTGTACCTCCAGGGTGTACTGAGTAGGGAGAGCTGTGAGCTTCTTTCATTAACTCTTTCCGAACTGGACCTTTTGGTACACATAATCTGCTGCCGTATCTCAAAGATCCATCTTCATGGATGATCAAGTCTGTTCTGAGTCCATTCTCTACTTGTTCTCTAATTTTTTGCAACTTAGCATCACTTGCTTGAGCTGCTTTGATCTGATTAACAATGGTAGATTGAACTTGTAAATTCATCCAACTTGAAGTGTTACCTGGCATGACTACTTCAATCTCCATCTGATGCAAGTCTTGTTGTAGCTTCCACTGGGCGGTGAGATTCATTGTTAATGGTTGGCGACTAAGGGCATCAGGTACCACATTCACCTTCCCTGGGTGATACTGCAGGTTGATGTCAAAGTCCGCCATGAGTTCTAACCATCGTCTCTGCCGCATATTAAGTTCCTTCTGAGTAAACACAAATTTCAGACTCTTGTGATCTGTGTATATGTTCACTCGTTTACCAAGAAGATAATGTCGCCAAATCTTAGGAGAAAAGATAATGGCTGCCAACTCCAAATCATACGTCGGATAATTGCGCTCATGAGTCTTCAGTTGTCTTGAAGCATAAGCCACAACCTTACCGTGCTGATGTAGAACACATCCTAATCCCTTACCGGATGCATCACAATGCATTTCGAAACCTCCAGACTATTCCAGTATAACGAGAATAGGCGTTAATGTCAACCTTGACTTGAGTTCTACGAAAGCTTGTTCGCATGCTTCTGACCACACAAATTCTTCATCTTTACGTGTGAGCTTGGTCAGGGGTGTGGCTATCTTAGAAATGAACCTTCTGTAATATCCAGCTAGACCTAAGAAACTTCGAATGTCCTTCACTAAATTTGGTGTCGGCCATTCGCTTACTGCTGAAACTTTCGCTGGATCCACATAGATTTCTTCTCCTGATACGATATGTCCATGAAAACAAACTTGTTTTAGCCAAAACTCGCATTTGCTGTACTTGGAATATAATTGATGTTGTCATAGAGTTTCCAGGACAATTCGTAGGTGTTCGGCGTGTTCTTTCCAACTCATAGAATACACCAGGATGTCGTCGATGAAGATGACAACAAACCTGTCTAAGTACTCCCGGAAAACTTGAATCATCGGGTTCATGAATATTGCCGGTGCGTTGGTCACTCATCGCACGCTTTTGGCGTGTCGGAGTTCAAAGTTCTAAAGTTATAACCGCGATCGGGACGGTGTCGCTATGCAGCTAGCCGGTTGAGCACGGGTCGATCCATAGGAAGATGGTTGTATGTCCTTTCGAGTTTTAGACGAGTCAATAAAGAATGTGTATATGCTTGTTCAGATCTAACTTATGTGTTTTATATGCAAGTATAAAGTTGTTAAGAAAAAGATACGAAAGTGTAACCTAAGGAAATCCGCACTCAAAACCTTTGAGCCGAGTCTTGACCAATTGAAGCTAGAGCAATCGGCAACAACGTGGATTAGGGGATTTAAGCGCGGTATTCGTGGAATCCGGCTTATTTACCCTTGTCCTTCCATTCTTGTCTCTTGCTTTCGCCTCCGGCCAAACCGAACGCAACCGGTCGCGGTTAGGAATCACCGTTACCTTGGTAGGGTAGGGTGCCTAACGGAGCGCTTGCGTAACGTTTGGGCGGAGTTCAAAGGAAAATAACAGGAAAAGAAAATGAGGAAAGAAACCTTAACTTACAATATTGTATTTATTCTTAACAACAACATATTACAACCATTCACAAAATGAACTAAAAAGAGCAAAAGAAAAGATAAACAAAGAAAAGAAAAGATTACAAGCAAGTAATTAAAAGTGCATGGAATTTAAGTGCATGAAAGTAAAGAAAGGTAATAAAAAGCAAGAAAGAAATAAGCAAGAAAATAACAATAAGAACCATAGAACCAAATACAAGACATGGGTTCAATAACCAAATCTTAAACTTGCAAGCTCACTTAAGAGGTTGCAAGATCAAGAAGAGGCAAAGAACTCATGGTGAATGAAGCACAAAAAAGAAGAATTTATTAATTCCAAGATGATACAACCCTTTAGATCAATGGCCTAAGCTTAAACTTGCAAGCTCACTTAAGAGGTTGCAAGATCAAGTTAAGGTAGAGAGCTCAAGGGGGAAGCTAAGCAAAAGAATGATACAAAATAACCCTCATCTTCATTTAACATCCACTCAAAAGCTCTCACAACAATCTAATGGAGGAAAGATGAAGAAGAAGAAGTAAACTAAAAACTAACAAAAAGAGGGCATGAAAAGAACACTAATGGCTTGGCAAGTTCTGGGCTATTTATAGGCAGGAAACAGAGAATATAGGGCAACAATCAGGACCAAAATGAATGTACCAATCTGCCCCTGAAAAAGCATCAGTTGACGAGCCCACATGGCCGCGGTTCCGTGGCCTAAGCATGCTTATGCCGCGGAACCGCGGCCATAAAGAGGATTTGGGCCTTCAAGTTTTGTCATGTTCCCTGGTTTTCTGTACTCTTCAGTGTGGTATATGTTGTTTCTTAGAATCTCTTCACAATATTTCAAGAATTTCAGCAGATCAAAAGGTGATGTGATGTGGATCTTTTGCCATGATTTTTCTTGAGCTCCGCGTAGATATGTTGGATCTTGTGTTGACATTGAGCTCTGTGCATGAAAATGACATTGATTTGCCATTTTGTCCCTTAAACTGGTGTGTGGCAACATACGGATAGAGAGCGGAGACTCGTGTTTTATCTGTGGTTGGCAGTAATCCGGAATTTATCGTACTTTTCCATGAATTTCACTGTTTAGAGCTGAGAACCAGTATCCTGCAATTAACTAGCAAACACGGCTCAAGAGTACCTACCGATAAGCAAATGAGCATAAGAATGGGCGGTAGTAAAAGCAATATTCTGGTGTGAACAAATACCCCCAAACTTAACTTTTGCTCGTCCCGAGAAAAAACCAATTATTCACAAAAAAGTCCTAACCTCACTTTCGCAGGGAACGTGATTGCACTGAGCGTGTGCAACAAGCCATTAAACCTCTAGGTGTCCCTAGTAGGAGGAGTGTTGTCTCCTGAGGGTTTTCAGCGGATTACACCCACAAAATCTCGTCAAGCTAGTGTCATAAGTTAACGTCGATTCTACTCGTACAGTTTAGTATTTACGTTAGAAACTCTATCATCCTAAGTTAGAAATATCTAACCCTTATTTTTCACACCTCCTATCTATTTAACCTTGGATCCTATATCCAAAAAAAGTTTAGAAAGATGTTGGTTCTCCTGAGTTTTCCTTTTAAAGTGCGGCCTCAAATCAGGGATTTTTATCAACTTTACAGAAAACACAAGTCTTATTCTTTATTTCTATCTTTTATCCAAACATCGATTGTATACCCCTACGTGTGTATATATTTGCACCCCTACACTCAAGAATTCAATTCAAGCTATAATACCCTTGCCCTAATACCTAATACTACTTATTTTCATTTAATGATGGACGGTGTTGCTCACACACTTTTCATGCGACTATTAATACTTCTTGAGGCACTAACAGCCAATTACTGAATGTGTGAGCTTAAAGCGTAAATAGAAGTTTTCGGGTCTTGACTTTATTTATTTATTTTTCTTTTCTTTTATTTTTCTTTTTCAAGACCGGATATATTTTTCAATGATGCTCTTTTGGTGTTTAGCTTTAATTACCGTTTTTTCTTTCATACTAGGTTTTCAGGCAAGAGTATTTCTAGGTATCCTCTACTATCCCAAGTTTCAAGGTGTGTGTAAGTGCAGTTTGTAGGGTATAAACTTTCTAAATTTGAACTCAAGAAAGGAAACTATTTTTCAGACTTATTCTTTAGTAAAGTTTCAATACTTTCCCCTCATCTTGACTTAACTCAAGAACTGAACTCAAGATTACCTATTTCTCAAAAAAAAACTGTAAGGACGTATAATCACCAAGGTTAGACAGAATGAGGGTTATTTTTAGGATTTTCAATTTCTAAGTCTAGAATTTAGTTATTTCTAACATATCAACTTAACTTTCAGAATAAAAATCTAAGTTACCCTATTAGCTAAGTTGACGACAAAGTTTTTATATTTTTTGGAAAATTTTTGATTTTTGTGAGTTTTTTTATATAAGGTATGCAAATGCAGAATATACAAATGAATGCGAAGGAAGAAAGCTTACCGAGCACACCCCCAAACTTAAACTTGACAGCGCCTTCACTGTCAGGCTACACCAAGAGGGTCAAAATTGTCGGCGCTCTCCCTAAAATCAAATTATATACAAAACAAAAAGGAAAACCAAAAATATATACAAAAAATGAGTCCCCCCCAAACTTAAGTAAAACAGTGTTTCCACTGTTAAGCATTGAAGTTCAGGATTAGGAGGGAAAGACAATAGTATTAAGCTATGCAAGGCCTTACACAAGCCAAAAGTGAGCACCAACCATTCAAAGATCTTATCGTTATAAATCGGCGGTTGGTGAAAGAATGGAATGTAGAGAAAAGAAATAAGAAAAACGCAAGACCGTGTGGGGATAGAAGTGGTATACGGTCTCGGTATATAAGAAGAAGAATGGCGGAAGGGAGAAAGAAGTGGAATACGAACTTGAGGGTGAAAATGGAGTAAGTAGATTAGTACAATATGTGATGAATGATGTGTAAAAAGTGATTGTGCTAATCTATCAACCCTTCGAGAAATGGGGTCAAATCCCTCAAGATTCGTGAGAAACCATGGGTAAGCCGAACTCGGTAAACCAGACACAGGAAATGAAAGTGATACAGTTTCTTGCAAGGTCGAAACGACGGAAAGGATGTGGGGAAGTGATTGAGGAAGGGTATCGGTTAAGGGTTCGGGAGGGTGCACACAGTCAATGAAAGGAACAGGATGAATAGGAAAATCTGACTCATCAATTAAAACTGGTTCATCCTCAGTACTATCCTCAATAGTCTCCTCAAAATTCAGCTTATCCATGCAAATTTCGTCAAAATCAAGACGCATATGAAGTTCATGAAAAACAGTTAAAGACTCGGGATGATGAATTGGAGAGAAAAACTCATCCAAAGCAGTGGGTTCATCATCCAAAATATTCCCAGCGTCAATATCCTTAATCAAGTGAAAATCAATTTTCTCAGACACCTCAACAAAAGCATGGATATCAATCAATTCAGGTTCTAAAGTGGAGGTGTAGAGATCAAAAGGTTTAGGATTGGTTTCACTTGGAAGGGACCCTTCACAATCAGGTAAATCAAACACTACAAAGTCGCACAACTCATTAATCATTCTATCTTCAATCAATGAATCGTTTGGAACACTAGATAGACATTCAAAACCGGAGTTGTGGGATTCAAGTTGAACCGGGTAGGCTTGATTCGGAAGGGGGTACATCTCACTCTCTCCACTCAAATTCTCAACCTGTCCTACCGCCTCTTCATACATTGGAAGATTTAGAGCTAGTTGAAAACTAGCTACCGGGTCACTAGGTTGTATGAGGGCGGCCATGGACGCATTCAAATCTATCATCTGTTGGTACGACGTTACCCTAAAGTCTTCCAAAGACTGTTCCAGACTAGACATGGGTTGTGAAGGGGTTTTAGTAAAAGATTCAAAGTTGTTTGGATACTGAAAACTCCCAAATGGCGGTTCAGAAGCAATGTCTAGGGAAGGTGCAAAAGTCGGGTACGACTGGTAGGAATTGAATGGATGGACAGGAGCAGGATCAACATTTGGATAAGAAGGTGAATGGAATTGTTGATCCCAAGAATCTGTAGTGGTGAAAGGAGTGAAAGATCGGCTACAGGATTGTTCAATATGTTCAGCGATGGACAAAGGACGACTTGCAAAAGGGGTATCAACATAAGAGGGTGGGGGAGGTTGAAAAGGTTGATACAAAGTGGATTGCGGAGGGCAAGTGTTTGTCCTAGACGTGTCTATCCGATCTTTCAAAGAGATTTTGGGCATGGAGGGATCGTTCGACGTTCGGCCAAAGCAAGAACTGTAAGAAGTAATGTCTGGTTGTGGGTACCAAAGTTCGGCAAGAGTTTTGCGAGGTAGGGTACCCATGAGAGAAAGAAAGAAAAGGAGGGGAAAAAGAATGTGGACTTTTTTATTTTTATTAAAAGAAAAAAAAATTTGTTTTTGGAGTTTTTAAAAATTTCTTGTTTGAAAGAATACAGAATTATGGGACTAAAATTTACAAGCACAATCACAATCACAATATGCACAAACACACCTAAAGCTAGGGTCTTTAAAGTCCAACTAGACTGCTCCTAACTGTTCCAAAGGGCTAGAAATAAGACCTCAAACCGCCTCTTCTCCGCCAATTGCGGCCAGGTAAGTGCCAGGTAAGTGGGAGGCTCCCCACTACGTAAGTAGTGGTCCTAATTAAGTAACCACTTGCCTTGGACACACTTGCCTAGACACCGCAAAGTCAGGATAGGATAAACGGCCGATGCCTACAACCAGTCCTCTGTCCTATTGAGCGCGACGTCCTTAGGGCTGAGTCTAGTATTTTTTATTAGCTCAAGATAATGCGTATGCAATTAGTGATTAGTGGGGTCTTAGGAAGGGTGATGAAATCCCCACCCAATCTGAATTGGTGTTATAGCCTCTTAATATCCATATTAATATATGCAAAGCGATAAACAAACAAAATCTAAAACAACAAAAAATTATTTTGCGGCGGCACAATCTGTGCAGAGAAACCTGCAGAAAATACAGTATAGTGCAATTCACAGAGAAGATAAAAGAAAAGAAAAAGGGGTGGAGAAAAAATTGGGCACAAAGGCCACAAAGGGACCGCGGAATCGCCGCGCAAGGCACCTTTTGAACGCGGTTCCGCGGTCCAAATGTTGACTTGGTGATTTTTCTTTGGTCAACGAACTCCACTAATTTTCTTCTCCAAAATAAAAACCTATGTTTTCTTTTTGGATTACTGTACTTGCTCCAGATTAGCCTGCACACTTGCACACAAAAATTATCAAAAATAACAAAAAGATTTTTTTTATATTTTATTTTATTTACAATTTTATATATATTCAAAAAGAATATTAACCCGAATAACAAGAAAGAAGATACGTTACCGTCTCCCCGGCAACGGCGCCATTTTATCGCACGCTTTTGGCGTGTCGGAGTTCAAAGTTCTAAAGTTATAACCGCGATCAGGACGGTGTCGCTATGCAGCTAGCCGGTTGAGCACGGGTCGATCCACAGGGAGATGGTTGTATGTCCTTTCGAGTTTTAGACGAGTCAATAAAGAATGTGTATATGTTTGTTCAGTTATAACCTATGTGTTTTATATGCAAGTATAAAGTTGTTAAGAAAAAGATACGAAAGTGTAAGCTAAGGAAATCCGCACTCAAAACCTTTGAGCCAAGTCTTGACCAATTGAAGCTAGAGCAATCAGCAACAACGTGGATTAGGGGATTTAAGCGCGGTATTCGTGGAATCCGGCTTATTTACCCTTGTCCTTCCGTTCTTGTCTCTTGCTTTCGCCTCCGGCCAAACCGAACGCAACCGGTCGTGGTTAGGAATCACCGTTACCTTGGTAGGGTAGGGTGCCTAACGGAGCGCTTGCATAACGTTTGGGCGGAGTTCAAATGAAAATAACGGGAAAAGGAAATGAGGAAAGAAACCTTAACTTACAATATTGTATTTATTCTTAACAACAACATATTACAACCATTCACAAAACGAACCAAAAAGAGCAAAAGAAAAGATAAACAAAGAAAAGAAAAGATTACAAGCAAGTAATTAAAAGTGCATGGAATTTAAGTGCATGAAAGTAAAGCAAGATAATAAAAAGCAAGAAAGAAATAAGCAAGAAAATAACAATAAGAACCATAGAACCAAATACACGACATGGGTTCAATAACCAAATCTTAAACTCGCAAGCTCACTTAAGAGGTTGCAAGATCAAGAAGAGGTAAAGAACTCATGGTGAATGAAGCACAAAAGAGAAGACTTTATTGATTCCAAGATGATACAACCCTTGAGATCAATGACCTAAGCTTAAACTTGCAAGCTCACTTAAGAGGTTGCAAGATCAAGTTAAGGTAGAGAGCTCAAGGGGGAAGCTAAGCAAAAGAATGATACAAAATAACTCTCATCTTCATTTTACATCCATTCAAAAGCTCTCACAACAATTTAATGGAGGAAAGATGAAGAAGAAGAAGAAGTAAACTAAAAACTAACAAAAAGAGGGCATGAAAAGAACACCAATGGCTTGGCAAGTTCTGGGCTATTTATAGGCAGGAAACAGAGAATATAGGGCAACAATCAGGACCAAAATGAATGTACCAATCTGCCCCTGAAAAAGCATCAGTTGACGAGTCCAAATGGCCGCGGTTCCGCGGCCTAAGCATGTTTATGCCGCGGAACCGCGGCCATAAAGAGGATTTGGGCCTTCAAGTTTTGTCGTATCGCTGGTTTTCTGTACTCTTCAGTGTGGTATATGTTGTTTCTTAGAATCTCTTCACAATATTTTTAGAATTTCAGCAGATCAAAAGGTGATGTGATGTGGATCTTTTGCCATGTTTTTTCTTGAGCTCCGCGTAGATATGTTGGATCTTGTGTTGACATTGAGCTTTGTGCATGAAAATGACATTGATTTGCCATTTTGTCCCTTAAACTGGTGTGTGGCAACATATAGATAGAGAGCGGAGACCCGTGTTTTATCTGTGGTTGGCAGTAATCCGGAATTTGTCGTACTTTTCCATGAATTTCACTGTTTAGAGTTGAGAACCAGTATCCTACAATTAACTAGCAAACACGGCTCAAGAGTACCTACCAATAAGCAAACGAGCATAAGAATGGGCGGTAGTAAAAGCAATATTCTGGTGTAAACAGTCCTTCACTGACTTTGGTGTCGGCCATTCGTTTACTGCTGAAACTTTCGCTGGATCCACATAGATTTCTTCACCTGATACGATATGTCCAAGAAAACAAACTTGTTTTAGCCAAAACTCGCATTTGCTGTACTTGGCATATAATTGATGTTGTCGTAGAGTTTCCAGGACAATTCGTAGGTGTTCGGCGTGTTCTTTCCAACTCATAGAATACACCAGGATGTCGTCGATGAAGATGACAACAAACCTGTCTAAGTACTCCCGGAAAACTTGATTCATCGGGTTCATGAATATTGTCGGTGCGTTGGTCACTCCAAATGGCATCACTAGAAATTCCTAATAACCATAACGAGTTCTGAAAGCCATTTTATGAATATCAGCTTCCTTGACCTTCACCTGATGATAACCTGAACGAAGATCTAATTTAGAGAAAACACAAGATCCACTTAGCTGATCGAATAAATCGTCGATGTGCGGGAGTGGATACTTGTTCTTTATAGTGACTTCGTTCAAGGCTCTATAATCGATGCACATTCTGTATGGACCTTCCTTCTTCTTCATAAGTAGTACAGGTGATCCCAAACTTGAAGTGCTGGGACGAATCCATCCTTTCGCCAATAATTCGTCCAACTGAGTTCGGACTTCCTTCAAACCTTCCGGACTTAATTGATAAGGTGCTTTGATCACCAGTTGTGCTCCTGGTACCAAATCAATGCTGAATTCAAGAGCTCGATCGGGTGGCAAACCTGATATATCGTCAGGAAACACATCGTCTTACTCTCGAACCACTTCTGTCCTTGATTCTTCCTCTGCTTGAGTTGCTGCAATCACTGCTTCCCTTGGCTTTGCTTTGTATGTACTTGGCTCCAGGGTACGGTCTCCACTTTTGAAATAGAACACCGGATGATCTGGAATCTCAAATACTACCTTCCTTTGACGACAGTCGATGGTAGCATAAAAGGTTCCGAGCCAATCCATACCTAGAACCACATTGAAGTTCGGTATGTCCAGCACTTTGAAGTCAGCATAGAATTTTCTGCTGCAGACGACTACGGGACGCAAGCTGTATCCCATCGTTGCCTTTAGAATGTCATTTCCGGAACTGACATTCCAGCTGTATACAAGCGGTGTGACTGGAATCGCATGAGTTCGAACGAACTATTGCGACATAAAGTAGTGAGATGCTCCAGCATCAAAGTGTGCTAGTGCAGGAAATGAGGCTACTAAGATTGTACCTAAGGTATGTGGGATATTTTTTAGGTATAGGAAAAAGTATGTAGATAAGTAGTAAGACCGAAAGAAAGGTTGAGAAGAAAAGGGTTACCAGTGATAACTTGGCCAATGGCCTCAGCTTCTTCCACGGTTATCGTGAAAGCCTATCACCGTGGTACATTCTTCCTAGCCTGAGGAGCCTTCCTCGGAACGTTCCATTGAGCTTGATGGAACTGACGAGGAGGTGGTGCAGTCGGTGGTCCTCTAGGTGGTGGAGCAGGGAGAGCAAGTCTTGGAGCAGGTGCCTGAATGGCTGGTCTCTGCTGATAAGTGATCGCTGGTCTGGGTGCAACATATGGATTTTGTCTTTTGGGACAAGACTCAATACCATGAGTAGCTGAACCGCAGACTAAGTAAAAACGGTTGGCTCGCTAGCAGTCTTGCAACATATGCCCATTTCTCTTGCAGTAGTTACAAAAGGCTGGGCTAGGACGGTTGTTTGGTACTCCCGGTCTTCTTGGCACAAAAGGTGGTCTTGACGAGGCTCCTCCTGTCATCTGGTTGACAGGGCGCTTAACTCCTGCAGATTGAGGTCTGCCCCTTGCCTTTACCACTGCCTCATAAGGCGGGCAGCTTTCAGAGCCGATTCATGAGTCAGAAAATCTCCTGTGGCCAGTGCAGCCTGGATCTCTGAATCCAAACCTTGTTGAAATCGACGGGCTCTGATCTCATCCGTCGGTATCGGGTGTGCTGCAAATCTGTTAAAGGATTGTGTTAGCTGTGTAGTATGTGATGAAAAAAATTTGAATTTATTGAGACATATCTTACCGAATGAGCATGGTGAACTCAACGTCATACTCATCTATTGACTTGGTCCACATCGAACCTTGTTGCAGATGGATAAACTGTTGTTCCATGTCGAACATGGTAATCTCAGGGAAGTACTTAGCGTCGAACATGTCGCGGAAAGTCTTCCATTCGATGGGTTGTTCAAGATGGCATTCTTCTACCTTCCACCAATTCCGTGCATTGTCCGTAAGCTGCTGTTTCGCAACACGGACCTAAGCTCCCTCTGGCATTTGTGCCGCTTCCAGATCATCTTCGATACTCTGAGCCCATTCCTCAGCTTCCAGTGGGCTTTCCTTTCCTGAGAACTGTTTGGGGTGCAAAGCCCTGAATTGCTTAACCCCAGGTGCTTCTTCCTCTGGACGGCTCATTAAAAGAGCAGTCTGCTACTGCTGACCTTCTAGGAGGCTGCGGATCACCTCAAGCAGAACCGTCTGCTCGTTGAGCGGAGCAGGGACGGCAGGTGTGTTGATAGTGGAGGTGGAGAGTTGTTAAAGTTGGTGCCGGTGTTGTTTAGGGAATCCATAATCTTGAATAAAAAAATTTGGGTTACGACAGATTCAAAGTTTATGAAATGATATGATTCAAGGAACATGAATTGTAAAGAATATTTTAGTTGCTGGTTCTTGTGTTATATTACTTAGGTTGTTCACGCAGAACAGAACTGCATGGTAGTGCTCCATACAGCTCTGACCTGCATGGGCCACCAACAAAACCTGTCACGCCCCGATTCCCTGTATACGGGTAGAGGACGCGACTGGCCGCTACGTATTTACTCCATAGCGTATCTAAGCAATATAAAAGAAATGTACACAAGAGACAATTGTAATGAAACAACAACTTTATTTATTAACATTCTTTTGTACAATGCATGGAAAAGTAAATACATCTGAATGAAAGCAATGACTAAACAGTGGCATAATAGAAATGAAAAGTACTGAAATAAAAATGTGTACAATGAAGCTAGAGCTCTGGGTCGTAGGCAAGCTGATCCAAGTCCTCGCTATTAGGCTCGATCTCCTAGGTGTCCAGATCACCTGACAACATTCCAAAGAAGAAAGAAAAGGAATGTCGTCAGCGAACAATCGCTCGGTAAGTCCCAAAAGTAAGGGAGAAATAGAATAGACAGAGAGAGAAATTAGCTTTTAAAGTTGTATTATATTGTATTAGTGTTAACGCTGTTATTTGTAACTTGGTACAGAAGAATGCCAGTGTATACGAGAGGAGTCTCTATATGCCAGAGACTAGAGGCACGTGTAGTACAAGGAACCATTTATGCCATGGTACAACAGCAACAGAAATACAGGTTAGGTGTCTTAAATCTTACAGTCTCGTGCCACTTCTAACACCTTCTGTACCAATCTACCCCTTAAACCCCGCGATGACTTGTTTGTATTGTTTGTATTGTAACTTGTAATTGAATTGTAATATATAGATTGTATAATTGGATGACTTGCGAAAACCATGATATCAGTAAATGGATGTAACTGGAGAATCATGGATGTAACTGGAGAATCATGTAAATGGAAGTATATCCATGGATCGGTTCAGTCAATATAGATTGAATATATTGAATATATGGATTCATGTTGAATTGTAATATTGTAGATTGTACTTGAATCATATTCAAGTCAGATTATTATAATGAGACTCAGTCTGAGTCAGAACAATTAGAAAAGAAATTGAAGTTCTGAATTAGGTTTTGATGTTATCGGTAACCGCTGCACATGGACGGCCGGATTTGTGTCTTTTTCAAAGAAGATTACCGTGTTGATAACACCGTTGTTAAGTTGTCTACCTTAAATAGGCAAGTACCCACTTCTTCGGCTCCCTGAGGCTCAAGAGATTGGTCCCGCTTAAACCTAAATTTACTAGGGTCCTTATTGTAATTTATAAAACTTGAGGGGGTTTTATGTAAAAATAATTTTGTATAATTTACAAAATACACCTCAAGTATTTAATTATCGTCTTTAGAGTTTTCATAGTTGTGGATTTTATATTTGTGACATTTCTAGTGAATAAAGCTATTTTTCATAATAAAGGGTATTTAATTGTAATATTGAACTTGTATGGAATTTCATGGTATTTTCATGTAAAGTGATTCTTGTGATTTAGAAAAGTTGGAATATTTATATTATCACAAAAATAGGTATTTTAATGATACATATACATATATATATATATATATATATATATAAATAATTATAATATATTATATTTCTAAAAATCTCATTTTCTTATGATATTTGTATTTTTAAATCTCTCGAGACCGAATGCTCCTTGCAGAGGTCTGCATCTCGCACTACTAACCCCAGGGATGTGCGATAATCCACACCATCCCAGTCGGGTTCCCCAAAATGGGTTGTAGCGGCGCTTTGCAAAGATTTATAAAAATACGTAATCTTGTAGAAAACGGTTTTAATAGCTAGTGGTATTTACATGTAAAGTTTTGTTTTCCCGTATTCTATGTTCCCGAAAGGTATTGTGCTATATTACATATGTGTGTTGTGAAGAGGTAGGTCCTTACCTCGTGATCTATCTAAAGGTATTGAAAGATTTATGATATTTTAAAGTAGAAACTAAACCACGTGGTATTTTACTGAAAAAGAGCGGTGTGAAATATATTGCCATGAAACTTGCTCAACATGTTTGTTAATGATTAATAGTCAACGTGTAAGGATTTGGTATGTTTTTATTTAAGAAAAGGTTGGATTTTTAGGAAGATCCGAATCAGAAATCGGATTAACTCCGATTCTGTCGGGTTTTAGAAATACGTGTTTTTAGAATAGCAAGGTGAAGAGAGAGAAAGGACTTACTTGTTTTTAGGTTAGAGAAGAGGGAGAGGAAGAAGTAGGATTCGCCGGTGCGTCGTTTCGCCGCCGGGAGCTACTAAGGTCGTCGTCGGAATTTCGTCGGAGCTTCGCCCTTTGCTAACTCCAAATACACACTAAAATTCTATAGATTTTTCTTGAGAGTTTTGGACAGAGTTTATGAGTGGGGGGTGTGTGTTTAGGGTTTATATTTATAAGGTAAAGCTAAGATTTGGGTAGGTGAAAGATTGTATTGAAATTTGTATTAAAAATACATTGAAAAATGGTGTAATGGAGTTTTTAAGAGTTCTGGAACCGATCCAAGAAATTAAAGTATGCAGGAGTGATGGGGAGTTGAAGAGACATAACTTTCATGTTGGACGACTCCGCATCGGAGCCGACTCGGCCGCCGCCGCCGGCAGCCCGTTCCGACCGAGTCAGGCCGGGTCGGGGGCTCCCTGAGTCCGTCGTCAGTTAGTCTACTCCCTGGGACAGTTTGTTTTTAGTGTGAAGTGGGGTTTTTACGAGTTATGCACGTGTAGACTCTTGGACTTCTAAAAATTTAAAAGAAAAGAATATTAAAAATAATGTGGGGGATGGGATTTGAACTCCGGTGCTTTGGTTCAGCAGTGCAAGGTCTTACCAATGAGGTACAAGCTCCTTCTTGCTATTAAAAAGCAAAACAATTACTTATAGTACTCACAGTAAATGCAAATACCCCAAGTATACATTAATTTTTAAACAAATTTTTGTATACTAAAATTGGAATTGTTACAAACTTGATATCGTTAAAGGAACCAAAGTTTTGAAAAGGAGTAGTTTAGTCTCTGCATTTTGTCACACCCCTCTTCCTAGTAAACAGAAACAATGACGTAGAAAGCCCGCAACGTATTTATTATGAGAAGATCATTTCCCTTAATAAATGCATTAATGATAAGTAAGCAATATAATAAAGTGCAAGAATAACAAGAGTAATAAAATCTATCATCGATCTATTACATTCAAGATTTCATAATTTTCAACTAATACAATATGTCTGAACAATAAACATAAGATGAAGGTAAAGAGTCTAAACATGTGGTATACTAAAAGGAAAGCTGTAATAACCGTGAAGATGAACAAAACTATTCGTCCACTTAAGATGTGAGATGAAAATACTCCTCATTGATTGCTTTTAAATACTCTATCCCAAATTGACCTGACGAACATTCCAAAAAATAAGGAGATGTGTGGAATGCTCGTCAGCGAACTAACGCTCGGTAAGTTTCCAAAAAGACATGAATGTGAAATATAAAGATATAGTGACAAGTTTGAAAATGATATCATGAAGCAACGGATTAAGTGTGATATGGTGATTAACCGGACATTTAATATAAGCATGGCAAATTTATGTAGCATAGTAATTCTATATAGCATGGTTCATCCAAGGGTTTAGAAACACAGGCCCTTATTAGTGAATTCATGATGTACTGTTTCAGCCCGGTACCACAGCAACATAATTTGTATTAATGGAACTCATAAGATTCTGTTAGATTCATACTCAAACTACTCCAACACCCCGTGTACGAGTCTTGATCGAATTCATGAATACAAAAGGTGATGTATGATATCAAGTTTTCAAGATTAAGTTCATATAGTCATGTCAAGTACAAGTCATGCCAACTGTATTCATGGTTCGATTCAAGTTGGTTCAAGTGTACATATTGGGTTCAAGTATTCATGATTGAGTCGTGTTAAGATCAAGTCAATTCTAGCATGTAATGGTTTAATCACAAGTCATATAGATAAAAATAAATAAGCAATCACAGAACATAATATGAGATAAGTATACAAGTAACGTCCAAAAACAATGTTGTAATGAAGTGTTGTGTATGATTAATTAATCAACTCAATCAAATTAGGAATATAAACAAAAATATAGATCTAAGTATTGTATATTCGTGAGTTCCAGTCGTGCCTAAATATGACTACCAATTTGGGAGATATACCCATTTTCGTTTCATCACGCAGAACAGATTAGAATCAGTTTGGCACCGTCGCATATTTTTAAAATATAGTTTGGGTTAATTTTCATCAGGTTTCAACTTACGAAAATTATCAGAAAATTTTAGGTCTTTCGATATACTTATCCAAAACACTATGATTCACACGATTTGGATTTCTAAAACTCTAGTTATGATCATTTTAATATCAGCGTTTAAAACAGAAATTCAGATTTCTGGACCGCAACAATATGTTATATTGCAAAGCCTATATCAAGTTATTTCATTCATTTCTAACCAATCTAATATACAGGAAATTATGTCTCTATCAATTGTGCATCTACACATCTAAATTTTGTCATGAACGGATATCGGGAGTTCGAATTATGTCTATTTAAAAACAGTGTGCGAATCAGGACAGATTCTATCCTGATTCATCGCTTAATATTATAACACGGTTTTCTATATTTTACGTCGGTTTTCAATAAAAAACTTAAAACTAAGAAAATCTATAACATTCAGTGTAGATATTCAAAAAATCTGAAAATACTTAATTTGGATCAAAGATTATAGAGTTATGGTCTCTTGAAAAAGACCCTTAATGGCAGTTTTCTGGTTTTTAAAACGGTGAATAAAAAACTACGTAACTCCTAAACCATTATTCGGTCTGATATGAAATTTTTACTGTAAATTTGGAATTAAATCTATTATTTTATCCTAATGTTCCAAGAATTTCTATAAGTGGAAATTAATTTCTAAAAATTATATTAATGATAAAGATATTTTAAGGTCGTATTTGAGAATGATAAAACTATGGTTTTTTATTAAATAATTACAAGATCTGCGGTTTCAAACATATGATCTATGGAATTGCAATGGAATATATGAATAATATGCTAATATCAATAGTTTACACAAATCAATAAATTAACATGAATATGGCATAAACTACAATAAGAAAATATGAAAAGAACATACAACAAATTGCTATAAGTACAACTATATTTAATGAAATACATATAAATATATATTTAATTAGTGACTACGACAAGGCAAGATGATGGGTCCAAGAAAGAGAAAATTGGAAACGAAGGAGAGATAAGGGACTTACAATATTTGTGAGTCGATATACCAACCGGCTCACCAGTTCGATTTGGTGGAAAACGATTTATTTTGATGACAAAGTTGTGAGCGGTAACGATGTTCGATTCGTCTCGTCTCGAATCCTAGCGAACGGAAGTACTCCAAAAATGCCGGAAGTTTGATAGCTCTAAGAATGAAGGTGGCTAGATTTTATTTATGGTTTATCTTTTCTGCATTTTTTGTATATAAAAAAAGAAGAAAAGGAAAACAAATAATGATGAAATGCACATAAGAAAGAGAGAGAATTATGAGTTGAGCTTTTGAAGAAAATGAAGGGGAGAGAGAGAACATATAATGTTCACCATAATTCTAATTCATGATGCATTTATTTTGAGAGTTAAAAGAAATTGAAAGGTTGATCTTTCATTTGGGATTTAAAAAAAATGAAAGGTTTCATGAGAGAGTTCAAAAAATGATAAAAATAATTGCAAGAATGGGAATTTGAACATATGACCTATGGAACAACAATGCAAGGACTTAAATAATGAGCTACAAGATTTTTCATGCACAAATTTAACAAGAACTAAATATATGTTGTAGCTTGAAAAGAAAGAGGGCTTTTGGGCTCATAGTTTTATAAAACAAAATGAAAATGAGATTGGATTTGGGTTATGGGCTGGGTTAGGTCCTGTGTTTAATTTGAAAAAGATTAAGATTTAATTTTAAAGAAATGTGTTTTGGAAAAATAGATTGAATAATAAAATAATACATTTAATAATAAACAAAATATACAGAAAAAACTAAAAATAAATAAATACAATATTTTACTAAGGAAAGAAAATACGAAGGTATAGTAAAATTGGGGTCGTTACACATTTAAAACGAGTGATTTTAAAGAAAACCGAGTAATTTATATAGTCACGTAAACCTTTGCTTAAAAGCGATTTCCTAGTGAAGAGAATAAGGCTTTTCCCTCATGGAATGAGGTGCGGGATATTCCTAACCGAATACCGCTATGCAAAGCAAAAGTAAACACTTATAATTTTTCGAAAATTTGGTTCCCACAACATCATTTTTAGGTTTGTTTTACTTGCATTAATCCAATTAACGCGGTCCCATCAGTTAACCTATCACACCAAAAGAAACAAAAATAGAATATACGTATATGCCATTCGCATTCGCCACGGGGTCTAGAGGTTTCACCGTAAGGTTACTTAACTTATGGTAGTGCATGAGCAGGGTAGCACGGATGCAAAACCTATACAACATCTAAGATATATATATATATATATATATATATATATATTCATCTCAGGCATGATAGTACAAACATAGCAGTAGAAGCACAAATAAAAATGAAATAGAGAGTATATTAGGAATTCCATGTTTCATTTTAGCCATGAATGAAGCATGGATTTCACGGTCATGTGAATAGCCAAAAACCTAGCCCCTAAACCCCTACGGCATGGCAAGTAGTCCCGCCAATTCTAGAATTAGGTTACCCAATCTTGATACCTTGAGATGGACACCCATTTGATTCTAGAACCCGGCTACTTGAGCACTTCTCTTAGGACTATCCTAGGTATAAGAGAAGAAACAAATATATAATACATATGCGACACAATCTCAACCCAGAAGTGCCCGTTAAAAGAATAAATATACAACCCGCAATGACGGCAGTTCACAAGTCGGACGCTCGCCCCATAATATAAATACACATGAATAATAAAACTCTCATCTCACAAACCCCCAGCTATTCATCAGGACGACCGCAACTATTCCAATCCAAACATTCACCATAGAACATCAATGTGAGTATCAATTTCATAATCCCATCTAATTAATAACTATAGCAATTAGACGACGTTTTACCAAACGCTATAATACTCCAATCATCGCAAACACAAATGCGGAACGTAAATGATGCTTTAGTTTCGATTGAAAAGTTTCCTAATGCATTAACATCACATAACAAAACTTAGACAAAACAAAGTACCATAAAAATCCCAAATCCTTAACACCAAGCACCCAGAGTGTAATACCCTAGTACGTTTATACGACATTAATTGGTATTTTAACATTTGCTTTATATTTCTTCTATTCTATCTATTGGGTCGCGAATGATTTTAATAGTAGTAGTCATTATCCGACCCGACCCGCAAGTTTAGAACCCAATATAGTGCAAGATTGTATCTGAGATTTACCAGTGAAGTTTATCTATGTGAATCTAGTATAATACCTGCATTATATTTTTATATCTTTATATATCATATATCTAGATCATCATATATCTTTTAATAGCCACACGTTAAGAATAAGTTATATTTTGTTTACAGTCATCATATGGTTGCCATCCCATATCTTATTTTGCTTTTATCTTTTACGTTTAAATCTCAAGATATCTAATATCAAATATTTACTAAATATAGATATATTTTTAGAATCCATTTAAATCTTAAATTAGGGGTATGAGTTATTTAAAATATATTCTTGCATTAGGGTTGAGAAGTTTACATATGTGAATTATTTTCCAAAATATATTTTTGATGAGATTTTGGTGGAGATTGGTTGTAGTTTGATATTATCTATATACATTAAAACTAATATATATTTATAACCTAATTTAAACTATACTATATATATTTATATTAAACACAAAACATCTCTCTCTCTCCACATAACATATCTCTTCCTCATCCATTTATATATTCTCCTTCTTCGTTCTTCAAGCCCACACCCATTCTCGCCGACGCAACTCAAGCCGCATCCTAGAACCTTAATCGAGCCATCAAAACTTGGTATTGATTTGTATAGCGTCATGTTGCTTCCGTTCAACGCGTTTGTTTCGAGGCAAGTTTACAACTTTCTATATGCTATATTTTATGTAATTTACTTATGTGATGCTATACTATTATTATTATTATTATCATCATCTTTATACATCTATATCTATATAATTTATACACCGCAGTTATTTAACGTTAATCGGTTTTATAATATATAATGTATGCAAGTTTACAACTTGCGACAAGCTATAATTATATCTATAAATATATATATTGTCATAATATATCTTATTATTATTATCATTAATTACTTTATAATCTGCATTTTATAACGTTATAAAAAATATAGTTTGAAAATATTATAGTTTACACATGAAACGTCGTCGCAAAGCGAATACGACAAATCTGAAATTTACTGTACATCTTATCTTATAAAATTCGTTATAAATCAAAAAAAAATCATTAGCATACGTTCTTTAGTTCTTTACGAACCTAACTCAGAATACTATAATCCTGTGAAATATTTACTTGCAAAATAAATTGTTTAAATAACGTAAACTGTAAATAAAAGGACCTCTGAACTGCTGTCCAGGGAAATTCCAGCAGCAAACTTTCAATTTCGAACGTTCATAACTTTTTGTACGAACAACCTAAGATACTTTAACTTAGAAAAATGAAAATCTTATTGAACTAGCTTTGTTTTGGTATATGACATGTCCCTCTTAAAGAATGTTTTTTATTTTTAAGCTATTTTACAAATCAGGGTGATGCTGAATTTCTGAATGGAACTTTCTTGTGCATGGTTAATCAATACCAATTTTTTAGTTATTAATCGGATTGAATATGTTATCCCTATTAATATTATTATATCAATATATATTTAATAAATAATAGTGCATGTGTTTTAATATTCAGCAAATATTACCGATTTACAGTTTTATAATATCCGTCTGTATCCGTACCGACAATAACATATTTGATTGCATGCCAGAATATCTTGATATCATTATATTATTATAGTACGTGTTATCTAGTGTACATTATACATAGTTATGTACGTATAAAAGGTTAATACGGGTAGATACATGTGCATCCGTGCATTAACCGTGTTCCGATATTCGTTACAGTTTCACATTTGGATATCCATTGATACAGATACATCACATGACATATCCACGACACACTACTTGACTTGTTACCCGGATCTTGTTACTAATGCCAACAATCCTGACGTGTTGTCCTGACGGACGTGAATTGTTGTCCGCATAGAAAAGAATTGTACCTGCTTGATCCCATGTTGGCATTAGATCTATATTGGCAATATCTGACTTGAACACAAACCTGAAGGTAAATGGGAAATCAAGAATGTAACCGAAACGTAACTCAAAAGTCTATTATTACAAGTTTGCCGTTTTTCCGGGCGTTACGGAATAATTACCTGTTTACCGTTTTTCCGGGCGTTACGGAATAATTACATGTTTGCCGTTTTTTCGGGCGTTACGGAATAATTACTTGTTTGCCGTTTTTCCAGGCGTTACGGAATAAATCTTGTTACCGTGGTCTCGTAGGGAATGATCGGGATATAGACTGTTGGGTTATGATGAGAATTACATTAATTGATTTCAAGAACTTTAGAATAGATAACCTAGAAGCACTGTTTTAGGTTACACATTATACATCACGAACACACACATAGCTCACGATTCATATCTATGTTATCTATTTATATTTATGTTTATTTATATCTTTACATCATGTTATCACTGTTTCTTGATATTATGACGCACTGACGTCTGGGTTTTGCATGGCCCAGTTCCTCTATCTTTATCACAGGCCGAATAAGAGTACTTTAGCCGTCAAGCCGAGCAGTGCGGAATTAAACATGTGTTATTTAGAGATATTTAGTTTAGTTATTTTTCCGCAGTTTTATTTCCTTGATGTGAGCCCATATTGGGACAAGTTTCAGATATTGTTTATTGGATTTAATTCGTTTCCGCTTATGCATTTTCTTGACTCTTTTTACTGTGCCAAATAGACATGTACTAGCTAGATTTTATATATTTTTTGTTCTTATATCCTATAGACAGCCATAATGTGACTGTGGAGAGATGTTTTCTAGCCACAGGTGGCATGGTTGGCTCTGTTACGTGCCGTAGTTTGCGCACTCTGGGAAGCGGGGCGCGACAGGGTTTGTTTGGTATCAGAGCGTAGGTTTTAGGTTAGCTGGGTTTGGTTTCTTTTGTAGTTGGGTATTGGACCTAATACACTAATCAGGAAACCCAGAATTTTAGGAACATGTCCTGCCACATTATTGTCTTTTCATTCGAATTCTTGAATCTTATTCTTCTCTTAAACTCTTTTATCTCAACGACTTGGAAATGACTTTGCATCTCGGCTTGGAATCCTTTTGGTTCCTTATTGTTTCTCCTATCTTATTCTCTTGATTCTGTTAGTAGGATTTGGGCGACTTGAATGGAGTTATGTAGTTGTAACTATGTACCGCGATATGATCACAATGTGGTACTCTATTTAGGTAATCTGGAATCTTTTTTCGATTCATTTTCTTGACTTATAGTCGTTGTATTACCTTATTTCCTCTCGGCGTCATTCCCTACAAGTTTATGTCTTATCGCGAGCTTGAATCCAGCAACCATAATATATCTTTCTTCTCGTCCCGTAAGAACCAATCCATTTGCGTTTCGAAGAATAAGGAGAAATACAGGAGCAGGTTTTTGATGATTGCAGTTGTTCGAGATTAACCCCAGCGAGAGCTGGTACAGACTGCTTCAAGGGCGATCAGATATAAGATATTTGATTGATGAAGTTTTGACAGACCCGTCTCAAATTATCAGAGTAGCGCAGCGGAAGAGTGGTGGGCTAATAACCCACAAGTTTTAGAACAAACTTGAAAATTCATGATGAAGGGAATCATTTACTGAAGGGTGAAGTTTGTAAACAAGTTGCAGATGAAACGCTGATAGCAGTTCAGGATTTCATGGATGTGTTCAAGGATATCTCGAGTTTACCATCTAAACGAGATGTGGAATTTGCGATTAATCTTATTCCTGTAGCAGTGCCAATTTTGAAGGCTTATTATCCAATGGCACCGGTAGAACTGGAATAGGTGAAGAGACAAGTTTCTGAATTACTAAAGAAGGGTTGGATTCACTGCAATAGTTCACCGTGGAAAGCTCCAGTTCTTCTAGTCAAAAAGAAAGATGGCACGCGGAGGATGTGCATCGACTATCGAGAGTTAAATCGGGTGACTATTAAGAACAAGTACCTAATCCATCGCATAGGCGAATTATTCGATCAACTCAATGGCACAAGAGTAGTCTCGAAGTTAGATTTACGATCAGGGTATCATCAAGTTCGGATGAAAAAAGAAGACATTTGCTAGACATCGTTCCGAACTCGATATAGGCATTACGAGTATTTAATGATGCCATTTAGAGTTACTAACGCACCAGCAATATTTATGGACTTAATGAACCGAATCTTTTCACTATATCTGGATCATTTCATAGTGGTAATTATTGACGATATTTTGGTTTATTCGAGGAGTAAAGAAGAGCATGAAGAACACTTGATGATCGCAATGCAAACGTTGAGACGAGAAAAGTTATATGCTAAGATGAGAAAGTGCGAGTTTTGGCTCGAAGAAGTGAAGTTCTTAGGTCATGTTGTATCCAGAGATGGGATTGCCGTTGACCCTGAAAAGATTGCAGCTGTTCATGAATGGCCACTTCCAAAGAACGTAGGGAAGATCAGAAGTTTTCTTGGGCTCGCCGGATACTATAGAAGGCTCGTGGAGAACTTTGCTTGAATAGCAGAACCATTGACCAAGCTAACACGAAAGGAGGTACCGTTCGCATGGACCGAGAAGTGTCCGTCAGATTTTGAAGCGTTGAAGCAAAGATTGACCACCGCTCATATTCTGACCGTGCCAGACAGTTCCGGAGGTTTGGTTATTCACAGCGACATATCTGGGAAAGGCTTGGAATGTGTTCTAATGCAGCATGGGAATGTCATAGTTTATGCGTCGAGACAATTAAAGACTCATGAGAAGAACTCTACTCAACTCATGATCTGGAGTTAGAAGCAGTGATTTTTCCTCTGAAGATTTGGAGACACTACTTATTGGACGAAAGGGTAGAAGTATTTACAGATCACAAAAGCCTAAAGTATATGTTCACACAGAAAGAGCTCAACATGAGGCAACGTAGATGGTTGGAGCTGATGGCTGACTATGATCTTGATCTAAAATACCATCCGGGGAAAGTTAATGTAGTGCCGGATGCGCTAAGTCGGTTGCCAGCGATACGGATGTTGACTGCACAAAAGGAGATTATAGATAATTTTTAGATATTCGAATTGGAGATTGTACTACTGAATTTTTCGGGACAGTTGATGCAGCTGCAAGACCAGCCATCCTTGATCGATAACATTAAAGCAGCGCAGTCGCACGATCCAAGACTACAGAAGTTTCGAGAACAAGTAGAAGCGGGACTTCGAACGGACTTGTTAATTCATGAAGATGGTTCGTTACGATATGGTAGTCATTTATGTGTGCCCAACGGAGATGTTCGAGAAAAAGTCATGAAGAAGACTCATAGTTCCGCATATTTAGTACACCCGGGAGGCATAAAGATGTACAGAGTTCTGCGACAATATTTCTGGTGGGAAGGCATGAAAAAGGAGATTGCTCGCTACGTATTGAAATACTTGGTGTGTCAGTAAGTTAAAGCTGAATATCAAAGGGTAGCTGGTTTGTTGCAGCCACTTCCGAATCCTCAATGAAAGTAGGAACATATAACCATGGATTTCGTGACAGTTTTACCACGGAGTCTAAGGGGCAATAATGCAGTTTGGGTTATTGTTAATCGATTGACCAAGGCAGCTCACTTTATACCATTTCGAGTTGGTCAGTCAACGGAAGTTTTGGCAGAGCGGTATATGCAGGAGGTCGTGAGATTGCATGGAGTACCCATGAGCATTATTTCTGATCGTGATACTCAATTTCTATCACACTTTTGGAGGAGTCTACGGGAAAGTTTGGGAACTCGCTTGAAATTTAGCACGGCCTATCATCCTCAGACAGATGGCCAGTCTGAAAGAACGATCCAAACTCTTGAAGATATGTTGAGGGCATGCATGTTAGACTTTAAGGGTTCATAAGGGGATCATTTACATTTAGTGGAGTTTTCATACAACAACAGTTTTCAGGCAACTATACAAATGGCTCCAATCGAAACATTGTACAGTCGTAAGTGTCGCTCACCTATTTGTTGGGACTATGTTGGAGAAAGAAGATCGTTGGGACTCGACTCATTATGCAAACTGTGGAGAAAGTTAACTTGATCCGTAATCATATAAAGGTGGCACATGATCGACAGAAAAGTTGTGCTGATACTGGAAGAAGACCTTTGAAGTTTACTGATCGTGATCTTGTGTTCTTGAAGATATCACCGACTAGAGGAGTAATCTGATTTGGTAGTCGAGGCAAACTTAGTCCTTGATTCGTGGGGCCTTTCGATATCATCGAGCGTGTTAAAGAGGTAGCTTATCGATTGGATTTTCCACCATCCTTAGCGGGTGTTCATGACGTGTTTCGTGTATCTCAACTCCGCAAGTATGTTTGAGATGAGACGCACGTCCTAGATCACTCGAAATTTACAGTGAGAGAAGATTTGACTTATAAAGTGCAACAGATAACGATTGTGAATAGACGAGAAAAGATTCTCAAAAATAGGGTGATCCCTCTAGTGCTTGTTTCGTGGGGAAATCGTTCGCATGTAGAATCTACTTGGGAACGTGAAGACGAGATTCGACAAAACTTTCCTCATCTTTTTCCTTAGATCCGTATCTTCTTATCTTTTCCTGTTTCGTGAATTTCGAGAACGAAATTCTTTTGTAGTTGGGTATAATGTAACACCGTGGTATGGTTATACGACATTAATTGGTATTTTAACGCTTGCTTTATATTTCCTCTATTCTATCTATTGGGTCGCGAATGATTCGAATAGTAGTAGTCGTTATCTGACCCGACCCTCAAGTTTAGAACCCAATATGGTGCAAGATTGTATCTGAGATTTACCAGTAAAGTATATTTATGTGAATCTAGTATAATACTTACATTATATTTTTATATTTTTATATATCATATATCTAGATCATCATATATCTTTTAAGAGCCACAAGTTAAGAATAAATTATATTTTGTTAACTGTCATCATATGGTTAACATCCCATATCTTATTTTGCTTTTATCTTTTACATTTAAATCTCAATATATCTAATATCAAATATTTACTAAATCTAGATATATTTTTATATTCCTTTTAAATCTTAAATTAGGGGTATGAGTTATTTAAAATATATTCTTGCATTATGGTTAAGAAGTTTACATATGTGAATTATTTTCCAAAATATATTTTTGATGAGATTTTGGTGGAGATTGGTTGTAGTTTGATATTATTTATATATATTAAAACTAATATATATTTATAACCTAATTTAAACTATACTATATATATTTATATTAAACACAAAACATATCTCTCTCTCCACATAACATATCTCTCCCTCATCAATTTATATATTCTCCTTCTTCGTTCTTCAAGCCCACATCCATTCTCGCCGACGCAACTCAAGCCGCATCCTAGAACCTTAATCGAGCCATCAAAACTTGGTGTTGATTTGTATAGCGTCATGTTGCTTCCGTTCATCGCGTTTGTTTCGAGGCAAGTTTACAACTTGTTACATGCTATATTTTATGTAATTTACTTATATGTTTCCGTACTATTATTATTATCATCATCATCATACAGCTATATCTATATAATTTATACACCGTACTTATTTAACGTTAATCAGTTTTATAATATACAATGTATGTAAGTTTACAACTTGCGACATGCTATAATTATATCTATAAATATATATATTGTCATAATATTTCTTATTATTATCATTAATTAGTTTATAATCTGCATTTTATAACGTTATAAAAAATATAGTTTGAAAATATTATAGTTTACACATGAAACGTCGTCGCAAAGCGAATACGACAAATCTGAAATTTACTGTACATCTTATCTTATAAAATTCATTATAAATAAAAAAAAATCATTAGCATACGTTCTTTAGTTCTTTACGAACCTAACTCAGAATAATATAATCCTGTGAAATATTTACTTGCAAAATAAATTATTTAAATAACGTAAATTGTAAATGAAAATACCTCTGAACTGCTGTCCAGGGAAATTCTAGCAGCAAACTTTCAATTTCGAACGTTCATAACTTTTTGTACGAACAACCTGAGATACTTTAACTTATAAAAATAAAAACCTTATTGAATTAGATTTGTTTTGGTATATAACACGTCCCTTTTGGAGAACGTTTGTTATTTTTAAGCTATTTTACAAATCAGAATGATGCTGAATTTCTGAACGGAACTTTCTTGTGCATGATTAATCAATATCATTTTTATAGTTATTAATCAGATTGAATATGTTATCCCTGTTACTTTTATTATATCAATATTTATTTAATAAATAATAGTGCATGTATTTTAATATTCAGCTAATATTACCGATTTACAGTTTTATAGCATCCGTCTGTATCTGTACTGACAATTACATATCTGATTGCATGCCGAAATATCTTGATATCATTATACTATTATATTAGTACAACGTGTTATCTAGTGTGCATCATATGTAGTCATGGACGTATAAAAGGTTAATACAGATAGATACATGTGCATCCGTGTATTAATCGTGTTCCGATATTTGTTACACTTTCACATTTGGATATCTATTGATACAGATGCATCACATGACATGTCCACGACATACTACTTGACTTGTTACCTGGATTTTGTTACTAATACTAACAATCTTGACGTGTTGTTCTGACGGACATGACTTGTGGTTTGCATTGACGAGAACTGTATCTTTTTGATCCCGTGTTGGCATTAGATCTATATTGGCAATACCTGACTTGAACACAAACCTGGGGGTAAAGGGGAAATCAAGAATGTAACCGAAACGTAACTCAAAAGACTATTATTACATGTTTGCCGTTTTTCCGGGCGTTACGGAATAATTACCTGTTTGTCGTTTTTCTGGGCATTACGGAATAATTACATGTTTGCCGTTTTCCGGGCGTTACGAAATAAATCCTGTTACCGTGGTTTCGTAGGGAATGAACGGGACATAGACTGTTGGGTTACGATGTGGATTATATTAATTGATTTTAAGGACTTTAGAATAGATAACCTAGAAGCACAGTTTTAGGTTACATATCATACATCACAAACACACACATAGCTTACGATTTCATATCTAAGCTATCTATTTATATTCATGTTTACTTATATATTTATATCATGTTATCACTGTTTCTTTGATATTATGACGCACCGACGTCTGGGTTTTGCATGGCCCGGTTTCTCTATCTTTATCACAGGCTTAACAGGATTACTTTAACCGTCAAGCCGAGCAGTGAGGAATTGAACATGTGTTATTTAGAGATGTTTAGTTTAGTTATTTTTCCACAGTTTGATTTCCTTGATGTGAGCCCATATTGGGACAAGTTTCAGATTTTGTTTATTGAATTTAATTCGTTTCCGCTTATGCATTTTCTTGACTCTTTTTACTGTGGCAAATGGACATGTACTAGCTTATTTTTATATATTTTCTGTTCTTGATATCCTATAGACAGCCGTAATGTGACTGTAGAGGGATGTTTTATAGCCACAGGTAGCATGGTTGGCTCTGTTACGTGCCGTAGTTTGTGCACTCTGAGAAGCGGGGCATGACACAGAGGAAGACGAGACCAAACGGAGCTGATCTGGCCGCCGGAAGCGGCCAAAAGGCCAATTTCGGTGGCCAGAGTAGCTCTGCTCCGGCTCGTTTCCTATGGGCTATTTTTCAAAGTGTTTACATCCCTCTGCATTACTTTAAAAAAAAATAGAGTCCATTTAAAATTTGGACAGAAACTGGGATTCTAGGGTTTTGAAATTAACATAAATTTTTCGTTCAAAACTTTAACATCGTTTACCAAGTTCAAGTCTTTAGATGGGCTCTAATACCATGTAGGTAGACCTTGAGCACTCTACTAAGATTTTAGAACAAGCACAAATAGGATTTTAAAAAATCTAAAGAGCTAGAGTCTACAAACTAGGAACATTAGCTAAAGAATCGAACCTGCAAGCTAAACTATAGGAGTTTTCACACAGGGTAGAGAACATACAACCTTTGTAGTATTTTCATATGATCCATTTTGTGTTGGACTCTAGCTAGGCTCTTAGGATGTGTGCACAAGTTTTGTGAAGACCTCACTTTGTCATAGATGATCCACTTGAGAAAACCCTTCTCTAGCTTCATCTACACTCCTATGCTCTAAGCAATAGTGAAGAAACTAACAACACAAGTTTGCTAGTTTTGTGGTATTAGAGATGTAGCAAGTCACTCTATATTTTATCTCACCATCTAATTTCCTTTTGAATTCTCTTTATGAATTAGTGGAGGAAGAAGAAGAAGAGCATTATCAAAGAGATGAGAAAAAAGTTATGAATAAATCCCTAACTATTTAGAAAATGGTTGCTAACTTTTAACATAACATAAGGAAATCCTAGACATAGGATTTCATCTCATCTTCAAGTGTCAACTTCTTTCTCTCCTCTCCACTTGTCACCATGAAGAGAGTGAGTATGTATGTGCTACTCCTATAGAACGATTTAAGCATAAAGAGAATAAAAGGAAAAAGGAAAATCATTAATAAATATATATATGTGTGTGTGGTAATGTAACATAATATATATATATATGTTCCCGCCAAAATTTTTGGCTCAAATCTTGCTATTCCTTTTATTAAAATAGAGGGCGGTCTCTACGTGTTGAACACATGATCACTCACATGCAAAGCATGTGAGTACCGGATTCAGATAGGATTAAATCCTACGATAGTCCCCACGTATTAAACACGTGAGTTCTCTTACCATATTCTTTTGGCCGCGCTCACATGCAAAGCACGTGAGCGCCGCTCCCATATATGTATACGGCAGCGCTCACGTGATAGTACATGAGCGCCCCTAATTTAAAACGCTTTCATGTGATAGAATTAAATTCTATTTGGGAAATATTTTCCCTAATCTCTATAATATGGGAAGATTCTTCTCTAACAAAGAATGTTTGAATTTAAAATCCAATGGTGATAAAATATCACCAATTAAACCATCTGATAGAATTAAATTTTATGTGGGAAATATTTCCCTGATCTTTCTAAAATAAGAAAGATCTTCTATGTTAAACATAATTAAATTCCGTGATTAGGATAATATCTTCCTAACAAGATATTCATATGATAGAATTAAATTATATGACAGGAAAATATTTTCCTAATCTTGTTAAACTAACAAGATATTCATATGATAGAATTAAATTTTATGTTAGAAAAATATTTTCCTAATCCTATCTTCCTAACAATACATTCATATGATAGAATAAAATTCTACGCCAGGAAAATATTTTTCTAATCTTATTAAAACAAATAAGAAATCTTCTCTGTTAAACAGAGAGCCGTTGGATTAAAAATCCAACGATGGATAAAATTTACCGGTTGATCTCTAAGATCAATTTGATTGATTATGAAATAAATCATGATTTCTCAATGAGAGATTTTCTCAAACATATTGATTTTTTCTCTTCTCCTATAAATAGGAGCAAAGAGATTAAATCTCAGAGAGAGGAGAACCAACCCCATAAGGTGATAAAAAAAACTACAACTGAGAATTTAATTCTCTTGTTGAAGAAAAGCTCCTTCCGGCTCCCCTCAAACCCTAGGTAAAGAAAAAAAAAGAGATCAAAATATCTATTTTACCTATCGTACATAAATATAAGGTTTAACCATTTACAAAGAACTTAGTTCTTTCTCTGGATCTGAGATCCACAAGCCAAATCTTTCATAAGTTAAGAATTTAATTTTCATCGGGAAGATTATGTTCTTTAGACTCAAGGTCTAAGGGAAAAACTAGATGTGAGAAAAGAAACATGAAGAAAACAAATAGAATGTATATTCCAGAAATTTAATTCCTCTAAAATAGGGTTCAACACTTCAAAGAACTTAGTTCTCCTAAAAATGGAACATAAGAACTTAGTTCTTAAAACACCAGATCCCAAATCTTCAAAACAGTGATCTTGGTAATTGTTAATGGCCAAAATACCATTAACAGAAGTTTAACTTCTTTAAAAAAATAAGCAGAGAGTTAATCTCTAAAGACACAGTATCTCACGTGATATCCAGATGAGCGCTCACAAGATTTTACGAAGATAGCACCTCACGTGATATTCACGTGAGAGCTCAAAGGAGCCCATAAAGACAGCGCCTCACGTGCCTCACGCGTGAGCGCCCATAAATAAAGACTCAGCGTCTCACGTGTCTTATGCGTGAGCACCCATAAACTCAGTGCCGCATGTGCCTCACACGTGAGTGCCCATCAATAAAGATCTGGTGTCTCACGTGAAACCCACGTTAGCATTTAAAAATTAGCAAGCTGGAGCGCCTCACGTAATACCCATGTGAGCGGTGTACAAAAGTGCTTAGCACTATATATTCAAAGTGCTTAAGTGATTAGCACTGATAGGGCAATGCCCAAGTCTGAGCATCTCACGTGATACCCACATGAGCGCCAGAGCAGAAGTTGGATATTATATTCATAGTCAAAAGACTAAGTGCTTAGCACTGCAAGATGATGGAAAAGCCCGAGCCCAAAATTGGCTAATTCTCTAAAATTTCCTTGAACCCATGTTGCTCATCACAATCGAGCTCATATGCTTACCTCTGTTAATGGATCTAAAAAAATTTTAATGATCTTTAACCATATTTTTAAGTTGATCTTAGTCTCATATAAGACTAACGTATCTTTAGTTAAAATAAATTGAGCCCACATGCTCATATATTTAAGTTAATCTTAATCTAAAATCAGATTAACGGTCATTGACTAAAACAAAATATCCCCTGAACTGACATAACATATGACCTAGGTTCAAACCCAAATTTAATATACGGATTTGGACTAATCCGCGCCCTATGGGGGACGACATAAATTAGTCTCCGTATATAATCCACGAGCAACCCCAAAATAAACTAAATATAACACGACACAAAGTGTTCTGCCTGGAGCAGGAGAAAGTTTTCATCGCAACGCGATAATATAATTAATTATAGGGGCTTACGCCTGCAAAGAAGAGCATCCCCACAATCAAAAACCCTTCAAAAATGAGGGGGAATTTGAAAAAGTCACGCTACAACTGTTGCATCTACCCAAACCTCCGATATATGTTACCATAAATCAACTTGGCATTTTCGGAGAGGTGGACGGATATATTCCAAATAGCATCTGCCCTTAAATTCATACAAGACGACCTATCCCGGTTCGTCTCTGTTTTCGGTGGCAAACAGTATATATAATTTTCATATGTATTATAAATACATGTGCGAGACATAAATAAATAGTGACAATATACTAGTAAATACATATAGCTAATACATGTATCAATATATTAAATCGGCACTTGATTTTATATCCGTCTTTCCAAAAAGACCAGCTAGTATATCTTCATGTCCGATTACTGTCAGTGTATCACTACACTAGTTTTAATCTAACCCTGGTACGCATCTAATATGCACATCTCTATCGAATCGCTAGAGTCGGAAAAACCTCTATGTGGGACTCTAAAGACTCGAAAATACGCTGGCAGTAGGTTTAACTACAAGCACGTCAGTGGCACTAGTTGTACTTAATGGCTACCCAGGTATTGAAATAAAGGAAGATCGACAAGCAAGCTCTTCCAAACCACTACTGAGTTTATAAGTGACAATCTCCATACAGTCTGGTCTGTTCGACAAAGAGCATCGCATATCGATTCTAGAGAGTTGGTAAACATCAGACCCCTAATAATTCGATAAGTCATGTTGGTGTCAAGCTCGTCACCTACCGAGAAACTATCGATTTTGCAATTAGTAAATCTTATACACTCGGGCCAGATATTTATGGTGACAGCCGACCGAACACAACGCGACATCTACCCCCAATACCAAGAGAGACGAATCACCAACAATCCGCTCACTGCCTACATATGGCTCGGGACTGTACCCAACTAAATTTTTTTTGCACGACTCAGTAGAGCTATGGCAGGGTAGTAATCAAAGTACAGTGGGAACTTACATAAGACAAATGATGATCTCAGGTCGACAGACTAACCTGTACTCATGTCACCATAGAACTGCTACCTGAAAATATATATAATACCATCCAGCATGTTCATGAGTCCGTTCAGTGTAACTCATAACCCAATGAGTACCTGTATACAATCTTTGGTGACTGAGTCACACCAATGGCTGTGAAACCGTCATCGCCCCTCGTCGGGGTCAAGAAATGTATACACCAGTCTATTCTGGAATATCGATGCCCAGTCTCGATATTCCCATGACTAGGGACATTTAAGGATGTGTTTATTGACTACCCAGATCTCACATGTATGATCGTCATCATAACCCTGGTAATCAAGAAAGAATCCTATGGGCCCTATCAACATGTAATAGTAATATGTAATACCATATAATACATGTACATGATGATAGAGATTAACCAAATAGCATACTATCATCTCGATTAAGACTGTTCTACTCGTATAGGTCCTTTCTCAATTGTCATAATCGCCTGCCTAAAATTACAATAATTTCCTTGAGGGCACTATAGCCAACAAAGAAAACTAGCAGTCGGCCTGTGAAGCTAGCTAGTTGTACTCCTCTCCTATCGATTCCACCTCCTCTGTCCCTACGTCATCTGATGAACATTCTAAGAAACAAGAAGATGGTTGGAATGCCCGTCAGTGAACTTACGCTCAGTAAGTCCCCAAGAAGGATATAAATGTAAATGTGGTAAAGAACATCATATAAGCAGAATATGAATTCTAATGTGGTTATGTAAGGGTGTCAAATTTAACCTAGCGACTATATGCACATGGTAAGCTATCATGAGTATGACAATATGTATATAAGCATAGAAATGTAAAAGAAGTATGGAAAACAAGTATAGCATGACCGTGTAGTGTAGGTATAGTGAGCATGAAATATGTGTCTTAAAAGGTCTCTAAAAGGTAAGCTAACTAACGTGAGTTCAAGTGTGAATGTCAACCAATCTCAAGAGCGTTATCGAACCCAACAAGCTGTAATTCAGTGGTAAGAAACCACGAGCCCAAAATCAAAAGAGTAACTTCGGGACCCCAAGCTGTGGAGGAGTCGACCCGAATCAAGAGAGTAGCATCGCGACCCTAAGCTGTTGAGGAGTTGACCCGATCAAAAAGTTCATGTACTAATGGAACTCCTAAGATTTCGTTGGATTCATACTTGAACTACCCCAACACCCCATGTATATTATTCTATGATTAAAATTACAAGACTTGATCGAATCCATGAATACAAAAGATGATGTATAAAGTCAAGTATTCAAGATTGAGTTCATGTCAAGATCATGTATTCATGTCAATTGTATTCATAGTTCGAATCAAGTTGGATCAAGCATGATGGTTTAGTACAAGTCATGTAAAGTGTTCATGTCAAGTTCAAGTATTCAAGTTCAAGCTCAAGTCAAATTCGAGTTCAAGTCAAGTTCAGGTTTAAGTTAAGTTTCAAGAATTTATGTTAAGTCATGTAGGATGTCATGTGTGTGATAATATATGATTCGATATTCATATGATTTAATTTGGCAACCACTGCACATGGCCGGCAGTATTTATGAAATTTTCAAAGACGATTGCTAGACAATAATAGTTTGCAACCTAAAATATTAGTTTTGTCTAAACTAGATAAGCACTCACTTTCTCCGGCTCCTCGAGACTCAAAAGAAAAGATACCTCTTAAACCCATTTGTTACCTAAATATCTTAAAAATTAAACATGTTATATATTCTAGGTATTTTGGTGGACATAGGTCATTTATGTAAAATAGTTCATTTGAAAACTCAAGAGGGTTTTATGTAAAATGTTTTATTTTCAAAAATAACCTCGACAATGTTTTTGATAAAATATGTTAATTAGGATGTCGAGGGTTTTAATAAAAATATATTTAAGATTTTAAGGTATTTTAGTGACAAAACCTAACTTTTAAAAGTTTAGGTTAATTTAATGAAAATTTTATCTTTTGAAAACTTAATGGTATTTTAATAGAAACTTGCATCTTTTCAATTTAAGTGTTTTTTATATAAAAATCTAATTTTCAAATTGGTTTTCTTTAATTTACATACAGATGATAACTAAGTTATTTTTTAAATTTGTTTTACTTTGTTTTAAAAACCGCATTTTTTCATTTCGAGACCGTATTCTCCGTGAGGTGTTCTACATCTCACTCCACTAAGTTCAGGATGTGCGATAATCCTCACCCATAAACGGGTCCCCTAAAGAGAGTTATAGAGGCGTATTTGTAAAGGAAAGAGTTATAGTTAAAAGTTATATTTAATACTAGGGGTATTTTATCGAAAGATCGATTTGTTAACAAAACACTATGAATATGAGATCATGCTATGATTCCAAAGTGTGTGTGGGGTAGGTCGTTATCCCGTGCATGATATTATTTAAATAGATTAACAATAAACTAGCATCAAGATTAAAATAAGGACGTGATATTTATTTGTTAAGTTGCATTCTAACATTATTTAATATTTTAACACATTACATTTTAATTATATAATAATTAGATGAGATATGGATGGTAAAAAGATAGGTTGGCGATTCATATTCGATTCGTGGTGTCAATTAACATCTGGTTGTGTTGTAAACACTAGTTATGAAAAATTTATGCATCATTAAAGAGAAATGAATATCAAACATCATTGTAACATGGTTTATATTATCTTTAACATGAAGTGCTTGCAAGAGGCATGGCTAGGATTTGATGACTCAGAGGATGTATATATTCAAGGGAAAGAACAAGGAAGGGAGACTTATGGGTTGCGCTTGAAATGAAATGGAAAGGAGAAGCCTCGGGTGGAAGAACCGAGACCTATGAAGCGCGGAAGAACGAGCTTGAGATTGACTACAAGCAGAGGAACGGACTTGAGAACTCCGTCGTAAGGAACGAGCTTGACTTAGCTTGAAAAGGTCTTGAGTGATGAAATTTTTTAGAGTATTTTAAGCGGAATTTTTAGAATATCTTAGAAGGGAGGACTAGGAAATGGACTAGGTATTTATAGGGGGTGGAGAAAGAGTGTATGGTGGATTAGAAAAAATTAAAAAGAATTAAAAACATGGTTAATGAGATAGGTGAAGAGTCTGGAGAATTACTGGATTGAATGAGGAAGTTTGGTGTATAAAAATGAACTAAGGAGAGGCAAAGGGACGCACGGGCAAAAGACAAGAACGAATGGGGCAAGTGGGGCCGCCGGTTTTGGCAAAGTGGCATCCAAGTTATGGGCAAATGCCTCGGGGTTCGTGCCAATTACTCCTCTGGGTTTAAATAACTCATTTATTTACTTCTTTTTTGTTGCAACTTTTTATAATTCCATGTAAAGTTCGTGCAAACTCTTGGGCTTCCAAAACATCGAAAACAAATATAATAAAATATTTGGGGATGATAGGATTTGAACACGCAGGCTGTGGAACAGCAGTGAAGAGATATAACCGATGGGCTACAAGTTATTTCTTGTATTTATTTAATAAGAATTACTTATAACTCCTGATAAGAACAAAAATATACTCTTTTATTGATATTGGATTAACAAAAGTGTATAGAGATTTTAGGGTCGTTACAATATATATATATATATATAGAGAGAGAGAGAGAGTATGTATCATATACATATATATATATATATATATATATATATCATGTATCATATACATAATAAAACATTAGTATCATATACTAATGAGAGAGAGAGTATGTGTATATCATATACACCATACTAGCAATCATATCACATATATGGATATTAAATCAACACTTGACTTAATAATCCATCTTATATATAAACCGGCTAGTATTATCAAATGTCCGATTAATATACATGTATTATATACACGTGTTTAATTGGACTCCCACACGTATCCCCATACGCATGACACATCATCATTTTGCCTGGGCAGGCACTTTCGTTATGGGACTCTAAAGACCTGACAATATGTTGGCAGTGAGTTTAACAGGATCATATCCGATTGAATCTGAAACACTTTCAGATCAATCCCCTCACGAGTTAACCCATAAGCTTGTTAGCGGTACTCGCTGCACGTAATGGTTATCCAAGTATTGATCAAGAGATAGGTCGACGAGAAAACTCATCCGAACTCAACAAAACCTATCAGCGACAATTACCGTACAGTCCGTTCTCTTCGTCAAAGAGTATCGCAAACTGGGTCTAAGAGGTGGAAACTTTCAGACCCCTAATAATCCAATAAGTCATACAGACATCAATCTCATAACCATCCGAGATACAACTAACAACGCTTATCAATTTATCTCAACCGCCCTGGTCAGGGACTTCTGATTATAGTCATGTTCTGCATAGCGCGACATCAATTCCCTCTATCAGGAGAGACGAATCCTCTCGACCACACACTGCCTCCATGTGCTTCAGGACTGCACCCAACTAAAACCTGTATGCACGGCTCTTTAAAGCCGTGGTTGGATAGTAATCAAAGTACAGCGGGAACTGTTAGTTATGTATATGCCCTAGAGGCCATTATTGTACATGTGATGTATATTATAGTGGATGCTTGGATATATATAGAGAGGAATTTCTTGCTCGACATGATAGTATGCTATCTGGTTGCTCTTTGTCTTAACATGTAAACTTGTATTGTGATACTGTCTTGCTTTCACATGTTGATAAAGCCCTTATGATGTGTATTTGACTGCCAAGACTATGATGGAGATCATACTAGTGGGACCAAGGGTAGTCCACAAGTACATCCTATAATTGTTCCTAGTCGAGGGTGTATCAAGACAGGGCATCGGTATTCCAGAGTAGACTAGCGTATACGCATCTTGACCCATATGATGGGCGATGGATAATCCCACATCCATTGGTGTTTGACATCAAAGATGGTATGCGGGTGCTCAGTGGAGACTGGGTACACTGAACGGACTCGCCGAGAACTCCTAGTTGGTATTATACCTATCGTCAGATCACAGTTCTCTGGTGACACTGGTACAGGTTAGTCTGTAGACCCAAGATCGTCATAGAGTCTTGTGTGATTCCCACCGTGCTTTGATTTCCACCTTACTACGTTCAAGAGAATGTGCAAAACGGTAGCTTTTGGATACAGTCCCGAATCACATGGAGGCAATGAGCGATAGGAGGGGATTCGTCTCTCCCGGTATAAGGGGTTGATGTTGTGCTATGCTCAATTAGCTATAACAGGAAGTCCCTGGCCAGGGCTGATTCGGAGATCTACTGGTAAGTGTTATCAGTAGTTTCTCGACCCGTTATGAGCCTCACATAGGCACGACTTATCGGTTACTGGGGTCTGACGTTTACCACCCCTAGACTAGATATGCGACATATCAGACGAAGAGACCAGACTGTATGGTAGTGTTACTAACAGGTTTTATAGGAGCTAGAGCATGCTTTCTTGTTGATATTCTGATCGCTCAATACCCGGGTAGCCGTTACGTCCAGCTAGTACCGCTGACGGCTTGTGGGTGCTTAATATAATCATCACCTACTGCCGGCGTATTGGCGAGTCTTTAGAGTCCCACACAGAGGTTTACTGGCTCAAGAAAAATGAAGTGGGAGCGTATATATGATATGTGCGGGACCGAGATTAGTATGAGTATGTAATACCGTATTATATTTTCGCGATATTAGTATCGGTCGGTTATATGTGATATAACCGGGTTATCGATTCAAGTGTTGATTCGATAACATGATACATATGATATTAGTCGGTTATATGTGATATAGCCGGATTATTAAATCAAGTGTTGATTTGATAATTTAATGTATAATTTTATATTTAATATACTAGATTACATTAACTAATAGTAGTTCACTTAAACATTTCTTTTTCTCACTTGTATGCATATAATATATATGTAATATATATTAATGTACATTTTTTGTGTCATGCTTGATGATACACACTACATGGGTGTATGAGACTTACACCATGCTTATGATAATTGTGAGGATTATTTATTTTAAGTAAATCCAAATTAGATAGAAATTAGTCACATGCATGAAGCTTGTAGAAGCTTGTAGATGCATTGACTTGGTCCACTAATTTTGTTTTACCTAAGATATTTATTAACCTAACCATTATCACTTAGCCATGGTTATGTCTCTAAATGAGTGAGTATATGATACAAACTCACCCATGGTTGCCATTCACTCTCTCATATTTTTTTTGCTTCTTCTTCTTCTTCATGAGCCAAGCTCTCTAGGTTTTTGAGAGGAGAAGAAAAAGAGTGAGAAAATTAATTCTAAAGTGAGCAAAAAATCCTACTTCATCATCCTCTACAAGATTAGCCATTTAGTTTAGGGTGTTAGCTTCACTAATCTCTCATTATTGAAATAGTAGCTTGGGTTAGTGTCTTCTCGATGTAGATCATCTTTGGCCTCGAAGACTTCGTGCAAGCTCGTTCCTTTCACCTTGTGGAGCCATTCTAGAGTCCGCAAGATCACTAATTGGAGCGAAGGGATTACTACACGGAGCTATTGAAGTGAAGGACCGGTCTACAAAGGTTGTATTCCTAGTTCACTTAGATGTAAAGTTGTTTACATATCGTATCGTCTAAATCTCTAGTTAAAGATTCTAGGTTAGGGTTCTTCTAGCATGGAAAAATTTTAAAATTGGCATGGATGATGCCACCCGAAACCTTGTTGTCATGCTTAGGAACTCAACAGTGGTATCAAAGCCAAGATAGAGAATTAGGCATTTTCTAGACGAAATTAGAAGTCCGATCGAACCCTGAAAACTCAATTTTGGACCCCTCTCTAGAAAATTTTCAAAAAGTTGGATTTTTTCATGTTAAAAATACTCTAAAAATCATGCAGGTAATTCCATGGACCCACCTGAAGAACGAGTCCCTAACTCATCTAAGTGAACACGGAACTGCGGCCAAAACATGGTTTTGGCGGCGGTTCCGCGGCGCCACTTGAGAGGCTTGGGACGGGACTTCAGCTGCTGGTCCATGGGTACTGTGGTATAGTTCTGGGTATTTCTAACACTGCTCAAGTGTTGAGCTTTTTGGGAAATTTTGGGTGTTTGTTGATTCGATCGAAATGTTTAACATCGCCTAGCTTTTTCTGGAATGTGATACAATATGTGGAATTCATATAATTAGGCATGAAATCCGAAGTATATGATATTTCGGGTTTATGATGTCTAAGGTGATTGTGGATTCCAAATGTTGTAGTTTGACATTTTCTTTTCTGCGACCGTAAGTGTAATATGTGGTGTATCACCGTTTTCGTTACTATATGTCAACGACAATTGTGATACACATATTTACTTACGTTGATGACATGTGATGTTATGTGTTGCTGTGATATGTTATATTGGATCATCGTGTTTTGAATAGCCGGGGTTTTTTTGTGAGATGAGAGTTTTTATTTTCATTCATGTAAAATTCTTTGTATGTAATATTCTTTTATTGGGGCACTTCCGGGTTGAGGATGATATCACCATTGTTGTATATTATTTACTTTTCCGCATTAGAATAGGCCCAAGGAGGGAAGCACAAGTAACCGGATTCTAAAGTCCAGTGGGAAACCATCTCGAGGAGTCGAGTCGGGGTCTCCTAACTCTAGAATTGGTAGGGTTGCTTACCGCTCTCGTAGGGTCTAGGGATGTGGGTTTGGCTATTCATCGCGACCGTGGAATCCGTGTTTTATTCAGGCTTAAAATAAAACATGGACCTCCTAATATATCCAATATTTCATATGTTATCTTCTGCTGCTGATATTCTGTGGTGTGATCACTTTATATGTTTGAGACGAATGCTTTATTATTATATATATGATATATAATAAACGTTGCTTATGTTTTGCACCCGCGCTAGTCACGCCCCGCAATGCCGTTAGTTAAGTAACCTAACGGTGCATAACGGGACACTGTGGCGAATGCGGATGGCATAAGCGTACGTTGTATTTTCGTTTCTTCTGTGATGCTTAGGAAGCATAAATGATGAGACTTCATTAATGAGATTAATGAAAGAAAAGAAACCTAAAAAATATTGTAGAATCAAATTTTCAAAAAGGGTAGCTCTAGTTTTTGCTTCCCATAGCGGTATTCCTTGTAGAATATCCAGCACCTTATTCGATAAGGAAAGAGCCGAGATCTCTTCACCGGGAGTGACCTCTTTAGCAAACTAGCAGATGCTATAACACATTCGGTTTTGTTTTTGATTGCTTCTATAGTTCTTGCTTTGCATAGCGGTATTTGTGAAATATCATGCACCTTATTCGATAAGGAAAGAACCAAGATCCCTTCACCGGGAGTGACCTCTTTAGCGAAACTAGTAAAATCCTCAAAAACACTCCTTTTCAAAATCACTTGTTTCTACAACGATATCAAGTTCATTACGCAAAAGGTTTTCTTAAAAACATGTCGTAGCCCTTCGTCATTTCAGATAAGTCCTACTTAGTATTCGTGCTACGTTTGTTGACCTTAGCCAAGGTGTAGTATGCGGTAGCTAATTAGTGCTTATCTGCTGCATATGATGTGATTGAGTTAGGGTAGTCGTACGAATTTCTTGACCTTAGCCAAGGGTCGTACGGGTGGATTTAATTCAATCAGAAAATGACGGGTTGAACTTGGCTAGCACTTATGATTTGTTGACCTTAGCCAAAGTCATAAGTTGCTAGGGGCAAAATATCATCAGGAATTTCAAGTGTTGAAATTTTCAATGAGATTGTATACCTTCTATGAGATAGTTGGATCCCGATACCCACTGCGATTAAGAGTTATTTCTGGGAGAGTTTTACACATGACAATTAGCCGATCAAGTACGTGTCTAGAAAGGAGTTAACGGGGTCATGCCTCTGTGAAAACGATGTTTATTTTAATTAGGTCCGTGTGAAAACACGGGGAACCTCCCTCAAAGTACCAACACTGGCATGGCCGAAAGATTGGCGAACTTGTAAGGTGTAATTAATCCTGGCTAGTCTTACCTTTTAGGGTTTGAAGGAAGATTTGATAAAAACAGTAGGAGCCATCATGATTAGATAAGATAATAACCAATCTAATCTTGCAATAGCATACGCTAAAATGTTTTCTTCTCTCTCTCTCCAGGTAGCGACCATGTTAGGCCTTAATCAAGATAATAATATGGATGTATTGACCGAACCCGCTTGTTATACTGAGCAGGGGAACGTTGGTTCCGTTCTTTCTTATATTTATTATAAGACTGAGCAGAAAATAGGAAAATATCTGGATTTCCACGCCACCCAAACGAAAAATGAGTATGTTGATGCATCTTCTTCGGGTGTGCTAGTTCTCGGTTCACTCTACGTCCTGAGAATTAGATACCGGATCGGGATCCCATATATATAATATATTACATGGGCTAAGGAAAGGTAGAGAATTGGGAATGGATGATCATTCCGTAAGAGTAGGGAATGGGGCAAATGTTGCAGCCAAAGCAGTTGGCGAATACCACCTTGTATTACCAAATGGTAATACATTGATTCTGAACGAATGCTATTACATACCGACCCTGATATGCAATCTTATATCAGTTTCTTTATTAAGTAAAGAAGGATATAATTTTATAGTACAGGATAATGTTATGAACATCTTTCTGAATCAAAAGTTGATTGGATCAGGCTCGTTAAATAATGGCATATACGTTCTAAATCAAACCACAGTTCTCAATGTACAAAACACACGCAAGAGAAATAATTCAGAAATGAACGAATCCTTCTTATGGCATTGTAGACTATGTCATATCAATGGGACACTACTAGCTAAGTTACATAAGAATGGATATTTGAATCCGTTCGACTTTTCATCTTATGACACTTGTCAGTCATGTCTCAAAGGCAAGATGATCAAAACTCCGTTTACTGGACACGGAGAAAGAGTTACGGAACTCTTGGGACTGATACATAGTGATGTATGCGATCCCATGTCTACACATGCCAGGAATGGTTCCTTGTACTTCATTACATTCACTGACGATCTCTTAAGATATGGACACGTGTTCCTGTTGAAAACACAAGTCTGAAGCTTTTGAGAAATTCAAAGAATATAAGCACGAAGTCGAGAACCAAATGGGTAAAAGTATTAAAAGCTTTCGATCTGATCGGGGAGGAGAATACTTGAGCACGAAATTCCGTGACTATCTAAAAGAGAATGGGATTCTCTCTCAGCTTACTCCTTCATATACACCACAGCACAATGGTGTATTGGAATGGAGGAACTGCACGCTATTGGATATGGTACGCTCTATGATGAGCACCGCTGAGTTGCCTATTTCCTTTTAGGGTTTTGCGTTAGAGACAGCAGCGTACCTATTGAATAGAGTTCCAACCAAATCAGTGCCTACCACTCCATATGAGATATGGAATGAGAAGAGACAATCTCTTAAGCGAGTTAAGATATGGGGTTGTCCGGCCTATGTCAAAAGACAAAATTCGGACAAACCCGAGGCACGATCTGTTCTTTGCAAGTTTGTGGGATATCCAAACAATTCGTATGGATATCATTTCTACCTCAGTGAGGAACATAAGGTGTTTGTTGCTCAGCATGCCACCATTTTAGAAAAGGAATTTCTTGCAAAGGAAATTAGTAGCAAAGAGGTAGAGCTGGAAGAAGTTCCAACCGTACAAACTGCAACAGAAGATTTGGTGGAACCAGAGGATTCAATAGTTCCCAACGAATCTCAACCTCTCCGCCGATCTAGTAGGGTTCCTCATCCACGTGAGAGATACTACGGTTTTCTCGTTGATGGTGGAAGCGAAGATTGCATCATGGAAGATGATGACCCAACTAGCTTCGAGCAGGCCATCACGAGTGGGGACTCTGTGAAATGGCTGGATGCAATGCGATCTGAGATGGAATCCATGTACACCAAAAAAGTATGGACTTTGGAAGTTTCTCCTGAAGGAGTAAAACCCATTGGGAGCAAATGGATCTTTAAGAAGAAACTTGGTGTAGATGGAAAAGTTGAGACTTTCAAAGCTAGACTTGTTGCAAAAGGTTTTCGTCAACGACCAGGTGTGGATTATGATGAAACCTTTTCTCTAGTGGCTATGCTTAAGTCCATCCGGATCCTACTTGCCATTGCTGCATACCATGACTACGAAATCTGGAAAATGGATGTTAAGACCGCCTTTCTAAATGGTGATTTAGAAGAGTGCGTGTACAAGACTTAGCCGGAGGGCTTCGTAGACAGTAGGAGTAGCGGAAAGGTGTGCAAGCTGCTTAAATTCATCTATGGGTTAAAGCAGGCATCGCAGAGTTGGAACATCTATTTTGATGTTGTAGTCAAAGAGTTTGACTTCATCAAGAACGTAGATGAACCTTGTATATACAAGAAGGTGGCAGAGAGTAAGGTTGTCTTCCTCGTATTGTACGTGGATGACATACTCTTGATAGGAAATGATATTCCTATGCTGCACTCGGTCAATCTCTTCTAATCACAAAGATTCTCAATGAAAGATCTAGGTGATACCTCCTACATCTTGGGAATTAAGATCTATAGAGATAGATCTAAATGGATACTGGAATTGTCCCAATCCAGGTACATTGACACCATACTAAAGAGGTTTAGTATGGAAGAATCCAAGCGTGGGAATTTACCCACGATCTCAGGACTCACACTCTCCAAAGAGATATCCCCAAGAATGATTTGGAGAGAGCTCGCATGCAAGGGATACCCTATGCTTCGGCAGTAGGCTTTATCATGTACGCGATGCTATGTACCAGACCCGATGTAGCATGCTCACTTAGTGTAGTGAGTAGGTATCAAGCAGATCCTGGAGAGAGTCACTGGACAGCTATGAAGAACATTCTCAAGTACTTGAGAAGGACTAAAGAGATGTTCTTGGTGTATGGTAATCGAGAACTCCAAGTGGAGTCCTTTACCGATTCGAGCTTCCAGAGTGATAAGGACGACTCTAAGTCGGTCTCGGGATTTTTCTTTACCCTCAATGGAGGGGCGGTATGCTGGAAGAGTTCCAAGCAGGAAACCATGGTAGACTCGACGATGGAGGCTGAATACATGGCTGCCAACGATGCTGCCAAAGAGGCTGTCTGGATGAAGAAGTTCATAACTGAACTTGGAGTGGTTCCATCCATTGAGCATCCAATACTTTTGTATTGCGATAACAATGGAGCTGTGGTTTTGGCCAAGGAACCCAAGTCCCATCAGCGATCCAGGCATATTCTGAGGTGGTATCACCTGATCCGAGAGATAGTTGATCGCCGGGAAATCGAGGTCAGGAGAATTGACACGAAGGAAAACATGGCGGATCCACTCACGAAGGCCATACCCCAGATACAATTTGAGATACTCTTCGGGATGTTGGGTATGGGATACTACAACAACTGGCCTTAATGCAAGTGGGAGATTGTTAGTTATGTATATGCCCTAGAGGCTATTATTGTACATGTGATGTATATTATAGTGGATGCTTGGATATATATAGAGAGGACTTTCTTGCTCGACATGATAGTAAACTATCTGGCTGCTCTTTGTCTTAACATGTTGACTTGTATTGTGATACTGTCTTGCTCTCACATGTTGATAAAGCCCTTAGGATGTGTACTTGACTGCTATGACTATGATGGAGATCATACTAGTGGGGCCAAGGGTAGTCCACAAGTACATCCTATAATTGTTCCTATTCGAGGGTGTATCGAGACAGGGTATCGATATTCCAGAGTAGACTAGCGTATACGCATCTTGACCCATATGATGGGCGATGGATGATCCCACATCCATTGGTGTTTGACATCAAAGATGGTATACGGGTGCTCAGTGGAGACTGGGTACACTGAACGAACTCGCCGAGAACTCCTAGTTGGTATTATACCCATCGTCAGATAGCAGTTCTCTAGTGACACTGGTACAGGTTAGTTTGTAGACCCGAGATCGTCATAGAGACTTGTGTGATTCCCACTATGCTTTGATTTCCACCTTACCACGTTCAAGAGAACGTGCAAAACGGTAGCTTTTGGGTACAGTCCCGGATCGTATGGAGGCAATGAGTGATAGAAGAGGATTCGTTTCTCCAAGTATAGGGGGTTGATGTTGTGCTATGCTCGATTGGCCATAACAGGAAGTCCCTGGCCACGACTGATTCGGAGATCTACCGGTATGTGTTATCAGTAGTTTCTCGATCCGTTATGAGCCTCACATCTGCACGACTTATCGGTTACTGGGTTCTGACGTTTACCACCTCTAGACTAGATATGCGATATATCAGACGAAGAGACCGGACTGTATGGTAGTGTTACCGACAGGCTTTACAGGAGCTAGAACGAGATTGCTTGTTGATCTTCTGATCGCTCAATACCCGGATAATCGTTACGTCCAGCTACTACCGCTGATGGCTTGTAGGTGCTTGATATGATCATCACCTACTGCCGGCGTATTGATGAGTCTTTAGAGTCCTACACGGAGGTTTACTGGCTCAAGCAAAACAAAGTGGGAGCGCATATGTGATATGTGCGGGACCGAAATTAATATGAATATGTAATACCATATTATATTCTCGCGATATTAGTATCGGTCGGTTATATGTGATATAGCCGGGTTATCGATTCAAGTGTTGATTCGATAACATGATACATATGATATTAGTCGGTTATATGTGATATAGCTGGATTATTACATCAAATGTTGATTTGATAATTTAATGTATAATTATATATTTAATATACTAGATTACATTAACTAATAGTAGCTCACTTAAACATTTCTTTTTCTCACTTGTGTGCATATAGTATATATGTGATATATATATTAATGTACATTTTTTGTGTCATGCTTGATGATACACACTACATGGGTGTATGAGACTTACACCATACTTATGATAATTGTGAGGATTATTTATTTTAAGTAAATCCAAATTAGATGGAAATTAGTCACATGCATGAAACTTGTGGAAGCTTGTAGATGCATTGACTTGGTCCACTAATTTTGTTTTACCTAAAATATTTATTAACCTAACCATTATCACTTAGCCATGATTATATCTCTGCATGAGTTAGTATATGATACAAACTCACCCATGGTTGCCATTCACTCTCTCATTTTTTTTTGCTTCTTCTTGTTCTTCATGATCCAAGCTCTCTAGGTTTTTGAGAGGAGAAGAAAAAAAGTGAGAAAATTAATTCTAAAGTGAGCAAAAAATCCTACTTCGTCATCCTCTACTAGATTAGCCATTTAGTTTAGGGTGTTAGCTTCACTAATCTCTCATTAATGAAGTAGTAGCTTGGGTTAGTGTCTCCTCGACGTAGATCATCTTCGGCCTCGAAGACTTCGTGCAAGTTCATTCCTTTCACCTTGTGGAGCCGTTCTAGAGCCCGCAAGATCACTACTTGGAGCGAAGGGACTACTACACGGAGCTATTGAAGTGAAGGACCGGTCTACAAAGGTTGTATTCCTAATTCACTTAGATGTAAAGTTATTTACATATCATATCGTCTAAATCTCTAGTTAAAGATTCTAGGTTAGGGTTTTTATAGCATGGCAAAATTTTAAAATTGGCATGGATGATACTACCCGAAACCTTGCTGTCGTGCTTAGGAACCCAACAGGAACACACATAAAATACTATGGCAGTCTCAGATCAAAAGACTATCATGTACAATTATGACCAGAGAACTGCTATGTGACAATAGGTATAATACCATCTAGGAGTTCTCGGTGAGTCCGTTCGATGTACTCATTCTTCAATGAGCACCTGTATACAATCTTCGATATTAAACATCAATAGCTGTGGGACCAGCCTTCGCCCCGATCGGGGTCAAGAAACGTAAACACTAGTCTACTCTGGAGTATTGATGCTCGGTCTCGATACTCCCACAACTAAGAACATTTAAGGATGTGCTTATGAACTACTCAGGCCCCACTAGTATAATCGCATCATAATCCTAATAGTCAAGCAAAAACTCTAAGGGCTTTATCAACATCTATTAGCGATACGTAATATCAACTAAAATATATACACATGAATGATAAAGAAAACCCGGATATCATACTATCATATCGAATAAGAATGTTCTATTCATATGAGTCCATAGACAATTACAATACTTGCCTTCAGGATACCTATATCTAACAGCAGGAATAAAACATCAAATGTGTTTTTCTAATTCAAAAATACTTTTCCTACCGCAATTTTTCTACCCAAAAAGTTTACCATAAAGACAAATACCATGGACCCACCTGTTTGACACTATTACTTAGGTGTTGTGGGTCCTATCATTTTGTCTCTTGGGTAAACTTTTAGGTAAACAACTTGTGGGTAGGAAAAGTATTGCTCTTTTTAATTCTACTTCTTTATTATCACTTTCAAAAAAAGAAAGCTATAACTCATGCAAGAGGAAGTTACTTCCACTGCTACAATAAGGGGTTACCCCTACGGATATAGGAATTCGTTGGGGCAACTTTTTATTGCCCCTACGGATTAATCCGTAAGGGCAAATTTTTATTGCCCCTACGGATTAATCCGTAGGGCCATCGGTTTTCCCCTACGGTGCCATATGGATTAATTAAAAAATATTAAAATGTAATCTTTTATTTGGCCCTACGAAGCCGCAAAATAAGGCCCTACGGATTAATCCGTAGGGGTAACAAAGGGTTGTTTATAAAAAAATAAAGCTCGGTAATTTCCCACCGCCCCCAAATTTTCTCACCAACCCCGCGCAATCGATCACCCGTCTCCTCCACCTCAGTCTCGTCAACCGCCTTCTCCACCTCTCGTCGCCAAAATTTCCCGCCGCCACCGCCACCACAGTCTCGTCACCACACGCTCGTCGCCATCTTTGCCATCACCACAGTCTCGTCGAGCTCCATCCCCGGCTTCCTCCACCTCATCGAGCTCCAACCGCCGGCAAAATTACAACTGAGGTGAGTTAATTTCCATTTTGAACTTATAATTATACTTTTTTATGTTATTGTTGATTTTAGGGTTAGGGTTAGGGATCGGTTGATGGGGGGTTAATTACGGTTCGGGTTAGGGTTAGGGTTAATTAGGTAGGGTTAGGGTTCGGTTGATGTTTAGGGTTAGGGTTATAGCTAGGGCCGGTTAATTGGGGGTTAATTAGGGTTAGGGTGAGGGTTAATTAGGTAGGGTTAGGGTTCAGTTGATGTTTAGGGTTATGGGTTAGGGTTGATTAGGTAGGGTTGGTGATGATTAGGGTTAGGGTTAATTAGATTAATTAAGGTTAATTTTGGTTTAGGCTAGGGTTAATTTGGGCTGGGGTTTGGGTGATGATTATGGTTAGGTTAATTTGGGTTAAGGTTTGGGCTAGGGTTAATTTGGATTAATTAGGTAAAATAAAGGGCATTTGTGTTGGTGTTGATTAGGGTTAATTTGGTTTAATTAGCTTAATTTTGAGTTAATTAAGGATAATTTTAGTTAGGGTGATGATTATGGTTAATTTGGGTTAATTGGGATAATTTGAGTTAGGGTGATGATTAGGGTTAAGTTGGGTTAATTAGGTTAATTTGGGTTACGGTTTAGGGTGCACTGGTTCCTTCAGTAGGATACTTGATGATAACGTAAATGTACAATTTTACCGTAAACGTACGAAAAATTTACCCTAAACTAAAAACTTTGAATCCTTAAAAACGAAACGTAAACGTAAAACCTATTCAAGTTAAATGTTCAAGTTAAAACCAATATATGATACTCGATGATAATAACAAAACTTTGATATTCTCATCGATATTCATATATGAAAATCAAAGCGCGACTTAGTCCCCGTCTATCGGTTAACATACGTTCGATGTTCGTCGTGACATATAACTATACGAAGTATTGGACGGTATAGTTCGGTACTAACAACCGTCGTGTAGTCTATGTGACGAGAAGATTCAATCGTATGATAACCGATAGATTTTTCCAGTGTGGACAAGTTAGGAATGTATAAAGCAAACACATGCATTCACTTGTATTTTCATTCGTTTCAGGTTATTTCTTCGATACTTTCCCGCTGGTTCTCCGTGTATAAAGATAGATTAGATGTTCATTTCAACGTTCTTTCACAGTATTGAAATGATTATCTATTCTATTACAATGTACTCGGAGAACAGCGGGGAGGTGTTGCCGAAATTTACTCGAAACGGATGAAAACACAAGCGAATGGGTTTCTGCTTTATACATTCTTAATGGGATAGAAGCCTTACCCCGACAGCCGAAACACACACATATAACACGAATAGACAACAAACGCACACACAAAGCACATACACACTAACAACCCTACACTTAAGCGAAATCATAAATTGAAACACACATACACAGAATACAATTCATACTTGGGTATATTCAAATCTAACTTTGTTTATCGATAATTTATTCTTTTCAACGACAAACTTGCCTCTACAGATTTTCTTCTTTGTCAGTAACCATCCAGTTCTTATATTTCTCAATATAGTCACCATAACCTACAATTTATATGTTATACAGTCTAACATGGCCCATGAGTATATCAGAGTTAAGGACTGGATGTACGTGGATTGACAACAACGCATGCAATCTAAGTTTGTCGCAGGAGTTCCTGCTTTCATTGAATTTTCACGCTCACATAATAAGATCGTGTTAGAGAAGATTTTCTGCCCGTGCGATAAATGTGGGAATAAGTTCTGGCAGAAGGTAGAAATCGTAGAGCTTCACATCGTTAAACATGGTTTTACTAGACTTTATACAACTTAGCTATATCACAGGGAAGGACAAGTAGAAGACGGTAATGCGGCAGAAGAAGAAGACGATAACTTCTTTCCAGGAGAAGAAATGGAGGATATGGTAGAGGTTGCCCTAGGTGATAGTATTTCTACTGAAGATGACATTCCTTCCAGTCAAGGACCACGTGCAGATAAGTATGAAAAGTTCATGAATGATGCTAGAAGACCAATTTATGAGGATGCAAAGTATTCTACCTTATCATGGTTCGTCAAACTTTTCCAGATTAAGTGCCTAAATGGATAGAGAAACAAGTCATTCACGATACTTCTGAAGTTCCTGAAAGATTCTATACCCCCAGGAAATAACGTGCCCGACAGCTGGTACGAAGCCCAGAAGATGATGTCTGATTTGGGTCTGAAGTGTGAGAAGATTCATGCATGTTCTAAAGATTGCGTGTTGTACTGGAAAGAGAATTCAGAATTGAAAGAGTTTCCAATATGCGGAGATGCCAGGTATAAGCCGAAAGAATCTGATAAGAAGCTCGATATACCTGTCAAGATAGCACGATACTTTCCCATAACACAGAGGCTGCAGAGGCTTTTCAGGTGCAAGAAAGCAGTTAAGACAATGATTTGGCATCACCGTGCTGCTCCAAGTGAAGATGGAAAAATGACTCATCCAAGAGATTTACCGGCATGGAAGGATTTCGATAAGAGGCATGAAATATTCAGTAGTGATCCTCGCAATGTCAGGCTTGGACTCGCTAGTGATGGCTTCTGCTCATTCAACTATATGGTTGGAAGCTACAGCACATGGCCCGTTGTAATGGTAGTTTATAATCTGTCGTCTTGGTTAGCTATGGATCAATCCTACTTTATGATGCCTCTTCTTATTGATGGACCAAACTCACCGGGAAACAATATCGACGTCTATCTCCGACCTCTGATCGATGAGTTAAAATCTTTATTCATTGATGGTGTAGATACTTATGATGCAAACATAGATATAACCTTCACACTGCGTGCGGCTTTAATGTAAACAATTAATGAATTTCCTGCATATGGAATGCTATCAGGTTCGTCCGTTCATGGTTACAAAGCATGCCCTTATTGCCATCAATATACAATATCGAAATGGTTGAATTTTAGCAAGAAGGTTTGTTATTGCGGTCATTAGCGTTTCCTGTCACTAGACCATCCCTATAGGTTAGACACTGCTCACTTTAATGGTCATCAGGAGCTTCTTGGGCCTCCAGCCTCATTGTCCGGAGAGGACGTGACTACACAGTGGGATGCTTACAATAATGTGACCTTCGGGATAGATCCGGCAAAATATGTCAAACCACCATACTGGAACAAATTAAGCATTTTCTACGAGCTTCCATACTGGTCAATAAATTTAGTGTGTCATTATCTGAACGTCATGCACATAGAGAAGGGAGTATCCGAGCACGTACTCAACTTACTTCTTTGTAAAGACGGAAAATCGAAAGACAACCTCCGTGCTCGGATGGATCTTCAGGACTGGGAAATTAGAAGTGAATTGCATCCTAAACCGAGAGCGGGTAAACCAGACAAGTTTGTACTTCCCAATACCACGTATCATATGTCACAACCAGAGAAGAAAAGGTTTCTGCAGGTGTTGCATGATTTGAATGTTCCCACAGATTTCTCAGGATTATTTAGCAAGAAAATAAAAATTGCGAAAGACAAAATCGATGGGCTGAAAAATCATGATCACCATGTTATTATGGAGCACCTTCTCCCATTAGCCCTCAGGACTTCCCTTCCCGAATCAGTTGGTCTAGTAATCAATGACCTTTGTTGCTTTTTTAGAGAATTGTGCGCTAAAACCTCGATGTTGTGACGTTGGAGAATCTAGAAAATTCTATTTCATTGATACTTTGCAAGCATGAGCGTATTTTCCCACCGTCATTCTTCGATATCATAATACATCTGACGGTTCATCTTGCAACCGAGAATAAGTTAGCGGACCGGTACAATATCGATGGATGTATCCCGTCAAAAGGTACGTGGAATTTTTCGTTTCACGCAATTTGTAAAATTATTATTGTCCTATATGCCCGTATTTATTTATTTAACATATTTTTCTTTAGGTAACTCTACACTCTAAAAAAGTAGATATGCAATAGAAATCGATCAGAGTGTTCTATCATGCAAGGTTATCTTCGAGATGAAGTAACCACATTTTGTTCCCGCTATCTGGACGAGAACATTGAGACGAAGCTTAACCGGCCTCAGAGAATTCAAGACGGGCCATATGGTAAAGCTGATTATAAGAGAGTAGACACTATGTTTATCAACAAGATACATCGGTTTATCCTCCTCAATAGCGTATGTCTTGAAGAAATTAGAGAGTAAGTTTTTTTGGATTAATTGTTATATTAGTATGAAATGATATAATATTAATATCATAATCTATTGTTGAGAACAGAATTCATATTAATGAAGTACGTGAGGGGCATCCTGATTGGAATGATGAACGAATTGAAAAATAGCATTAGGATAATTTTTGCTATTGGGTTGCAGATCGTGTAAATTGTTCGAATAACATATTATTGCTACAAGTCTTAATTTAAACTTATATCGTTATGTATTTTTCATAAAATTTGTTTTGGTAGATCCACGATCCGAACTTGTTTGCATCATTAGAGAGATATTCAAGATGTTTAGCTCAGTTTCCTAGCATGGAAGTTGCATATTATAAAGGATTCGGTATCTTTGGATACAAATTTGAAGTTAAGGACATAGAAGTATCTCGATCCACTCAGAATAGTGGGATTGCGATGGTAGGATCGGATGGTGTGATTTATTATGGATACTTAAATTGCATACTTGGCATCCAATATCTCGGACGATCAGAACCGTTTTATATATTTCAGTATACTTGGTATGATACATGAACCGATACGGATAAGTGGAGAAACAATATCGGGACTTGGAAAGATGAATATGGATTGACTAATATGAACACACTTCGATTTTACGGTCAGGACGATCCATTTATCTTTTCGAACCAAGCGTTCCAAGTATACTACTCACGGTGCTTGAAGCATCCGGGATGGAGTGTCATATGCCATTAGAAACCCATGGATGTTTAGGATGTCCCAGAATTCGAGAATCGTATGGAGGACAGTGATGAGGATGAAGAAGAGAGAAGACTTAGAGTGCTCTGACCGTCTTTTTCAAAAGACAGGTTCTCTTCGGCTGATCGTGAAGTTACGTAGGTTAAAAATGATATCGATGATGAAATCCAAGTAGATATGTCTAATGCGTCCATGAAATGAAAAAGGTTATCAGTAATGTTATATTATTACTTCACATTTCTACGATCTATACATATATTGCATGCATATGTAATGATTGTACTCTTGTCTAGGTTTGATGACAATGACCGGAGTAGCGAGGGGCGGCAGGAGCACTAGCTGCGGCAACGGCAGAGGCAAAGGCAGAGTCGTTCTGCCTCCCGGAAAGCTGCGTAGTGAGCTTCATAGGGCCGGTCTTGCACCCCGATCGGTATCACCTTCGGATGACTCCTTCTGTGCGGACTTTGCCACACCTCCAGCTATATTGCACTCATATTCATTTTGAATGTAATATTATAGATAAGAATGCATATTTATTTCAAAATTACTTATATAGTCAATGTTTAATTGTTTAGCTATTGGTGGTGCATCCACATTAGAGGCAGATGCCACTACCGTACCTACAGGTATGTTTATATATTCTATAGTACATGCATATTGATTTAGAATGTTATATCATAAATATACACACATACTTTTTTCATGATGTTTAGATAATCATTTTTTTATTGTCTAGTTGTAGGTGGTGTCTCCACATCTCGGGCAGAGGCCACCACCGCACCTGCGGATATGTTTATATATCCTATATTGCATGTATATTGATTTAGAATGTTATATTATTGATATACACATTCTTTTTGCAATTACTTATATAATCTATTTTAATTGTCTAATTATAGGTGGTGCGTCCATATCTGGCGCGGAGGCTACTCCCGCCACTTCCGTACCCTCCGCTCAGTCTACAGATTAGTATGAATAAATATAAGATATTTATTCATTTTACATATGCTCTAAGAATAAACATGAACTTCATGTAATTTTATTGTCAATATTTATTTTCTAGTTGGAGGGGATGCGTTCACGTCCGGGTCTCCGGCTGTTCCTCACCGGAGGAACTATCGTCCCGCTCGTGATGTTGTCCGAGCCCGGACTCGTGCTGCTGTCGCCGGAGGTATATGTCGCACTTCAATTTTCGTTAATCTTTGATTTCTTAATACCACTTTGTCTCAATATTGCTTGTCTTGATATTTCTTGTAGATGCAGGACAGCTCCATCCCGAGAGGGGGACTCGAGGGACGAATCAATCCTACAGGCTGAGGCCTGATAGAGCTAGGGAAAGCATCATTCGCCTTCTTCTTTAGCCCCGATTATCGCTATACCGGATATTATGCCGAGAGGTTCAGCCGGTATATGGGGGATGAGAGCCGCATCCTAAAGAAGTATCCACTTCACGTTGAGTGAGGCGATCAACACTGGCGCTCATTTGCCCTCTTCTGGGATCAGGCTCGGGTATTAATATATATTTTCATTTGACTTATCTAATATATTTATTATTATTTAACACTTGCAATTTAAATACATTATTTTTTGTATTTGTAGTTGGATTACGACTTTCGGCCTATACCCGACCTGATCACTCTGAGAGAGTGCTCGATCTTCACGCTCTGTAGCAGGGCCTGATGAAGAACATGCAATCAAATGTCCGATACAATAAGAACGAGCTGAAGATCGACTGCTGTTCCTTATGGATGGCGACCCCCGAGGCAGAGAGAGCGGCTCTCCTACATACTCCGGCCTTTGTGAGAGTCGACGTAGATACATGGCCTCTCTTATGCCAATATTTCGACTGTCAGTGCAAATAAGTTTGTAATTCATTGTTTAGTATATAATTTATTTTTTTGTGTTGCATAATTAGAAAACTAAATCTGAATGTGTTGTGCAGAAACATGCCGATCAAAATAAGAAGAATATGAAGTCGGCGAAGAGGGGTCGCCCCACTTATATAGGTGGCTCGAGGAACATTAATCGTGCCATGGAAGTATCGGTAAATTACAATAGATCTATAAGAGGCATCGGTAAATTACAATAGATCTACTTTTATATAATGTAATATTAAGAGTTATTTTATAATATATGTAAATTTTTGGCGAATTGCAGAGAGCTCAGTCCCTGGCGTAGGGTGGTATACCGAGCGTGTTGACAGCGTATTTTGCCGTCCACGGCATCTCGACAGATCCCGCCACGGGTGAGCTTCGATTCCCGGACACCGATACCCAGGAGTATTGCGTAAGTGTTAATATTTATTCTAACAAGTTTGAAACTTTTATTTTGAAAAGTTCAAATTTAAATGATATACTTATATTTTAATGGTTAATGTAGGTGTAGGAGCGGGTGGTGGAGCAGGTGGAGGCATCGGGATCGATTTTAATGGACAGACCGATTCGATGCTACTGACCCTGGTCCTAGAGGTCGCACACAGAGGGCACCACGGAGGTTGGGAGAGAGGCCGGGAACTGGATCCTAGCAGGGCCCATATGAGGTTGGACTCCACTCCGGCGGTTACTTCCCCTACCTCCCGTGAGCGATGTCTAGAGTATGATGTTGCCGCCTTGAAGAAAACCGTTGAGGAGTTGAAGGAGATGTTGGTACGTATACTACTTAATAGAAAAATATTATATTACATTATAGATAGTAACATATGCAATATTAGTAGCTTGAGCTTATTTGGTTGTAGGCTTAGCTTTGATTAATCATATTTACATAAAACTATCTAATTAAAATAAATCACGGTTTTCCAAATTAGATACCCAAACAAGACCTAAGTCCCTAAGTATTCTTAGATTGGAGTTTCGCAATAACCTGATAATGATATGAATTCGACTAAAATCTAATACACCGTTCTTACTCGTTTATTACACACAAAATTTAACAGATGTGACAGGCTACTTCGGCTGCCGCTCCACATGCATCTCCTTCGGCTGCGGCTCCGCAAGCCATTACCTCGGCTGCGGTTGCGCATACCACTCCTGCAGCTCCACAACCTGCTCAGACTCCCGCACAGTCCGCTCCTTCATTAGACGAGTTTTTGATGATTCAGGGCTGCACCGAGGAGCAGATGCGCCAGATTACGACGTTTATCAGAGGTGGAGGAGCTGGACCGAGGTAGGATAGCTTTTTTTAATATTTTTGAGGATATATGTACTTATCTGACACATATTGTACATATTTTGGACGATATTGGTGGTTGTTTGCTTGTTCATGATGATTTAGAGTGATATCGTATTCTGTTTGTTTATTTCTTTTATATATTATGCGTGAGATGTTGATTATGAATATTACTGTATTTGGTTATATTGTGTATATATTATTGTGCACAGGACGGGAGAAAAACAGGACGCCTCTTTTTTTTTAAAAACCCTGATATTTTATCCCTACGGATTAATCCGTAGGTGCAAAGTTTGCCTCTCCACAGTTAGCCGTAGGAACAAAATATCAGAATACCTGATATTTTGTCCCTATGGACTCACTAACAGAGGTTAAACTTGCCCCTACGAATTTATCCGTAGGGGCATTTATCTGGACCTACGGATAAATCCGTAGGAGTAAGTATCAGGCCCTACGGATAAATTCTTAGGGGTAAGTATTTTATTTTATAAACCAATAAATTAAATAAATATTTTGTCCCTACGGAGTAATCCGTAGATATATATGTCCCTAAAGAGTAAGGCGTGGTGGCAATTATTACTCCGTAGGGTTTTGTTCAGGACGAAGACTTGCACCTGCGGCCTTTACACCTACGGGGAAATTTTTATGTCCCTACAGATATATCCGTAGAGGCAGTGGTTTGCCCCTACAGCCAAATCCATAGGGGCAACCCACTATTCTTGTAGTGCTTAGAAGTAATTAATGCTTTAAATGGGAAAAAAACTAATGCAACTTCTATGACTTTTTTGAGACATAATTTTTGAAAGTTATTTCAAAGATGCTTTCTGTCAGCCATATAAAAAGTAACAAGGTTTTATGCTATTTTGCCTTAAAAGTGATGATTAATATCTTGACTTAGATATATACGTGGATGTTCCAATAAAAAAATTCACCAAAACAAGTTTTTTTGGCAAGATAAGAGGAACAAATCAGTGGAATATCTAGTTGTCAGTCATGACATGCCTTGAAAAAGAAAAATAATGGAAAACTGAGACTAATTATTTGTGAATCTAGATGGCCGACACCACTTAGAGAGAGAGAGAGAGGGGATGGATATCCATTGAAGATATAATGGAGTGAAAGTGACATTGAAGATGCTTGTATATCAATACTCAACCTGTGATGCTCTCTAAAAGTTCTATTTGAAGGTAAATTGTGAAATTGTAGCAAACCATAATCTATCTAAAAGTTTGAAAAATAAAGTTTCATCAATGTTATATGAATTTACTGGGACCCGCGGAGCTCCTCAAACCCAATGCATGCGGATGCAAGCACAAACTTGCAAGGGGTAGGTGGATCCCATTTTTATCATTTTATCTTTACCATTATAATATAAACATTCAAAGTATAGGAAAAATCATTTTATATGGCCATCTCTCTTTTTCTTCAATAAATGAATGGCGAAATTTCAATGTCATATATAATTAATCCCCTTTTTCTTGTTTTTCATGTAAATCGCACATGCTTAGAATATTGTATCAAGTAATTTAGACAAATAGACTCTGATAAGCATTTATATATCTATTAAAAGTTCGACTTGGGAATTAACAATTATTTTGCGGTAGTAATTGTATGTTGTGAACTGAAATAAAAGCTATCTTCCCTTGTTATTTTTGCCTCTTCCGATAATATAATTTGTAAATTGAACTAAATGCAAACAACATTTGAATCTCATCCCTTTTGCTTTGAATGGAAAAGGTTTTGTAAATGATTTCTACTTTAGTCATTGGGGATCATCCTGACTCCCTACCAGGGATAATAAGGAGGCTCTCCCATTAATCAGAAACTCCTCTTATCAGCATTTTCGTGAGATATTGGTAGTTAGAGGACAAAGTTTGGCAGAAAAAAAAACTTTTCTTTGTATATTTGCTATCAAGTATAATTAACCTTTTGGACGGCTTTTATGCTTGATTCCATGGAGGCTTAGGATTTCCAGACACACATCATACACACGCAACCAGAGGTCCAATGGATTTATGCCGAGCGCATTAAATTATGAGAACTTTCCCTCGTTGGTCTGCACATTCTTTACAAAAGAAAGCATTATGATAAACCGAGCAATTAGAAAAGATTCTAATCATTCAGAAGCTTTTTATTAAGGGATAATAGCACGTGGACAATTATATACTATTCTATTCTTTTTAGAGCTTGTTCTTGAAGAAGTTTTTGAATTCAACCCTTCTTGGCGTTGCATGTCCAACTCATGAAAGTGACAAACCCACAATTTTTTTTTCTATTTTTGGAAAGAAAGAAAAAAAAAATGTTGGCCAGCTGTTGGTACTTGCCGTACTAAATGGAACATCACAAATAATCTATTAGTTAAAATAAAATAAATTAGGTCTCTAGATTAGACTTAATGGAAAATATAAAATTATATATATTAATAAGGTCATTGTGGTGACATTTATCGTCTAATATTGACATATGAGTTGTTTGATGACATTTATCAGAACCAACCCTTGATAGAAAATGACTTGATGTTGAAGATGGCATTGATCGAGATCAAATAGAATTTCTGTCGAAAAGGGGAAGGAAAAAAATACTTTGTAGCATGGAAATCATCGATGTCCTTGTTCTTTTCCTTTTATTTGTAAGAAAAATAACAAGTAAGCTATACCAAAAGATCCATGTATTATCCATCACAATAAAGCTTCATTTCAGCTAATTACATTTACATCACCAATGATTATGATGGGTAGATGAAAAGCAGGGAAAATGACCCAATAAAAAGAAAAAAGGACTTCAAGTGTAAAAGCACCATGCAAACGTTGAATGCAAAGATGCGGCATATGCTCCGTTGTAGGGTGCCCTCTACAGGGACACTCGAGGGCCCTGTACTCTTCTAAAATTAGGTTTATTTACTGAAAACTCCCAACAAATTTGGACCAAAATCAGAAAACTACCAGTACTTTTGAAACTATAAAAAAAAACTACAATGACTTTACGTCAACTTTACTGTTCATGTCGAATGATCATTTTGCTCTTTTTGTAATATAATCAATTAATTATAAATTGTATCTTAAATAATTTTAATAATTAAATATTAATTAAATAATTAATATATTTTTTAGAAGGAGCCAAAGGAGGAGCCGAGCCGGAGTCGGATTGCGAGTGAGGGGTCAGTGCTAGAGGAGGAGGGAGGCAATAGATGATGAGGAGGAGGAGGAGGAGGAGGGAGGCAATCGATTAGGATGAGATGAGGTTTAAGAAGATGATGATGATGAGACAGGTCGCGGCGCTGTTGGGAGGAGACAAGGATGTGTCGACGGGACGGGAGGTCATAATGAGTGGCGACGGGACGGCACCGGCACCGACTGGGAGAAGTTGAAGAAGAAGATGATGTTGATGCTGCCGTCACCACCGGGGGAGACACCGGCAGGGTGATGCCGTTGCATCGGCAAGAGGCAGGGTTTGGATGGGCAAGGTTAGTGTTAGAATTATGGTTAAGATTTGGATTAAGATTAGGGTTAGGTTAATTAAAAAGAGGGAAATTTTCGAAATTTTATATTCTTTTCAAGGCAACTTAGTTGAAGTTGAAGTGACGCTAACATAACACAGACACTGCGTGTTTACATAACTCTATTAAGTCTGATGGTTTTTTACCGGTTTCAAAAGTATTGGCAGTTTCCTAATTCTAGCCCAAATTGTTGGGTAATTTTAGTGAACAAATCTTAAAATTAAAGATAAAACAAGTATGATTTATCATATACAATGAGGTTGTTTGAAGTCAAATATTCAAATGATTGGTACAAAAGATGCAATGAAAAAGGAGGAGCTTGATAGGATGCAAATCTAGTAGCCTGATACACAAATGTACAGTTGGATGCAATAAGAAAAAGGTAAGCCTTTCATTATAATTTACAAACCCTCTCTATTTAATTATAATCAGTAATAAGACAGGAGTAAACTTATTTATATACAATTTTTCATCTTACAAAAAGATTGGCAGCAATACAAAGTTTTCAGATGTTGAACCTTATAAAGGCCTCAGAAGTGGATAGTCTTCAAGAAGCTCGCGCTCCGAAAGCGTGTCATTTTCATTCTGAGGAGTCCACAGCACTTCGACAGCCTGCGAATATAAAGTTAGAAACTGCAAAACTCAACCACCAGTTGTAGCCTCTCTCTCTCTCTCAATCTCTCTCTCTCTCTATATATATATAGAATAATGGAGGAAAGAGGCCATAGGAGGGAATTTCCTCCTATGACGTCGAAAAAATACATCCCCATCATGTTTTCCGACGATCGGAACCCACCATCTTCATCGTTATCATCTAAGATGTGGATATATATATATATATACACACACACACGAGGTTAATGGAGGAAAGAGGCCATAGGAGGGAATTTCCTCCTATGGCGTCGAAAAAGTACGACCTTCCTTATTTTTTCCGATGATCGGCACCCACCATCTTCATCGTTATCATCTAAAGATGTGGATACACCAAATTTCATGTGATTCTACAACTTTTTCATCATTGAATTAGTGGGTTCAAAATTAACGGTTTACCGACAATAGAACTTCTTGCATTGCTAAATCAACGGTGAAAAAGTTGTAGAATCACATGAAATTTGGTATACCCACATCTTAGATGATAACGATGAAGATGGTGGGTTCCGATCGTTGGAAAACACAATGGGGGTGTATTTTTTCGACGCCATAAGAGGAAATTCCCTCATGTGGTCTCTTTCCTCCATTATTCTCTCTCTCTCTCTCTCTCTCTCTATATATATATATATATATATATATATATATATATTGTATTTGGCAAGTAAATTATTTCTACCAGAGTCTTGCTGCTAGGTATAGAGCCGAGTTTTTGGAGTGCTTCCTTCAAGTCAGCGCTACCATTGATGGCGGGTAGCTTGTGGACTCCTTCGGCTGCCACCAGAATTGTAATCTTTGAAATGGAGCAAAGGTGTTAGTCGAGGAAATTCAACTGTTAATAATAAATATGATGTATGATTAAACATGGGGAAAAAACTAAGTAGATCTGAATTTTAAACACATCCAAAAAGATGGGGCAGTTGGTAGGGCATGAAGACTGTACGTCACAAGGTCAACATATGAAACCACCGCAGAGAGGACCAGCGCATTATATTTAGGGAAATGGATGAAATTTTCATGGTGAAAATAACTCAAATAAAAAAAATGTATACTTTTACTGTTGTAACACAAACTGTAGAAATATTTTCCCATTGCCCCAATTGGACGACTGGTCATCTTCTAAAAGAATGCATGTTTCAGATGCAATTTCCCTAGTCACCCGCAAAACAAGGGTAGTTGGATAAATTAGTTTATATCAGGAAAAAATCTACTTAAAATTATGATATCGGCAAACTTCAATACATGATTATGCAACATAAGAGTGCTTTTCTCTACAGAAATATTAAGGCCGATTATTGTGACGTCTAATCTAGAAATTACAGTGGAACTATTAAAAACTCCATAATAACTTACTAATTAATAGATAGAAATATGGGAAATTCTTTGGTGCTTCCCAAAGAAGGAGAGAGAGTGAGTGTGTGTGTGTGAGAGAGAGAGAGAGAGGAGAGAGAGTGAGTGTGTGTGTGTGTGTGTGTGAGAGAGAGAGAGAGAGAGAGAGAGAGAGAGAACATTGGGAAGCACCAAAGAATTGCCCTAGAAGTATTAAGACACTCCTTGACATACCACAATCATTATATCAATAGCAAGGAATGATTGCAGCAGTAAATAAGTCATCATCCCAACCAACCAAAACTGATGGCTTTTCTCAGGCAAGAGTAACCAAGTTAAACTAAGAAAATTAAGTTCATGGGTAAAAGCAAGGTTGCATGGACACAAATACGGGGACACGAATATGACACGACATGATACGATACGGCGACACGACAAAATCCCAAAGTATAGAATACGAGAACATGGCTATATATATAATCTCATTAAGATAAATAAGATATCAATCTATTATGACAACATTAAACAAGAAAAAGCATTTTATAAGCTAATAATATACTAAAAATATGTTTATACGCATATGACACGTATAGAACACATACTATATGTATATGACATACATACAACGTGTCCGATACGCGTCGTGCAAGTGTCTTGCAAGTATCGGGGTGCGATACGTGTCGGACATGGATACGGCAACCCATTGAAAATATCCGTGCAGCCTAGGGTAAAAGTAAAGCCCAATCTTATAGAGCGGGACTTACCACAATGTACTCATTGCTAAAGCTTTTGGATCTTTGGCTGGATGTCCTTTGCTTCTTTATGTTGTTCACATTCACAAGGGTCTCCTCGTCAAACTTGCCGCGCTCTTCAATTGAAAGTTTATTAAATCTCTTCTCCCCATCTTCAATACTTCGTTTTAAATCCACCTTAAACGCGAAAATCAATTAAAAAAGACAATTGTCAGTTCATAAGGAACAAAAATCTATTGTATTTGGGGATTAATTAATATAAATCTTTACTCCAAATTTCAGGCTTCAATAATAATGAAAAATCTATGCTATTGGGAAATAAGTATTGGTTCTAAAGGCAACAAAATTTATGATAAAAAAACCCAAAATCACAACAGAAGAAGAAGCTCTTCAGAATGCGATGGAAAAGCAGCTAAAGAAATATAAATCTGAAGGATAAATCAACAATGAGGACTTCATGCAAAAGAAAGCCGGATAAATTAACATTATAGAATAATGAGGCATTAGATCTGCAACACCAGAGTCATGAACCTGCCAATTAAAATGACTTGTGAACCCATATACCTTAGAAGTCATGCCAATTCTAACTTGATTATATTTCTATCATACAAAGGTTTATAATAAATTAGATCTTCTCGACTGAGATATTAGTTGAAGACAGCAAGGCATATAAGTCACGTGAGGCTTGAACCCCATATAAAAACAGGTTAGATAGCTAAGCGTAAATTTAAGGAGGGGGGGGGGGGTAATTATCAAGTTATTGATAGTATAAATTATGAAACTAACAAAAATGGTTATCACTAACATAGAGGTTCAGCAGAAAATTTCCGATATGAAAACTTTTTATAGAAATCTGCAAGCAATGATTTAATATGAAACATGTTAGTTCAACTATTAGCTATTTGCTTAAGAATTATTCTAAACATTGTTAACTCACATGCATCTAATAACTGTGCTTGCTTGTTCATGCCAACTGCGGTTTTTATAAGTTTGGCTGCTCATATATATTAGAAGCTCTCCTCTTGGTGGAGTGGTGCCAAGGGAGGTTATGCTAAGAGATTCTAGAGGAATTCAATTTTTAGAACTGAGAATATTCAAGCTTGCCACTAAGATTTGAAAGACACCGTATTGTTATCAATGGCTAAGAAAGGATCGGGAGTAGCTTGAAAGATAATTTCTAATGGAAATTGCAGAATGAGACAGGAATGTGTCGATCTCCATTTAGTTCAATGAATATGGTTCAAAATTTGTATCTCTGGAATTAGCTGGGTCTGAAGGTGATTTGAAACCACATGAATTGATTCAACCCGAAGAGAATGAAACTAGGTGAGTCAAACTAGAGCCTGCAGTGACCACTTTTTATCCACTAAAATCGAGTTATCCAATTGTGTCAGATTGAGTTGGAGAATCACCAGTCATCAAAATCCCTCCATGAATTCTCACACTGTCACCTTAATTCTGCAATTTTCCATTAGAAATTATGTTTCAAGCTACTCCCGATCCTTTCTTAACCATCGATAACAAGACGGTGTCTTTCAGATCTTAGTGGCAAGCTTGAAGACTCTCAGATAAGAAACTTGCGACTTTCAAGCTCTTGATGTTGTCATATAACTTTCTCTCTCCCTTCCTCTGTTTGAAGAAAATTAAAGACTTCCTCTTTCAGAGCTATCCCTAGGAAATTGAAAGAGTCCTTGACATAAAATGAGGACCTAACCGGCAAAGCAGCAAAGACACAATGGCATCACTCTCAGATGGAATGGAGTAAGAGGAGGAGGTTTCAAGTCAACTCCATGCCCTAGTTTGTCGGGTACATGAGCACTAAGAGAAGCTAAGGGAAGAGAGCAAAAGACTCTTTTCCTTGTATATCAATAACAAGAAGAAGAAGAAGAGGAAGCCTATATCCCAAACTTTTAGGACTGACTACATGAATACTTTTCTCCTAACTATTCAATCCCTTTAAGAGTCATCTAAATCAAGTCAGCTACCAATGTATCTTTTTAACTGCCTCCATTCATGTAAATTGTTAGGATTTTGTGCTACTAAAAAGGTGAAGAGTATATGTAAGAAACTGTTCTGTTTCTATAGGATATTTGACTATAGAGCAAGCAGCAAAATTTAGAATTATAAAAAGAGAAATTAGAGAATATCTGTAAAGCAGAAGATATCAGGGGGGTTTCTTACAGATGAATATGCAGAAATACAACAATCTGGATGGCGGAGTAAAGCCAAAGCAGTCTCTACAAACAAAAAAGAAGAGGTCTAAACAAAACAGAAGATGATAATGCAAATAACAAATAATTGCAAAGCTCAAACGGAAGCTGAAATATATAGATTTCAAATTCAGACACAAATCATTATAGCCTCTAAGCCACCATAAATCATATATACCCCTGTATTTTGCAAGTGAGAAAAACTTAACTGGCTAAAAGGTACATATAGGTGCCGCAAAATTAACCAACTTAAGGCTCGCAATTGACCTTGTGCACCACATCATGGCTAAGAAGCAAGAACTGAGCAAACTTAATCAGTTTACTTTGCAAGTTCCAATATTCATCAATGCGAGGTTATTTCCCATTAAAACAGTGTTACTACTTCATTGTAAATACAATTATTACCAATATAAAAATCAAGGCTTGCACAACTGTGATGGCTGATCTTGAGTCTAATGAACTCGCATATTGTTATTAGCTTTGGAATTTAGTTCCTATAATCTACATCTCTATTATTTTAATGCAAAGGGAATTAAAATCCAATCAAAATCAATAACCGCAACTAACCGTGAATTACTTTTTTTCTCCCCAAAGTCAGTTTGACAGTTACAATCCTAAAAAAGTCCCTCCAAGTAAAATAAAAACTTTCAACCACGTAGTTTTTAATAAATTAGTTACATGCGTCCATATTCTTGAAATATCACTAATATCTCTCTTTTGAACAATATTTTTGCACTATGATTGTGTGGAAGATTGTGAAAAATTTCTTGCGTTGGACAAACTGAATTCCCTCATCCTTCTACATCCACTCATTTATTATTCTCCTATTTCCTTTTTTTCATTCTTCACTAATGGCAATTCTAAATGGTAATATTTTTAATATTTTTGAATAATGTTGTCGAATTAGACGAAATTGAGAATTATATATATATATATATATATATATATATATATATATATATATATATATATATATAATCTCATCCAAATTTCATTACAAACAAATTTGAAGTCGACAAATTCAATGAATATGCCTTATCGGTTTATTCTCTCTAGATCTATTCAATTCAAAGGTACTTCTCTTTTATTATGATTTAAGTTTTTTTTATAATTGGTGAGTGATTTAATATGGTAAATTGTTGTATATATTAGGAGTTGCAAGAAATTTAGAATACAAAAGATTGAAGGTCAGATTTTTTTAAGAATTTTTTTAAAGTGAATTAAAAATAATAGTTATATTCTTTGTACTTTCATGTCGCTTTCTTTCATGATATAGAAATTTATATATTCATTTTTCATAATTTTCTTTCAAATTTTATTTGTATTTCTTTTATCTTTTATCTAAATCACTTCATTGTTTCGCTAATAAATTTAAAGAAAATAGTTGTGTTGAATTAGTTTGCTGATATATATCGGGTTTTCTATTTTTCTATCTTAATTGTCTTATATGAGTATTGCATTGTTTTAAGCAATATATTTAACTTTTTCTCTTATTTTAGAACATCAATAAAGTTAGAGACGAAACTAGCTATGAGAGGGCCAATTGCCTTTCTAAAAGAGATTTGAAAATCCTTATAATTAATAGTAATTGCCCAATAGCTTAGCTAATTTGTCTATAACTTCGTCTCTCTTATATTTATAATTTAATTCCCTGACCAAGATAATCACTTGTATCCAATTTTTATGTTAATAAAAAAATGATGTTTAATTTCATCTCTTCATAATCTATAATCTCAAAAATCAAAGAGCAAATTAATAGTATCCACTCTATCATCACACTCTCATAATTATCTTTTAAAACATAAATCTAAACTCTATTTTTTCCTTAGATCTATACTAACTTCAAAAATCATATACTAATTTCATGTATGTCTATTATTTCTTTCCTTCTATGATTTTATCTTCATGAATATATGATATTAGAATTCATTATAAAAATTCATTAAGTTATCAAAAAAATTCATTTTATATGTATCAATTTTCATTAATTTTGTTTTCTGTTTTGTGTCATTACAAAATTAGATTGAAACTATAATTTCAATTTTCTTATTTTTTTTAAGGGTTTTTCTGATATGGCCTCCCTAAAACATTGATATTTTTGAAAAACACTGTCTAAAACTTCATATTTTCAAATACACCCCCTAAAACACTTAATTAAACTAAATTGGCCCCTATGCTTAATAAACATCCCTAAAACCGTTAGAAATCTCCGTTAAAAAGCTAAAATGATAATGCTGTCTTTTTAATGGTTTTATATTTGCATTGGAAAGAAAAAAAAAGGAGAGATTATTAAGTAATGTTTGAAGATTGAAGGAGAAAATATGGTTTTGAATACAATTCATCATAATATCTCTAATCCAACTATTAATGCTAATTAACTTTTAAAAATTGGTGTTTTTAGTTAACGGAAAGGTTTTTGGGGGTGTAATTGAAAATATAAAGTTATAGGGGATATTTTTCAAAATACCAACATTTTTGGAGGCCTAAATAAAAAAAAACATTTGTTTCCATTTAGAAAGAGTTTGCTTTATGAGTTATGCTACTAAAAATAGTTAAAATGAATCTACATCGCATCCTCTCATGTTATTTACATATGTTGTGCTTTGAGCAAATTTCACATGTAAAGACAAAAAATATTAACACCGTTTAATTTTCTTTATATTAAAAAATATCAACACTAAAGTAATTATCTACCAAAAGTACCACTTAAATACGTTATTTCACATAATAATACACAATTATTAATAGGTTATAAATATGATTTCAAATGTTTAAACCTCGCCCCCTTCGCCAATCCGTCCCGGAGTGAATTGTTACTTTTTTGTGACTACACGATTGATTGTTTGTAAATTTTATAATATTTGGATGGTGTTAATGATAGGAAAAAATGGACGAGACGAGAACGAGCTTGGACTTTTATTGTCAGTAGAATGCAGTTTACGCCATTAAAACATTTAGTAAACATATATTAATTATGAGCTTATTCATGAACCCTTCCATCAATCAACAAATTACCCAATACGAACTGTCCTCAGAAAGTTCATTATTGTGTATCGTTTGACTATAGTTAAGAATATAACATATATTATTGAAATATTTCCTTATTAATGTTCTTCTCTAGTTTCTCTTTGTTTTTTTTCATAAGTACTTTAAACTTTAAACCCATAGCTGTGATCATGATCCATCGCAATACTATCTTTAAACGCCTCAAAACTACGGCAGTCTCAAAATCAAAACCAAATCGAACAAAAAACCACTGTTTTTTAATCTAAGGTTGTGTTTTGAAAGATGGATTCTGATAAATTATAAAATTTCAATATTTTCTATGTAAAGCAATTTAACAAATGGTACATTACATTTCTTCTCCTTGCTCATAAACACCATTACATTCAAGGTTATTTTGTGAATAAATAAAACCACATCAATAGAAAACGTTATCGTCGTGCTTAAAGATTCATCGTCATCTTTGTGTTGAAGGATTCATCGTCATCGTGTACTTAAAGATTCATCGTCTTTTAGTTCAAAGAAAATGTCTCCTTCAAAGAAGAAGAGCGCTCCTTCAATCGACCACTTCTTTATACTTCCATTAGATCTTTAGAACCAAGGTCCTCTCTTTCCACCAGCTAACGAAGCGCATACTAGTATCTTATCTTCAACATGGAGATCAGTGTGATTGTTGACGTCCTTAAATCTTGACACTCGTTATCTCCGATCAAAGAAAGGAAAGATGCAAAGGTGCTGGCTTGGATATTAAGACTTCTAAGGCATGTTCAGATGTTCGTCTTCTCATTGCGGATTTGCAAAAGCTTAGGTATCCAAAGGAGGAAATGGGAAGAAAAAGTGTCGTAGCGTTGGGATCGGTTTTTGCTACGGTTGAACGATGGATCTTGATTCAAAGACAACAGAAGGTAGAGAAACTGTTTTTATTATGTTATATCTTTCGCTGCTTTGAATTGGATTTATATGTTATCTCTAAATTTGCTGACCGGCGATTATCCGTCATTGACCGTCGCCGACCGCCACACCAATAACTGCCATAATAACCGACGACGACGACCTTAATGCAAAAGCTATCGCGTTGACCGATGCTGATTGTCTCCATGCCATTTTCTATTCTATATAAACTTAATTTTATTTGTTTAAAATACATAAGGAATTCGAAATCAAATAACTGGCATTTTGAAACGAAAGAAAATTATATCAAAATGATCGTCATTTGATTTTGAAATTCAAGATTCTCAAAATTACCCAGGATTAACACGATGTCTAAATGTCGATCGACATCACCGAAATGTAGCCAAAATGTGGGTTTCGGGAAGAAAACGATACAGACATGCAAAAAAAAAATTGAGTAACGATATTTGATGAATGTCAGGTGACATTTCGTGATTTTGGCTGAAATATCATGATGTCGGCGTTCAGGACATTTACCATTATGGGGCAAAAAAATCTGAGTAATTTTCTTTTTTGGGGAAGATATAAATTTAATAAAACTAAAAATCTGAATAAGTTAATATTTTTCAAAAAAATAAATTATAGAAATGACATTTACATTACAAAAATGTAGAATCCGATATTTCATAATACCACCCGACATTTCACGATATCTGATATCCGACAACAAAATCTTCAGGCCGACACGATACTGACATCCGAAATTTAGATTTTAGAACACTGTTAACACCCTCTTAAAGAGATTCGAAAATCTCTATAGGTATACTAATTGCCTAATAATTTAGCTAGCATGCCTATAAATTCGTCCCACTACTATATTTAAAACTTAACTTAATTAAGGTATCTATCCATATTTTGTGTTACTAAAAAATAACATTTAGCTTCATCTATATACATTCTATAACCTCATAAATCAAAAGGCAACTAATAGCATCCACTCTCTTATATTTCTCCTTTTAAACATATATCTAAATAAATTCCTTCCTTATTTTATATTTCATTATCTCTCATCAATGTATGAGTCATTTTTTAAAAAGGGAAATCATATACTAACTTCATATATTTATTATTATTTCTCTCCGCCTATGATTTTTTCATTATGAATATTTGATATTAGAATTCATTACAAAAGTTTATTAAGTTATAAAAAAATACCATTTTATAAGTATCGATTTTCATTAATTAAGCTTTATGATTTGTGTCATTGAATCTGCATTGCATCTTCTCATCTATTTTCACATGTTGTACTTTGAGTAAATTTCTCGTGTAAAGAAAAAATATTAACACCGCCCATTTAATTTTCTTTCTAATAGAAAATATTTGCAATATTAAAATAGTAATATATCAAAAATAACATTTGAATAAGTTGATTTCACATATACACAAATACTAATAGGTTTTAAAGATGATTTTATGTCAAAAAAAATTTATACCTCGCCTCGCTATACGATTCTTGGTTCCGTCCCCGAGTGAATTGTTACTTTCTGTGACTATATAATTGTTTTTTATGTAAAATTTATAATATTTGGGTGGTATTAATGGCAAGAAAGAAAGACGAGAAGACGACCATAAGTTATTTTTTTGCAAAAGGCAACATTGAGAAGCGGATACATAAAACGGGAGATATAGCAATGGAAGGATGGTACCGAAGGTTGAAGTGATTCAAGTGCAAAAGTCAAATGTTGCATGTGGCATAGTTATATTTTATCGAAACAAAATCAACCTAATTTTATCATACAAAGTTACCTCAAGATTCTATTGATATGATTTGATGTTAATGTCAAACTGATAACAAATACCATTTGGTTTGAAGTTTCCTATCATGGTGCAATGCATGTAAAAAACATAAATTATTCATCTTTGATTTGTCAAATAACCTATTGTTGTTACCATCCCAGAAGTCCTCCATATCAACTTTTTATTGGTGTGTTCGCTACTTAATTTCAAGATTTACTTTGTGTGGAGATGTCAAAATTATTGTTGCGAGTTTTTTTTTTGTAGCATGATTTGTGGTATTCTTAAAGTTGAATATGTCAAATCCTGAAAACTTCATGCAAAGAGGGACGATGAGAATCCTTTTGCTAAAGGAAGCAGTCATCTTGATAAATGAAAAGGTTATATTTTGCTAATTCAAATATAGGTTTGTGTAGTATCATTAATTAAGAAAAGTTTATGTTCACGCTGCGTGCATCGAATGAACAAAATATTAGTTCCGCTTGAAGGGAAATTTTGGTTTATCGTCCTATTATTGCTTATCTATTAAAAGGTTAAAGTATAAGAACCTATTTGATACAAAACAAGGTGTCATGGATAGCATTGGTACACAGCCAAATTATACAAGCATGAGAGGAAGGAGAAGAGGTGCCTTACAGAGTTATCTCTGAAATTTCAAAGATAGATGTGAAACAGGAGCAGAACATTGGCAGGAAATACAGAATTATATAAGGAAGCAAACAAAATGAGCACATTTTCTGCAGCTCACCTGTTAATACGTAATGCAGCCCCTCTGGAGTAGATGTATCTGCAGTTTCAGCAATCCGATCAAGATCTTTCTGTAGAGACCTTGCCATTCCCAACAACCCAACCTAAAAAGGCATGCCAATTAGCAAAACAACATTAAATGCTTGCGATTAGACACCTAAATTGCCAAGTCGATGAATTAAAGGCCCACTTATATATATCGTAATTTGTGGCTAGCACTTGTTTATTTCTCCCAACGCAAATCACTAAGGAAAAAATTCACATATAATCGTTATATTACACAAATATACTAGAACAATCATCCTCCGCATATATCTATCCAAATAGCAAGCATGTATTTCTAGAATGCAACATTTAAACTCAAACCAAATAATGGCTTCTAGCTACTTAATTACCAACCAACATTTTTTATCTTCATTTTCACATTCCTGTGATGAAATTAAATAGATCTCTGATGTGTGCATGTATTGGAGCCAAGATGGGGCAGGAAGGCTCTGCGCAACTGAGGTGAGAAAATAGAGAGGAGAGATAAGGGTGGGTATAATTTGGTGGGTAAGAATTAATTGGTAAAACTCGCATTCTCTCTTTGACTTGCATGCAAGTTCATTGGAACAAATAGGAAGATAAATGCACACTTAGTTTTACAAGGTTTACTTTTCTTCCTGGTTCAATTTGAAAGAGAGAAAACAAATCACCCAAGATTCAAAGAGAGTATTTGACAATCTGTCCTTGGATATAATACATGCAAATAGGTGTCAGGTTCTGAGCATTTCAATCTATTAAAATTTAATTGAACAAAAAAGATGTCATCTCATATAGGATTTTACCTTATCTAGAGGAGTATGGAGGCTTGCTCCTTGGTTGCACAAGTTCATACTGATTAGTCAAATAGAAAGGACTACCTACTTGTCACCTTGACATAAAGGTTCTGTGGAATATCCTTCTCTTGCTCACAGTTACTGTTGTATAAATCTAGCAACAACATATTGAGGGATGATTTAAGGTTGATTAGTAGGTATAAAACATGAAAATAATTTGGAGTTTTATAACTCCAAATATTATCCACAATGCCAAGTTTCATGGGGATAAGGCAATGACGACAACGATGAGCTCTGAGTTTTATTGTCGGTAGATTGCAGTTTTAGCCATAAAAAACATTTGGTTAACGGTTATTAATTGTAAGCTTTCCCATGAACCATTCTGTCAATCAACAAGCTTACCCAATATGATCTGCCCTCAGAAAGTTCATTATCGCGTATAGTTTGACTAGATTAAACATTACATGTATTGTTGAAATGTTTCTCATAATTGTTCTTCTCTAGTTTCTCTTTGCTTTCAATTTTACAGGTACTTTATACTCTAAACTCATAGCTTTGCATCTTGTCTTCAGCCTTTTAGAATTTATGATGAATGTTATATAATCTAAACAAATTCTAACTTTTTGTTCATGCTAAACCTTCCCACTTGTTCAGTAGCATAGACTTAACACTTAATACATAACTATATCAACAGACTCCATGATAAAAAGCAAAGTTGAAATTCCGTGTTTGTGGCAGTTCAACAATAACCATTCTCGACAAAATTGTCGAGTTAATGCCGATACATAATATAACTTACAAATATTTCCAATACTAACAGTTTCAAAGATTTTCCTAGCATTGAACCAAGCCTAACCATATTAAATTGTCTGAAATACCAAGTGTTTTAAAAGTGAGAAAGAAAACGGAGCGGTCGAGAAGTCAAAACGCTTAAGCACCGCTTAAACGCTTAAGCGGCCGCTCAGAAGAAATCAGAACAGTGGTGTTTCATCAATATTCCTTTTCTTGTCAATAAATAATGATTCTCATTACATTCTAACTATTTTTATGTTGCTTTTGTAATAGCAAATGCCTAAATTTAACCCAAAATTTAACAAATTTGCTTAGACAATATATTATTTGCTAAAATATGCTCAAATAATTCAAAACAAAATTGAAATTTTCTTAAAATTTATTGGCTTATATAGTGTTTATAAACTTTTCGATACCCAGCATCGAGCATCATAACTCAAATCAATAAAAATAATTACCAAATTATTTTTTAAAATATCTAAAAGATTGTAGCTCAAAACCAGATGGAGTCAAAATCGAATTGGAATTTCAAGATCGAAATTCAAAAACTACTCGAATTCGAAATAGAAAACTCAAAAATTGCTCGAAGTCGATTTAGATCTAAAACTTCTTGAAGTTGATAAACCTAAAATTTTGGAGTTTTGAAATCCAAATCTTAAAGTGTCTCAAAGCCGGCTCGACAACAGTGGGTTTTATCGAGTCGAGCACGAAGAATAGAAACCTTGAAAAGGAGAAAAAAGAAAGATGGAATATTGTATTAATTGGTATTTGTGCATTCTTACTCCAATAACAATACTTTTATACTCTTTATAGCACTTATGAGGTGTATAAATCAATAAAATTGGTTATGCAATATCACCCACTTAAGCGGAATAAAACGGAGCGGTGAATCACGAAGTAAACAATCTACAAACCTGCAGCTTTAGCACACTGGTCTTCTGCGTCGCAGTAAGAACACTCCCATCGTCATCCCGGTCCGATAAAAACCCGGAAAGCAGAATCACCGCCGCAAACCCCATCATCAACAGAAACAGCCCAGACCCAGCACCAAACCCGACCCCGAACGCCGGCCCCACGTAAAATCCCCCTCCGGCCCCAAACGGAGACGGCGCATAGTACGGCACCGAGTAAGAGAAAGAGCTTGAAGGCCCGGAATACGAATAGCTCCTCGAAGACGAAGAAGAAGAGAAAGATCTCCCTCCCATTCTACCCCCAGATGCCGCTAAAGCTGTGTAAGGATCCCAGGTCAACAGAAACCCTAACAAGATCACAGCGACCGCTGGTTTCTTCAGAGATTTCAGGGTTTCGGCGATCGCCTTCATGATCCCATCAAATGGGGCATGGTTTCGTTCTTTGTGGAATTGGATTGGTTTCAGGGAGGATTTGATGGAGAATTTGAAGGGGCTAGGGCTTTTGATCGAGGGGAGAGGGGAGAGTTTGGGGGATTTTTGGAGGAGGGGGTTGAATTTGAGAGGGAATGCGAAAGGTCTGATCTTGGGCGGGTCTTTGAAGAAGTAGGTGGCTTCGATGAGGGAAGCGGTGGCCATTAGGGTTTTTGGGGTTAGGGTTTTTTTTTTGGGGGGGGGGGGATTTAGGGTTAGGGTTTGAGAGAGAGAAGGAAGAAGAAGAAAATGGAGGGAAATGATGTCGGGGTCGGAGTTTGTTTCGTGGAGCAAATGTCTTGCGTGAGGAGCTGAAGTGGCATCGCCATTCTCAAAGATAGGCTTTGAGTGGTAGTTAGCAAAGATTGTGTGGGCCCATGGTCCCATGCATCTTTCGACATCTAGGGAACGTTGGTTCAGTCGAGGTCACCGTTTCCGGTTAGGGCCTGTTTGCTTGCCGGATTATGAGTTCGGATTTGGATCTTGGATCGTGGATTTCCATAATTTTGTGTTTGGTTGTAGAATTTAGATTTCTAGGATTCTTTTGTTTTTTATGGGGGGCCCACTACAAAACAAGGATTCATGAATCCTAGAAATTTTCAAGGATTTTCAAGGATTTGATACTATTCATTGTACTTTTAGATGGGGCCCATGTACTTTATTTATTTAATAATCCTCTCTCTATCTATCTCTCTCTAAAATTCTCAAATCCAAATCCCACTTTTTTCACCAACCAAACAAAGATTACAAGTATCTACAAATCCAATACTAGGAATCCAAAACCAACCAAACAACAAATTACCAAATCCAGAAATTGCAACCGTACTATTTTGGAATCCAAATTCCACAATCCTGCAACCAAACAGGCCCTTATAAAAGACGCACCAAACTAAAATATGCATCATGCCAGCGCAGATAGCGGCTCTGCGACAGACCACATGTTCATTAAATACTTAAAATATTTTATGAGTTTTGTTTTGCCAAAAAATGATTTTGAAGTTAATTTGGACCGATGAGATTGATGATATACAACATAACTTCTTTCTAAATTTTCTTCTTGGAAGGAAGGAAAAGTTAAATATTTGAATATTACCATGTAAGGAAATTATAGTTTCATCCATCATTGTTGGTGGCTCATGCTATACATTCAATCGGTGATAGAAGAGTGTCATCTTTTTATTGTATGGTGTTAAAGCATTGAAGGGACAATGCAATCAACTCAAAAGAATATATCGGTAAATTCCAGGATGAAGACACGAATCTAGAGTTCGATGGTCTTGACACAACCAGTGTAGTGGAATAAAAGACATTATATGGAGGATATTCTATTTGCCCAACAACAACACTGTTAATTCTTGAATATCAAAAACACCAAAGCTTGTAGCATAATAATATCTTCAATATATACCGCCTATAAATGTCCGATCATAAGAGAAAATGAATCAGAAGTATGAAGAATGCATGCAGATTAAATTATTTTACTCTATTTCTTATTACGACTTGTGTATCGAATAACTTCTCCTGAAGCATAAACTACCCTAGCAAGCTACACATGTTTTCCTATAAGATACAGGTGTGGGTAACGAATAATCCGTATCCAACTCGACCCAACATCAGTTAACTAGAGACATTCTTGTTTCTGATAGACCCGCCCCCCTCCCCCAACCCCACCCAATGGTCTCAACCTCTTCACAACACCATTGTTTTTTCAATCTAGGGTTTGTTTTTTTATATAAAAAAGAAGGATTTCAGCCAGAAAAAATCAGCCAAGAGATTTTGATCCAGGAAGTTTTGGCCCAGAAGTTTTAATTTCTTTTTAAACATCTGCATGAAAAAAGGGAACCCTGTCCTAGACCGGCCTGGTTCGCGTGCTGCCCGTGCCACACCGAGGTGCATGTGTGGAGGGCGCGAGCGTGAGGGCGAGGGGGCGGCACCCACGGGCACGGGTTAGCGGCACCACGTGGCACTCGTGGGCGGCAGCGGGGAGCGGATCGGGTTGTTTAGAAGCGGGTTAGGGATTTTATTTAACTTGTTAAGCTCGATCTATTTATGTGTGTGTTTAAGAACTCATTTAGCTCAAAAAGGTTCTAAAAAAGTTACAGAAAATACGAGCCATCCTAACAAAGGCCGAGGGAAAATTTCAGATAAAAAAGAGATCATATATTGAGAGATAATTGTTTTGCAAGTCGAAGGAGGGTCGAACTACTGTCGTTTCTAGAGTAAATCATTACTTTCCGTAAGTCTTCCGTCTTTCTTTTCCCTAAGCCCTTCTCATCTTTCCTGCAATTCTTTTCCATTCGCAATCCTTTTATTGAGTGAGTCTTTCTTTTCCCTAAGCCCTTCTCATCTTTCCCTATCAAGTTTCCTTTTTGTAAGTTTTCCAACATATTTACTGGTTATTTTTATCACTTACAAGTTAATCTAGGTTGCTTACCCGCATGAAAATACTTGATACATGAGATACTTGATACTTGATCAAGGCCTTGTTTAGATACTACCTATCTCATGGAAAAAAAAATCTTAGATGACATTTTTCTGCCGGATTGACCCAATCTTGTAAAAGGGGCTGTTTGGATGAGGGTTTTGGTCTTTTGATTCAGGGGGAAAATCTCCGTGCTTTAGTCCTATCCACTAGACATAAAAATAAAAATAAATTAAGTCAGATTCAATTTTTTCCTTCATTTTCCTCTCTCTTCTTCCTTCTCTCTTCCCAATGCTGTGAGGCCGCTCCATTCTCAAAATAAAAAATAAAATAATAAAACCCTCGTCGTCTTCCCCATCGTCGAGTTACCCAATACTCGAGAATGGATCTGCTTCCAACTGAGACCCCATCGATGGGGTTCATCAAGCACAAGTTCCGATGGCTGAAGCTCGTCAACGTCGATACGGATGAGGTCCTCACTCAGGAGCTTGTCGGCATGGACTACGGCGTCCTCGAGAATGGCCTCAGTACTAGGTCGATGCAACCCCAAGCCTCGCATGCGTGCTGCTCTGGCTCTCGCCATCAAGGTCGGGTGAGTTGATCGATCATTTAGGTTGTTTTGATTCATCCTTATGAAATGTAGGGGTTCTTTGTTATTGTTAGAATTCCTTTGTTTGTCCGTCAAAGTTTGCAACTGTAAGTGCCAACAATCATCTTCCGTGTACGGCGTCTAGAACAGGGGTCAACACAACCAGATCGGTCTCTGCGCTGAAATCAATTCCCTGATATCTCCACCTGTTGCACCACCCAAGCATACACCACGTAAAGCATTCAAACATAAATAAACCATTAAAATTTAAAATTATCAAAACAAAATTTCATTCAAATTAGAACAATTATTAACACTTACACAATACTCCTCGGTAGCAGCGTGGGAATATCGAAGCTCGTCCATGGTAGGATCTGTCGATGTGGCGTGGACGGCCAGATAATCTTTCAACACGCTCGGTATATCACTCTCCGCTAGGGTCCAAGCTTTCGACAATTCACCAAAAACACATATATAACATAACATTTCATGTTGCATTATAACAAAAGAGATATATTGTAATTTACCTTTGCCTTCATGGCACGAGTAATATTCCTCGACCCACTCGTGTAGGTAGGTCGACCCTTCTTCACGGACTTCCGATTCTCCTTGTTTTGGACGGCCTGTTTCTGCTTGAGCTTAGACGTCCAAAACTGGCACAAGAAAGGCCATATCTCTAAATCGACCTTGGTAAAGCCCGAAGACTGTAGGAGAGCCGTTGTCTCCGCCTCGAAGGTCGTCAACCACAAGTCATATCAATCTATCTTCAGTTGATTCCTATTATACCGGACCTTATTCTGCATGCTGATTGTGGGCCCCGGTAAATAGCCTGAAGATCGAGCCCTCCAACAGGGTCATCAGGATCGGCTGTGGCCTGAAAGTCGTAACCGAACTGCAAATACAACAAATTAATATCCGTTTTGTGGGCTTCTTCGAATCCTTTGGAGAAGAGCGGTGCAAGCGAAGACGATGAGGATGACGAGGATGAAGGAGAGGAAGGAATGGTGGCTTTTGCTTCGACTGAGAGATGGGATGTGTTGGGGCTGGGACAAGGCATGGTATAATTTCTTTCTAAAGTTTTGATTTCGTGGCTTGGTTAGGGAATAAAATAAAAAACGAATATTCTTATCCTAAACAATTCATACAGTCATTCAAATTGAAAATCCCCTACATTTTCATCCAAAAGGATTGTAATGCATTCCGGGACATTCTAATCCCAAATTAAATCCTACGAATTTTAATCCTAACTATCCAAATAAGGATACATGTTAATCGGATAGCTCTTGTTATTGAAACTCATGCCTGAAAACTGCAAATCTGTTTGAAAGATAACTTAATAACATGGGGTTAATGGGGAAGTCGGGAAATGAATGAGATGCATGCATGGGGAATCCCTTTATTGATAACTGAATATCATGTTTAATGACCATGTGCCATTGTTCCGTGGCATATAAGGGATATTCATGTGCCGTTGTTCCATAGCATATACGAAATATTCTCTTATGTGCCGTTGTTCTGTCGGGATAAATGGAATACTCTCCAATACAATATGCCCTCCTCCATTCTTCCGAACTCATTAAATAAAGTACTGCTTTTAAAGGAGTAAACTTGTGGATATCTCTTAGACTCACATGAAATATTTTCCCTAGTTTCTATTGAAGTAATGTTTAATTTACCCCATGTATTTGTCATAATGTATTTTTAATATAATTATTGAATTTGAGAGAAATACACGAGCAAAGCTTTCTCACACTACCACAATCAAGAGCTGCCCCTACGGTTAGGACCGTAGGAGAAATCACTGCCTTTATGGTGCCCACCATAGGGGTCAAAATATAACCGTAGGTTGAAATGGCGTAAGGGCAAGTATTTGCCCTTACGAATGAAACTTTGCCCCTACACTAAAAACCGTAGGGGAAACTGCCCCTAGGGGCAGTTATTTTTTTTAATTTATTAAAAAAATAGTAATATCTTGTCCTTATGGTTCTCACCGTAGGGGCAAGTATATGCCCCTACGAGTTAAATCGTAGAGGCCAAAAATCATTCTTTCTTATTTTTCTTGTTTAAAAAATTTATATTTTATGCCTCTACGGTTGTCGCCATAGGGGCACGTATATGCCTCTACGGATTGCACCGTAGGGGCACAATATCAGTTTTTTCAGACATTATGTCCTTACGGTTTGACCCGTAAGGCCATATGGTTTCCCCTATTGTGACAACCGTAGGGGGGATTTTTTTTTAAAAAAAAAAATACATTCATCGTTTTTCCCTCCTTATACACAATAATATATATATCATATACATGAATGCAAAAATATTAAGCAGTAACTTCTCGCATATAATATATAATGAAATAAAGAAACATGATTCAAAATCAATCTAAAATCAGGATCATAATCAACATATACAAACAACCGATATCTAAAATATACAATATGTATCAAATAAAGTACAGTCATCCTTCAAAAATCAAAAAAATATAAATAAATCACTATTGGCTCGATCCAGGTGCTCCACCTCGAAGTATCTAGGAAATCTGACGCATCTGCTTTTCGGTGCGGCCCTAGGATGACAAAAGCTCGAGTACTGAAGCTGCAGAAGTAGGAGTGGCATGGGGAGCCGACGCTGAAAGAGTGACCTGCGCAGAAGAAGCTGGATGAGTGGCCTGCGAAGCCGAAGCCGAAGGAGTGGCCTGCGCAGCCGCAGCTGAAGGAGTGGCCTGTGGAGCTGCAGCCAAAGAAGTAGCTGCCGAATCTGTAAAGTATTTAAGTTTGTGTAATAAAAGAATAAGGAATGGTGTATTAGATTCAGTCTATATGTCTTGTTGTGAAATTCTAAGTCCAGAAATTAAGTCTTGCGAATTGAAATGATATGTTATTAATCTATAGGATTCATGTCGGATTCGTATCAATATTGGATTCTTGCGAATCCATGAATCCTACTGATATCCATATTTAAATCCGTACTATGTATATTAGAACTACAAAGATATAAGTATACACGAACAGAAGTAACATACGTACCATGATCTCCTTCAACTCCTCAACTTGGGAGCTAAGTGTGGCCATCTGCTTTTCTAGACGTCGCTTGCGGGGGTAGCAGAAGTAATCGCCAGAGAGGAGGACAACTTCAGTTAGGTCCCGCTGGGACCAAGTTCTTGACCTCCTAACCACCGTGGTGCCCTCCGTGTACGGCGTCTAGAACAGGGGTCAATACGAATAGATCAGTCTCTGCGCTGAAATCAATTCCTTGATATCTCCACCTGCTGCACCACCCGCGCATACACCATGTAAAGCATTCAAACGTAAATAAACCATTTAAATTTAAAATTATCAAAACAAAATTTCATTCGAATTAGAATAATTATTAACACTTACACAATACTCCTTGGTAGCAGCGTGGGATATCGAAGCTCGTCCGTGGTAGGATCTGTCGATGTGGCGTGGACGGCCAGATAATCTTTCAACACGCTCGGTATATCACTCTCCCCCAGGGTCCATGCTTTCTACAATTCACCAAAAACACACATATAACATAACATTTCATGTTGCATTATAACAAAAGAGATATATTGTAATTTACCTTTGCCTTCATGGCACGAGTAATGTTTCTCGACCCACTCGTGTAGGTAGGTCGACCCTTCTTCACGGACTTCCGATTCTCCTTGTTTTGGACGGCCTGTTTCTGCTTGAGCTTGGACGTCCAAAACTGGCACAAGAAAGGCCATGTCTCTAAATCGACCTCGGTAAAGGCCGAAGACTGTAGGAGAGCCGTTATCTCCGCCTCGGAGGTCGTCAGCCACAAGTCATATCAATCTATCTTTAGCTGATTCCTATTATACCGAACCTTATTCTGCATGCTGATCGTAAGGCCCCGGTAAATAGTCTGAAGATCGAGCCCTCCATCAGGGTCGTCAGGATTGACTGTGGCCTGAAAATCGTAACCGAGCTGCAAATACAAGAAATTAATATCTTTAAATTATAAATGCCGAATGATAGTAAATTTATTTGATAAATCAAATAAAAATATTTAATAATACTTGAGCCTGCTCAAAGAAGAGGTCAAAGGAACGCTTATGCTGCGTGTCCTAACCATAATGAAGAGGATACTTCTTGAAGTGACGACTTTCAGCCCTCATATACTGTTTGAACTTCAGCTTGTGGGACCGAGTCGGCTTTTGAGTCCCACGACGGGCCGTGGCTGCCCTGCATCAATAAAATATATATATATATACATACAATATCAAGAAAAAACAAATTATGCGTACAATAATCAATAAAACAAGGATAATGTGCCAATATATGATAAAAGAATGTTAGCAAAAAATTGGACAAAAATAAGTTTTATGGAGGGAAATTATTAATCATATTTATCCGTTATCTCGTGGCTCAATTGATAGCCTACCTGCATTCTGAGTTATGAATTCTAATGTGTTTGTTTGATCTATATATCACAATTAAGCTTAATGCATTTGTTTCGGTTACATGATATCATAATTTTTGGAGTGTAGTATATACCTCCGGCGACATCACCATAAGCCTGAGCTTGGACAGCAGCACGAGAGGGACAACAGTTCCTCTGGTGAGGAACAGCTGATGACCCGGACATGGATACATCCCCTCCAACTAGATGATAAGAAATGACGACATAGGTAACTTCGGAATAAAATAATATATAATTAATTTGACGTATTATATAGTAAAGAATACTAACCTGTAAACTGCACGGAGGGTACGGATCGTGTGGGAGCAACCTCTGTCCCAGATGTGGAGGCATCCCTTTAACTAGATAATAAACAATGATTATAAAAGTAAATTCAAAATGAATATGCGTGTATATCTATAATATAACATTCAAAATAAATATGCGTGCAATATAGAATATATAAATATACCTACTGCAGGTGTGGGAATGGCTTATGCTCCGGATGTGGAAACGGTATGTGCCCAAGATGTGGAGGCACCCCCTCCAACTGGATAATAAAAAATAACTATATAAGTAACTTCAAAATGAATATGCGTGTTTATCTATAATATAACATTCAAAATGAATTAGTATGCGTGCAATATACGTGGAGGTGTGGTAAAGTCCACACGTAATAACAGATCTGGAGGGGGTACGGACGGGGGTGCAACAGAATCCCTCTGCCTTAGGATCTGCTCCCTACACAGATCCCCGGGCAGCAGAATCCCTCCGTCGGTGCCCTTGCCTCTGCCGCTGTGTAACACCCGAGCCCAATACTACTATTTTCTGTTACTGGTTGAGCATTAGATAGCACTCATTTCATTTAGCTTGCATGTTTGACACTTACCGTGAAATTTTATCTGGCTAAGTCATTTCTGCATATAACAAATTTTAGCATCTAAAATGAAATTAAAAATATCTATCTTGGCCTACTCGACACCCCTAGCCTCGTGGTAGCGTCCGTGCATCGAGTTCTCGTCCCGTTCGGTGAAACGGGCGAGTTTGGACGGCTATGCGCGCGTACAGGTGTCCGACTTGGGGGTATGCTTTTTAATCATAAAACACTCAATTTCAAAATTTGGAACCCGCTTAAAATCCTATTATTTAAATTTCAAATTTTTGGACCCAACCCGGACGCGTTTTGGAAATGTTTTGTTTAGCGCCAAAATCCCAAATTAATATATATATTAAAACCATCGCATAATCTAATACTAACCAATCTAATACTCTTAACAGAATAAACATTTCTGTAACTGTTAATCTTCTAAATCTTTTAAAATTTTCTTTAAAAACCTTTGCAATCTTTTGCCCCAGCCAATCAGGGAAAGTTTAATCCCCGTGGGCCCCTCCATTAACTCTCTCTCTCTACCTCTCACATCTCTTTCTCTCTCTCTCAATCGTTCTATATATCTCTCTCTCTCTAGCTTTCTCTCTCTCCTATATATTTATAATTCCCTCTCCTCTCGTCACGAGCAGAAACCCACCGAGAGCCTAACCCTAGCCGCCTTCACCGTCGTCGCCGCAGTCCCGACGCCGGTGCCAGCGTCACCGTCACCCTCGACTCCGCCTCCTATTCTCAACCTCAACACCTTCTTCCTTCTCCCCCGCGCGCCCTGCGCAGTCGCGACCCCTGCAGAATTCACTGCAGCCGCCCGCTCGCCGGCGGCCCTCGTCTTCGCCATCCGCGCCCCACCAGCACCTCCTCACCACCTGCGCACTCCAGCACCCCGACCACCTCCTCTCCCTCTCCGTTTTCCTTTCCTGCGCCGAAGTTCCATACTCGAGCCCTAACCCTAACCGCTGCAACCTCCTCGCCGGCGCCTCACCGCCGTCGATCTCGTCGCCGTCACACCCTCTGCAACACCAGTAAGCCTTCTCTCCTCTTCCTCCTTCCTTTCCCCCTCCGGTTTATCCTTTGGCTGTGCATTAAATTCTGGATTTTTATATTCGCTGTTCGCCGGAATCCGGCCATGCCGGTGACGTGTCCCGACGATCCAGCAAAGTACCCTGACCCGTAAGGTCCTTTGGTTCGTTGTTTGGGTTCAATCCGTGAACCGTGCGTTCGTCGCGTGTTTCCCCGCCGACGTTACGTTCCGTTTTTCCCGGTTCGCGACCCGTCGAGGCAAGTATCCCTTGCTACATGCTATACTATATATTTATATATGTTTTGACACATTAAACCTGTAAAACTTAACTTGGTATAGTCGTTTCTCATTTGGTTGCAATATGGCATTATACCATTTTACAGTTAACTTAAAATTTACAGTTTGCCAATTTAACCCTAATAACCAAGTTTACCTGTTAATCACATTGTACTATTTAGTAGATGGTAGCACTTACCCATGTAGTTCTATTACATTCGGACATTCGTATTCCAAGGCTTGATATAACTGTATTGCACCAATACCTAAACTACTGCACCGCTAAGGGTGCTTAAACCTGTTAACATACTTAAACGGCTGCATTGTATTACTGCACTCTTGTGATTAAATGAAACATTATTATTTAATCCATTGCTTATTTCATGTTGTTAAATACCATGTTCGATTATATATCTGTTTGTGAGCACACCCACGATATTGTTACATCTTGACTTGACTTTGTTACACATGGTATATATTGATACACCTGACATGGTACCGTTTACTGTTGACTTGACCTGATGTACCATGACCCGACCTGTTACCTGATCTCGTGCCTAATGCCAACAACCTGACATGTAGTCCTCATGGACCGTTCCTGTTGTCTATCCAGACAAAACTGCTTTTACCTGATCCTGTGTTGGCATTAGTTCTTGATTACTGAATACCTGACTTGACTTGCACATATAACTTGGGGGTATGGGGAAATCAAAGGTGAAACCTGACTTGTAACTCGACAGTTCACTACTTGTCCTGAGTGTACACATTCCTGTTTTGTGCCTAGCGGCATGTCTCGGTTTAAGCCGAAAATATTGTGGCCGTGGTCCCGGGTATGTACGGGATACTATCGAGTGTACGCATTCCTGTTTTGTGCCTAGCGGCATGTCTCGGCTGCAGCCGAGAATATTGTGGCCGTGGTTCCGGGTATGTACGGGATACTATTGATTTACATCGACGATTCATCAATTGATTTCAAAGACTTTAGAATAGAAAACCTGATAGAACAGTTTAGTTGCCGACTGCACACTACCCTGCACTGCTTGTTTCACATTATTGCTTTATTCATGTTTATTTTTGCATGGCATGTTACATTGTTCATATTATATTTATTTGTTGACATGACGCGCTGACGTCTGGGTTTTGCATGGCCCAGATTCTGTACCGTTGTCGCAGTCCGAGCAGGAGTATTTCAGCCAGCAGGCTGAGTTGTGAGTTCAGTAGTGGTTAGTTTTATTTCCTGCAATTATTTCCTTATGTGAGCCCGCATTATGGGACATAACTTTCAGTTATTTGTATTGGATCATTTGCTTCCGCATTTATTTATTATTGACTCTTGTTATTCTGGATTATGTTTTAGATAGTTTTATCTTGTTCTTGATTTCTCTACAGCTGTAATGTGACTGTGGATGGATACTTCCTACCCACAGGTAGCATGGTTGGCTATGTCACGTGCCCAATCTAGCGTACTCTGGGAAGCGGGGCGTGACACGCTGCCCCTGTTGGTGCCTCTGGTGCCCCTCGCTAATCCTGACGTCGTCATCAACCCTAGATAGAAGTACAATCATGACATATGCATGCAATACATATATGTAAGAGAAATAGTAACAACAATGCATGTTAAACTTCTATATGTCTAATCTTTTCGTTTCGTAAACACATTAGGAATGTCTACTTGGATTTCATTATCGATATCATTCCTAATCCACATAACTTCACGCTTAGCAGACGACAACTCGTCTATGGAGACAGACGGTTGGAGCACTTTAAGTCTTCTCTCTTCTTCCTCCTCATCGATGTCGTCCATGCGATCCTCGAATTCTGGGACATTATAAATATCCCTGGATTTCCATCGTCATACGATACTCCATCCCAGATATTTCAAGCACTTTGAGTAGTATACTTGAAATGCTTATTGCAGAAAGATAAATGGATCGTTCTCACAGCAAAATCGACATGTGTTTACACTAGTCAATCCATATTCATCTTCCAAGTCCCGAGGTTATCTCTCCATCTATTCGTATCGGTTTGTGTATCGTACCAAATACACTGAAATATATAAAGTGGTTGTGATCGTCCAGGATATTGGATACCAAGTATGCAATCTAAGTACCCATAATAAACCACATCGTCCGATCCTACGATCGCAATCCCACTATTTTGGATGGTTCGAGATTTTTCTATGTCCTTAACTTCAAATTTTTATTCAAGAACACCAAATCCTTTGTAGTATGTAATCTCTATGCTAGGATACTGAGCTAGACATCTTGAGTCTCTCTCTGATGATACAAACATGTTCGGATCTTGGATTTGACAAAACAAATTATGCGGCAAATACATAATGATATAAGTTTAGATTAACACTGGTCGCAAAAACATGAGATTCGAACATCTTACATGATCTGCAAACCAGTCGCAAAAATTGTCCTGATGATATTTTTCCAATCGATCATTAATCCAATTAGGATGCTCCTCACTTACTTCATTGTTATGAATTTTGTTTTCAACATTAAATTTTGACGTTAACATTATATTATTTCATATATATACATATATAAAGAACAATTAATTTAAAACAGACTTACTTTCTAACTTCATCAAAACATCCGCTATTGAGGAGAACAAACTGATGTATCATGTTGATAAACATGGGTTCTACTCTCTTGTAATCAGCTTTACCGTATGGTCCGTTCTGAATTCTTCGAGGACCGCTGATTAGTCAAATTTACTGCATATTTTTATGGATATTTTCCTTACTATTATTAACCATGAAAAGGTGTTAATTGTAAATAAAGAACATATGTGGGTTTATTTGTAAAAAGATTATTATCATATATTTCTTCATTTATAATTAATATAATTAGGGAAAATACATGCATATAATATTTAAATAAAATATTCATATTAAAATATGCATATCATATCAAATATTTCTAATCAATATTCTTAAGATATCATATCATATAAATGGTTAGAATAATATCTCAAATAAAATAAATGCTACTGACAATTTGATTTGAGATATTGTGCAGATATTATAATAAGATTAGCTCAGGTCTAAAATGGCAGAGATTAAGAGCAATATTTTCAGAATCTTTGTATCAAGAGGATCTCCAAATATCGAAAGAAAAGGGCAAAAAAAATTGGAGGCACAAACCCACCAAACAGCGGCGGAAGCGCGGTCAAATAGAGCTATAGGCAGCGGTTCAGCCGTCATGTAGCGGCCGTAGGATCTGAAACTTCAGAGTCATGATCGTAATTTCACACAGTTCAATATGTCATCTAGGGTTTCACATTCTAGAGCCTATAAAAGGACCGAGAGTTATCTATACAATCATCTATCCATCGATCCATCGATCGAGAGAGATCTAGCGAGCAACTAGGGGTTTTGTAATTTAATTTTTCAGCGAGCAATTTTGTAATGCACTAGTTGATCAATAAAGGTAGTTCTTTGTTTTAATTCTCTTCGCATTTACTTTCCGCCTTACTTTTCCGCATTACTTTCCGCATTACTTTTCTGCATTACTTTTTTGCATTACATTCGGCATTACTTTCTACACTTTTAAATTTTAAATATGGTTTCATTCATTTTCCATCTCTTTTTTACTACGCTAATATCCATGAGCGGGTAGATTCTTGCTTGCTAGGGTTTGTAGGATAGAGTAGAATAATGGATGAAAAATCACTTAACTTCTTTTGACATTTTAATTTTTATAAATTTCAGCAAAATAAATGTTAACCCTCTTATCGGGCGCGTTATCAATTAATGATAGTCATGACCACGATTTGAGATTCGTTAATACTTGTTTTGTTAAGGGCTTAAGATAAATAGAAACCAATAAAAGGACAAGGGGCAGTACTGGGAAACCCTTATTCCCTCCAAGAACCCTAATCCGCATTCATCGTTATCTATCTAGTATTAAACAATTAAAAGATAAAAAGAATTATATTTTTTACTTCATCCATTAACTACCAAGTCTATAAACCCTACAAGCTTTTCTATTATAAACTTTTCTTCCCTTCTTAATAGAAACGACAACAATCTCTCCTCTTTTTTATCAACTCGTCTAAAACAAGATAAGAAATTCACCGTTTCCCCGCGGACGACTCGTGCTCATCGCGGCTAGCTTTGCGACACCGTCTTGATTGCGGTTATTTATAACACACATACACCTTTTCGCAAATAATCATATGGCGCCGTTGCCGGGAAAATGGTCGTAATTATTTTTCTTGTTATTTGGGTTGATTACTAATATAAAACCAGCGGACATAAAAAACAAAAATATAAATAAAAAAATCGCATTTTGTATTTTTAACGATTCTTGTGCGAGTTTTGCATGAATTCTGGAGACTTAGAGCGAACCAATTGAGATTCAGAGATTATAAAATAGGAGTAGAGGAGCATTGGAGTGTTGTGCCAAAGTTTGGAAGGGAGATCTCATCAACTGGCGGTGGAACCGCAGCCAAAGGTAGCTTTTGGCGGTGGAAGCGCGGCCATAGTGGGGTGTTTGGCCCCCAACTTTTTTTGGCATCATTTACTCTTCTTCCTCTCACCTCTAAAGCTCCAAAAAACTGTTTTTACCTCCAAGATTCTTTGCAAATATCGCTGATAAAAATATTTTTGCGTGTTTTAAATTTTGGTTTTTTTTGCATATTTAAAATGGACCTTAAGAGGCAAGAAACCTAAATTCAGATTAGGTGGGGATTTCATCACCCTTCCTAAGCCCCACAAATCACAAACGAGCATACGCATAACCCTACATTAATAAAAAAAATATCTAGACCAAGCCTCTAAGGACAGTCGTGCTCAATAAGGACAAAGGAGGGTTGTGGGTAATCTATTGCTTACCCGCATTTCTCTTGTGGTGTCTAAGGCAAGTGTGACTAACGAAAGTGGTTACTTAATTAGGCCCGCTATTTCGGTGATTCGTATAGCGGATACCTCCTACTTACCTGGCATTTATCTTGCTGCAAGATTGATAAGGAGGTGATAGAGGATTTATCCTACGTCTTGTCCTTTGGAAGTATAGGAGTGATCTAGTAATTTGACCTAGGTGGTCCTAGTTCTAGGTATTGTTTGTGCACGTTTGTTGAGTCCCTCTTTCCAAGCAAAACAATTTCAAAAATCCAATAAAAAAGAGCTTAAAATTATTACCATTTCACCCTTTTTTCTTTTCATAATGGGTAACCCAAACCGACCAACTCTTGCCGAGTTTTGCTACAAACAACCAGATATTTTTTATTATCGTAATTGCTTTGGTACAAATACCGACCCCACCATTTCTTTAAGGGATAGGATAGAACATGCTAGAAATAACAGTTGGACACCTTACTCAAAGTCTTATCAACCGCTCAAAATTCAACACCTTCTTATGTTAATAATCCGTTTAAGGCTAGTGAGGAAACTTCTAAACCTATGTTCATTGCTGAGTATATTGCGAAGGCTCGTAGCTAAAGCTTCATACCTTTCACTGCTCCGAAACCGTTAGGACAATAATAATTTCCATATGAAAATGTTGATACTTGTTTTGAGGCGAATATGGCAACTTTTACACCCATGACCATTGCTGAGCAAATAGCAAAAACCAGTCGCCAACTAAACACCCAATCTCAATATTCTTCATATCACAATATTGATTCTAATCCTATTTATAGAACTTGGATACTGTAAGTCCATGCTACGCACCCCACAAGATCGCGGGGAGGCGGAAATTATGAAATACGAAAATAATATACTTCGTAGCATCGACTAACCGCCAAGATCGTATCTAAACCTGAACTAGCACAACGAAAATGAAGTATACAATACATGAACAGAAGTTATACCTCACTTAACCGGTCCTTCTTCTCTTCGCTGTCCTCCTCACCTGTGCGAGCTCCTTAGAGTGGTTTGGATGTCGTCTCCTTATCGGCTTTCTTGGATCGAAGATGATCTACCCGAGAACTTGTGTACCGGACTCCTTCTCAGCAATCGAAGAAACTAGGATCTCTAGTATGCTACACTAGATGACCTAGACTATGTAGAGTGTGTGAGTGGATTGGTTTATCTCTTTTTATCCTAGATCACTCAACACATGAGTGTACTATGGTTTTGAGGTTGATGAAGGTGAAGAAGGAAAAGCTAGTGAGCTCTTGCAATGAGAAAATAGAAAATGAGTCTCACCTTATTTGTTGTGAACTGAACTCTATCTATTATTCATGAGATAAACCACAATGAATAATTAGTAAAAGAGTTGAATAGTCGACAAATGACTCATGGCTTGAAAAGGAAACAAGTGTCCAAAGAAGCCATGTCTAAATTCATGCAATATCCACCTCATTTTTTAATTACATAATGCATTATTAATTTAACCTAAAAAGAATAATGGAATTATGTCATGTCACCTTCATCTAGCGTTTTAAAAAAAATGCCCCTCGTCTGTATATACATACCCGTATCCGTATTCTGAAAAATACAAATACAAAAAGAGACGAAAACAATCCATCAGTATAATACTAGGATCTGGCTTAAACCAAAGCCCACTAGTATTATCTGTCCGCATCATCATGCATGCACAAGTACACGTACACGACCGAACCCTTATCGTAAAACCATGCGACCTCTACATATTTCGCCCGATGCAGGGAAACCCTCTGTGTGGGACTCTAAAGACTCGACACTACGCTGGCAGTGGGTTTAACCACAGGCCGCAAGCGGTACTAGCTGTACGTAACGGCCCCGAGGTAGATGTCGATAAGAAAGCCGATGAGCATAACTCATCCGAACTCCTACCGAGCCTGTCTGTGACAATCTCCGTACAGTCCAGTCTGTTCGTCTAAGAGTGTCGCATATCGGTCCTAGGGGGCGACAAGCGTCAGACCTCTAATAGTGCAATAAGCTGTGTCGGAGTGCGGCCAAAAACACCCTGAGAAACTACTGGAATCCCTACCAGCAAATCTCGCTTGCCCTGGCCAGGGACTTTGTGTAATGGCTTTCCAAACACAGCACGACATCAACCCCCAATACCGGGAGAGACGAATCCTATCTAACCTCCACTGCCTCCAAGTGCTTCGGGACTGCACCCAACTACTACCTATTTACATGACTCTGCAGAGCCGTGGTAGGGTAGTAATCTAAGAACAATGGGAACACACTTGAGGCGAAGTAGCAGTATCAAGTCGACGGACTAAGCTGTACTCATGTCACCTGGGAACTGCTACCTGACGATAGGTATATTACCAACCAGCAGTTCCCCACGAGTCCGTCCAGTGTAACTCATAAGCCAATGAGCACCTGAATACTATCTCCAGTACAACGTACTGATAACTGTGGGACAGACCATCTCCCTTCCTGGGATGAGAAGCGTATACACTAGTCTAATCCTGAGTATCGATGCCCTGTCTCGATAATCCTGCGACCAGGGACCTGTGTAAGGATGTGCTTATAGACTACCCAGCCCCCAGTAGTGTGACTGCCATCACAACGCTGGTAGTCAAGCAAAGATCCTAAGGGCTCTATCAATATGTATTGGTGATATATTAAAAGAAACATATACACATATTAAGATAGATTCAAACCAAGTAGCATACTATTATATTGAGCAAGACTGTCATAAATTCATGTATATATCCCAAGCTTCCAAAATGTAATATATAAACTAGTACTATACAATAATAGCCTCTAGGGCATATTACACTAACAATCTCCCACTTGCACTAAGGCTATGTGCTGGCATATCCCATACCTATCATCTCGAATAGCCTCTTGAACTGTGTCTAAGAGATGGCCTTTGTGAATGGATCTGCAGTGTTTTCCTCAGTATCAACCTTCTGTACCTCGATCTCCCGGCGATCTACGATCTCCCTGATCAGGTGATACCGCCTCAAGATGTGTCTGGACTTCTGATGGGACCTGGGTTCCTTTGCTAAAACTATAGCCCCGTTGTTGTCACAATACATAGGTATTGGATCAACAATGGATGGAACCATCTGAAGTTCTGTTAAGAACTTTCTTATCCAGACAGCTTTTTTTTGCGGCATCTGAAGCTGCGATATGCTCCGCTTCCATCGTCGAGCCAGCAACGGTGTCCTGCTTGGAACTCTTCCAACAGACCGTCCCTCCATTGAGGGTAAAGACATAAGCTGACATGGACTTGGAGTCATCCTTATCACTCTGGAAGCTGGAGTCAGCAAAGGCCTCGATTTGGAGGTTTTTGCCGCCGTAAACCAAGAACATTTCCTTAGTCCTTCTCAGGTACTTGATAATGTTCTTTACTGCTATCCATTTTCAAAAGCTAGAAAGCTTTTCATGAGGAGGAAGAAGCTCAAGTGAAGAAAATGAAATCAAGTCAAGAGAATGAACTCATGAAGTGAGAATATAAACCATGGGTGAGTTAGTGTCATGCACTAACTCATGTAGAGACTTAACTAGGGTAAGGATAAAGGTTGGGTTAATAAATATGTTTAGCAAAACAAAAATGGTGGACTTAGTCAATGGTTATCCACAAGCTTTCTCAAAACTTCTACCATGACAAAATCCAACCAATTTTGAATTACTTTGATAAATAAAAAGCCTAGGATTATCCTAACTATAGTGTAAGTCTCATACACCCATGTAACATGTATCATCAAGCATGACACAATAAAATGTACATTAATATATATCATATATATACTAAGTGTATATAAGTGAGAAAAAGAAATGTTTAAGTGAGCAAATATTAGTTAATATAAATTAATATATCACATATATATAATTATATATTAAATTATCAAATCAACACTTGATTTAATAATCCGGCTATATTACATACAACCGACTAATATCATATGCAACAACTTATTGATTCAACACTTGATCCGATAACCCGGCTATATCACATATAACCGACCGATATCACAAATCGCGAGAATGGAATGCGGTATCACATACGCGCATTAATCTCGGTCCCGTACATATCACATATATGCTCCTACTCCGTTTCGAATGAACCAGGAAACCTCTGTGTAGGACTCTAAAGACTCGTCAATACGCCGGCAGTAGGTGATGATCATATCAAACACCCACAAGCCACAAGCGGTCTGCTAAACATAACGGCCACCCGGGTATTGAGCGATCAGAAGATCAACAAGCAAGCCTGCTCAAACTCCTGTGAATCCAATCAGTAACACTACCGTACAGTCCGGTCTCTTCGTCTGATATGTCGCATATCACAGCCTGGGGGTAGTCTAACGTCAGACCCCAATAGCCTGATAAGTCATGCCGATGCAACGTCCATACGGTTCGAGAAACTACTGATGACACTTACCAGTAGATCTCAGCAAATCTGGCCAGGGTTTTCTTATTATGGCCCATCGAGCATAGCGCAATATCAACTCCCAATACCGGGAGAGACGAATCCCTCCTATCGCTCATTGCCTCCATGTGACTCGGGACTGTACCCAAAAACCACCGTTTTGCACGATCTCTTGACCGTGGTAAGGTGGAAATCAAAGCACAATGGGAATCACACAAGACTCTATAACGATCTCGAGTCGACAGACTAACCTGTACCAGTGTCACCAGAGAACTGCTATCTGACAATAGGTATAATACCATCTAGGAGTTCTCGGCGAGTCCGTCCAGTGTACCCAGTCTCCACTGAGCACCCGTATACCTTCTCTGATGTCAAATACCAATGGATATGAGATCATCCATCGCCCATCATATGGGTCGAGAAACGCATACGCTAGTCTACTCTGGAGCATCGATGCCCTGTTTCGATACTCTCTCGACTAGGAACAATTATAGGATGTACTTGTGGACTACCCTGGCCCCATTAGTATGATCTCCATCATAGTCCTAGTAGTCAAGTACACATCCTAAGGGCTTCGTCAATATGTGAGAGCAAGACCGTATCACAATACAAATCTACATGTTAAGACAAAGTGCAACCAGATAGTATACTATCATGTCGATCAAGAAAGTCCTCCCTATATATGTCCAAGCATCCACTACAATATACATCACATGTACAGTAATGACCTCTAGGGCATACATATAACTAACAATCTCCCACTTGCACTAAGGCCATCTGTTGTAGTATCCCATAACCAACAATTTAGCAGTGGTTGTAGTATCCCATACTCAACCATCCCAAAATCTCTCAAATAGTATTTAGGGAAGTAGGCCTTGGTGAGTGGATCCGCCGTGTTAACCTCCGTGTTTACTCTCCTGACCTTGATCCCTTAGAGATCAACCATCTCCATGATCAGATGATACTTGCCTTAGAAATGTGTCTGGAACGCTGATGGGACCGGCGTTCCTAGGCCAAAGCCACAACTCCATTTTTGTCACAATAACAGTTATTGGACACTCAAAGGTAGGAACCTTGTTCATCTCATGAACAAGAAATGTCCAGACAGCCACTTTGGTAGTATCGTTGGTAGCAATGTATTCAGCTTTTATCATCTAGTATGTCATGGTATCTAGCTTGGAACTCTTCCAACATACCGTCCCTCCACTGAGGGTAAAGACAATGCCTGTGACCGACTTTCAGTCATCCTTATCACTCTGGAAGCTCGAACCAAGAACTTTCTTTTAGTGCTTCTCAAGTACTTAAGAATGTCCTCCACAGCTATCCAGTGATTCTCCTAAGATCCGATTGATTCCTAATCACTACACCTAGTGAGCCATCTACATCTAGTCTGGATTTGAGACACTCTCAACATCCACTTAGATCTATCACCATAGATCATAAATAATAAGATATAGTAGGTATCATCCATGTCTTCTATGGAGAATCCCCGTGATAAGAGGAGCTTGACCGAGTGTAGCATAGGAAACCATTTCCTATCTAGAGTATGTTTATCGACGTACAATACGTGGAAGACAACCTTACTCTCTACAACCTTCTTGTATTTACAAGATTCATCTACCATTTTGATGAAGTCAAACTTTTTGACCGCCACATCAAAACAGATGCACCAACTTCGCGATGCATGCTCTAATCCTGATGGACTTCAGCATAGTTTTGAAAGTCTCAACTTTTCCATATACACCAAGAATCTTCTCAAAATCCATTTGCTCCTAATGGATTTTACCCCTTCAGGTGCTACATGCAAAGTCATACTTTGTTGGTGTACATGGATTCCATCTTTGATCGCATAGTATCCAGCCATTTCACTGAGTCCCCACTCGTGATGGCCTGCCTGAACCTAGTTGGGCCATCATCAACCATTATGCTATCCTCGCTTCCACTGTTACCGAGAAGACCGTAGTATCTCTTAAGTGGATGAGGAACCCTACCAGACTCGCGGAGAGGCTGAGGTTCGTTGGAGACTATTGAATCCTTTGGTTTCACCAAATCATCAGCTGTTAGTTTGTCAAGCTGGAACAACTTTCAGTTCTACCTCATGACCACAAATTTCTTCACAAGAAATTCCTTTTCTAAAAAGGTGACATGCTGAGAAATAAAACACCTTTTGCTCCTCAAGGTAGTAGAAGATATTCCCTTACAAATATTTGGGATATCCTAACAAACTTATACAGAACTGACCTTGCCTCGAGCTTGTCCGGATTCTGCTTTTCAACATAGGCCGGACAACCCTATATCTTAACTCGTTTAAGACATAGGCTCTTCCCATACCATATCTCATATGGAGTGGTAGGCACTGATTTGGACGGAACCCCATTCAATAGGTATGCAGCTTCTCAAGTGCATAACTCTCAAAAGAAAACAGGTAACTCAGCAGTACTTATCATAGAACGCACCATATCTCATAGGGTGCGATACCTCCATCCCGATACACCATTGTGCCGTGGTGTATACGAAGGAGTAAGCTGAGAGAGAATCACATTCTCCTTTAATTAATACAGGAACTCCTTGCCCAAGTATTCTATTCCTCGATCATATCAAAAGACTTAATACTTCTACCCGTCTGGTTCTTTAACTTCAAGCTTATATTCCTTGAATTTCTCAAATGTTTCAGACTTGTGTTTCAACAGGAACATATGTCTGAATCCTGAGAGATGATCAGTGAATATAACGAAGTACGAAGAACCAACCTTGACATTTGAAGACATAGGACTATATACATCATCATGTATCCATCCCAAGAGTTCAGTAACTCTTTCTCTGTTTCCAGTAAATGGAGTATTGGTCATTTTACCTTTGAGACAAGACTGTCAAGTATCATAAGATGAAAATTTGAACAGATTCTCATATTCATCCTTATGTAACTTAGCTGGTCGTGTCGCATTGATATGACCTAGTCTACAATACCACAAGAAGGATTCGTTCATTTCTGAACTATTTCTCTTGTGTGTGTTCTATACTTTGAACTGTGGTTTGATTTAGAACGTATATACTATTATATAACGTGCCTGATCGAATCAACTCTTGATTCAGGAAAATTTTCACAACATTATCCTCCAATACAGAATTATATCCTTCTTTAACTCATTAAAGAAACCGATGTAATGTTGTATATCAGGTTCGATATGTAATAACATTCGTTCAGAATCAATGTATCAATATAATGTGATATTTGCCAACTGATTTGGCTGCAACACTTGCATCATTTTCTACACTTAGAGACATATCACCCATTCTCAGTTCTCTACCTTTCTATAACACATATAACATATTACATATGCAGGATCCTGATCTGGTATCACATACCCAGGACGTAGAGGATACTGAGAAACAGCTCTCGGTAATTAACACACTCGAAGAAGATGCATCAACATGCACTTTCTTTGTTTGGGTGGCATGGGAATCCGGATATTCCCCTATTTCCTGCTCGGACTTATAACAGTTATAAGATAGAGCGGAACCAATGTTCCCTAGCACAGTTTAATAAGCAGATTCGGTCAATGCATCCATATTATTATCTTGATTGAGACATGATATGGTTGCTACCAGGAGAGAGAGAGAGAAGAAAACACCCTGCGTGCGCTCTTGCAGGATTAGATTGGCTATTATTTTATCTAATCAGGATGGCTCCCACAGTTTTTATCAAATCTTCCTTCAAACCCTAAAAGGTAAGACTAGCCGGGATTAATTACACTCTATAAGTTCGCCAATCTTTCAGCTAGACCAGTGTCGGTACTTTGAGGGAGGTTCCCCGTGCTTTCGCACGGACCTAATTAAAATAAACCTCGTTTTTCCAGGGGCGTAACCCCGTTAACACCTTTCTAGACACCTACTTGATCGGCTAATTATAATGTGTAAAACTCTCCCAGGAGTAACTCTTACTCGCAGTGGGTATCATGATCCAACTATCTTATAGAAGGTATGCAATCTCATTGCAAATTTCAACACTTGAAATTTCCGATAATATTTTACCCCTAACTTCCTGTGACCTTGATGGAGGCCAACAAACCATAGGCTGCTAGTCAAGTTCAACCCGTACATTTCATGATTGAATTAAACCCACCCGCACGACCCTTAACGGAGGTCAACATAGTCGCACGACTATCCTAATCCAATCGCATCGTATGCTGCAGATAAGCACTAGTTAGCTATCACACACTACGCCTTGACGGAGGCCAACAAACGTAGTACGAATACTAAGTAGTACTTATCTGAAATGACGGAAGGCTATGACGGGTTTTAAGAAAACCTTTTGCGTAATGAACTTGATATCGTTGTAGAATCGAGTAATTTTGAAAAGGAGTGTTTTTGAGGGTTTTACTAGTTTCGCTAAAGAGGTCACTCCCGGTGAAGGAATCTCGGCTCTTTCCTCATTGAATGAAGTGCAAGATATTTCACAAATACCACCATGCAAAGCAAAAACTATAGAAGCAATTAAAAGACAAACCGAGTTTGTAGCATCTGGTAGTTTCGCTAAAGAGGTCACTCCCGGTGAAGGGATCTCGACTCTTTCTTCATCGAATGTGGTGCTGGATATTCTACAAGGAATACCGCTATGTGTTCAGTCGAAAATATTGTGCATTTGATATGATATTTTCCTTACTATTTCTATATAATAAAACGTGTTTATTATAAATATGACACATATGAGAATTTATCTGTAAAAATACTATTTTCATGTGTTTATATATTTTAATTAACATTATGAAGGAAAATGTAAGCATATAATATTCATGTAATATTTGGTCTATTTAAATATGTTTATCTTATTAAATATGTTTGACCAATTCTCTTAAAATTAAAATATCATGACAAATGGTTAAGATAATATCTCAATAAAAACAAATTCTACTAACATCATTTATTGAGATAATTGTGCAGGAATTATATCATGACTGAAATCAAGGAAATCCGAGTTGGCGAGATCAAATCCGCCGAAGATATTCAAGTAAATTGAAGAAACCAATTCTGGCAGAAACGTAAAGAAGATTTTCAAAATCTAGATATTCAAAAGATCACCAAGTGCTACAGAGATGAAGCCCCAGAAATTGGAGCCCAAGATCCCACCAGAGAGTGGCGTTTCCGTGGCCAAAACCCACTATTGGCGGCGGATCCGTGGCCTGTTAGGGGAATTGGGATATTGGATTTTATACGCAGGATTTTATCAACAAACCCTAACTAACACGATCTAGGGTTTTCAACTTCTGTGACTATAAATAGAACCGAGAGCCTCTTGGAAAAATTATCACACCGACACGATCACGAAGTCCACGACGGCTCAAGAATCCTGGTTGATCATCGACAGTTCATCTACCTCCTTAAGAAGAGATCGAGAAGCAAACTAGGGTTTTGTAATCATTTTTTAAAGGAACAAAGTGTACTTGATCTTGTTGATTAATAAAGGTGGTTTTATTCTATTGCATTTTATTTTCTTCACGATTTCTATCTTTTCCTTTCCCAACATGCGCGAGTAATTCTCCGGTTGTTAAGGTTCGTAGGATTAGGGTAGATTAATCGATGATGAAGATCCTTAAACTCTTTTTACGTCCTATAAAGTTTATAAACTTTATCAAAAGAATAGTTAACATCCTAATCGGGCGCGCTATCAATTCATTGATATTCACGACCACGATTAAAGATTAGATTAACAATTGTTTTGGTAAAGGCTGGATATGAATGGAGATCCATGTCAAGGTAGGGGTTAAGAGTGGGAACCCTTTTCCCTCCAGAAACCCTAATCTACATGCATCATTATCGATCTAGTTTTAAATCTATTAAAGGATAAGAGGAGTAATTTTTAATTAATCATCCATGACTACTAAATCTTAATGAACCCTGCAAGCCCCCTTCTAATACAAAAACCTACATCCGTAGTTAATCTAGATCTATATCCTGCATCCGTATTTGACGTAGATCTAGAATCTACAACCATTCTTTATTCTTCATCCTTTCCTAATCAACATGCCTAAAGTAAGATTAAAAAATTCAACGTTTCCTTGAGGACGACCCGTACTCATCTCGGTCTAGCTACACGCGACACCGTTATTGATTGCGGTTAACTACTACAAATACTACACATAAAATAGATTAGATCAATTAAATGGCGCCATTGCCGGGGATACGTGCGTAATTTATTTTTCTTACTATTCGTGTTGAATTCTTATTCGATCCATATCATAAACAAAACAAAACTGCAAATTGTATATTTAACGATTATTGTTTGAATTTTGCAAGGGGATCTGGAGTCACAGAATTGAGGAAATAGAGAGCCAGAGACATTCATCAAGATCCAGAGGAGCACAGGAGGCCACGTAGCAAAAATCATCACGAGATCCCTCCACTTCGCGGCGGAACCGCGACAAATAAGCAAAAGTGCGGCGGAAGCGCGGCGGATTTGAGGGATTAGGGTTCCAAACTTCTCTGGTAAATTTCTCAACTCTTTCTCTCTCCTCTGAAATCCAATAAAATATCTTTCCTGCAGGATTCTTTGCAAAATATCGCCTCTTAAAAATCTTTTTGCAAAGTTTTGTACTTGGTTTGTTTATTCATATTTTAATACGGATTTTAAGGGACAAGACCAAAATTCAGATTAGGTAGGAATTTTATCACCCTTGCTAAGCCCCACAAATCACAAAACGGGTATCCGCATCAACCCTGCATTAATTTAAAAAATATCTAGACAAGACTCTAAGGACTGTCGCGCTCAATAAGGAAATAGGAAGGTCGTGGGTAATCTATCGCTTATTCGTATTACTTTTGTGGTGCCTAGACAAGTGTGTCTAAGGCAAGTGGTTACTTAATTAGGCTCGCTATTATCGGTGATTCGTATAGCGGATACCTTCCACTTACCTGGCACTTACCTTGCCGCAAGGGTAGTAAAGAGGTGATAGAGAATTGATCCTGCGGCTTATTATTTGGAAGTCTAGGAGCGGTCTAAAGACTTGACCTAGGTAACCTTAGTTCTAAGGCTGTTTGTGCATTTTTGTGTGATTTTTCTTAAGTCCCACTTTTTTAAAACAAACCAATTTTAAATCACACACACCCTACCACTTGCTTTAAACCCGTTTAGTGCATGCTCGGCTGGACATGGGATTCTAGTGCCCGTCTTGTCCGCGTTCCTGCTATCGACTCCGAAGTCGGTGCTTCTTCACCTTCTTTTTCCCCACCACCCACCACATCGACCGAGATGGACGGTAATCCATCAAATTATAACACTACGCTGCCACCGCCCGTAGGTGCGCATAATCCACCGTGCATTTCTCTCCAAGAGAGATACTATCCTATACGCGGTCCACTTCCTACCTGTCTATCCATTTCACCAGCCAACGGGGATAATTTTGAAATTAAATCCCACTTCATCAACCTGTTGCCCAAATTTCACGGGCTTGAGTCTGAAAACGCATACGTTTTTATCACCAAATTCAAAAACGTATGAGCAATGATGGGTACTTCACAACTGTCCGTGGATGCCATGTGATTACGTCTTCTCCCGTTCACTTTGTGCGACTTAGCAGAAAAATGGTTTTATAACACTGCTGCACACTCCATTACCAATTGGGACGAATTCGTAATAGCATTCCTTAAAAAATTTTACCCAAATCATAAGAACGCCCGTGTTAGGAGCGAGATCAACCAGTTTACCCAGCTTTCCAATGACCGTTTTGGAAGTGTTTTGAACGTTTTAAGGATCTGCTTGTCCAATGTCCTCATCATGGAATACATAGATGGGATCTGTGCCGAATTATATATGAATGCATTAATCCAGCAACAAAGCAGATGCTTGAAACCATGTGTCAATGCAATTTCATGTCCAAAGACGATGGTGAAGCCTGGAAATATCTGGAAGATGTCGCTGAAAACACTTTGCAGTGGGAAAGCGTTAGACCACCTTCATCTAGGGGAGGTATTCATCAGCTCGATATTTCCATCGCAGTAAAAGCCGAAATGGCAACGATGCAAAAGAAACTCGACGCTATTGAAAACAAATTCTCATTAGTCTCCCTAAATCAGGTAACGCTTCCCAAAACCGTGTGTGGTTGCTGTTCCGATCCATCACACTTGACGGAAGAATGTCCTATGAATGCACCGTTTCAAGGTCACAAGCAAACTAATGCTACTTTTCAGTAGCGACCTAGAAACGATCCTTATTCTTCAACATACAATCAGGGATGGAGGAATCATCCTAATTTTTCTTGGAACCAAAACCAACCCCAAAATTAAAACCAGTTCCAAAGCAATTACCAAAGACCTCCTCCACAGCAAAAGCAACCACCACCACAGAGTCAGCACCCCTTTCACTCACAAAATTTTCAAAATCCGGTCAACAATTCTGTACCTTCTAATAATTCTTTCCAAACGACCGGTACCGATAACTCCTCCTCACTCGCACAAACTTTGGATTTGTTTATGAAACATTCCATCTAAATGTCGGCTGATATGAGGACTTCTATTGATACCATAAAGAAAGACTCCGCCTCCCACAGTGAGAATATTAAATCAATAGAAGCCCAAATTGCACAGTTGAATGCCGCGATGAGTGCGAGAGAAAAAGGGAAGCTCCTATCTCAACCCCTACCAAATCCTGGCTACTTACAAAATCATAATATGAGTGCCGTTACTACGTTGAGATCGGAAAGAGTGCTGGATAACTGAGTGGGTGAACAAATTGATGATGAGGAATCAATTGAAACCCCGGCTTCTACTTCTTCCCCTAATTCGTCTAGTCTCCCACTTTCTTCTGAGCCTATTCTCCGTGTTCCACAAGGCTCGAACCCTCAGCCCACTTTCTCGAATCTATCTAAAACGATCCCAACTCCAATTCTGGGATCTATTCCATCCCCACAATTCTCTCCAATATTGGACCCAACCCTTATTGATAAAGCACTTTATCCAAACAGGTTAAGGGGCAACAGACCAAGTCCACAAATGGAGAAAATTGTGGAAATTTTAAAGTAAGTTAACATAAACATTTCTCTCCTAGATACTATTCAACAAGTTCCATTTTATGCAAAAATCCTAAAAGACTTGTGCACTAGGAAGAGAAAAGTTCATGTACCTAAAAAAGTTTTCCTTGCGAGTAATGTGAGCACTGCTTTTACACAACAACTACCCAAGAAACGAAAGGACCCGGAATCCTATAATTTCTATTTCTATTGGGGGTAAAAATATCAATCGTACTCAACTCGATTTAGGTGCTAATGTTAACTTGCTTCCGTATTCTGTTTATGAGCAATTAGAGATCGGAGAGTTAAAACCGGCGCAATGCACTCTTCAGATGGCCGATCGATCTATCACCCAACCTAGAGGTGAGGTAGAGGATGTGTTAATCAAAGTCGGAGAATTTATATTTCCTGTGGACTTTATCATTATAGATACACAACCTATAGTGAACCCACGAAACCAAATTCCGGTGGTTTTAGGTCGACCTTTTCTTGCGACTTCCAACGCTGTAATCAATTGCTGTAACGGCTCTATGAACCTATCCTTCGGGAGAATATCAATTGAGCTTAACATTTACAAGTTAGGAAGTGAACTCTCCGAACCTTATACTCATGTGTGTTCTGTCGAAATAATAGATTTCGACAGCAGCGAAATTGTAGAGCTTCACGATACCGATCTCAACTCCGCTACTACGTTGTTGTCCGGGTCAACATCTAACGCTAAATGTGAACCTTTTATGGAGTACGAGTATCATCCCGTTCTTTCCGATGAGATTATTATTCGGGATATCAATGAAAGCTTTGAAGAAATCTTCGCTGAAGAACTCGCATTCTTAGAAGACATGGGCGTTGTGATGAATCAACCCCAACCCAAAGAAGTTGAACCACCACATCTTCTTTTTATCAAGAATGAGAATGCGAGTAACCCACCATCCCTGTTTCATCTCTACAAACCGAGACGTAAACCTTTTCCATTACACCTCTTATATCCTCCCCACTTTTTCACGTCAATAGGCGACATGTTCTTCCACCAACCTTGGTGCTTCATCGATAAAATTTTTAAATGGTTGGTGTTGACTTTTGGTCTTTGTAAGGCTTTATTTTGACCAATAACTTTAACCCCCCCAATGATTTTAATTGCTTAATACTATTTTACTAAAGTTTGGGCGGGGGGATATTTTGGCTCTTGAAAGAAAATGATTTTTATAAAATTGTGAGCCAAAAATAAGTTTGGGGGAGAATTTCACTTTCATTATTTCTTGTTCCCTTTGATAACTTTTCCTTCCAAGTCTACAGATTTTGAGATTTAAAAGATGACAACAGTGAGGACACTGCTGCAAACAGTTTTGGGGGAGGTTTGTGCTTATTCACGCGTTACTTTGAATTATACTATATATAAAGCACAAAAAAAATTTGATAATAAAATTTTGAAAGTAAAAATTTACATATGAAAGATAGGAATAGTTTGAGAAATGTAAGAAAATTAGATGTTTTCTTAAACAAAACTAGTAATAAGTAGTTATGAGCCATTGTCCCAAGGGTTGGTAAGATGAAGAAAATTACTAATCCGAGTATAAAAATAAGTCTGAAAAATAGTCCCTATTCTTGAAGCCAAACATCTGAACGTTGATACCCTACTATACACACATACACACATCTTGAAACTTGGTATAGTAGAGGATACCTTGAAATGCTCTTGTCTAAAAGCCTTAGCATGAAAGAAAAAAAAAGAAGAGTATAAATGGTGAAAAAAATGAACACTGGTTTTGTAATTACCAAGGAAGGATAAAAAAAATATAGCGAGGGTAGTTTATCACCTTGTGCCTTAGACCAACTGGTTTGGGAGCCACTGCTAAGCCTTGGGTGTTGCGAAACGAGGAATTACGCCTAAATGCGCAAGCACATTTTGTAATCGGTCGGTTAGTATCTCAAGAAGTATTGACGATCGCATGAAAAATGTGTGAGCAATTTTATCAAAAATATTCACCAACTATAAAGTACTTTGGAAAATGGATAAGAGTATGATAGCTTGAATTGAATTCTCTAAGTATAGGGATGTCTTTTACACACACGTAGGGGTATATGATCAATATTTGGAAGAAAAATATGGAGGAAGAATAAAGGCGGTGTTTTATTGAGAGATGATGTGATTTCTAATATTTTTTTACGACCATTAAGATAGGGCTCATATCAACTGAAAAGCTAATATAGTTGGAAACTCTTATTTTCAAGTTCTTTCTTTTATAAGTTCTTATCTTTATATGTAACTTTCACCATCTTTCTTTTATTATAGGATTTTGTGGGTGTAATCCGCTGAAAAGCCTCAGGAGACAACGCTCCTCCTATTAGGGACATCTAGAGGTTTAACAGCTTGTTGCACGTGCTCAGTGCAATCGTGTTGCCTACGAAAGTGTGTTACATAGCTTTTTCTTTTTCTTTTTCTCCTTCTCTTGAATAACTAGTTTGCTCGGGACGATCAAATTTAAGTTTGGGGGTATTTGTTCAGTCGAAAATATTGTGCATTTGATATGACATTTTCCTTACTATTTCTATATAATAAAATGTGTTTATTATAAATATGACACATATGAGCATTTATCTGTAAAAATACTATTTTCATGTATTTATATATTATAATTAACATTATGAAGGAAAATGTAAGCATATAATATTCACGTAATATTTGGTCTATTTAAATATACTTACCTTATTAAATATCTTTGACCAATTCTCTTAAAACTAAAATATCATGACAAATACTTAAAATAATATCTCAATAAAAATAAATTCTACTAACATCATTTATTGAGATAATTGTGCAGGAATTATATCATGACTGAAATCAAGGAAATCCGAGTTGGCGAGATCAAATCCGCCGAAGATATTCAAGTAAATTGAAGAAACCAATTCTGGCAAAAACGTAGAGAAGATTTTCAAAGTCTAGATATTCAAAAGATCACCAAGTGCTACAGAGATGAAGCCCCAGAAATTGGAGCCCAAGATCCCACCAGAGAGCGGCGGTTCCGCGGCCAAAACCCACTATTGGCGGCGGATCCGCGGCCTGTTAGGGGAGTTGGGATATTGGATTTTCTACGTAGGATTTTATCAACAAACCCTAACTAACACGATTTAGGGTTTTCAACTTTTGTGACTATAAATAGAACCGAGAGCATCTTGGAAAAATTATCACACCGACACGATCATGAAGTCCACGACAGCTCAAGAATCCTGGTTGATCATCGACAGTTCATCTACCTCCTTAAGAAGAGATCGAGAAGCAAACTAGGGTTTTGTAATCATTTTCTAAAGGAACAAAGTGTACTTGATCTTGTTGATTAATAAAGGTAGTTTTATTTTATTGCATTTTATTTTCTTCATGATTTCTATCTTTTCTTTTCCCAACATGTGCGAGTAATTCTTCGCTTGTTAGGGTTCATAGGATTAGGGTAGATTAATGGATGATGAAGATCCTTAAACTCTTTTCACGTCTTATAAAGTTTATAAACTTTATCAAAAGAATAGTTAACATCTTAATCGGGTGCGCTATCAATTCATTGATATTCACGATTAAAGATTAGATTAACAATTGTTTTGGTAAAGGCTAGACATGAACGGAGATCCATATCAAGGTAAGGTTTAAGAGTGGGAACCCTTTTTCCTCCAGAAACCCTAATCTATATACATCATTGTCGATCTAGTTTTAAATATATTAAAGGATAAGAGGAGTAATATTTAATTAATCATGACCACTAAATCTTAACGAACCCTACAAGCCCCTTTCTAATACAAAAACCTACATCCATAGTTAATCGAGATCTATATCCTGCATCCGTATTTGACGTAGATCTAGAATCTACAACCATTCTTTATTCTTCCTCCTTTCCTAATCAACACGCCTAAAGTAAAATTAATAAATTCAACGTTTTCCTGAGGAAGACCCATACTCATCTCGGTCTAGCTACACGTGACACCGTTATTGATTGCGGTTAACTACTATAAATACTACACATAAAATAGTTCAGATCAATTACTATGCAAAGCAAGAATTAGAGCTACCAGGTTTTAAAACAAGATTCTGCAACATCTTTAGGTTTCTTTTATTTCATTAATCTCATTAATAAATTCCCATCAATTATGCTTCCCAAGCATCACAGAAGAAACGAAAGCAACAATAGTTATTATATATCATATATATAATATAGGCATTCGTCTCAGAACATATCAAGTGATCACATCACAAAATATCAGCAGCAGAAGAACACATATGAAATATTGGATATACTAGGAATTCCGTGTTTTAAGTTAAGCCAGTATAAAACACGGATTTCACGGTCGCGATGAATAGCCAAACCCACACCCATAGACCCCTACGAGAGCGGCAAGCAACCTTACCAATTCTAGAGTTTGGAGACCCGGTCTCGACTTATCGAGATGGTCTCCCACTGGACCCTAAAACCCGGTTACATGTGCTCTCCTCCTTGGGTCTATCCTAATGCGGAAAAGTAAATAATATACATCAATGGTGACATCATCCTCAACCCGGAAGTGTCCCAATAAAAGAATATTACATACAAGGTTTTACATGAATGAAAATGAAAAACTCTCATCTCACATAAAAAAAACTCGGTTATTCAAAACACGACGATCCAATATAATATATCATAACAACACATAATATCACATGTCATCAACATAAGTAAATATGCGTATCCCAATTGTCGTTGACATATAGCACCGAAACCGGCGATACACCACATATTACACTTACGGTTGCAGAAAAGAAAGTGAAAAACTACAACAGTTGGAATCCGCAACCACTTTAGATATCATAAACCCAATGTATCACATACATTGGATTTCATGCCTAACCAAATGAATTCCTTAGACATCACATGCTTGACAATTATAAACCCCGCATTTTAGTCTCGATATTGAAAACACTTTCCAATAGCCTGTCGGGTAATTCAACAAGATTCCCGATAACCTGATCGAATGCTCGTCGGAAACTTTAGTAGACGGTGGCACCCCCGATGCCGTCGACGAAGTGCACTAAGGTGGAACACCGCTGCCACGAGCACCCGAACGGATGCTTTTGGCAACGGGGTTCTCCTACAGTCACTTGGTCGAGGCTATGGGGCGTGGCTATCTAGTAAGATTACCCGGTAAGTATCCGCGTACACTACATAATTGCGACGGACTTTTGATCAACATCAAAATTCCGTGGCAACTGATCAAATGAGACTAACTTGCTAGATTTACAAAATTCAAACTAATTATCACATAACTAATTATGTGGATTTCAAATATTGCATCACAATCACAGATAGCTAGACGGAATTAAACTTTTCGATCAAATAAGTAAGCACCCAAAATTTCCCAACAATCTCAACACTTGAGCAGAGTTCAAAAAGTACCCAGAACATGCCACAACTCCTATGAACCATCCGTAGAAGGGCCGACCCATGCCTCACTCATGTCGCCACGAAACTGTGGCAAACCCTAAGGTATCACCGCGGTTCCGCGATCTAAAAAGTCGAGTTTGCGTATCGTTCTTCTAGAGGGTCCACAGAATCACTTGCAAGATTTTCTGAAAATTTTAAACTCGGAAAAATCCAACACTTGGAAAATTTCCAGCGGGGAAAAATTGGGTTATTGATATCCGTTCAAACTTTTTAATATCGTCTAAATAACCCGAATAATGTTAGAACTACAACTGCGAAACACTCCGAGTTGCCTTTGCAGAAAGTGAACATCACATGCAAAATTTAGCAAAAACAAACAACACCTGAAACACCAAAACCCAGAGACTGGAACACCCTGAAAATTTGAAGCCTGAACTCCCAAAACGGGCCGAGCTCGCCGGTTTTCAGCCCTATGTGGCTGGCTAAAATTGCACAAAACCCCATCAAATTTTCTTGGTGTTCATGTCATATCTCATACAACATTCTGCACCTGTTTAAAAAAATTTTAGAGGCCTTTAAAAATTCGACAGAAACTAGATCATAGGGTTTCATGTTTCAGAGTAGTTTCGGTTTCGTAATCTAACAAACATCGTTTAGATCTCTAGCTTGGTTCTGATACCACTGTAGGGTTACTTAGCAAGGCAGCAAGGTTTCGGGAGGCATCGTCCATGCCGTTTTCAAAAAATTGCCATTCTAAACAACCCTAACCAAGAATCTTAACTAGAGTTTTAAATAAAACATCACGCAAACAACTTTGCAAGTCTAAGTGAATGAGGAATACAACCTTTGTAGACCGGTCCTTCAATTCAAATGCTCCGTGTAGAACTCCCTTCGCTGCGAGTAAGAATCTCCCGAACTCTTGAGAGGCTCCACAATATGAAGGATGCAAACTTACTCGAAATCTTCGAGGCCGAAGATGATCTACGTCGAGGAGACTCAAGCTCATGCTACCTCTTCACTAAATTAGGGTTTAGTGAAGCAAACACCCTAAACTAAATGTCTAATAGTAGAAGATGATGAAGTAGGAAATGAGCTCTCTTTAGGTTTCTTTTTCTTACAGTTATTCTCACCATTTTTAAAAGCTAGAAAGCTTTTCATGAGGAAGAAGAAACTCAAGTGAAGAAAATGAAATCAAGTCAAGAGAATGAACTCATGAGGGGAGAATATAAACTGTGGATGAGTTAGTGTCATGTAGAGACTTAACTAGGGTAAGGATAAAGGTTGGGTTAATAAATATCTTTAGCAAAACAAAAATGGTGGACTTAGTCAATGGTTATCCACAAGCTTTCTCAAAGCTTCTACCATGACAAAATCCAACCAATTTTGAATTACTTTGATAAATAAAAAGCCTAGGATTATCCTAACTATAGTGTAAGTCTCATACACCCATGTAACATGTATCATCAAGCATGACACAATAAAATGTACATTAATATATATCACATATATACTAAGTGTACACAAGTGAGAAAAAGAAATGTTTAAGTGAGCAAATATTAGTTAATGTAAATTAATATATCACACATATATAATTATACATTAAATTATCAAATCAACACTTGATTTAATAATCCGGCTATATCACATACAACCGACTAATATCATATGTAACAACTTATCGAATCAACACTTGATCCGATAACCCGGCTATATCACATATAACCGACCAATGTCATAAATCGCGAGAATGGAATGCGGTATCACATACGCGTATTAATCTCGGTCCCGCACATATCACATATATGCTTCTACTCCGTTTCGCATGAACCAGGAAACCTCTGTGTAGGACTCTAAAGACTCGTCAATACGCCGGCAGCAGGTGATGATCATATCAAACGCTCACAAACCGCAAGCGGTCTGCTAAATGTAACGGCCACCCGGGTATTGAGCTATCATAAGATCAACAAGCAAGCTTGCTCAAACTCCTGCGAATCCAATCAGTAACACTATCGTACAATCCGGTCTCTTCGTCTGATATGCCGCATATCACAGCCTGGGGGTTTTTCTAACGTCAGACCCCAATAGTCTGATAAGTCATGCCGATGCAAGGTCCATAACGGTTCAAGAAACTACTGATAACACTTACCAGTAGATCTCAGCAACCCTGGCCAGGGTTTTCCTGTTATGGCCAATCGAGCATAGCGCAACATTAACTCCCAATACCGGGAGAGACGAATCCCCTCCTATCGCTCATTGCCTCCATGTGACTCGGGATTGTACCCCAAAACCACCATTTTGAACGATCTCTTGACCGTGGTAAGGTGGAAATCAAAGCATAGTAGGAATCACACAATACTCTATGACGATCTCGAGTTGATAGACTAACCTGTATCAGTGTCACCAAAGAACTGCTATCTGACGATAGGTATAATACCATCTAGGAGTTCTCGGCAAGTCCGTCCAGTGTACCCAGTCTCCACTGAGCACCCGTATACCTTCTCTAATGTCAAACACCAATGGATATGGGATTATCCATCGCCCATCATATAGGTCGAGAAGCGCATACGCTAGTCTACTCTGGAGCATCGATGCCCTGTCTCGATACTCTCTCGACTAAGAACAATTATAGGATGTACTTGTGGACTACCCTGACCCCACTAGTATGATCTGCATCATAGTCCTAGTAGTCAAGTACACATCCTAAGGGCTTTGTCAACATGTGAGAGCAAGATAGTATCACAAGACAAATTTACATATTAAGATAAAGAGCAACCAGATAGCATACTATCATGTCGAGCAAGAAAGTCCTCCCTATATATGTCCAAGCATCCACTATAATATACATCACATGTACAGTAATGGTCTCTAGGGCATACATATAACTAACAGTTTCTCCCCAGGGTTTGACTGATACCGGCTTACTACGCTTAGTGCATAAGCTACATCTAGTTTGGTACACAACATCGCATATATTACAGAGCCTACCGCAGAAGCGTAGGGTATAATAGACATGCGATCCCTTTCCAAATCTGTCTTGGGAGACATCTCTTTGGAGAGGGTGATTCCATGACAAGCCGGTAAATTACCGCGCTTTGAATCTTCCATACTGAATCTTTTCAGTATGGTGTCGATGTATCTGGACTGTGAAAGTCCCAACATCCTCTTAGATCTATCACGACAGATCCGGATCCCCAGAATGTAAGAGGCATCACCTAGGTCTTTCATGGAGAATCTTTGCGACAAGAACCCTTTGACAGATTGTAGCATAGGAATGTCATTTCCTATCAAGAGAATGCCATCCACGTACAAGACGAGGAATACAACAGTTCATGCTACAATCTTACTATAAATGCATGGCTCATCTGGATTTTTGATAAAGTCAAATTCTTTGACCGTCTCATCAAAACAGATGTTCCAACTCCGCGATGCCTGCTTTAGTCCATAGATGGACTTAAGAAACTTGCACACTTTCCCGCTGCTCCCACTCTGAATGAAACTCTCTGGCTGGTCCACATAGATGCACTCTTCCAAATTTCCATTTAGAAAAAGCGGTTTTTACGTCCATTTGCCAAATCTCATAATCATGGAAGGCAGCAATAGCAAGAAGGATCCGAATAGATTTGAGCATAGCCACTGGAGAAAAAGTTTTATCATAGTCCAAACCAGATCTTTGACGAAATTCTTTTGCAACAAGTCTAGCCTTATAGGTTTCAACCTGTCCATATACACCAATCTTCTTTCTGAAGATCCATTTGCAGTCTACTGGTTTTACCCCTTCTGGAGCAATGTCCAAAGTCCATACTTTGTTGGTGTACATGGACTCCATCTCGGTCCGCATTGCATCCAGCCATTTTACCGAGTCTTTGCTTTGAATGGCTTGAAGGAAATTAGTTGGCTCATCATTATCAATGATGCAATTTTCTCTATCCCCGTCTATGAGAAAACCGTAGTATCTCCCTGTTCTATTGCGCTCCCACTAATTTCTTTTTCTAAAAATTGATGTTCCAAAAAGTGGGCATGACGAGAAACAAAAACCTTTTGTTCCTCCACGTAATAGAAAAGATACCCCCTGGAGTTTTTTGGGTATCCCACAAACTTACATAGTACTGAGCGTGCCTCGATCTTGTCTGCATGCTGCTTTTTAACAAAAGCTGGACATCCCCATATCTTCATATATTGAAGATAGGGTTTCTTGCCACTCCATATCTGATATGGTGTAGTAGGCACAGCCTTGGTAGGAACTTTGTTCAAAAGACGTGCAGCTGATTCTAGTGCATAACCCCAGAATGATTGCGGTAACTCAGCGTTACTCATCATGGAACGTACCATATCTAATAGGATTCGGTTCCGTCTCTCCGATACACCGTTGTGTTGTGGTGTGTATGGAGGAGTAAGTTGAGAGAGAATTCCATTCTCTTTTAGGTAATCCAGGAACTCGGCACTCAAGTATTCACCACCTCGATCAGATCTCAGTGTCTTGATACTTTTGCCGGTTTGTTTTTCCACTTCATTCTTATATTCTCGGAATTTCTCAAAGGCCTCGAATTTATGTTTCAGCAAGAAGACATGTCCATACCTAGAGAAATCATCCATAAAAGTAATGAAATAGGAATAACCATTTCTTGCATGTGTAGACATTGGACCACACACGTCGCTGTGTATTAGTCCTAAGAGCTCGCTCGCTCTTACTCCGCATCCAGTGAACGGAGTCTTTGTCATCATTCCTTTGAGACATGATTGACAAGTTGCATAAGATTGATATTCGAACGGATCCAAATATCCTTTTTTATGTAACTTGGTCAACCTTGTTTCGTTAATGTGACCTACTCTACAATGCCATAAGAAAGTATGATTTATTTTTGGAGTCTTTCTTTTATGTGAGTTCTGGACATTGAAAATTTGTAGTTGGTTTAATACGTATATACCGTTGTTTAGAGTACCTGACCCAATCAGGCCATGATTAAGGTGGATGTTTACGACATTGCTTACAAATGTAAAATCATAACCTTATTTAGATAACAAAGATACATAAATCATATTACAAGTCAAACTAGGTACACAAAAATAGTTGCGCAAAACCAAAATATGTCCACTCGTCAATCTAAGGTGATATTCCCCTACGGACACAGCATCCACGCTTGCTCCGTTAGCAACCCTGAGGGTTATATCACTGGTCTTCAGAACTCTATGGTTTCTCAGTGCCTGCAAAGAATTACAGATATGAGATCCTGATCCGGTATCCAATACCCAGGAAGTAGAGTTGATTGACAGACGGTTTTCAATTACAAACACACCTGAAGCCGAAGCCACAACTTGCTTCGGGTCCTGATTCTTGGCCTTCCAAGCCCTGCAATCTTTCTTCCAATGGCTTTTCTTATGACAATAGAAGCATTCTTCCTTTCCTACCGTCGGCCCCGCTACTCTTGCCTTGCCTTTTGCTTCCACCTTAGTAACACCGCCTCTCGGCTTGGTGGGGGCCTTCTTCTTCTTTCCTTTAGTTTTCGCCTTGAATCTAGAAGAGGAAGCTCCACCAACAAGTAGAGTGGGTGTTTTCCTGGCTTTCTGCAGGGTGCCCTCAGCGCTTCTCAAAATATTGAGGAGTTCCGGAAGTTCAACTTCTTTACCTTGAATATTCAAATTCAAGATAAACTGGGCATACGTGGAAGGGAGGGACTGCAGAATTAAGTCTGTATACAGCACATTCTCTAACGTGGTCCCGAGGTCTGCGAGCTCCTCAATGTAGCTAATCATCTTAAGGACGTGTTCCCCTATAGATGATCCGATGGCCAACCTCGCTTGAAATAGCTTCTTTGAGGTCTCGTATCTTGCGATACGAGATTGCTCTCCATATAATTCCTTAGTATGGAGGAATATGGATTCTAGATCCATATTCTTGTGCCACCTCTAATGTTCGTTGTTCATCGAGGCCAGCACGAGGCACTTGGCCTTCGCACAGTCAATCTCCCACGTCTTACGGATTTCCCTATCCAGGACGCTGGATTCTGGACCTGGGACGGCGGAGGCTTTAGTAGTAAGAACATAGCCCAATTTGTCATAAGTTATTGCCATTTTGATATTCCTGAACCAATCTTTATAGTTTGGCCCTGTCAATATATTTTTATCTAATAATAACTTAAGGTCCGTCATCTTTGGTTGCTGCAATTAGGAGAGAGAGAAGAAACACTTTAGCATGATGCTCTTGCAAGTTTAGATTTGTTTTTTAGTTTATCTAAATAGGATGGCTCCCACTGTTTCTCGAATCCTTTCTCAAACCATAAAAGAAGAATTAGTCAGGATTTAATCTCACCATACAATACTTGCTTAACCTTTCAGCCAGGCTAGTGTCGGTACTTCGAGGGAGGTTTTACGACGCCTTCGCGAAGTTCCTTAATTAAATAACCTCTTTTCCCTGGAGGCGTAGCCCCACTAACACTGTTCTAGATACCTACTTGGTTTATAGCATTGATCGTTTGAGTGAAAAAATCTTCCGAGGAGTAGCATATACTCACAGTAGGATCAGGACCTAAATATCATCGTGTGATAAAGTCGAAGGAATCCTACCAAAATTATCATACTTCAAATGGTATGCAACACTAGCAATTTTCAGTTTCTTTAGAAACTCCCGATGTGGATTTTTTGCCCCATGCTCTTATGATCTTGACGAAGGCCAACATATCATAAGTCACATGTCAAGTTCTACCCGTCATTGTCCAAGTTAATTTGAACCCATCCATATATACCCTTGACAAAAGCCAAAATAGCAGTATGACTGTCCCAAACCAACGCATCTGTCTATGCTTCAGATGAATATTCAGCAGCTACCAATCACTATGTCTTGGCGAAGGTCAAAATACATAGCTTGAATACTACTGAATGTTCAACTGAACTGATGGAGGGCTACATATGGTTTTGGAGAAACCATGAACATAGTGAACTTGATATAATCGAAGGAATCTGATAGCTTTTAAAAGGAGTGGTTTAAGCTCCGCATTTTAAAAGTTTCACTATTTTGAAAAAACCGAGTGGTTTTAAAATTGTTCCAACGATTCAGTTTTGGTTTGTTTGCTTTGCATTAATCTAATGTAGTCCCATAAATTACACCTATCATTATAGAAAAAGACGAAAATACAACGTCCACTTATGCCATCCGCATTTGCCACCGGGCCCCATCTAACACCGTTAGGTTATTTAACTAACGCCAGAGCGGGTGCTGGACTAGCACGGATGTAAAACATAAGTAACGTCTATCATATAACATATGTAATAATAGCATTCGTCTAACGCAATAATAGGCATTCCGGATCACAGATGAATATGTTGGATATACTAGAAATTCCGCGTTTCGTTTAAGCCTGTAACGAAAGATGGATTTCACAGTCGTGATGAATAGCCAAACCCCACCCCAGACCCCTACGGGTGCGGCAAACTACCCTCCAAGTTCTAGAAGTAAAGCAAGCTCGCTCAACAAAGTGAGTAGGCCACTCATCACTTCAAAGAACCCGGTAGTTTGTGCACCCCACCTTGGGTCTATCCTAAGAGCAGAAAACAGTAAAAAGAAAATAATACAACGGTGGTTACAACCTCAACACGGATATGCCCCGCAAAATAACATTACATCAAATTACAATTTATATTGAATGAAAGATAAAAACACTCATCTCACATCTCCGGCTATTCATCATCGACGATCCAACAAAATTCATATACACAAACCAACAGATATGTGCAATCCCAGACTATCCGACATATAGTAATTAGCTGAGATTTAAAAACACATATAATATTACAGAAGGACCAATTAGCCAAGTACTATAGAAATTTGATCGAAACATATTTTCCGTAACCACCCTAAATGCAAACCAGCATTCAAAAACATATTGGGTAGAAACTAAATATTTCAGAAAAGAAAACACCAAAATTAAGAAATAACAGAAGAAAGATGAGTTGAATCGGCCTTGACTCGGTTGCGACTCCGCCGCAGAACGGTCCATTCAGCGGCGGTTCCGTGGTCATCTCGGTGATTCAGTGGCTCATTTTTCTTGTGTTGTCTTAGAAAACCCTGCACATATTTTTCATGGTACTGAAATAATTTTCTAGACAGTTTTAAAATTCGACAGAAAATAGGGTTTTCGGTGTTTAATTTTCCGGTTTTTCTGACGATCGAAGTTCTAATACTTGCTAATATGCTAGAATAGGTTTAGTTGGCTCTGATACCATTATAAGTCCATGCTACGCACCCTACGGGATCGCGGGGAGGCGGAAACTATGAAATACAAAAATAATATACTTCGTAGCATCGACTAACCGCCAAGATCATATCTAAACCTGAACTAGCACAACGAAAATGAAGTATATACTACATGAACAGAAGTTATACCTTACTTAACCGGTCCTTCTTCTCCTCGCTGTCCTCCTCACCTGTGCGAGCTCCTTGGAGTGGTTTGGATGTCGTCTCCTCGTCGGCTTTCTTGGATCGAAGATGATCCACCCGAGAGCTTGTGTACCGGACTCCTTCTTCAACAACCGAAGAAACTGGGATCTCTAGTATGCTACACTAGATGACCTAGACTATGTAGAGTGTGTGAGTGGATTGGTTTATCTCTTTTTATTCTAGATTACTCAACATATGAGTGTACTAGGGTTTTGAGGTTGATGAAGGTGAAGAAGGAAAAGCTAGTGAGCTCTTGCAATGAAAAAATAGAAAATGAGTCTCACCTCATTTGTTGTGAACTAAACTCTGTCTATTATTCATGAGATAAATCACAATGAATAATTAGTAAAAGAGTTGAATAGTCAACAAATCACTTATGGCTTGAAAATGCAACAAGTGTCCAAAGAAGCCATGTCTAAATTCATGCAATATTCACCTCATTTCCTAATTACATAATGCATTATTAATTTAACCTAAAAAGAATAATGCAATTATGTCATGTCACCTTCATCTAAGATGTTACAAAAATGCCCCTCGTCTGTATATACATACCCGTATCCGTATTCCGAAAAATACAATTACAAAAAGAGACGAAAACAATCCATCGGTATAATACTAGGATCTGGTTTAAACCAAAACCCACTAGTATTATCTGTCCGCATCATCATGCGTGCACAAGTACACATACGTGACCGAACCCTTGTCGTAAAACCATGCAACCTCTACATATTTCGCACGATGCAGGGAAACCCTCTGTGTGGGACTCTAAAGACTCGACACTACGCTGGCAGTGGGTTTAACCACAGGCCGCAAGTGGTACTAGTTGTACATAACGGTCCCCAAGTAGATGTCGATAAGAAAGCCGATGAGCATAACTCATCTGAACTCCTACTGAGCCTGTCTGTGACAATCTCCGTACAGTCCGGTCTGTTTGTCTAAGAGTGTCGCATATCGGTCATAAGGGGTGGCAAGCGTCAGACCCCTAATAGTGCAATAAGTCGTGTCGGAGTGTGGCCAAAAACATCCTGAGAAACTACTGGAATCCCTACCAGTAAATCTCGCTTGCCCTGGCCAGGGACTTTGTGTAATGGCTTTCCGAACACAGCGCGACATCAACCCCCAATACCGGGAGAGACGAATCCTATCTAACCACCACTGCCTCCAAGTGCTTCGGGACTGCACCCAACTACTACCTGTTTGCACGACTCAGCAGAGCCGTGGTAGCGTAGTAATCTAAGAACAGTGGGAACACACTTGAGGCGAAGTAGCAGTGTTAAGTCGACGGACTAATCTGTACTCATGTCACCTAGGAACTGCTACCTGACGATAGGTATATTACCAACCAACAGTTCCACATGAGTCCGTCCAGTGTAACTCATAACCCAATGAGCACCTGATGGCTGTGGGACAGACCATCTCCCTTCCTGGGATGAGAAGCGTATACACCAGTCTACTCTGGAGTATCGATGCCCTATCTCGATAATCCTGTGACCAGGGACCTGTGTAAGGATGTGCTTGTAGACTATCCAGCCCCCACTAGTGTGACTGCCATCACAACGCTGGCAGTCAAGCAAAAATCCTAAGAGCTCTATCAATATGTATTGGCGATATGTTAAAAGAAACATATACACATATTAAGATAGATTCAAACCAAGTAGCATACTACTATATCGAGAAAGACTGTCATAAATCCATGTATATATCCTAAGCTTCCAAAATGTAATATACAAACTAGTACTATACAATAATGGCCTCTAGGGTATATTACACTAACAGATACACCCTTCTAAGTCTTATCAACAACACCAAACTTTCACACTCTCTTATGTTGATACTTCTCTTGAGGCTAATGTGGCAATTCGTAAATCCATTTCTATTGCGGAACACATCGAACTTGCCTGTAGCCAACAATTAAACACATTCCAACCATACTCAACTTTTGCACCTTATTTAGACAGTGCTTCTAAACATCAATTAGGAAGTTTCACGGTTCAAAGAGAATCTTTCATTGAAACTTCTTCACAAACCATGTCTAGTCTTGAAGTAGAGTTGGAATTGAGTAGCGAGAAAGAACTAGGGATTCCTCAAAGTCAAACCAAAACCAATTCTTTTGATCTCGACACCTTCTATCCTGAACCACAACTGAATGTATTTGATGATCAACCGCTTCATAATCTAAGTGATGAGGTGCCTGAGAATAGCATATTTGACTTTTCCAATAGTGATTGTGAAAGAGAGCCTTACACCATTCCAAATCAAACCGATACTTATTCGACTACACTTGTCATTTCAAACCTTCCAATTCTATCAAGTGAACCTAATAATCCATATATTGAGAATAGTATAATTGATGAATTTTTAAAGAACTATTCGTTTGATTTGACCGGAGGTGTTAGTGAAATCGGTGTTGATAATATCTTTGAAGATGAACTCACCATATTGGATGAGTAGGATTCACCAACCCATCATGTCCTTTCCATTGAATGTGAATATCTTCCTGTGCATTTAACCGATCCTATTCTTACCATCGACCTATCCGATATGTAAAACGATATTCAGCCTTCATCTCCCAAATCTGGTTCAACAATGCTCGACACCCAAGTTCGTTTACCCATTTCATTACCCACTTTCTTTGGTTCTTCTTCTCATCTTCTTTTAATTCCACTAAGATTTGATGAACCACACTCCGTTATTTCAAGTTCTATGATTCTTGAAAGACCACTTGATTTAGACTCTTTTGAGAATGGGGGAGACGAGCTTTTCGAGTCTCCTACCTCTATAATTTCTGATAAATCGAGTGTTTTGAATGCTGGTGCGCAACACATTGACCTTGAAACTTTCAGCCTTGCTTGTGAATCTGCCTATTCCACAGATTCCTTTCTTTCCGATGAGATCATCATCGATGAAAGTTTCAAAAATATTTTCGCCGATGAACTTGCGTTCCTTAAAGACTTGGATGTTGTGATGAATCAATCTCCACCGAAAATTCATGCGCCTCCTTTTGAGGCCGAAGAAGTTGAACCGCCACCCTTTCTTCTTATTATGTACGAGAAAACGACTATTCCACCTATTCTTTATCTTTCAAATTCTCGTTTTCGTTCACCATCACTTTTTCGTCTCTACTAACCGAGACGTCAATCCTTTCGATTACACCTCTTCTCTTCTCCCTACTTCATCTCTTCTTGTTACACTCATTTATGTTTCTTCTACTTAAGACATAATGCAACCTCCATTTTTATACAGTCTCAAGTCTTATACACGTATATCCGTTACACGATCTTCTACCAAGCATGGTGTTATATTGATAAAATATTTGAATGGTTGGTGTTGACTTTTTTCCTTTGTAATGCTTTATGTAGACCGATAATATTTACCTCCCTCTTATGTTAAATTTCAATGCTTAGTAATGAAAATACTGTTTTACTCAAGTTTGGGGGGGGGGGGGGAGAAGAAAAATATTTTTAAATGGCTCTAGAAAATTTTCAAGATTATGAGCCAAGAACAAGTTTGGGGGAGGATTTCACGGTTTTTCACTCTTGACTCCTTTATTATACCATCTTATTGAACCGTTCCTTCTAGTTTTCAGGTTTTGAGCTTACAGGATAATATCAGTGAGGACACTACTGCAAAGAAGTTTGGGGGGATGGTTTGTATATATCTACACATCATATGTAAATATTGCATATTGCATTGCACAATAAATTTTGAAAATAAAAATTAGAAAGTGAAAAATATATATGAAAGAGAGGAAGAGATTTAAGATATGCAAGAAAATTAGATGTTTTAAAACGAAGCTAGTAATACATAGTCATGAGTTGTTGTCCAAAGGGTTAGTAAGATGAACGAATCACTAATCTACGGATAGAAATAAGTCTGAAAAATAGTTCCAATCCTTGAGTCCAACCTTCTGAACGTTGATACCTTACTATACGCACCAGCACACATCTTGAAACTTGGGATAGAAGAGAATACCTTGAAATATTCTTGCCTAGAAGCCTTAGTATGAAGAATTAACAAAATATAAGTGGTGCATAAAAAAATTAAAAAGAAAAATAAAGACTGGTTTTGGAATTACTTAAGGCAGCATAAAAAAATATAGCGAGGGTGTCTTATCACCAAGTGCCATAGACCAACTGGTTTAGGAGTCACTGCTAAGCCTTAAGTGTTGCAAGACTAGGATATTGCTAATTACGCCTTAAATAGTGAGCACATTCGGTAATCGGTTGGTTAGTACCTCAAGAAGTACTAACGGTCGCATGAAGAACGTGTGAGCAAAATCCATCTAAAAACATCACTGACTAAAAAGTACTAAGGAATATGGACAAAGGGTATGATAGCTTGAATTGAATTCTCCAAGTGTAAGGATATCTTTTAAAGAAACGTAGGGGTATATGATCGATGTTTGAAAGAAAGGTGGGGAAGAAGACTAAAGACGATATTTTATTGAGGGATGATGTGATTTCTATCATCTTTTCAAGACCATTAAGATATGGCTCATGACAACTAAAAAGCTAGTGTAGTTTGAAACACTTATTTTCAAGTTCTTTCTTTTATATATTCCTTATCTTCGCATGTAATTTTTATATTCTTTCTTTTATTTTGGGATTTTGTGGGTGTAATCCGCTGAAAACCCTTAGAAGATAACACTCCTCCTACTAGGAACACCTCGAGGTTTAAACTCTTGTTACACGAGCTAAATGCAATCGTGTTGCCTACGAAAGCATGCTAGGTTTTTCTTTTTCTTTTACGATCAAAGATAAGTTTGGGAGTATTTGATTAGTCAAATTTACTGCATATTTTTATGGACATTTTCCCTACTATTATTAACTACGAAAAGGTGTTAACTGTAAATAAAAAACATATGTGGGTTTATTTGTAAAAAGATTATTATCATATGTTCTTCATTTATAATTAATATAATTAAAGAAAATATATGCATATTATATTTAAATAAAATATCCATATTAAAATATGCATATTATATCAAATATTCCTAATCAATATTCTTAATATATCATATCATATAAATGGTTAGAATAATATCTCAAATAAAACAAATGCTACTAAAAATTTGATTTGAAATATTGTGCAGGTATTATAATAAAACTAGCTCAGGTCTGAAACGGCAGAGACTAAGAGCAATATTTTCAGAATTTTTGTATCAAGAGAATCTCCAAATATCGAGAGAAAAAGGCAAAAAAAATTGGAGGCACGAACCTACCAAACGGCGGCGGAAGCGCGGTCAAATAGGGCTATAGGCGGCGGTTCAGCGGTCATTTAGCGGCCTTAGGATCTGAATGTTCAGGGTTATGATCGTAATTTCACACACTTCAATATGTCATCTAGGGTTTCATATTCCAGAGCCTATAAAAGGACCGAGACTATTTATATAATCATCTATTCATCTATCCATCGATCGAGAGAGAGATCTAGCGAGCAACTAGAGTTTTTGTAATTTACTTTTTCAGCGAGCAATTTTGTAATGCACCAGTTGATCAATAAAGGTAGTTCTTTGTTTTAATTTTTTTCGCATTTACTTTCCGCATTAATTTTCTGCATTACTTTTCTGCATTACTTTTCTACATTACATTCAGCATTACTTTCTGTACTTTTAAATTTAAATATGGTTTCATTCATCTTCCATCTCTCTTTTACTACACTAATATCCATGAGCAGGTAAATTCTTGCTTGCTAGGATTTGTAGGATAGGGTAGAATAATGGATGAAAAATCCCTCAACTTCTTTTGACGTTTTAATTTTTATAAATTTTAGCAAAATAAATGTTAACCCTCTTATCGGGCACGCAATCAATTAATGATAGTCACGACCATGATTTGAGATTCGTTAATACTTGTTTTGTTAAGGGCTTAAGATAAATAAAGATTAATGGAAGGACAAAGGCAGTAGTGGGAAACCCTAATTCCTTCCAAAAAGCCTAATCCGCATTCATCGCTATCTCTCTAGTATTAAACAATTAAAAAATAAAAAGAATTATATTTTTTACTTCATCCATTAACTATTAAGTCCTATAAACCCTATAAGTTTTTCTATTATAAACTTTTCTTCCCTTCTTAATAGAAATGACAACAATCTCTTCTCTCTTTTATCAACTAGTCTAAAGCAAGATAAGAAATTCTCCGTATCCCTGCGGACGATCTGCACTCATCGCGGATAGCTATTTGCGACACCGCACACATAGACACACAGTTTCACAATCAATCAACTGCTAAGCTTCGTCTCAATGTTTTCATCCAGATAGCGCGAACAAAATGCGGTTACTTCATCTATGAGATAACCTTGCATGATAGAACCTTATGGTCGATTTCTATTATGTATATAATTTTTAGAGTATAGATGTACCTAAAGAAACATATGCTAAATAAAGAAATACAATTATATATATAAGATAGCAAATTTTTTATAAAATGTGTGAATCGAAATATTCAAGGTACCTTTTGACGGGATACATCCATCGATATTGTATCGGTCCGACAAGTTTAGTCTTGGTTGCAAGATGAACCGTCAGCTGTATTATGATATCGAAAAATGACGGCGGGAAAATATGCTCAAACTTCCACAGTATCAAGGGAATCGCATTTTTTAGCTTCTCCGGAGCCACAAGCTCGATGTTTTTAGCGCACAATTCTCTAAAGAAACAACAAAGATCGTTGAGTACTAGACCAACCGATTCAGGAAATGAAGTCCTGAGGGATAATGGGAGAAGATACTCTATAATAACATGGTGATCAAGACTTTTCAGTCCATCGATCCTGCCTTTCACAATCTTTATTTTCTTACTAAATGATCCTAAGAAACCAGTGGGAATTTTCAAATCATGTAACACTTACAGAAACATTTTCTTCTCCGGTTGTGACATATGATACGCGATATTGGGAAGTAGAAACTTGCCTGATTTACTCGTTATCGGTTTAGGATGCAAATCATTTCTAATTTTCCAGTCTTTCGATTTTTCATCTTTACAAAGAAGCATGTTAAGTACGTGTTCGGATACTCCCTTCTCGATGTGCATGACGTACAGACAATGACGCACTAAATTTGTTAATCAGTACAGTAGCTCGTAGAAAATGCTTAACTTATTCCAGTAGGGCCCAAGCCCATATCAAGTGTCCTGTCTTGCCGGATCTATCCCAAAGGTCACATTATCGTAACCATTCCACTGAGCAATTACGTTCTCTCCGTAAAATGGGGTTGGAGGCCCAAGAAGCCGATGACCATCAAAGTGAGCACCGTAAAACCTGTAGGGATGGTCTAGTGGCAGGAAACGCCGATGAGTGCAATACCAAACCTTATCGCTATAATCAACCGTCTCGATGTTGTATCTTTGTGGAAGTAAGGGCATGCTTTGTAACCATGTACGGACCAACCTGATAGCATTTCATATGTAGGAAAGTCATTAATTGTCCACATTAAAACCGCACGCATCTTGAAGGTAGTACCTATTTTTGCATCTTAAGTTTCTACACCATCAATGAATAAGGCTTTTAACTTATCGATCAGAGGTCGGAGGTAAACGTCGATATTGTTTCCTGGTAATTTCAGTCCTTCAATAAAAAGTGCCATCATAAAGTAGGACTGATCCATAGCCAACCACGGTGACAGGTTATAAACCATCATTAAAACGGGCCATATGATGTCGCTTTCACCCATATAGTTGAATGGACAGAAGCCATTGTTGGGATTAAAGATTACACCCCAATTGACCAAGTCAAAGTCAAAGTCAACCCTAAGTAAGCGGGCCCAAGCCCATATCAAGTGGGCCCATGCCCAAGTCGAGCCTCGCGGTCGGCCTCCTCCATGCTAAAATGAAATCATGTAATAAATAATTTTGATGTAATTTTTTATGCATGAATGTAAGAAAAATGGGCATAAAACCAAATTTTTGTAAAACCCATGGCTCATGTGCAAAAGAAATGAGCACATGAGGCATGTGATAGACAAAATGCCATTTTGTAAAGCCCAAGGGGCTATGTGTAAATTTGTAAGCCTATATAAGGCAACATGATAATAAAATAAAAGATAACTTTTGATTCCCCCAAAAATTTTAGGGTTTCTGTGCCTCCTTCCCTTTCCTCAAGGTTCTAAAACCATCTCCCCTTTTCCTTGAATTAAATCAAGAGTTTAACTCTTCCTTTTCCAAAAATAAACAGTTTTTCACCATCAAACCCTTGAAGGGGAACCCGGATCTTCCATCAGATCTCAAAAAGAGGAGATTTTTAAATCTCATCCTCTTTCTCTAAGATCCGGCCAACTGAGAGGAAGATGAAGGAGACCATCTCCAAAAATCCCATCTTGGGAAGATTCAGAGCCAAAGTGGAGAGAAACAAAAGGGCACATTTGATCATTTATAAAGATTTCTAGGAGTTTAACTCCATTCAAGATCTGTTGGAGCTCAACTCCATAAATTAATCTCTTTTTAGGAGTTTAACTCCAGAAGTCAAATCGGGAGCACGGCTCCCAGTGCAGGGACCAAGTCCCTTTTCCTGCTAGTGCCCATCGCCCACGTGCCAAGCACGCCGGGAGTCTAGCCAGCCCACGTGCCAAGCGCGTGAGGCGCCAGCGCCCAACGCCCGCATGCTAGACACGTGAAGCGCTGGCACCCACGTGTCCCTTGGACGCTATTCTTCCTTTTTTTATATACACACACACTCCACAACACTGTCCCCATTAGAAAAAATTTCTAACAAGGCGCTGCCCCGCACCTCGTAAGGGGGCTGCTTGCCCCCTTGAACCCCAGCCCGCTATCCGAGTAGCGGGACTCCCGTAAAACTCTGCAGGACCCCCGTAAAACTCTGCGGGACCCCCGATATATCCAAAACCCCTCAAGACACACATACACACACTGCACATTGAGTTCGCATGACCTGTTTGACCCGTCAATCGGAAGTTCCCTCGCTCCAAAGGCGATGGGTAATTAACGACAGCTTAGTCCACAGCTGCCGGAGATTCAGATCCCCATAATCAATAAACCCCAGCCTACCCTAGGCAGGGGGAATCTGTAGTGCTCCTAAGAAGCGCGCGCGTATTCCCTTATCAATAGGGTGACAAAAAAATACTCTACAGATTCTGGAACGTTCGGTGGGACCTATCTTTCCTCCTATATTTCGGGTTAAATGTTCATGCAAACTCAATCACCATATATATATCGATTAATTGTACTGAAATTATGCTTCTTTGTGCAGGTAAACGGTTTTAAATTGCAATCTTCGGACGCGGCAAGAATGTCTCTAAGGACAAGCTCAGCTCCCGACACAGCTCCCATCTCCTACACGATGAAGATGGACTATAGGACGGTCCTCCCGGCCAGTCTTGGGCGACAGTGGGAGAAGCCGCTGCTACAGTTAGGCTCTATTCTGTTCGTGCCAGCTAACGCCATCCCTACTCCTCAAACCCCGGTGACTGATAAACCGGCCTTAAAAAAGAAAAAAAGGCCAAACGTCATGGTCGCAAAGGCACCTCAGCCCAAGCATAAACCCATTTCCACACGACTCTTCGTTGCTCCAGCTGGGGGCAAGGCCATCAACACCAATAAAGCAATAAGGCACACCGAGAAAGCTCCAGCATTGCCCCTGACAACTGCTCGATCGAGTGTTTTCTCTGTGTTCCCTGACAATCGACTCATGATGGCTTCCTGGATAACGGATGCCTGCCAAGCCCTCAAAATCGAGAAGCTAAGAGAGAAAAGGCTCAGATACAGAGCCAACAAAAGGGCTAGGGCTCCTGCTAATCTGAACTTTGTGTGGTTCCAAGAGCGCGGTCACCCCGCAACAATAGCTGAATCGGCTGTAAAGCTCTCTAACTCTTTTGAACTGCTGAAATTGGTTCAGAAGAACGCCATGACCGCAAGAGTCAAGAAAATTGCGATCCGGACAGTGCCACTAAAGGACCCATCTAGGCCAACCGTCTTCAATCGCCCGTTCTTTGCCAAAGAAGAAGGGTCACGACGATGGTCCAAAAGATCAGCCGCCATATAGAGATGGCTGGGTATGTGGTCCACACTGTCTACATGGCGGGCATACGCAGCAAGAGCAAGGATGGGGCCACCACATCTCAAATCCAATCTGGGGTGAATGTGGATGCCACTTTCCAAAACTAGCCTTCTCTGGAAGGTAATGAAAACTCTTTCAGTGAGCCTGATAAGCAGAGAGATCTCTCAGTTCAAAAGGAGTCGGGCTCAGAAAGCGAAGGGGAGCCAATTTTCTGTCCGAAGACCATAGAGCAGTAACTTCTCCATGAGCTCCAAAAGCAGCTCAGATACAAAGACAGGAAGATGGCCAAGCTCTACTCGAAGATTGACGACTTGACAAACGTCATCTTACAGCTCATGGCCCAAGTTGCCTCTCTGCCGCCTAATCAAGTGCAAGGCTCCGTTCATGAACCGAGAAACAGTGTCCCGAGGCAGCCAACACTTATTCCCTCAAATCCAAAGGTGGGCGAGCCGCATGAAAGTCGGTCACATCTTATCTCGGGAGATTTCTTGACCACCGATGACAGCAACCCGCTTGCACAAGAGCAAGTCATGGATTTGGTCGCCAACAAAGTCAAAACATTGGTGGCCGAAGCCAGAGAACAAAAAGATGTCAGTAGCAGCGGTAGACCATACCCTGCTCGGTACGATCTTGTGGAGTTTCCCACTGGCTATGTCCCCAAATTTGAAAGGTTCGATGGGACGGGAAATGCGAATCGGCACATTGCCCAATTTAAAGCATCATGTGCGAACATTAGGGGCAATGATGCGCTCCTTCTCTGCCAGTTTGTCAATAGCTTGACCGATGTTGCTTTCGATTAGTATGCAAGCATACCGGATGACTCGATCACAACGTTTGCTAAAATAGAATCCATGTTCAAGCAAAAGTTCATGAGTGTCAGCGATAAAATCACCATTGCCGACCTCGTAAGGACCGAGCCAAAGAACAATGAAGGCAACATGGATTTTATAGTCCGATGGTGCAATCTCTCTTTCAAATGTGAACCGCCGTTGGAGCAAGACCAATCCGTCAGTCTTCTTATAGAAAATCTGAACGACTGGATGAAACCTTTCTTGTGCATCGCAGGCCTCAAAACATTCCAAGAGCTGACCAAGAAAGTTCAAATGTTGGAATGCTCAAAGCCCGAGTCCACTCAGAATCTTCAATTCACAAACAGACCGAGACATCGGAAGGATGACAACTGGAAAAGCGAAAGTTCCAACAACACTGATTCTTTAAATAAGAAGAGAGCGGATGGAGCAAAGACTAACAAATCTCGAGAGTCAACTTTGGAGGAAAGAAGAAATAAGGTCTACTCTTTCAGAAGGGACAAGGTCCATAAAATTTTCAAAGATGCTATGAAGAATGGCCTGCGGCTACCAGAACCAAAAAGGTTAAGTGAAGCGAGCAGGACTGATCATCCCAATTTTAGCCCATACCACCGAGTTCTAGGGCACACTATTGAAGACTGTTGCATCTTCAAAGATTGGGTCGAAAAGCAATACAAGGCAGGAGAGATAGAATTGTTTAAAGGCGTGTTAACAAACAGTCAAGCTGCGACCGTCAATTTCATACAAACTGAGACCGAAGTCCTTCGGGAACCTGATTCCCTCAGACATCTGCCTTTCTCTGAATAGAGCGGACCAAGGCAACAAGCTAAGAGCCAAGCGAGCAACATTGCTAATGAAGAAGCAATAGATGGGTACACAACCCATACGGTCTACATGATGGAGTTCAGAGGAACAAGTCCTCCTATGCCTTATAGCCATGACAATGACGCGGTTGTTGTCATCCAACACCGGCTCAATCCAAATGATGAAGAGCCCGCTCAGGCCATTGAGCCAAAGGAACTCGTGGTTCTTGCTGAATCAAGCTTAGGCGGTAAGGATGACCCCGTTGTCATACCCGAAACTATAGAACAAGCACTATTCCAATGGCTTCAAAGGCAACTTCAGGACAGAGATAAGAAGATGGCCAAGGTCCATTCCAAATTCGACGAGTTGGCAAACGTCGTTGCAGATCTCACGACCCAAGTCACCCGATTGCAATTACAACAAAATCAAATTTTGGTTCGTGAGCTAGGGATTGATATCTGGAAGCAGCCGACCAATACTCCCCCAGCCCAAGAGCGGAACACTTCTGCGAAAAACGGCCGCAATCAGCCTCCAGTCCCTCTGATACGTACACTGAACATTGTAAGCAGACAGAAGGCGAACCAAAGGCCGATCAGCCTCGAGGACCAGCATCAAGAAAGGAACCCACCTAATGGAAAGAAGGAAGAAAGTATACTCCTTTAGGAGGGACGAAGTCTGCAAAATATTCAAGGATGCCTTGAACAACGGTCTGCAATTGCCCATTCCAAAGAGGCTACATGAAGCAAACATGATTGACAATCCACTGTACTGCCTATATCATAGGGTGGTGAGTCATATTATCGAAGATTGATGTGTGTTTAAAGATTGGGTGGAGAACCAATACAAGGTTGGGAAGACCTTACCATTCTCGAATGTACCGGCAAGCTACAAAGCTACGGTCATCAAAACAGCTCCACCAAGATCAAATTCTAGGAGCTGGGATAAGCAAACACACTCGACCACCACGTCGTTAAACTGGGAACAATCGACCTCTAAGTCATTAAACTGGGGATGTAAAAAAATGTGTAAAGAAATAAATAAAATAAAAAAAACCAAAATTATGGGGCAACTCACAATAAAAATCAGCGAGTAAAATAAAAATGAAAAAAAAAACAGTTGAAATGATAGGGCAACCGCGAATGAATAGCCGAAATGATAGGGCAATCACGACCTTCGCGATAAGAAATGCTAAAATGATGGAGCAATCGCAGTAATAAATAAAAAAGGCGAATGATGAGTCGCTCCTGGTATCATATTCCAGTGCAGCGATGCACACGCCAACCAAATTCCAAATCCCATATCCCAACGGTGAATGATGAGTCGCTTCTGGAACCATATTTCAGTACAGCGATGCAGACGCCAACAAAGTCCCAAAATTCTCCCGGCCAAACGGTCTGGATCATACTACCTACAAAACCGTATACAATCTATGGGCATAAAACGATCCCAATCTCTCCCAAGTCCTACCGGCGAGATTACATTTAAATTCCCACCAGCGATGAAGATCCGCCAAAAAAAAGGGTATATCCACAAGCAAAACGGGTACGGATGAAAACCCGAAATGGCTCTATGAGTAAAAAAAAAAGTAGGACTGCCGGCGAGTTTGTGAAAACCCGAAAATGCACAAACTCGTGAAAAAGAGATGAAATACACTTGCAAAGTCCTCTCGACTTTGTGTGGAGAAAATTCCCGCGTGAGATCCTTACGACTCACAAAGGAGCAACACACTTAGGATTCCCTACGACTCCTAAGGAGAAAGTACACCTACGAGATCCTTTCGACTCGTAGGGAGAAAATGCTTTTATGGGACCTTTACAGATCATAAAATTGAAAAGCCTTAGGTGATAGGGACCTAAGCCTGTCTCCTAAGCCATCGCTCCCCAACAGGAAAAAGGCAAATGATGAATTGCTCCTGGCACCTGTGCTTCAGTGTTAGCAACGCTGATGCTGACCCCTACCCCTAAATTCCAAACTTCCGATCCAATAGACCCCTAAGTTTTTAAACTGGGAACAGATGACCTATAAGTCGTTAAACTAGGAACAGATGACCCCTAAGTCGTTAAACCGGGAATGAGGGAAATCCCCTTACGGCAGATGATGATTCGCTCCTGGTACCATATTCCAGTACAGCGGTGTTGATGCCAGACCAAAACAAAAATCCCCAAATCACATCAAATCAGCAAGTCAACTTCAACCCTGACACCGCAAGGAACGAAGCAAGTCAAATCAAGCACCGACTGTCCAAGTCGCAAAATGGGCAGCAACGACCTCCCTGTCGGAATTATGCTTTGACTCGGAATCAAGTCAACCAGCGACAATCCGCCTCGGGGAAACGTCGACCAGCGACACTCCGTGCCGGAGGCACATCAACCAGCGACACTCCATGCTTGGGAAACATCGACCAGCGACACTCCGTGTCGGGGGCACGTCAACCAGCGACACTCCATACCGGGGAAACGTTGACCAGGGACACTCCGTGCCGGGGGCATGTCGACCAGTGATACACCATGCTGGGGAAATGTCTAAAACAGACACTCTACCTTGGGGAAATATCGACCAGTGACACTCCATGCCGGGGGCACATTGTTCCCCGCCGAAAGACGCGCGAAGACGCGGCGAACGTCTTGCCTGAATTTCGGGGCAGATGCTAATTGGTGCTATCCGTCCACCTCTCCGAAGATGCCAAGTTGATTTATGGCACTGTGTATCAAAGGTTTAAACGGATGCGGCCGATGTAGCAGACTTCGTCAGATTCCCCCTCGTGGTGAGGGGTTATTTTGATTGTGGGGACGCTCTTCCCTGCAAGCGCAAGCCCCTGCAGTTAGTTACGCTACTGCATCACGGTAACAACTTTCTCCTTCTCCAGATGGTCACTTCATGTCGTGGATGTTTGTTTTGTTTGTGGTTGCCCGTGGATTGTATATGGAGACTAATTTATATTGTCTCCCATAGGGCGTGGATAGTCCAAATCCGTATCTTCTTAGATTTGGGTTTGGGGGTTGGGTTTAAGGATATATTAGCCTCATTTGGGACTAAGATCAACTTAAACGTTTATTAAGGATACGTTAGTCTCGTTTTAGACTAAGATTAACTTAACGGGATCGTTTAGATCCAACAAGAGAGCAATTGGGCTCTATTGTTTAGTTTAGGGACATTGCGGTCGATTAGTTTAGGGACATTGCGGTCGATTAGTTTAGGGACATGACGGTCCAATGTTACTTTAAGGACATCTCGGTCCAGGTTAAGGACATCGTAGTCCATGGGTTTAAAGGTACCCAACAGTCAAGGTTAAGGACATCATAGTCCATGGGTTTAAAGGGATCCCACAGTCCAGGTTAAGGACATCGTAGTCCATGGGCTTAAGGACCCCACAGTCCATGTTAAGGACATCGTAGTCCATGGGCTTAAGGACCCCACAGTCCAGGTTAAGGACATCATAGTCCATAGGCTTAAGGACCCCACAGTCCAGGTTAAGGATATCGTAGTCTGTGAATTTAAGGACCCCACAGTCCGTAAAGTGTTTGGTTGTCGAGACCCGTCACCTCTCTGAAGACGTTGAAGGATTACAACGACAAATATCAGAGGAGTAAAGATATGTACCCTTGAACCGGTGTGAACTGATTGAAAGATCTGTAGTCCAATTTGGGAACTAAGATCTGTTGAAATTTTCATGAGCAGATGGGCTCACTTAATATGGGTTGAGGACTTATGGTCAATCTTGGGCTAAGTCCAACAAATGTTTAACATTTTAATTCTGGCTGTTGAGTCTTTATTTGGGCTTGGCCCTTTTAACAATGCTGAGCATTATATCTTGGCAAAAATCCTCTTTTTCGTCTTGTATTGAATGCAGAGCATTCATCAGAGCCTTGGCTCATTAAAGAACAATTTATGTTCTGTCAGCGTAACATATGGCGCGCCAGGCGCTTTGCACCAATTAAAGAGCGCAATGCGCTTCTGCCGAGTAGCGCACATGTAAGGGACACGTATCGTGCTCAGCGCTAGGCGCTAGATGATGAGCGTATGATACCAATTTATGAGCGTTGAGCGCTAATTTAGTGGCGCACACGTGAGTGACACGTGGTGCGCTTGGCGCTGAGCGCCAGCCCATGAGCGCAGTGCGCTATTTCAGAAGCGCAAAGCACAAGTTGTTTAATTGGCGCATACGTGGTTGACACGTGGCGCTTTTTTCACTGAGCGCCGGTCCAGAGAGCGCAGAAGCGCAGTTCAAGAGCGCAAGGCGCATTTCAAAAGCGCAAAGCGCATCTGATCAATTTTATGATCTGGGAACAAATTTATGTTCTTTTAGAAGAAACTTTGTCTCAAGATTTAAGAACAACAGTTCTTATTTTGCAGGAGAGATTTTCAATCTCTTATTTTGATGAAAGGTTTTGCCTTTATAGATCCATGATCTGTGAGAAGAATTGTGTTCTTCTTTTATTTTGTGATGAGATCTTTTGATCTTTTTTGTGAAAGACTTTTTATCTTGTAGATCTATGATCTGTTTAAAGAAAAGAATTTTTCTTTCTATGAGATGATTTCATCTCTGTGTTCATCATTCATCATCTTTACCTTGAAGAAGTATCTTCTTGCAAGAGCTTGCTCTTTTTTCTTTTGAATTTTTCAAAAGTTTAGGGGGGGTTTCTCTCTATGTATCTCTCTCTTTTTGTTTCTTTTCCTTTTTTTTGAAAAGAAGGATCATTGGTCGTTGGGACCCACCACCTCTCCGACGACACTGAGAGATTACAGCGCTATATATCGAAGGTGTGGATGGATGTATCCTTTGAACTATGTCCCACTCATTAGGGGGAAAGAACAGGCTGGAGCTTAAGCTTCTCGCTGCTGAAAAAGGCTTCTTTGCGTGGGCGCACGTGCGTCGCACGTGTTGGGCGCACGTACATCGCACGTGTTGGGCGCACATGTTTGCACGTAGCGCACATGGAGCTTACGCATATGCGCATTATGGGGGAGCAAGCTTTTATGGGGAACGAATCTCCTTTGAGTATTGAATATTCTCATATGGTGCGTACGTGCGTTGCACATGGTGCGCGCATGGCGGGCACACGTGCGTTGCACGTAGCGCACATGGCGCTTGCGCATATGCGCATTATGGGGAGGAGCAGGCTCCTATGGAGAACAAATCTCCTTTTAATATTATTGAATATTCTCATATGGTGCGCACGTGCGTTGCACGTGGTGCGCGCATGGCGGGCACACGTGCGTTGCACGTAGCGCACATGGCGCTTGCGCATATGCGCATTATGGGGAGGAGCAGGCTCCTATGGAGAACGAATCTCTTTTTAATATTATTGAATATTCACATGTGGTGCGCACGTGCGTTGCATGTGGTGCGCGCATGGCGGGCACACGTGCGTTGCACGTAGTGCACATATCGCTTGCACATATGCGCATTATGGGAAGGAGCAGGCTCTTTTGAGAACTAAGCTCCTTTTAATATTATTGAATATTCTCATGTGGTGCACACGTGCATTGCACGTGGTGCGCGCATGGCGGGCACACGTGCGTTGCACGTAGCGCACATGGTGCTTGCGCATATGCGCATTATGGGGAGGAGCAGGCTCCTATCTTGGAAAACTAAGCTCCTATGGAGAACTAAGCTCTTTTGAGAATTGAATCCTTTAAGGATTGAACTCTACCCTTTCTAAGAGGTATCCCCTCTTATTTATATGGGAGTGGTAGAGAAGCGATCTCTCCTTTTCCCAATGTGGGACTAAAAATGCATTCCCCATGTAGTAGAGCATTACTTTAGATTACACGTGCATAGCACATTTGCTCATAACATTTGATCCCGGATGAATTATGAGGCCCATAATATATCAAATCGAAGGAGTTTTTAAGACACTTTCTATACCATCAGAATTTACCTGTTTCTCATTCCGGAGTTTATCAAAATACAACTCAGAAAATACTGGTTCGCATCTTCTTCCTTAGATCACATGTGCATAGCACATTTGCTCATAACTTTTGATCCCGGATGAATTATGAGGCCCATAATATATCAAATCAAAGGTGTTTTAGAGATGCTTTCAATACCATCAGAATTTAGCTGTTTCTCATTCCGAAGTTTGTCAAAATACAGCTCGGAAAATACTGGTTCGCATCTTCTTCCTTAGATCACATGTGCATAGCACATTTGCTCATAACTTTTGATCCCGGATGAATTATGAGGCTCATAATATATCAAATTGAAGGTTTTTTCGAGACGCTTTCAATACCATCAGAATTTAGCTATTTCTCATTCGGGTGTTCTTCAAAATACAGCCCGGAAAATACTGGTTCACATTTTCTTAAGCGTATCACTGCCATTTGATGCCTTGGGCTCTTTTGCATAGAAATTTTTGGCGGGAACAAATGCCCCCCACCACTTTGCCCATGTAAGTATATACATGGGTGAAGTAGTGCAGAGTAATTCATAGTGTATGACCAGTTTCGGGTTGGTATATAATTTTCAGAATCTTGATCTGAGAAGATAACGAGCGGACACAAGCGTCGTAATTTATTATTGACTCAAATCTCGACTCTTAAGAGATATAGTCCCAAACCCTCAGCTCCATGAGCCGCACCCTTCTATTTCTTTATGTTTTACTCTGGCGTGAAGTAGTTTATATGCTCATGAGTAACTTCTCCATTTCAGTGGCATATAGCTTTGGCAAGTCTGGACCATAGATGGTAGATAACAATTCATCTTGAACTCTTTATAAGGTAGTGATGGCTTAGGAGACAGGGGTTGGATCTGCCACCTAAGACTTTTCAAGTTTATGAGCCGTGAGGATCTCATAAAGACTTTTCTCCCTACGAGTCGAGAGTATCTCGTATGTGTATTTTCTCCTTAGGAATCGTGAGGATTCCTAAGTGTGTTTTTCTCTTGAGAGTCGTAAGGATCTCACAAGAGAGTTTGCTTCCTTACGGGTCGAGAGAACCTGTAAATGATGGGTGAGGTTACCATTATTCGTATTTCACGGAGTCAGGAGTTGTTCTGGCTATTTCCCACGGGGTCAAGATTGACTCTAACCGTGTTCTACGGGGTCACTGGATGACGTGTTTCCGCGACGGGGTCATATGGATGACGTATTTCCGAGACGGGGTCATGTCGATGACGTGTTTCTGCGACGGGGTCATGTGGATGACGTGTTTTCACGACGGGGTCATGTGGATGACGTATTTCCGAGACGGGGTCATGTAGATGACGTATTTCCGCGACGGGGCCATTTGGATGATGTGTTTCCACGACGGGGTCATTGGATGACGTGTTTCCGCGACGGGGTCATGTGGATGACGTATTTCCGAGACGGGGTCATGTAGATGACGTATTTCCACGGCGGGGCCATTTGGATGACGTATTTCCGAGACGGGGTCATGTAGATGACGTATTTCCGAGACGGGGTCATGTAGATGACGTATTTCCGCGGCGGGGTCATATGGATGACGTATTTCCGCGGCGGGGTCATGTGGATGACGTATTTCCGAGACGGGGTCATTTGGATGACGTATTTCCGCGACGGGGTCATGTGGATGACGTATTTCCGTGACGGGGTCATTTGGATGACGTATTTCCGCGACGGGGTCATGTGGATGATGTATTTCCGCGACAGGGTCATGTAGATACGTATTTTCGAAACGGGGTCATGTAGATGATGTATTTCCGCGACGGGGACATTTGGATGACGTATTTCCGAGACGGGGTCATGTGGATGACGTATTTCCGAGACGGGGTTATGTGGATGATGTATTTCCGCGACGGGGTCATTTGGATGACGTATTTCCGCGACGGGGTCATGTGGATGACGTATTTCCGCGACGGGGTCATGTCGATGGCGTATTTCCGTGACGGGGTCATTTGGATGACGTATTTCCGAGAGGGGGTCATGTGGATGACGTATTTCCGCGACGGGGTCATTTGGATGGCGTATTTCCACGACGGGGTCATGTGGATGATGTATTTCCGCGACAGGGTCATGTGGATGATGTATTTCCGAAACGGGGTCATGTCGATGACGTATTTCCGCGACGGGGTCATTTGGATGACGTATTTCCGTGACGGGGTCATTTGGATGACGTATTTCCGAGACGGGGTCATGTCGATGATGTATTTCCGAAACGGGATCATGTGGATGACGTATTTCCGCGACGGGGTCATTTGGATGACGTATTTCCGAGACGGGGTCATGTGGATGACGTATTTCCGCGACAGGATCATGTGGATGACGTATTTCCGCGACAGGTTCATGTGGATGACGTATTTCCGAGACGGGGTCATATGGATGACGTGTTTCCGCGACGGGGTCATGTGGATGACGTATTTCCGAGACGGGGTCATGTAGATGACGTATTTCCGTGACGGGGTCATTTGGATGACGTATTTCCGAGACGGGGTCATGTGGATGACGTATTTCCGCGACGAGGTCATTTGGAAGACGTATTTCCGCGACGGGGTCATTTGGATGACGTATTTCCGAGACAGGGTCATGTGGATGACGTATTTCTGCGACGGGGTCATGTGGATGACGTTGCGTCTGCTGTGACAGGACGATTATCGAGATGGTCTCTAGGTTGTCTGTGAACCGTCGAGATTTGGTTTCTTCTTCTGATGGAGCCTGGGGAGGGAAGGTGTAATTCCTTCTTCCTTTGCGCCCCTGGATTGTATACAGGGATTGATGTGATATCACCTGTAGGGCATAAATTTCATTTTTCTTTATTTATTTCCATGATGCTCTATCATTTCAGCTTTTATATCGTGAAGGTCGCGATTGCCCAATCATTTCGGCTATTTTTCGCGGTGCTCAATCATTTCGGCTATTTGCTTTATTTTTACTCGCTGCTTTTTATTGTAAGTTGCCCAATCATTTCGGCTATTTTTCATGCATATATTTTTTACTTGCTGGTCTTTATTTGCAAGTTGCCCCATCATTTCGGCTATTTCGTATGCATGTGTGGCTCGCTAGCTTCTTTGCTGCAAGCTTGGAATTAGACACCGATTTCGGCATTAGCACCGCTACAACTGGCATATTGCCAAGAGCGAATCATTATTTGCCTCTGTCGATGTCGAACAAAGGTGGCTTAGCGATCAGGGTTAGGATCCTGTCAACTAAGGCTTTTGACTTCATGAGCCGTAAGGGTTTCATAAAGGTATTTCTCCCTGCGAGTCGTGAGGATCTCGTAGGTGCGTTTTCTCCTTAGGAGTCGTGAGGACTCCTAAGTGTATGGCTTCTCGTAAGTCGTAAGGATTTTACAAGAGTATTTTCTTCTTATAAGTCGAGAGCACTTACAAGGGCTGTTCACTGTGCAAACTTATCCCTAGTCACGGATGGGACTTTGTTAGGGAAATGTTTATTCGCGCCCGTGGATCGTATACAAGGGTCAGCATTGAGCCACTTGTAAGGCATATTGGAGGTTGTGGTGGCCGCTTAAGAATAGGTTCAGATCCCTGTAAGTTAAGACTTTTGAATCCTATGAGCCGTGAGGGTCTCAAAGGAAGGTTCTCCTTACGAGTCGTGAGGATCTCGTAAGTGTAATTTCTCCTTAGGAATCATGGGGATCCCTAATTGTGTTGCTCCCTTTGTGAGTCGTAAGGATCTCATGCAGGTGGTTTCTCCTCACAAAGTCGAGAGGACCTTGCAAGTGTCTTTTAATGAGATTGCGCCCTTTCGGGTTTTCACAAAACTCGCCGGTAGCCCTGCTGTTTTTACTCACGGAGCCCTCTCGGGTTTTCATCCGTGCCCTTTTTGCTTATGGACATACCGTTTTTCTTTTTCTTTCTTATTCTTTTTTTATTCTTTTCTCTTTCTTTTTTGTATCAACCTTGGGATGCTGCCGTTTACAGTAGTTTATCGACGTCTCGGTCAGCAGCTAGTTTTAGGACGTAGTGGTCCATCGTTAATTTAAGGACGTTCCGGTCCGTTGTTAGTTTAAGGACGTTTCGGTCTGTTGTTAGTTTAAGAACGTTTCGGTCCGTTGTTCGGCTACCACTTATAAAGTTTGGGCTTAGGAAGATAGCGAGCGGACATAGTCGTCGTCATCTATCATTGACCTAGGCCATGACTCGTCAAGCGTAGTACTTTTTTAGGAAGCGACCATTTATTGGCCTGAAGGGACTTTCGCCATGCATGTCCATGAGTAGATAGGCCCCACCCTGGTAGACCTTGTCTATGATATACGGGCCTTCATAGTTCGGCTCGAATTTCCCCCGTTTGGCACGATTGGGGATCATAGGTCTTTTGACCGCTAGCACGAGTTCGCCTTGGCGGAATGTTCTCGGCCTAGTCAATCTTTCGTATGAGCGCGTCATCTTTTCTTTATAAGCCTCCAGATTTTGTTGCGCTATGAGCCGGGTTTCATCAAGGGCATCGAGCTCCTCAAGCCGAAGGTGAGCATTCTCTTCGTCCGTTAGCTCGTAGTGAACTGCCACTCGTAGAGAGGGTAGCTCTATCTCGAGGGCGAGTACCGCCTCTATACCGAATACCAATGCGTACGGCGTTGTGTTCGTGGCCGTTTTGAACGTAGTTCGATACGCCTAGAGAGCTTCATGCAGTCTCTCATGCCAGTCCTTCTTATTCCGAGACACCGTCTTTTTCACGATCTTTGTCAAGGTCTTGTTAAAAGCCTCAGTTAAACCATTAGCTCGGGGATTATATACTGAGGAGTATCTCCAGTCTATGTTATGCTGTTGTGCGAAGCGGCTGATCTTGTGGCTTCTATAGGCTGGCCCGTTATCAGAGATAATCCGTCGTGGAGTTCCAAACCGATAAATGATATGTGTCTTGAGAAATGGAGGATATTCTCCGTTTTCACTTCCCTCAGCGGTACTGCTTCTGCCCATTTGGAGAAGTAATCAGTTGTCGCTAAAATGAATCGATGTCCTCTGGACGATGTTGGTTCGATGGGGCCGATTATGTCAGTCCCCCACATTTCGAACGGCCAGCTAGCCATTGTCGGATGTAGTGGATTTGGATGCTGATGGATAAAGTCCCCATGAATCTGGCACGAATGGCACTGCTTTGCGTATTCGAGGCAGTCCTGGATCATTGTGGGCCAATAATAATCCATCCGTTTGATCTTCAGCTTCATCTTCGGCCCGGCCTGGTGAGAACCGCAGAGTCCGTCGTGAGTTTCTTGGACGACTCTCTTTGCCTCTTCAAGTCCCAGGCACCTTAACCACAGGTAATCAAATGATATTTTATACAGAGTATCATTGATGAAGGCGAAAGACAGAGCTCGTTTCATAAGCTGATGTTTCGAGGACGCATCTTTAGGTGTTCGACGGGATTTGAAGTAGTCTATAAAGACTTCCCTCCAATCCTCAGCCTTTTCTTGGTCTCTTATTTGTAGGGTCGTTTGCTCGGTCGCTCCTTTTTCTTCGGACGACTCCGGAGATATTTCTGCCGGTGCAAGAACCCAACGGCTTTGCACAATGATCTTCACGCCATCGAGATTCTCATCAGCCAGTTCTTTAGCGAGCTTGGCTAATGCATCCGCTTTGCTATTTTCCGCACGCGGTATGCTTTCCAAGGTGTAGGAAGGAATTTGAGTCGGCAGTCGCTGTACTCTCTCGCCGTATTTCACCAACTCAGGCTTGCTCGTCTGATAGTCGCCGTTTATTTGACTAACGACCAGTTGGGAGTCTCCGTATATGAGGAGGTTTTCAATTCCCATGTCGATAGCGATCTCGAGACCTTCTATCAAAGCTTCGTATTCGGCTTCGTTTTTCGTCCTCGGCTCTGTTAAGGAGAAGGCAAAGCGCATTATCCCTCCTTGTGGAGTCATGAAGATGAGGCCTATCCCGGATTTGATTATAGGGGTGCTTTGTTTGCGCTTCTTCATGGAAGACTCTCCATCAAAATAGAGTTCCCACCGGGTATCATCCCCGTCGATCGTGTCAAACGCATGTTCGTCTGGAAGTTCGCAATTCAAAGGAGAATCGGCAGGTATTGGATGCTCAGTGAGGAAATCGGCGATGGCCTGGCCTTTCACTGCCTTAAGAGGCCGATAAGTTATCGAGAACTCCATCAAGAGCAAGGCTCATTTAGCGAGCCGTCCTGTTAATATGGCTTTTGACATCAAATACTTGAGAGGATCCATTTTTGATATGAGATGGACCTCATGCGCCAATGCGTAGTGTCTGAGCTTCGTTATTGTGAAGATCAACGCCAGGCAGTGTTTTTCAATGGGAGAGTAATTGCTTTCTGCCCCCAGTAGAACCCGACTCAGATAGTAGAGAGCTCTTTCTTTCCCTTGGTGGTACTCTTATGCCCACAGCGCGCCTAAGGAGCCTTCGAGGGCGGTCGTATACAAGACGAGAGGTTTTCCTTTAACGGGAGCGGCCAGTACTGGCGGATTTTGCAGGTATTTCTTGATTTCGTCTAGTGCGCTTTGGCATTTGTGATCCCAGACGAACGGGGTCCCCTTCTTCATCAGGTGACTGTAAGGACGACACTTGCCAGAAAGATTGGCTATGAATCGCCGGATATATGCGAGCTTTCCTTGGAGAGACCGCAGCTGTTTGAGAGTCCTTGGCGGAGGCATTTCCATGATCGCCTTGATCTTCGACGGGTCTATCTCGATGCCTCGATGTTGTAAAATGAATCCTAGGAATTTACCCGAGGAAACTCCGAATGCTCATTTGAGAGGGTTCATCTTCAAGTTGTATTGCCGAAGGCGTTGAAATACGGTCTTCAGATGCTCTAAATGTTTCTCGTATGATTTGCTTTTTACTACGAGGTCGTCGATATAGCATTCGACGACTTCATGTATGAGGTCATCGAAGATCTTCGTCATGGCCCTCTGATATGTGGCACCGACATTCTTTAGACCGAAGGGCATCACCTTGTAGTAGAATATGCCCAAAGAGGTCCGGAAAGCGGTGTGCTTCTGGTCCTCAGGATGTATTTTTATCTGATTGTATCCTGACGAGCCGTCCATGAAGGAGAAAACTTCATGAGTGGACGTATTGTCTATCATCAGCTCAGTAACCGGTACTGGGAAGTCATCCTTCGGGCAGGCTTTATTGAGATCCCGAAAGTCCACACATATGCGCACCGTTCCATTTTTCTTCATCACCGGGACGATATTGGCGATCCAGTCAGGATATTGGACCTCCTGGATGAAGCCAGAGTCGATTAGCTTTTTGACCTCGGCGTTGATGCTCATCTCAAGCTTGAGCCGCATTATTCTCGGCGCTTGTTTGATCGGCTTGACGTCCGGGGATATCGCCAATTTGTGCACAGCGATCTCTGGATCTAATCCTGGCATCTCGGAATAGTTCCATGCGAAGCAATCTTTATGCTGCATGAGCACGTCCTTTAGCGTAGCCACCCTTTCTTTAGACAACAGCTCACTGACGAACGTTGGTCGCGGGTCATTTGGCGTCCCCAAATCAATTTTCTTGAGGTTATCTGCAGTAGTATGTATTCCATCTTCCATCTTTTTTGGTGCCGGTGGAAATTTTGAGATTACCTCGTTATCATTGTTTTCGAAGCACCGGGAGAGGTCATCTATATTCTCGGGCTCTTCTTCTGACAGCGTTATCACGTGACAGGTACGAGCTCGCTTCCAAGACCGATGTTCATCCGGCTCTACTATCATGGATTTAGGTTCATGCTTCTGCGGCGGGGTTACCTTCCAGCTGCTGGATAGAGCGAACCTGCTTTGCTGATACTGGTCTTCTACCCAGTCTTTAAATGTGAAGCAGTCTTCGAGTGGATATCCTATTGCCCTGTGATAGGAGCAATAGTCCGGGTGAGAGACTTCGCTTGCTTGCTCGGGATGCTTGAACTCCGGGAGTGTCATCATCTGATGTTTTATGACAAGATCGAATATCTTCCTTGTCTTGTCTTGGGGAAAAGAATATGCTCGACTCATTTTTTTCATAAGAGACGAATTCGGACTGCTCGATTCCTAATCGCGTGGTTTCTTGGACCCGCTTTGTTGCTGTCGAATGCCTTTCCCGTTCTTTGGTTTGTTTCTGCCTCTGCGTCGGGCCTTTTTTACAACGGGTTGGCAAGGAGGAGCATTTTCATTTCTCACAGCCTGTTGAAGGAGGCATTGCGTCCTGGCTTTCTCGTAGATGGACATTTCGCGATTATGGTAGTCTCGAACCTTCTGACCTGCTTTCCTTATAAGCTTGTCCATTTGTTCTTCACACGACGGATTGGGCATTCTCACGACGGGAGCTCTTTCTGGTTCAGGGTTAGCATCTTCCCACAGAGCGTCTCCTTCCTCATCGAAGTCATGTATGACGTAGCAGTCGCGGAGCAGCTCCTATTTCTTGGATTGAACAAACCCAAGCCCGGTCGTTTCCATTCTCCCGTTGGGCAACTTTCGTTGAGTTCCGGGAACGTTCCAGATCCTGTTATAGAACCGTGCTTGTCGCGCAGTTTGCTTAAGAGATACACCTTGGCATCTCAAGAGTCTCTTTAGTCCGTCCGTGTAATATCTGGGCAAACGGATGGGCTAGAGCCTGTCAAGTGTAGAATCCGCACCATGCCAGATTTCTTTCTCCACTTTGGTTTCCCCGGATCGGTAGAATAGGATCGCCTTTTCACCTTTTCGCGTGGGAGGGACGTAGAATGTCTGCGGTTCTTCCACACTGTAGGTATCAAGAACGTCTAGTTCTTTATGATGCTTGGGCGGAACCATGGCAACTTGCAAACTTTGCTCTTCATCAGCGAAAGTTTGTATGGATGGCCGAGCGGAGAATATGGCATTGACCTCATCTTCCGAGTCGTTGCCGAAGATCAACATAGGAGTGGACGGTCCCAGCTTGTTGTAGTGGGGCGGACCAGAGTAAACTATCTCTTCTTCCTCTTCGGTATCACTCCTGAAGACTGAAATAGTGGTGATAGCTTTGTTCTTGTCCTCCGATTTGCGACATCTTTCCGTGTCCTCAAAATCTGGTAAGAAGTATTTTGCATCTTTATACTTGCGGACTTCATTCACAGAGAATGGGTTTAGCTCTCCTGTCACAGTGTACTCGAGACCATCTTTGAAATACTTCATACACTGATGTTGTGTAGAAGGGATGATGTTGTACTCATGTAACCAGGGCCGGCCGAGCAAAGCATTGTAGCATGTCTTGGCGTCAATGACGTGGAACTTGATGTCTGTGACGAGCAGTCCAAAGCGTAGCGTCAATATTACAGACCCAAGCATCCGTGATGACTGAGAGTCGAGCCCGGAGATGGTGATTTTATCGCGAGCGAGGTGTTGAATGCTCGTGCATATTTCCTTTAACACCCTTACGTTAAGGAGGTTGACGGAAGACCCATTGTCGACCAGGATTTTACCTATCTTGATGTCATGACAGTATCCGGAGACATATAGGGGATGGTTGTGCTCGCATGTCCCAAGGAGGAGATCTTCGTCGCCGAATGTGATATCGGCGGTGTGCACTTCTTCTAGCTCATCCTTCATCTTTTCTTCGGCGAGGAAAGCTTGGAATTGCTCGGGCTCTTGTAATGCCTTGATCAGTGAATCTCTCGCCTCTTTGGATAGCAGAAGGGCGTCGAGAATACTGAGCTGCGAGGGTATCTTCCTCAAGTGTGCCAGAACGTTGTAGTCCACCTTAATTTTCTTTGGCGGGTCCTTGGCTGTCAGCTTTTCGACGGCTTGGTCATCAAGGATGATATCCTCAGGGACGTTTTCTTTTCCCTTATCTTTTCTATTTGACCCACTGTTCGAGGGCCCAAGATTCTTTTCGGGCAGCGTACGATTGCGCAGCTGAATATTTTCATAGGTCTTCGGTTCTTTCTCTTTTCCCAAGGTGGACTCTTTAAAGAGAGGGCCAAGAGTCATTTCTTCGTCAGAGTCGCTCCCGAAGGTGAGAACTTGGGATCCTCCGGCGTTGACCGTGCGACAATTGCCGGCAGTTCTTTTACACTTCTCGGTTGTACTTCTTTGCTCCGGACGAGTTTTGCGTTTCATCCGCTTGAAATGTTGCCGGTGAGCAACATATCCATGCTACCATCTTTTAAAAGCGTTGCACTCTTCGGTGGGGTGCGAAATCTTTCGATGATATAAGCAGTAGCTAGGATGTGTTTCCGCTTCACCAAGAATATTTCCTTCGGAGAGTGGCAGCTTCATTCCCATTAATATGGCTTTGGCGAACCTCTTCCTCGTCTTGAACCTGTTTTTATTTGCGACAGATGTACTTTGATCTGGCGGGAGTGTTTCAACTCTTTCGTCCAGTCGCCGGCGTTTGGATTTTTCAAATATGGCCATCTCACGCTCTCGAGCAGCTTTGCTTTTAAGAAGAGCTTCGTTCAGGAATGCATCAATCGTTTCGTCTGATGGCCCTAGAAGTTCCAATTCAGGATTTTCCCACAGTTTCTTTGTGTAAGGAGCTTCTTCGTCGTCTATCGACGAGTGAGAGATCACATGGCAGCTTGCCACATAACCCACGGATTCATCCGACGAGTCTTCTCCATTATCGTCATCTCCGTCCTCAAGGACGTGGCTGAGAAATTCTTAGAGTGTGACCAGAGTCCGTGCCTTCTAATTATACTCTTCCAGCGCGTCAATCTGCTTTTACAGGTCCGTGCGCATGTCGCCAGGCTTCATGAGCTTCTTGGATTTCTTCTTCTTCGAAGACTTTGACGGCTGGGTGTGAATGCTTTGACTGTCACCACCGATCTTTGGAGCTGGGCGCGGTTTCAGCATTCCCTCGATGATCTCGGGTTCGAGTGGATTTTTCCACCTGATCGACGGGCATGTTTGGAGATCCTTCAGCATTCTTTTAGTTTTGGTTGAAAGAGCGACCTCCCATTGAGCTTCTTCTACGAAAGAGCATGATGCCCCCGGTGTATCCGTCTTCTTGGGAGTGTGTGGCCGAGGCGGGTTCACCTTCCAATTCTCAGATAATACGAATTTGCCATGCTGGTACTGATCTTCTATCCAGCTTTTGAAGATGTAACAATCCTCGATCGGATGGCCCAACATTCGGTGATAAGGGTAATAGTTAGGATTGTTAATGTCGCCTGGTTGCGCTGGGCGTCTTGGCTCCGGCAGATTGATGAGCCTGTTGCGCAGTGCAAGCTCGAATAACCTCTTCGTCTTGTCTCGAGGGAACGAGTAAGGGCGTCTCATTTTATCTTCGAGAGATTGAGTTCTATTATTTTGGCGATCAACTGGTCTTGGACCACTGGGCTGCTGTTGAGCGTTGGCGATGACGATCGCTTTCCCCTTTCCCTTCTCGTTCCGCGACTCCGGCTTTGGAGGAGACGGTCTATGACCCATCTGGTCCATTTGGGCCAGTTTGTCGATCAAGGCTTGGAATGTGGTCGGCTTGAAAAACATCATGAATTGGGAAATAGTTGCATGAGGGTCCAGAGTGCCCACGAACATACCCACCGCTGGCGCTTCTTCGATACGTTGTTCACATTTGGACCACAGATTCCGCCATCGTATTGCGTATTGAACCAACGTTTCACCTGGCTTCACCCGGGCATTGATCAATGCCATTATTGGGGTGCGTTCACTAGCACTTGCGAATCGCTGGGTGAATAATATCTCCATTTCCACGAAAGTCTTGACGGAGTCGTTTGGAAGTTCAGAATACCACTCGAATACCGTCTCCGACAAGCTGCCGACGAATTGGCGAAATAGCAATTTATCATCACCTCCGGTGTTGCCACATAGACCCCTGAACTGGGCGACATGCTGGTAGGGATTGCCCGTCCCTTTGTATACATGAAATTTAAGGATCGTATATCCCGGCGGGTACTTTATTTGGTCATACCAGCCTGGCTATGGTCGCCCAGTTTTAACAACTTGGCCGGCCGCTTTATTCACTTGGTGAGCCCGTATTTGCTGAGCAATGTAGTCATCCAGGGCGGCCTTGGAAATGGTTTCCTCTTTGGCTGCAGAGAGAGCCGGAGGAGGGTTCGATGTCTCCCCTCTGTCGTCTTCAACGATGATCGGGGGGTCTTCAGCTGGAGGTTCTGGCTGCAACATCATCCCAGCCATGTCTTGGAACAAGAGAGCCATTCGTTTTATATTGGCTGCATGTTCTGCAGCCTCTTTTTCTTTCCTCTCGAGCATTCTTCGGAGGAACTCAGTGTCAGTTTCTTGTTCCTGACGCTGCTCCGAGGTTTCTGGATTTTCTTTTGGCCCAGTGAGTGCGGCCATTGCAGTCAGCATCTCCTGAAGCTTCTGCTGTTGTTGTTCCTGAGCCCTCGTTATTGATCGGGTAAGCGGTCGATGGCCCGTAGAAGCACGGCTCTCCTCTTTTCTGGAAGCCATATAAACGGTATGTACCATCATGCCCCCAGACTTGGGGTGTTTAGATTCAGCGCTTTTACGGTTTGCCATGTTCACAGGGGCTTTCTCTGGTTTCCTTCTCTTTTGAGTAGTTGAAGTCGAGGGGGCCGTTGCAGCGGACACCCAGGTAGCTATCGTCTTTCGTGGCTTGACAGGACGGTTCATTTCCTGCTGAACCTTCGCCTTTTTCTGTCGGTGAGAGTAATCTTGATCAATTACTGAGTCTTGAACCTGTCTCCAGACTTTGTAAATTTTGGAGGATAGCCGCTGAGGGGACTGCTCCAGCTTCGCCTTCGGTGCATTCTTCGCGGGTGGAGGAGATCTTTTCAGTATGGCGGTGGGTGAATTCCTGCGCACACTATTAAGCAGCTCGAAGCTGTTCCCAGTTGGAACAACAACATTGACATCCATCATTGGGGCTCATGGAGTTAGCCCAGAGGGGGAGTTGCCCCCAGCCTTCCTTACTCGGCGCCAGTAGCGACGTCGAGCGTGTCGAGCCATTGGGATTGTTTCAGTTTTAGGGGTGACTTCGTCATGCCCCCTGTTCTGGTGAGGCGCTGCTGGTACCAGCCTCTTGAAAACCGACGTCCGTTGAGTAGCAGTATCCAATCTGTCAAAGACAGACCTTTGAGCAGAGACGGGAGCTGGAGTGGCCAGCCTCGTAAAGACCGATCCCTTGACGGGAAAAGCTTCTTTAGTGACCTCGAGAGCAGGAATGGCTATCCGTTTTGGGATGGCCGCTTCAGGTATCGTGGGCTTCTTGATGGGCCCATTGAAATTCAAGCTCAGCCTGTCGAAGACTGACGTTGTTGGCTTGACATCGGACAACCCGTTGAGAGAGGCCATGGTGGTAGTGAGCCGATCAAAGACCGATTTCTTTTGCACTTCTTGCGGCAGCGGGATATTAATGTTCACTGGTGGGAGCATGGTCCCGAAAACAAACCGGTGGTATCCTGCGTCACCTGCTCTATCGACATTGTGAACAGGGAGGCCGCATGGGGCCCATAAGCTATACTTCCAGATGAGGCGGAATGTGAGTTGCAGTTGCAGCTGGAACACTTCGTGCAAGTAGACGCCATTGATCTTTCGTTTTCTGCACCAAGAAAGACACCAAATCTTAGTACCTCGAACCCAAGGCAACCATATCAAACCGCGATTCGTTCGCGAACGCGACACACGAAGTGTGGAGTGGAAAGAGGAAAAGGTCCCACCGGGCGTGCCAGAATCTATTCCCCGCCGAAAGACGCGGCGAACGTCTTGCCTGAATTTCGGGGCAGATGCTAATTGGTGCTATCCGTCCACCTCTCCGAAGATACCAAGTTGATTTATGGCACCGTGTATCGAAAGTTTAAACGGATGCGGCCGATGTAGCAGACTTCGTCAGATTCCCCCTCGTGGTGAGGGGTTATTTTGATTGTGGGGACGCTCTTCCCTGCAGGCGCAAGCCCCTGCAGTTAATTACGCTACCGCATCACGGTAACAACTTTCTCCTTCTCCAGATGGTCACTTCGTGTCGTGGATATTTTTTTTGTTTGTGGTTGCCCGTGGATTGTATACGGAAACTAATTTATGTTGTCACCCATAAGGCGTGGATAGTCCAAATCCGTATCTTCTTAGATTTGGGCTTGGGGGTTGGGTTTAAGGATACGTTAGCCTCATTTGGGACTAAGATCAACTTAAACGTTTGTTAAGGATACGTTAGTCTCGTTTAAGACTAAGATTAACTTTACGGGATCGTTTAGATCCAACAAGAGAGCAATTGGGCTCTATTGTTTAGTTTAGGGACATTGCGGTCGATTAGTTTAAGGAAATTACGGTCCAATGTTAGTTTAAGGACATCTCGGTCCAGGTTAAGGACATCGTAGTCCATGGGTTTAAAGGGACCCCACAGTCAAGGTTCAGGACATCATAGTCCATGGGTTTAAAGGGACCCCACAGTCCAGGTTAAGGACATCGTAATCCATGGGCTTAAGGACCCTACAGTCCAGGTTAAGCACATCATAGTCCATGGGCTTAAGGACCCCACAGTCCAGATTAAGGACATCATAGTTCATGGGCTTAAGGACCCCACAGTCCAGGTTAAGGACATTGTAGTCCGTGAATTTAAGGACCCCACTGTCCGTAAAGTGTTTGGTTGTTGGGACCCGTCACCTCTCTGAAGATGTTGAAGGATTACAACGACAAATATCATAGGAGTAAAGAGATGTACCCTTAAACTGGTGTGAATTGGTTGAAAGATCTGTAGTGCAATTTGGGAACTAAGATTTGTTGAAATTTTCATGAGCAGATGGGCTCACTTAATATGGGTTGAGGACTTATGGCCAATCTTGGACTAAGTCCAACAAATGTTTAACATTTTTATTCTGGCTGTTGAGCGTTTATTTGGGCTTGGCCCTTTTAACAATGCTGAGCATTATATCTTGGCAAAAATCCTCTTTTTAGTCTTGTATTGAATGCAGAGCATTCATCAAAGCCTTGGCTCATTAAAGAACAATTTATGTTCTGTCAGCGCAACACGTGGTGCGCCAGGCGCTTTGCGCCAGTTAAAGAGCGCAATGCGCTTCTGCCGAGTAGTGCACATGTAAGGGACACGTATCGCGCTCAGCGCTAGGCGCCAGATGATGAGCGTATGATACAAATTTTGAGCGCTGAGCGCTAATTTAGTGGCGCACACGTGAGTGACACGTGGTGCGCTTGGCGCTGAGCGCCAGCCCATGAGCGCAATGCGCTATTTCAGAAGCGCAAAGCGCAAGTTGTTTAATTGGCGCATACGTGGTTGACACGTGGCGCATTTGGCGCTGAGCGCCGGTCCAGAGAGCATAGAAGCACAGTTCAAGAGCGCAAGGCGCATTTCAAAAGCGCAAAACGCATCAGATCAATTTTATGATCTGGGAACAAATTTATGTTCTTTTAGAAGAAACTTTGTCTCAAGATTTAAGAACAACAGTTCTTATTTTGCAGGAGAGATTTTCAATCTTTTATTTTGATGAAACGTTTTGCCTTTATAGATCCATGATCTGTGAGAAGAATTGTGTTCTTCTTTTAGTTTGTGATGAGATCTTTTGATCTTTTTTGTGAAAGACTTTTTATCTTATAGATCTATGATCTGTTTAAAGAAAAGAATTTTTCTTTCTATGAGATAATTTCATCTCTGTGTTCATCATTCATCATCTTTACCTTGAATAAGTATCTTCTTGCAAGAGCTTGCTCTCTTTTCTTTTGAATTTTTCAAAAGTTTATGGGGGGGTTTCTCTCTATGTATCTCTCTCTTTTTGTTTTTTTTTCCTTTTTTTTTGAAAAGAAGGATCATTGGTCGTTGGGACCCACCACCTCTTCGACGACACTGAGAGATTACAGCACCATATATCGAAGGTGTGGAGGGATTTACCCTTTGAACCATGTCCCACTCATTAGGGGAAAGAACAGGCTGGAGCTTAAGCTTCTCGCTGCTGACAAAGGCTTCTTTGCGTTCGTGCACGTGCGTCGCATGTGTTGGGCGCACGTACATCGCACGTGTTGGGCGCACATGTTTGCACGTAGCGTACATGGAGCTTGCGCATAAGCGCATTATGGGGGAGAAAGCTCCTATGGGGAACGAATCTCCTTTGAGTATTATTGAATATTCTCATATGGTGCGCACGTGCGTTGCACGTGGTGCGCGCATGGCGGGCACACGTACGTTGCATGTAGCACACATGGCGCTTGCGCATATGCGCATTATGGGAAGGAGCAGGCTCTTATGGAGAACGAATCTTCTTTTAATATTATTAAATATTCTCATGTGGTGCGCATGTGCGTTGCACGTGGTGCGCACATGGCGGGCACACGTGCGTTGCACGTAGTGCACATGGCGCTTGCGTATATGCGCATTATGGGGAGGAGCAGGCTCCTATGGAGAACGAATCTCCTTTTAATATTATTGAATATTCACATGTGGTGCGCACGTGCGTTGCACGTGGTAAGCGTATGGCGGGCACACGTGCGTTGCACGTAGTGCACATGGCACTTGCGCATATGCGCATTATGGGAAGGAGCAGGCTCTTTGGAGAACTAAACTCCTTTTAATATTATTGAATATTCACATGTGGTGCACACGTACGTTGCACGTGGTGTGCGCATGGCGGGCACACGTGTGTTGCACGTAGCGCACATGGTGCTTGCGCATATGCGCATTATGGGGAGGAGCATGCTCCTATCTTGGAGAACTAAGCTCCTTTGAGAATTGAATCCTTTGAGGATTGAACTCTACCCTTTCTAAGAGGTATCCCCTCTTATTTATATGGGAGTGGTAGAGAAGCGATCTCTCCTTTTCCCGATGTGGGACTAAAAATGCATTCCCCATGTAGTAGAGCATTACTTTAGATTACACGTGCATAGCACATTTGCTCATAACTTTTGATCCCGGATGAATTATAAGGCCAATAATATATCAAATCGAAGGATTTTTCGAGGCACTTTCGATACCATTAGAATTTACCTATTTATCATTCCGGAGTTTGTCAAAATACAGCTCGGAAAATACTGGTTCGCATCTTCTTCCTTAGATCACATATGCATAGCACATTTGCTCATAACTTTTGATCCTGGATGAATTATGAGGCCCATAATATATCAAATCGAAGGTTTTTTCGAGATGCTTTCAATACCATCAGAATTTAGCTGTTTCTCATTCTGAAGTTTGTCAAAATACAGCTCGGAAAATACTGGTTCGCATCTTCTTCCTTAGATCACATGTGCATTGCACATTTGCTCATAACTTTTGATCCCGGATGAATTATGAGGATCATAATATATCAAATCGAAGGTTTTTTCGAGATGCTTTCAATATCATCATAATTTAGCTGTTTCTCATTCGGGAGTTCTTCAAAATACAGCCCAGAAAATACTGGTTCACATTTTCTTAAGCGTATCGCTGCCATTTGGTGACTTTGGCTCTTTTGCGCAGAAATTTTTGGTGGGAACACACGTCAACCAGCAACACTCCGTGTCGGGGGCACGTCGACCAGCGACACTCCATGCCGGGGAAACGTCCAAAACACACTCCTCTTCAGGGAAACGTCGACCAGCGACACTCCGTGCCGGGGGTACGTTGACCAGTGACTCCATGCCGGGGACACGTCAACTACATACACTTCGCCTCAGGGAAACGTCAACCAGCGACACTCCGTGCCAGGACACGTCGACCAACGACACTTCGTCTCGGGAAAACGTACAACACAGACACTCCGCCTTAGGGATACGTCATACACTGACACTCCGTCTCGGAGACACATCAAGCATCGACCGTCCATGTTGTGAAAAGGGCAGTGCCAGCTTCCTAAAAGCGGGAACCAAATCAAGCCGCCTCCACGCGAAAGAAGATCCATCAATTTCATGCACACAACCCATATATGTGATGTACATTTATTAATGGGGGCACTTTGTTGGGATAAAAAATCATACCACAGTTGACCAAGTCAAAGTCAAAGTCAACCCCAAGTAAGCGGGCCCAAGCCCAGATCAAGTGAGCCCATGCCTAAATCGAGCCCCATGGCCGGCCTCCCCCATGCCAAAATGAAATCATGTAATAAATAATTTTGATATAATTTTTTGCATGAATGTAAGAAAAATGGCCATAAACCCAAATTTTTGTAAAGCCCATGGCTCATATGCAAAAGAAATGAGCACACGAGGCATGGTTGTGGGCAAAATGCCATTTTGTAAATCCCAAGGGGCTATGTGTAAATTTGTAAGCCTATATAAGGCAACATGATAATGAAATAAAGGATAACTTTTGATTCCCCTAAAAAATTTAGGGTTTCTGTGCCTCCTTCCCCTTCCTCAAGGTTCTAAAACCTTCTCCCCTTTTTCTTGAATTAAATCAAGAGTTTAACTCTTTCTTTTCCAAAAATAAACAGTTTTCACCATCAAACCCTTAAAGGGGAACCCAGATCTTCCATCAGATCTCAAAAAGGTGAGATTTTTAAATCTCACCCTTTTTCTTTAAGATCCGGCCAACCGAGAAGAAGAAGAAGGAGACCCATCTCCAAAAATCCCATCTTGGAAAGATCCATGGCTAAAGGGGAGAGAAACAAAGGGGCCCCTTTGATCATTTCTAAAGATTTCTAGGAGTTTAACTCCATTCAAGATCTGTTGGAGTTCAACTCCATAAATTAATCTCTTTTTAGGAGTTTAACTCCAGAAGTCAAATCGGGAGCACAACTTTAAGTGTAGGGACCAAGTCCCTTTTCCTGCTGACGCCCAGCGTCCGCATGCCAAGCACGCGGGGCGCTGGCGTCCAGCACCCACGTGCTAGGCACGTGAGGCGCTGGCACCCACGCGTCCCTTGGATGCTATTCTTCATTTTTTTATACACACACACACACACTCCACAACACTGTCCCCGTTAGAAAAAATTTCTAACGGGGCGCTGTCCCGCACCCCGTAAAGGGACTGCTAGCCCCCTTGACCCCCTGCCCGCTATCTGGGTAGCGGGCCCTCGTAAAACTTTGCAGGACCCCCGATATGTCCAAAACCCCTCAAGACACACATACGCACACTGCACATTGAGTTCGCATGACGTGTTTGACCCATCAATTAGAGGTTCTCTCGCTCTAAAGGCGAGGGGTAATTAAAGGCAACTTAGTCCGCGGCTGCCGAAGATTCGGATCTCCACAATTAATAAACCCTAGCCTACCCTAGGCAGGGGGAATCTGCAGTACGCCTGACAAGAGCGCGTGTATTCCCATCTTAATGGAGTGACAAAAAAAACACCCAACAGCCATCACTAACCAGTCCGAGCCTGATATTGCGAGCATCACTACTGAAAGTTGGGTGCCTCCTATCAAAATCCTTTCATGCCGGCGAATCTCTTGGTTGACTCATTTTTCCATTTTCGCTTGGAGTAGCACGATGATGCCAAATTATTGTCCCCGCTGTCTTCTTACACTTGAATAGTCTTTGCAGTCTCTATGTTATGGGAAAGTATTGTGCTATCTTGACAGATATATTTGGCTTCTTATCAGATACTTTCGGTTTATACATGTCCTCTCCGTAGGTGGGACACTCTTTCAAATCTAAATTCTCTTTCTGGTACAGCATGCAATCCTTAGGACATGCATGAATCTTCTCACAGTTCAGACTCAAATCAGATATCATCTTCTGGGTTTCGTACCAGCTCTCGGGCACGTTATTTTCCAGGGACATAAAATCTTTCAGGAACTTGAGAAGTATCGTGAATGAATTGTTGCTCTATCTATTTAGGCACTTAATCTGGAAAAGGTGGACAAACCATGATAGTGTGGAATACTTTGTATTTTCATAGATTGGTCTCTTGGTATCATTCGTATGCTTCTCATACTTATCCGCACGTTTTCCTTGACTAGAAAGAATGTCTTCTTTGGTAGAATTACTATCACCGAGAGTAGTCTCTACCATATCCTCCATTTCCTTTCATAGAAAGAAGTTATCTTCTTCTACTTCTTCCGCCGCATTACCGTCTTCTTCTTTTTCTTCTCCTTTCCCGTGATATAACCACGTTGTATAAAATCCGGTAAAACCATGCTTAACGATGTGAAACTCTACCAGTTTTATCTTCTGGTACAACTTATTCCCATACCCATCGCACGGACAAATGACCTTCGCCAAAATTTCCTTATGATATTTGCATGCAAATTCGATGAAAGCAGCAACTCCTGCGATGAACTTAGGGTTCATACGTTGTTGCCAATCTACGTACATTCAGTCCTTAACTCCGATGTACTCTTGGACCATATTAAACTATATAACATATAAATTGTAATGGTTTTTTATGGTGACTATATTGAGAAATTTAAGAACGAGATGGTTATTGACAAAGAAGAGAATGGAAGAAAGTGGTATAGTGTATGCTTTGTGTATGTGTGTTAGTGTGTATGTGTTTTGTATATGTGTGTTTCAATTTATGATTTCGCTTAGGTGTAGGGTTGTTAGTGTTAGTTGTATATGCCCTAGAGGCCATTATTGTACATATGATGTATATTATAATGGATGCTTGGATATATGTAGAGAGGACTTTCTTGCTCGACATGATAGTATGCTATCTGGTTGCTCTTTATCTTAACATGTATACTTGTCTCTTGATACTGTCTTATAGTTACATGTTGGTAAAGCCCTTAGGATGTGTACTTGACTACCAGGATTGTGATGCAGATCAAACTAGTAGGGCCATGGTAGTCCATAAGTTCATCCTTTAATGTTCCTAGTCGTGGGTGAATCGATAACCAGAGTAGACTAGCGTATACGCTGCTCGGCCCATTTGATGGGTGATAGATGATCCCATATCTATTAGTATTTGACATCACAGATGGTATATGGGTGCTCAGTGGAGACTGGGTACACTAGACGGACTCGCTGAGAACTCCTAAATGGTATTATACCTATCGTCAGATAGCATTTCTTTGGTGACACTGGTACATGTTAGTCTGTAGACCCAAGATTGTCCTAGGGTCTTGTGTAATTCCTACTGTGCTTTGATTTCCACCTTACCACGTTCAAGAGGACGCGCAAAACGGTGGTTTTTGGGTACAGTCCCGAGTCACATGGAGGTAATGAGCGATAGGAGGGGTTTCGTCTCTCCCGGTATTGGGGGTTGATGTTGCGTTGTGCTCGATTGGCCATAACAGGGAAGTCCCTGGCCATGGCTGATTTAGAGATTTATTGGTAAGTGTTATCAGTAGTTTCTCGACCCGTTATGAGCCTTATATCGGCATGACTTATCGGTTATTAGGGTCTGATGTTTACCACCCCTAAAATAGATATCCGACATATCAGACGAAGAGACCGGACTGTACGGTAGTGTTACTGTCAGGCTTTTGCAGGAGTTATAGCAGGCTTGCTTGCTGATTTTCTGATCGTTCAATACCCGGGTAGCCGTTACGTCCAGCTAGTACCGCTGACGGCTTGTGGGTGCTTGATGTGATGATCACCTGCTGCCGGCGTATTGATGAGTCTTAGAGTCCCACAAAGGAGTTTTCTAGCCCAGGCGAAAAGATGTGGTGTGCATATGAGATATGCGCGGGGACCCGATTAAATGTGCGTATGTGATACCGTACATTAATCGGGCGTTTTACTATTGGTCGGGTCATATGAGATATGACCGGTTTGTTAAATCAAGTGTTGATTTAACATTGACTATATAGCTCACTTTGTTTAAACCCTTTTCTTTCTTGTATGCATGCATGTATGCATATGTTTATGTTGATTCACATGTTGATGTGCATGCACACATACATGCATACACTTGTGTGTATCATAGTTGTTGATACACAAGTGGTGGCAATGCAAGATCCACATGGTATAATTATCTTTATATTTATTTATTGAGTTAAAAATAAATAGAATTAATTCATGGTTGATATTTATTCTCATCCTACACTTAACCTTGCATTAACCATGAGTTAATCTTCTATGGCTCTCATTGCTCAATGATAAATATCTAGATATTTATTAACCCATGGTTACAAGTGAGAATGACTTAATATATATTATTATCATTTCATTCTCATTTGATGAGCTTATCTTTTATCTCTTTGAGCTCTTATTCATTCCATCATCTTCTTCCTTCTCTCTTTTGCTCTCTTGAGATTTCTTGTGAGTGAGAGAGTGATAAAGATAGGGTTTTGAAGTGAGAAAACAAATCACATCATCATTCTACACTAGTCTAGCCAATTAGTTTAGAGTGTTAGCTTCATCTTCATCTTTTGATCAAGTGGAGCTAGGAGCTTGGACAAAGAGGACTCCGGGTGGATCATCGTAGACTTGGAGAATCACTAGCAAGCCCATTCCAACTCTCAAGGAGCCAGGGAGTCAAGTAAAGAGATCTACAAAGGTTGTAATATCTTAACTTATTGCTATATTACTTGTATTGTGTAATACTACTTCATGTTACCCTAGCTTTTCTAGTTCGATTCCTAGGTTAGATTGTTTAGCACCCTTTAAAATTTTAAATTATGGCATGTATGATGCTACCAAACCCTAGTAGTGGTGCTAAAAAATCTCTACAGTGGTATCAGAGCCAAACTAGAAACCTAGACGGTGTTAAGATAATACAAAATCGAAAAACTCCGCAAAATACGATTTTAGAAACTCTAGATTTTTCTCTCTGGAAATTTTTTGAAAAGTCGTTTAAAAATTATTTTAGCAAATGCAGAGTAATGTATATGATACTAGTAGAACACAGGTTAAATACGGAGGGGGGTGCTCGGATTTCGACCGAGCACCAGGCTATTTTTTCCGGCGACGCCGGCCATTTGTACTCCGAACCCCATCGTATTGCACCAGTGCTCTATTATGCAGGATTTGGGGTTTCTGGTATTGTTTGTTTAGTCCAAAATTGCATGTGTTGTTAATTTGGTTATGGACTAATTGTGGAGTATTTCGTAGTCGTATATTTTGGCATTGTATTGGTAACCTATACAATGTTTAACAGTTCGATCGAACTTCAAACAGCTCGTCAAGAACCCCACTGAAATTTTCAAGAGTTGGAATTTTCTTAAGTTAATTATATTCAATAGTGGTGCAAGTTACTCTATGGACCCTCTAGAAGAACAAAAATCTTAACTCGATTCTATACCTTCGGAACCGCGACTTGAACCCTAGGGTTTTCCGTAGTTCCGTGGGGTCATAGGTGAGGCATTGGTTTGACCCTTCTACGGCTGGATCATAGGTACTGTGATACGTTTTGTGTACTTTAACATCGCTCAAGTGTTGAGCTTTTTGGGTAATTTTGGGTGTTTGTTGATTCGATCGGAATGTTTAACATCGTCTAGCATTTTCTGAAACGCGATACAATATGTGGAATTCATATAGTTAGGCATGAAATCCAAAGTATGTGATATTTTGGGTTTATGATGTCTAAGATTATTGTGGATTCCAAATGTTGTAATTTGACATTTCTTTTCTGCGATCGTAAGTGTAATATGTAGTGTATCGCCGGTTTGGTTGCTATATGTCAACGACAATTGGGATACGCATATTTACTTACGTTGATGACATGTGATGTTATGTGTTGCTGTGATATGTTATATTGGATCGTCACGTTTTGAATAGCCGGGGGTTTTATGTGAGATGAGAGTTTTTATTTTCATTCATGTAAAATTCAATATATGTAATATTCTTTTATTGGGGCACTTCCGGGTTGAGGATGTTGTCACCATTGTTGTATATTATTTACTTTTCTGCATTAGGATAGACCCGAGGAGGGGAGCACAAGTAACCGGATTCTAGAGTCCAGTGGGAGACCAACTCGAGGAGTCGAGTCCGAGTCTCCTAACTCTAGAATTGGTAGGGTTGCTTGCCGCTCTCGTAGGGGTCTAGGGATGTGGGTTTGGCTATTCATCGCGACCGTGGAATCCGTATTTTATACAGGCTCAAAATAAAACACGGACCTCCTAGTATATCCAATATTTCATATGTTTCTTCTGTTGCTCTGTGATGTGATCATTGTGGATTATGAGACGAATGGATGTACATTATATATGAGATATATAGTAGACGTTGCTTATGTTTTACACCCGTGCTAGTCCCGTCCCGGTATGCCGTTAGTTAAGTAACCTAATGGTGCATAACGGGACACTGTGGCGAATGCGGATGGCATAAGCGTACGTTGTATTTTCGTTTCTTCTATGATGCTTAGGAAGCTTAAATGATGTGACTTCACTAATATGATTAATGAAAGAAAAGAAACCTAAAAGATGTTGTGGAATCAAATTTTCAAAAAGGGTAGCTACAGTATTTGCTTTGCATAGTGATATATGTGATATATCCTGCACCTTATTCGATAAGGAAAGAGCCGAGATCCCTTCACCGGGAGTGACCTCTTTAGCAATAACTGGCAGATGCTATAACACACGGTTTGTCTTTTGATTGCTTTTGGAGTATTTGCTTTGCATAGTGATATATGTGATATCATGCACCTTATTCGATAAAGAAAGAGCCGAGATCCCTTCACCGGGAGTGACCTCTTTAGTGAAACTAGGAAAAGCCTCAAAAACACTCCTTTTCAAAATCACTCGATTCCGCAACGATATCAAGTTCACTACGCAAAAGGTTTTCAGAAAAATCTGTCGTAGCCCTCTGTCATTTCAGATAAGTAGTATCTAGTATTCGTGCTACATTTGTTGGCTTTCGTCAAGGTGTAGTGTGCGGTAGCTACTTACTGCTTATCTGCTGCATATGATGCGATTGGATTAGGGTAGTCGTACGGCTTTGTTGGCTTTCGTCAAGGGTCGTGCCGGTGGGTTTAATTCAATCATGAAATGTACTGGTTGAACTTGACTAGCGCACTATGGTTTGTTGGCTTTCGTCAAGGTCATAGCACGCTAGGGGCAAAATATACGGGTGTTTTAAGTGTTGAAACTTGCAATGAGATTGCATACCTTCTATGAGATAGTTGGATCCCGATCCCGCTGCGAGCAAGAGTTGCTCCTGGGAAAGTTTTACACAAGACAATTAGCCGATCAAGTAGGTGTCTAGAAAGGTGTCAACGGGGTTACGCCCCTGGAAAAACGAGGTTTATTTTAATTAGGTCCGTGCGAAAGCACGGGGAACCTCCCTCAAACTAGCTGCACTGGCCTGGCTAAAAGATTGGCGAAATTGTAGGGTGTAATTAATCCCGGCTAGTCTTTCCCTTTAAGTTTTGAAGGAAGATTTGATAAAAAACAGTGGGAGCCATCCTGATTAGATAAAATAATAACCAAATCTTCTCTCTCTCCAGGTAGCGACCATATCACGTCTTAATCAAAATAATAATATGGATGTATTGACCGAACCAGCATGTTATACTGTGCTGGGGAACGTTGGTTTCGTTCTTTCTTATAGGAGTTATAAGACTGAACAGGATATAGGGGAATGCCAGGATTCCCATGCCACCCGATTGAAGAAAGTACATGATGATGCATTTTCTTCGGGTGTGTTCGTTACAGAGAACCGTTTCTCCCTTTGCTTTATGTCCTGGGTTTTGGATACCGGGTCATGATCCCATATATGTAATCTGTTACATGGGCTAAGGAAAGGTAGAGAACCGGGAGAAGGTGATAAAGTTATAAGGGTTGGAAATGGTGCAATTGTCGCAGCTAAATCCGTCGGGGAATATCACCTTGTATTACCAAGTGGTAATATATTGATTCTGAACGAATGCTATTACATGCCGAACCTGATATGCAACATTATATCGGTTTCTTTATTAAGTAAAGAGGGATATAATTTTTTATTACAGGATAATGTTATGAACATTTTCCTGAACCAAAAGTTGGTTGGATCAGGCACGCTGTGCAATGGCATTTATGTTCTAAATCAATCAACAGTTCTGAGCATAGCAAACACACACAAGAGGAAGAGTTCAGAAATGAACGAATCTTTCTTGTGGCATTGTAGACTAGGTCATATCAATGCGACACGAGTAGCTAAGTTGCATAAGGATGGATATTTGAATCCGTTCGAATTTTCATCTTATGACACTTGCCAGCCATGTCTCAAAGGCAAGATGACCAAAACTCCATTTACAGGACACGAAGAAAGAGTTAGTGAACTCTTGGGACTAATACATAGTGATGTATGCGGTCCCATGTCTACACATGCCAGGGATGGTTCCTCGTACTTCATTATATTCACTGACGATCTCTCAAGATACGGACATGTGTTCCTGATGAAACACAAGCCTGAATCTTTTGAGAAATTTAGAGAATATAAACAAGAAGTCGAGAACCAAACGGGAAAAAGTATTAAAGTCCTTCGATCTGATTGAGGAGGTGAATACTTGAGCAATGAATTCCTGGACTTCCTAAAAGATAATGGGATTCTCTCTCAGCTAACTCCTCTATATACACCACAATACAACGGTGTATCGGAACGGAGGAACCGCACCCTATTAGATATGGTGCGCTCCATGATGAGCACAGCTGAGTTACCTATTTTCTTCTAGGGGTATGCACTGGGGACAGCCATACATCTATTGAATATGGGCCCCACCAAATAGTGCATACCACTCCATATGAGATATGGAAGGGGAAGAGACCACGTCTTAATTATGTTAAGATATTGGGTTGTCCAGCCTATGTCAAACGGCAAAATCCGGACAAACTCGAGACACGGTCTGTTCTATGCAAATTTATAGGATATCCCAAAAATTCACAAGGGTATATCTTCTACCACACCGAGGAACAAAGGGTATTTGTTTCTCGGCATGCCACCTTTTTAGAAAAGGAATTTCTTGCAAAAGAGATTAGTGGCCATGAGGTAGAACTGGAAGAGGTTCCAGCTGCAAGAACTGTAACAGAAGATTTAGTGGAACCAGAGAATTCGATAGTGCCCAACGAACCCCAGCCTCTCCGCCGATCTAGTAGGGTTCCTTGTCTACCTGAGAGATACTACGGTTTTCTTATTGATGGTGGAAGCGATGATTGCATCATGGAGGATGATGGCCCAACTAGCTTCGAGCAGGCCATCACAAGTGGGGACTCAGTGAGGTGGCTGGATGCAATGCAATCTGAGATGGAATCCATGTACACCAACAAAGTATGGACTTTGGAAGTTACTCCAGAAGGGGTAAAACCCATTGGGAGCAAATGGATCTTTAAGAAGAAACTTGGTGTAGATGGGAAAGTGGAGACTTTCAAAGCTAGACTTGTTGCAAAGGGTTTTCCTCAACCACCAGGTGTGGATTATAACGAAACCTTTTCTCCAATGGCTATACTTAAATCCATCCGGATCATGCTTGCCATCGCTGCATACCATGACTACGAAATCTGGAAAATGGATGTTAAGACCGCTTTTCTAAACGGTGATTTGGAAGAGTGCGTGTACATGACTCAGCCAGAGGGCTTCGTAGACAGTGGGAGCAGCGGAAAGGTGTGCAAGCTGCTTAAATCTATCTACGGGTTAAAGCAAGTATCGCGGAGCTGGAACATCTATTTTGATGTTGTCATCAAAGAGTTTGATTTCATCAAAAACGTAGATGAACCTTGTATATACAAGAAGGTGGCAGAGAGTAAGGCTGTCTTCCTCGTATTGTACGTGGATGACATACTCTTGATAGGAAATGACATTCCTATGCTGCAATCGGTCAAGCTCTTCTTATCACAAAGATTCTCAATGAAAGATCTAGGGGATGCCTCCTACATCTTGGGGATTAAGATCTATAGAGATAGATCTAAAAGGATACTGTGATTGTCCCAATCCAAGTACATTGACACCATACTAAAGAGGTTTAGTATGGAAGAACCCAAGAATGGGTTTTTACCTACGATCTCAGGACTCACTCTCTCCAAAGAGATGTCTCCCAAGACTGATTTGGAGAGAGCTCGCATGCAAGGGATACCCTATGCTTCGGCAGTAGGCTCTATCATGTACGCGATGCTATGTACCAGACCCGATGTAGCATACTCACTAAGTGTAGTGAGTAGTTATCAAGAAGATCCAGGAGAGAGTCACTGGACAGCTGTGAAGAGCCTTCTCAAGTACTTGAGAAGAACTAAAGAGATGCTCTTGATGTATGGTAACGGAGAACTCCAAGTGGAGTCCTTTAGCAATTCGAGCTTCCAGAGTGATAAGGACAACTCTAAGTCGCACTCGGGATTTGTCTTTACCCTAAATAGAGGGGCGGTATGCTGGAAGAGTTCCAACCAGGAAACCGTGGCAGACTCGACGATGGAGGCTGAATACATCGCTGCCAACGATGCTTCCAAAGAGGCTGTCTGGATGAAGAAGTTCATAACTGAACTTTGAGTGGTTCCATCCATTGAGTATCCAATACCTTTGTATTGTGATAACAATAGAACGGTGGCTTTAGCCAAGGAACCTAGGTCCCATCAGCGATCCAGGCATATTCTGAGGTGGTATCACCTGATCCGGAAGATAGTAGATCGCCGGGAGATCGAGGTCAGGAGAGTTGACACGAAGAACAACACAGCGGATCCACTCACAAAGTCCATTCCCCAGATACAGTTCGAGAGACTCTTCGGGATGCTGGGTATGCGATACTATAGCAGCTGGCCCTAGTGCAAGTGGGAGATTGTTAGTTGTATGTATGCCCTAGAGGCCATTATTGTACATATGATGTATATTATAGTGGATGCTTGGACATATATAGAGAGGAATTTCTTGCTCGACATGATACTATGCTATCTGGTTGCTATTTATCTTAACATGTATACTTGTCTCTTGATACTGTCTTATAGTTACATGTTGGTAAAGCCCTTAGGATGTGTACTTGACTACCAGGATTGTGATGTAGATCATACTAGTGGGGCCATGGTAGTTCATAAGTTCATCCTTTAATGTTCCTAATCATGGGTGTATCGAGACGGGGTATCGATATACCAGAGTAGACTAGCGTATATGCTTCTCGACCCATTTGATAGGCGATGGATGATCTCATATCCATTGGTGTTTGACATCAGAGATGGTATACGGGTGTTCAGTGGAGAATGGGTACACTGGACGGACTCGCCGAGAACTCCTAGATGTATTATACCTATCGTCAGATAGCAGTTCTCTGGTGATACTGGTACAGATTAGTCTGTAGACCCGAGATCGTCATAGGGTTGTGTGATTCCCACTGTGCTTTGATTTCCACCTTACCACGTTCAAGAGGACGCGCAAAACGGTGGTTTTTGGGTACAGTCCCGAGTCACATGGAGGCAATGGGCGATAGGAGGGGTTTCATCTCTCCCGGTATTGGGGTTGATGTTGCGCTGTGCTCGATTGGCCATAACAGGGAATTCCCTGGCCAGGGCTGATTTAGAGATTTACTGGTAAGTGTTATTAGTAGTTTCTCGACCCGTTATGAGCCTCATATCGGCATGACTTATTGGTTATTGGGGTCTGACGTTTACCACCCCTAGAATAGATATGCGACATATCAGACGAAGAGACCGGACTGTACGGTAGTGTTACTGTCAGGCTTTTGTAGGAGTTATAGCAGGCTTGCTTGCTGATTTTCTGATCGTTCAATACCCGGGTAGCCGTTACGTCTAGCTAGTACCGCTGACGGCTTGTAGGTGCTTGATGTGATCATCACCTGCTGCTGGCGAATTGACGAGTCTTAGGGTCCCACAAAGGAGTTTTCTAGCCCAAGTGAAAAGATGTGGTGTGGATATGAGATATGCGCGGGGACCCGATTAAATACGCGTATGTGATACCGTACATTAATCGGGCGTTTTACTATTGGTCGGGTCATATGAGATATGACCGGTTTGTTAAATCAAGTGTTGATTTAACATTGACTATATAGCTCACTTTGTTTAAACCCTTTTCTTTCTTGTATGCATGCATGCATGCATATATTTATGTTGATGCACATGTTGATGTGCATGCACACATACATGCATACACTTATGTGTATCATGGTTATTGATACACAAGTGGTGGTAATGCAAAACTCATATGGTATAATTATCTTTATATTTATTTATTGAGTTAAAAAGAAATAGAATTAATTCATGGTTGATATTTATTCTCATCCTACACTTAACCTTGCATTAATCATGAGTTAATCTTCTATGGCTCTCATTGCTTAATGATAAATATCTAGATATTTATTAACCCATGGTTACAAGTGAGAATGACTTAATATATATTATTATTATTTCATTCTCATTTGATGAGCTTATCTTTTATCTCTTTGAGCTCTTGTTCTTTCCATCATTTTCTTCCTCCTCTCTTTTGCTCTCTTGAGATTTCTTGTGAGTGAGAGAGTGATAAAGATAGGGTTTTGAAGTGAGAAAAAAAATCACATCATCATTCTACTCTAGTCTAGCCAATTAGTTTAGAGTGTTAGCTTCATCTTCATCTTTTGATCAAGTGGAGCTAGGAGCTTGGACAAAGAGGACTCCGGGTGGATCATCGTGGACTTGGAGGATCACTAGCAAGCCCGTTCCAACTCTCAAGGAGCCAAGGAGTCAAGTAAAGAGAACTACAAAGATTGTAATCTCTTAACTTATTACTATATTACTTGTAGTATGTAATACTACTTCATGTTACCCTAGCTTTCCTAGTTCGATTCCTAGGTTAGATTGTTTAGCACCCTCTAAAATATTAAATTATGGCATGTGTGATACTACCAAACCCTAGTAGCGGTGCTAAAGAATCCCTACAGTTAGTGTATATATGATTTGTGTATATGTGTGTTGTGCATGCTTGTTGTATGTGTGTGTTTCGTTTATCGGGGGTAAGGCTTTTATCCATTAAGAATGTATAGAGCAGACACCCATTCACTTGTGCTTTCATCCGTTTCAAGAAAATATCGGCAGCACCTCCCCGTTGTTCTCCGAGTACACTGTAATAGAATAGATAATCATTTCAATACTATGAAACAACATTGAAATGACCATCTAATCTATCTTTGTACATGGAGAACCAGCGCAAAGTTACCAACGAAATAATTCGAAACGAATGAAAACATAAGTGAATGGAGGTGTTTGCTTTATACATTCCTAACTTGTCCACACTAGACAAATCTATCGGTCGTCTTATGATTGAATCTTCTTGTCGCATAGACTACACGACAGTTGTTAGCACCGAACGATACCGTCCGATATTTAACAACTTTCGCATAGTTTTATATCACGACGAAAATCGAACGTATGTTAACCGATAGAAGAGGACTAAGGCGTATTTTGATTTTCACATATGATTATCGATGAGAATATGAAAATTTCATATTATCATCAAGTGTTATACACTTAGTTTAAGATTTAATTTGAATTAGTTTTACGTTTATATTTCATTTTCAAGTTTTTGATATTTTTTAGTTCATAGTAAAGTTTTTTAAAGTTAAGGGTTTTCTTAATCATGTTTAAGATTTTGGATTTAGGTTTGGTGTTAAGTTTGAATTTTAAACTAGTACGGTTTTAAACAATTCATAGGGTTTCTTAATGGATTTGCAACCCATAAACCCGAGAAAATAAAGGAATGAAACATGAGATGAAGATTTAGGGTTAGGGTTAGGGGGATTTGATAAGTGTTCAATAATGTAGAGGAGAATGATGAAGAATTAAGGTTTGGCCTTATTTGATCTGTGAGATCATCATCATTATCACACACTCACAACATACACATACACACAAGCACATACACACACTCAACCGCCGACTTCCCGGGATCTTCCTCACCAACAAAGACAACAATAACAGAAAAACAACAATGAAAACAAACAACAACAACAACAATTTACACAACCCTCGAGCTCCCTTCTTCTTCTTCTTTTCATCTTCCCCCACCCAACCTCACCTCTGTCCCCCTTTCTTCCTCATCTTTAGCCGTCTGACCCCACTCACCAAACAACCACCACCACCACCAATCATCATCATCATCATCTTCTTCTTCTTCTTTCTCATCTAAAATTTCCCCTTCACCCGACCGACCTCGTCCCTGACCTTCCCCTCCCACTCGACCCACCACCACAACCACCACTACCCACATCTCCCCTCTTCGATCCCCCAACAACCCCTAAATTAAAGCCCTAGACCACCAAATTAATTAAAGCCCCAAACGAATTTTTAAAATTGAATTAAAAATTATAGCTGGGGTCGGCGTTGGTGGCGAAGACGGCTTCGAGGGAGCTTGGCGTTGGTAGCGGCCAATCGGCACTGGTGGCAAAGACGGTATGGAGCTTGGCGGCGACGGAGAAAGGAAGAGGAAAGAAGGGGGAGATTTTTTTTTGGGGGGGGGGCGCGGGAAGTAATTAGGGCTACGGTGGGAATTTTTTTGGGGGAAGAGAATATTTATCTGTTTTATGTTTTTAAAATATCCCAACATTGCCCTTACGGTACCTACCGTAGGGGTTTCTCTTGCGGCACCGGAGGGGCAAATACCAAAGTTAATTATTATTATTTTTAAGCTGTATATGCCCTTACGGTGGAAACTGTAAGGGAAACATAAAATTGCCCCTACGGTTTTCCTGAACCGTAAGGACAACCCCCTTTTGTACTAGTGTGAAGGATATTCGTGGCATTTTGAAATATTCCTTCAGATCTAGTTGAGAATGAAGCTACACCCGGCGATGTAAACCTAGATACAAAAGATCTGTCACACTTCAGAATCAAGCATATCTTTCATGTATTCAACTTTATTTAGAATCTTATAATTCTTATCTTTTGTCACATCCCGTTTCTCAAAAGATGGTAGCAGGAACATAGCGAGACCCACGACGTATTTATTCTGAAAAGGTCTTTTCTCAAAACAAATACGTTAAGCATTTTATAAGCAATATAAAATAGAACAAGAATGAACGTGATAATGAAAAATCCAACTACGATATATTTACATTCCAAAACCACAGAGTTTCAAACTGATATAAGATATTTGAACAAGAAACATAAACATAAAGAATCTAAATAGGTGGCATACAGAAATGACAGGCTGAAGTAGAAAAACTAGTAGTCGGCCTGTGAAGCAAGCGGGGAGTACTCCTCTTCAGGCGGTTCCACCTCCTTTGTCCCTAAGTCACCTGTAGAACATTCCAAGGAATCAAAGAAATATGGTGGAATACCCGTCGGTGAACTTGCGCTTGGTAAGTCCCTAAGAAATGTGGGATTATGATACAAGTGTATAATGACTAGTTATATAAGTGGAAATGGAAACCATGAAGTAGTGAACGAGTGTGATATGGTAATTAAACATGGCGATTAATATAAGCATGGCAATTCTATAAAGCATGGCAGTTTTTATATAACATGGCAATATAGTATAGTATGTGTTGGTCAATGTGAGCATATGATCAGTGAAAATGCTGAACATGAATAGAAATGACAATGTGTCCTAATGGGTCTCTACAAGGGTAAACTATTCCAACGACGGTTCAAGTGTGAATGTCAATCAATTTTAAGAGTGATCTTGAATCGAACAGGCTGTAATCCATGGGTAAGAAACCATGGGTCCAAATTAAGTGTTAGTAACGGGACTTCAACCGTCGTTGAAGTATTCCAAACCCAACAAGCTATAATTCAGGGGTAGGGAAACACGAGCCCTCATCTTATAATGCATGCGTTAGTATTCATAAATTCATATACTAAGGGGACTCCTGAGATTTGGTTGGATTCATACTCAAACTACCCCAACACCCTGCACATATTATAGATTATAGTTAAAATTATGAGTTTTGCCCGAATCCATGAATACATAATAGAGAGTAGAATTCAAATATCAAGTTGAGTTCGAGTATTCATGTCAAGTTCAAGTATTCGTGTCAGGTTGTATTCATAGTTCGGATCAAATCAAGTCTAGCAAGTAATAGGTTTATTCGTGTAAATCATGTAGATACAAAATGAGAAGTCACACAGTATGAGATGAGACAAGTATATCATTCAAGTAATGACCAGAAACAATAATGTAAAGAAGTGTTATGTACGTCTAATTACTCAAGTCAATAGAATTCAGAATATAAACGAAAAACATAGCCATGAGTATTATGCAAATATGAGTTAAAGTATCACATGAATATGACTATTGGTTTAGGAGATATACGCATTTTTGTATTGTGATGAAGAACAGATCAGAATCTGTCCAGCATCGACACACATTTTTAAAACACAGTTTAAATTAATTTCCGTCGGGTTTCAGATTTCGAAAATTATTAGAAACTTGTAGGTCTTTCTGTTTATTTATCCAAACAATTAAGTTCCGTACGATTTGGATTCCTGAGGCTCTACTTATGTTCATTTTAATATCAAGGTTTAAAACATAAATTTTGATTTCTGGACAGCAATTATGAGGTGTATTGCCAGGCATATATCGGGTCATTCTATTTATTTCTGGATCACCGAGTATATAAGAAAGTTATAGGTCAGTTAAGTATGCATCTATACATCTAAAGTTTATCATGAACGGACATCAGGAGTTTGAGTTATGTCTTATATAAAAACAATGTGTGAATCGGGGCAGTTTCTATTTAGATTCGTCATTTAATTTTGTAACTCAGTTTTCTATAATTTACATCGATTTTCAGGAAATCGGTATAACTGAGGAAATTTAGATTTTTCGATCTAGATGTCTAAAACATTTGAAAACACTTAATTTGTATCACTGATGACCGAGTTATGGCCTCTATAATAAAACCCTTAAAAGCAGTTTTTTGGTTTTAAAAACAGTGAATAAAAACTACGTAACTTCTAAACCGTTATTCGATCCAATTTGAAATTTTTACTGTAGATCTGAAATTCTATCTAATATTTATCCTAATGTTCCTAGAATTTTCAGAAATCAAGATTGATCTCTAGAATTTATTTCGAATATAATGGTATTTTAAGGTTGTATGTGTGAATAACAAAACACGGTATTTATTTTTAACTTTGTTTTTATTTTATGCAAAATTAAATATAAATGATTAAAATTTCTGCAAAAAGTAACATGAGTTGACATATATAAATCAAGCATCTGAGCCGATCATGATTAACCGTTAACAACAATATTACTTAACATGTGATCAACTATTGTAAGCAAGAATTTAAAATTAAATATAGATTCTTTATATTAAACATTTTAACTTAACAAAAATTATTTTATCATAGGACTAATCGGAGCAGAACAAGTATCGTCTTCAATAACGACATGGCAAGAGAAGGGAGATTCAACAAGAAGAAATAGACGGAGACGGACTTACAAGCTTTGTAATACAGTATAACAAACGTATTGTCAATTTATGAGAAAAAGACTCGACTGGGAATCTTTCGACGTCTTAAGGGAGTGGAGATCTTCGAGCCGTCTTGGATGAAGATTTGTAGTAAGGGTTTGAAGGAGGAAGGAGGATGCTAAAGGAGGAGGGAGAGGACATATAAAAGAATATTAAATAGTCATAATAATAATTCATAACCATAACCATTCTAATCATTATATGTATTCATTTTAGGGTTAAAAGTAAGATTAAATGAAAGGTCATATGTAAATTATGAGAAGGGTTTAAAAAAAATTGATAAAAATAACTGCAAGACTCAAGGCTCAAACATGTGGGCTATGAATTAGCAATGCAATGACTTGACCAACGAGCTACAAGATGTTCTTTGCATATATTTAAAAAATATTAAATATATGCTGGATTCTGAAAGGAAAACAATAGAAGATAATTTGAAGGTATAGAAAATTTGGGATAATTACATCTTCACTTTTGCTACTTGTACTTATATTGTTGAATCCCGTTGTTAGAGGCGAACTCTTCATCGTGTTTTTTTAAGACTCGATATATCCTTGCTTATGTATTTGTTATCTTGTTGTAATTGGATTTTAGATATAAGTTCTTGTGATATAAGCTCTGCACCACCTGACACTTAGCGTGTCTATATCGAAAAAGTGAACTTCTCGGTATAGATATATCACGGTCTTGTCACGCATCCGCCACTGTAATCTGGGAAGCGGGTCGTAAGAGTCAATTGTCGCCGAGCCATCGTGCTGGGGGCGGCTCAGACTATTTCTTTAAATAAACATGATGGATTTAGTTGAATCCTCCGTCTTCAGGTTTAAATCATTGCTCGGGCCGAAGGTAACTCGGATTGTTTCTTCAAAATAACTCGGATGTATTTTCTTGAATCCTACATCTTCAGGTTTTGCCGAGTTTTCGCCCAGGCCGAGATAGCTCAAACTTTTTCTTCCAATTAACTCGGATAGATATCTTCCAATCCTACATCTACAGGTTTAGCTGATTAATTGCTCGAGCCAAAGGTAGCGCGCTACTTTTCTTCAAAATAAACCGCATGGATTTTTCCGAATCCACTGTCTTCAGGTTTAGCCAAATCTTCACTCTGGCAGCAAGTAGCTCGGACATTTTCTTCAAAATAGCCAAGTCTTCAAAATAACTTAGAATCCACATGAACAATGCTGATTTGTCAATTAATTACTTAATTACTCAAATTAAAACTAGTGTTATTTTGATATGCCACACGAAGAACTTGTATATTTTGATATGACACACCCAAGGTTTGATATTTCATCCAAAAGTTTAAATTAAACTAAATACAACGCTCTACCAATGAACGCTAGCTCGGTTGGTATAGGCACTTCTCCTCTTGAGGAGAGTGAGGGATTCGAACCTCAGAAACCCCAAGAGAGAAAGTGGCCATAAATTAACTCTTTCGGGGCAATTCGTGGGTCCCCTGGGTGCGTGTGCTTGTGTGTGGTGTGCGTGAGTGTGTTGTGTGTTTTAGATTAGGACTTACGGGCCAGTGCCAAAAAAATAAAATAAAATACAACACTGGTTAAATTATGTTAACTTTCCATTAAGTCACCGTTAGATATAGCCATTAGAGGGGTTAAAAGACCAAATTGCCCATAAATGGCTATATCTTGACTCGAGCAATCTTTTAGTTTTCTGCTTCTTTCTCTCTTGATGTTGCTTCTTTCTCCTCAACTCTCCCTTTTCCATTGTTCTCTCCAATTCCCTCTGCCTCTCGCTCTCTCTCTCTGCCCTCCTCTCTCCATTCTTCTCTCTCTCTCTCCCCCCTCTCTCTATCATTAAACCACTCTCCCTTTCCGGGCCTCATCCTCTACATCTTGGTCTTCCTGTTGCTTCTTCTTCTTTCTTTCTTTTTTTTGAATTTTCTTCATCAATTGCAACATGAGTCATGATGTTGGGACATCCTCTTCACGGCATCTATTTATTTATTTGCTTGCTTGCAAATGTGATTATCGAGCAAAAACGTACACTTGCAAGAAAGATAATAAATACAAAGGCCAAAAGTTCCATGGGTGTTCCCAAATATCCCTATGGATGCAATCTTTTTTATTGAATCTTTTTAGAAAATATATTGGATGCAATCTTTTGATGCAGATGGAGGTCGAAATCTCCCTCAGATGTTGTCCTCCGTCGATTTTGCTGCAAGCGATTCTGAACGGTTGTGACTGGGAGTGAGAATTGAACGTGTGGATCTCAATGGGTTGTTGGATGCCGCTGACGCTGGGCTACCTGCAAAGGAAGTCCCGAGATGGCGAACCACCGTAGGACCCTCCGACGATCAAGTAAGTACCGAGGTATAGGGGCAGTATAGCGGCGTATTGGAATCGATTTGACTTACCTGGATCGTCTGGTAGAGGGGGTTTATATAGTGGTCGCATGAAGTGGACCAACGCGAGATTCTCGCTGCCCGTTACCTCTGCATCACGTTCGCGCTGATGGCGGGACATGCCTATTAATGGCGGGATACGCTAGCGTAAGATGCGGGTCATGGAACGGCGGGGATCTCATCGTGGCGAGATACACGGAGCCGTTACAGGGGCATTTGGGCTCCGTGCTCTCGGTTGAACAGGGAACCCGAGGAAGCTTAGCTCGGTGGCCGAGGAAGCTCGACTGTAGAATTTCTCGGAGGAGAGCCGTCGGATGGTCGTTTAGGCGAAATTGGGAAGGTATGCCGGAGATGTCCCCGAAAGGTTGGATGCAACCTCGGAGGCGAGGTACCGAAGAATGTCCCCGATGCATCATACTTATTCCAGCTCCGTAGCCCCCAGGAGTCTAGCAGGTTTAGCGGATGACATATCATCCGCCACATGTCGTGATCTGGGAAATACTCATTTATGAGCCTTATCATTAGCCCCCCACTTTCGCCCTGACCTATTTATGGGTCGGGGTTGAGAGTGGTAAGTCCGGTTTTTTATGATTCAGCATAAGATTCCCCTGCAATGGGCTGTTGGACGAAAACGCACCGTTTGGCGGCTAATCGTCTTGAATCCCTAAATCCACGTGGTGGATCGCGAAGTGCCTCCGTTCCCGCGTGTATCTTTGGTGACTTCAGTGTATCAGTGAAATGATTGTGCCTAAAAAAGGGGGCGCCGTTTCACTCACGCCGGTTGGGTTACGTGCCACATGTCCTCCACTGGGTGGTAGGATGTAGGTTGCTGTCACCCGAATCCTGGCGAGATGGGACGTCTCTAATGGCCGGTTGCCACGTGGAGTCTCGGTGGCTGCTTGGTGTGACGCTTCGTTTTGGCGGGAACGGATGCGGGCCGTTGGATGCCTTCTTACTGAGTGTATAAATAGGGGGTTCATCCCACAACTATTACTTTACCCTAGCCATCTCTTTGTCGTCTGAAGATTGCCCGGCGCACATTCGCTTAGGCGGAAACTTTGGCTGTCAAAACTTTTCTTCGGGCAAACCTTTCTTGAATCAGGTTAGATGCCTTCCTTTGAAGTATCTATTGACGTAATAGGGGCTGAGTCGGGCGATGAGGCTTCAGTTTCTAGAGCCGAGCCCAGCGGGTATTCTTCCTCCTCGGCTTCTGATAGCCTAGAGAGTTCTTTTTCTTTTTCATCCTCGTCTTCGTCTTCTGTGTCGGGCTCACCCTCTAGGAGGAACGACGCTCTCGTCCCTCGTCGTCGGGGGGGGGGGGGGGCGAAACAACCCCCAAGGCACGCATCGGGAATACCCATGATGCGCCCTCAGTTTTGAACCGTCTGGATGAGATTTCTGACATCTGGGCCCGTTTTCATATACCCTATTGCTATTCACTTCGTTTGGTCAGGGAGGGAGAGCGGGAAGACTAGGTGCAGGGCAAAGAGATTGCCATGCGCTTGGAAGCGTTCCGGACAGGAATGCGTCTGCCCTTCTCGTCTGAGCTTTGTGCCATGCTCTATTGTTTCCATCTCGCCCCGGGCTTGCTAGCTCCGAATTGGTGGAGAATCCTTCTCGGGTTTCTGGTCCGGTTGAAGATTGATCGGATCGTTTTTGATTTGAGCCCGCTCCTTTCTTTCCTCTGCTATAATAATCACCCCGATACCAGCAAAGACGAACCGAGCTGGGTGTATCTTTCATTCAAAAAACATAAGGGTAGGGCTGCTGGTTCGGGGGTAGTGGTCGTCCCTTCTTCCATCCAAGAGTGGAAGGAGAAGTTTGTCTTCGTTGGGCCACCGGAGGGTGAGGATTGGACAGTGCCCATCAAGTGGCATAGGGTCGACTGTCCTAGAGTTAGGCAGTCGAATGCTCCCGAGGCAAGAGTGGTGTCTCAATACGAACCGATCCAGCGGGCTAATGTCTTGCTTTCCGAGCAGGCTTTGAGCTGGACGGGATTCAGTCCCGCGCACTTCATGGGTGAGTTAAGGCTCGTGCCGATCTATTTAGACTTGCTTAAATTTAGTTTCCTTTTTTTTCCTATTGTCGCCGATCTTTTCTTATGGTATCTTGCAGAGTTGATGGATTGCTCGAAGATTATGGCTACCATGGCCGCCAAGGCCCAGGGGAGGAAGGGCGGCGGTGCAAGCTCATCCCGGCCTGCTTCGGGCGTGGCTCCCTGGCAAGCACCCATAGCCACGGCTCCCGCAGCGCCCCCCGTTCCGGAGGAACGCCGCGGGGGAGGACAGAAGCACACGCGAGATCCGGCCCCCCGGGGTAGGACGAAAGCACCGTCTTCTGCCGAATCCTCCCTCAAGAGGCAGAAGAGGGTGGTTTCTCGGTCCCCTCAGGCCGGGATTCAGGTGCAGGAAGTTGAGTTCTGCATCAATATGCCGCGGGACTTTCTGTGGATGACAGTTTACTGGTGGACATAGAAAAGGCAACGGGGACCAAGGTCCCCCGAGGCACCATGAAGGCACAAGTGGCGACGATAGCTCCGGAGGCCGTTCAGGTCGATAACTCTCACATAATTTCTCCGAGTAAATATATATACATATATTTTTTATCTCCTAATACGGCTCCCGTTTTCCCAGGTCCTCCAGCATTGCGCTCTCCTTGCTGCAATAGAGTCCGAGGAAGTGGCCCCGGCGATGAAGAAGGTAGGCGAATCTTCTTCGTGAGAAGAAAAGCTCCTTTCCCGGCTGCAACAGGCAGAAGAGAAGGCGGCCCTCCTTGATTCGAGATTGGTGGCGGAGGGCCTGACGGTCGCCAAGTTGAAGGAGTCCCATCGGCTCCTGACTTAATCTAACCAGGCTATCCAAGCCTAGATAGGGGAGGTCAACGGGCTCTTCGATACCATGAAGAAGCAGAGGGACTCGTTCAAGCGGGATGCTCAGGAGTCTTACGAGGTGGCGAAGCTCGCTGAGGAAAGAGCGAAAACGGCCGTGGAAGAGTACAAGGCCTTTGATCAGTTCTATCTCGACCTCGCCGACTCCGTGGCCATCCGGTGGCATAATGCCCTCTATGCCTTTAAGGTAGCCATGCTCGGGTTTGAAGATCAAGTGCTTCGTGCTACGTATCCCCTAGCCGAGGAAGCGCCGCAGGAGGGTGGTGCTAAGCCGGCCGAGGGAGGCGAGGCGGCGGGCGGAAGCGCCAAGCCGGACGTTGCGATCGTAGCCCCAGAAGGAGGCGCCAATCAAGGGGGAGTGGCGGCTGAGAAGGCAGTTTGAGCTATCGCGCCTCAGTCACTAAATTTTGTAAACCTTTGGGCATTTTGTAAGGCTGGGGAGCCCATAGTACCTTGTATAAAATTTTTGGATATAAATAAAGTATTTTTAGCTTACAAGTATACTGATCCGCAAGTATTTTTATCTCGAAAGTAATTTATCTCGCCTTCAGAGTGCTTCTATTTTCGGATGTGTAGATACGTCAGTGTACAGCGGACGCCTAACACATGCGAAGTTGGGCGTTGAGTGCTGGGCGAGTGCGACGTACGAGCTAGCGAAAGCCAATTCATAGGTAAACCGGCGCCTGCCATCACCCGGAGCCGAGGTGGCGACTGTGCTCTGCGTATATAAATCAAACGAATGCCAAGTATAGGTAGATCGGCGTCCCACTCACCCCGGAGTCAAGGTGACGATCGTGCGTCGCGTATATAAATCAAATGAATGCCAAGTATAGGTAGGTCGGCGTCACACTCACCCCGGAGTCGAGGTGACGATCGTGCATTGAGTATATAAATCGAACGACGCTAAGTATAGGTAGGTCAGCGTCCCATTCACTCCGGAGTCGAGGTGACGACCGTGTGTTGCGTATATAAATCAAAAGAACGCCAAGTATAGGTAGGTCGGGATCACACTCACCCCGGAGTCGAGGTGACGATCTTGCGTCGAGTATATAAATCGAATGACGCCAAGTATAGGTAGGTCGGCGTTCCACTCACCTCGGAGTCAAGGTGATAGTTGATCGTGTGCCGCGTCTGAATTGGACTTTGAAAGAGCCAGGTAGGAAGAAGCTCGGTCGCCTCTAGACGAAGGTTTAGGATCTACGGAGTGGCCGGGCAGGAAACTGCCTTCAGCGGATGTGCCAAACGGGAAACTGCTTGGCCGCCTCTTGGCCAGGGCTTTGGGTCCGCAGAGTGGTCGGGCAGGAAGCTGCCCTCAGTGGATGAGCCGAGCAGGAAACTGCTTGGTCGCCTCTTGGCGAGGGATTTAGATCCGCGAAGTGGTCGGGCAGGAAGCCGCCTTCAGCTGATAAGCCGAGCAGAAAACTGTTTGGCCGCCACTTGGCGAGGGCTTTAGGTCCGCGGAGTGGTCGGGCAGGAAGTTGCCCTCAGCGGATGAGCCGAGCAGGAAACTACTTGGCTACTTCTTGGCGGGGGCTTTGGATCCACGGAGTGGTCGGGCAGGAAGCTGCTTCAGCGGATGAGTCGAGTAGAAAACTGCTTGGCCGCCTCTTGGCGAGGGCTTTAGGTCCGCGGAGTGGTCGGGCAGGAAGATGCCTTCACCGGATGAGCCAAGCAGAAAACTGCTTGGCCGCCTCTTGGTGAGGGCTTTGTGTCCGTGGAGTGGTCAGGCAGGAAGCTGCACTCAGCGGATGAGCCGAGAAGGAAAATGCTTCGTCGCTTCTTGGCGGAGGCTTTGGATCCGCGTAGTGGTCGGGCAGGAAGCTGCTCTCAGCAGATGAGCCGAGCAGGAAAATCGATGGCCGCCTCTTGGCAAAGGCTTTGGATCCACGGAGTGGTCGGGCAGAAAGCTGCCCTCAGCGGATGAGCCGAGCATGAAACTACTTGGCCGCTCTTTGGCGAGGGCTTCCCAGATTCTATGTTTTTCTGGGAAATGTCATTCAACCTTCTTTGATTTAAGGAAAGTTTGACATGCAATCAGGTGCCACGTGGTCACGCCTTATTGGGAAAGTGTGACATCCCGTGATTTGCGTCGTAGCGCAAGAAGATATCGGCCGTTGGAAGATTTCTTGTTGAGACTATAAATGTTGAAGGCGTGGTCGAATTCCCCCTAGATGCTACGTTTCTTTAAGATAACGGGCCACACATACATTATCAGGGAGATCATGTCCCGAGACGACGTGTACTTTTCTGATCTTGACCGTTCCGAGGCGACATATGAGGTTGTGATAAGTCGTTTAGAGGGGCACTGCGGGCATCTTCTTCCCCGACGATCTCCTCTTTTGCAAGTGTTGTTCTATGTGATATGGAGGTCGTCCCCGGGTCTTTATAATGTTATGTCCCTACAGGCGATGGACGAGGTGTTTGATAAAATGCATACGGCCCATGAGCTTGGCCTTATCTCGAAGAGCCGGAGGGATCGCTCGGTGGACATTCTTCTTGAATGTTTTCAACAAAGGTTGGTTGTGACATCGTGTCGGCGGTTAGGGATCCCGGTGAATCTATAGCTTCTAGGGTCCACAGGCATCGCTAGAGGGAGCGGTCGGAGGTTGCCTGGGCTCGGCTGGAGGTGCTTTCTTCCGAGTACCATCGTCAATGTTTTCTTAATCCTCTTCCTCCTTTACTATAATGGCTGTAAGGCTGTGGAGCCAAGAATACCTTCGAGTAATAAAGATTTTTTCTTTTGGTCAAGGTTGTCGTGCATTATCTCTCTCTTCCCCAACCCCCTCCCTTTTTTTTCCGGCTGACCCGTGCCCCTTCCATGTCCCTTAACTCGGACCCGAGGAAAAGAAGAAAGGGCGGGGTTATGGGTCGCTGTCGAAATCTAATTTGCGTGAGGACTTTTTTTGGAAAATTTAACTGATATGGAAAGAAATTACATTATTCGAGAAAAAGGAAAAAAAGGGAGGAACACGGTTATCTGTACAACTTAAGCTTTTCGGCGTTATATGGCCGAGGGAAATTGCGCCCTTTGGAGTACTAGAGACGGTAGTCTCCATCGGGCAGTGTCTCTGTCATGAGGAAGGGCCCGTACTATTTTGGGAAGAACTTATGTAGCTTCGCTTGGTCCACGAACTTGTTTCGTCATAAGACCAGGTCTCCTGCCTTGAAGGCTCGATGCCTGACTCGGGCGTTGTAGTTGTTGATTTTATGTATGCCCTAGAGGCCATTACTGTATATGGGATGTATATTGTAGTGGATGCTTGAACATATATAGGGAGGACTTTCATGCTCGATATGATAGTATGCTATCTGGTTGCTCTTTATCTTAACATGTTGACCTGTATAAGTGATGCTGTCTTGCTTTCCATATTGATAAAGCCCTCAGGATGTGTACCTGACTACCAAGACTATGATGGAGATCATACTAGTGGGGCCAAGGGTAATCCACAAGTACACCCTATAATTGTTCTTAATCGAGGGTGTATCGAGACAGGGTATTGATATTCCAGAGTAGACTAGCGTATGCGCTTCTTGACCTATATGATGGGCGATGGATGATCCCACATCCATTGGTGTTTGACATCATAGAAGGTATACGGGTGCTCAGTGGAGACTGGGTACAATGAACGGACTCGCCGAGAACTCCTAGATGGTATTATACCTATCGTCAGATAGCAGTTCTCTGGTGACACTGGTACATGTTAGTCTGTCGATCCAAGATCGTCATAGAGTCTTGTATGATTCCCACTGTACTTTGATTTCCACCATACCATAGTCAAGCGATCGTGCAAAAAGGTGGTTTTTGGGTACAGTCCCGAGTCACATGGAGGCAATGATCGATAGAAGGGGATTCGTCTCTCCCGGTATTGGGAGTTGATGTTGCGCTATGCTCGATTGGCCATAACATGAAATCTCTGGCCAGGGTTGCTAAGATTTATTGGCAAGTGTTATCAGTAGTTTCTCGAACCGTTATGGACCTGGCATCGGCATGACTTATCAGGCTATTGGGGTCTGACGTTATACCACCCCCAGGCTGTTGATATGCGACATATCTGACGAAGAGACCGGACTCTACGGTAGTGTTACTGATTGGATTCGTAGGAGTACGAGCAGGCTTGCTTGTTGATCTTCTGATCGCTCAATACCCGGATGGCCGTTACGTTTAGCAGACCGCTTGCGGCTTGTGGGTGTTTTATATGATCATCACTTACTGCCGGCGTATTAACGAGTCTTTAGAGTCCTACACAGAGATTTCCTGGTTCATGCAAAATGAAGTAGGAGCGCATATGTGATATGTGCGGGACCGAGATTAATGCGCGTATGTGATACCGCATTCTATTCTCGTGATATATGATATCGATCGGTTATTTATGATATAGCCGGATTATCGGATCAAGTGTTGATTCGATTGATTGTTACATTTAATATTAGTCGGTTGTATGTGATATAGCCGGATTATTAAATCAAGTGTTGATTTAATAATTTAATCTATAATTATATATTTGATATATTAACTTACATTAACTAATATTAGATCACTTAAGATTTCTTTTTCTCTCTAGTGTACACTTAGTATATATGTGATATATATTAATGTACATTATTTATATGTTATGCTTGACGCCACATGTCATGGGTGTATGAGACTCATACCATGCAAATAATAATGAAGGGTTTTTATTTATTTAAAGTAAATCAAAATTGGTTGGAAATTGTCACATGGTTTAAGCTTGTAGAAGCTTGTGGAACCATTGACCAAGTCCACACTTTTTGTTTTACTTGAAGATATTTATTAACCCAACCATTATTGTTTACCCATGGTTTATTTTCTACACGAGTTAGTGTATGACACTAACTCACCCATGGTTGCTATTCTCATCTCATGAGTTCATTCTCTCATCTTCTTCTTCATGAGAAAAAGCTTGCTAGCATTTTTCTAAGGTGAGAAAATATTGTGAGAAAATTAAATCTAAAGTGAGCCCACTTCCTACTTCATCATCCTCTACTATTAGCCATTTAGTTTAGGGTGTTTGCTTCACTAATCTACCAGAAGAGGTAGAATGAGCTTTAGTCTCCTCGACGTAGATCATCTTCGGCCTCGAAGACTTCGAGCATACTTGTTCATTTCTTCATGTGAACCCTTACTAGAGTTCGGGAGTTCACTATTTGGAGAGAAGGGACTACTACACGGAGCTTTAGAAGTGAACGGCCGGTCTATAAAGGTTGTATTCCTCATTCACTTAGTATGTTAAGATGTTAACATTGATAGTTTGTTTAATTCTCTAGTTAAAGATTCTAGGTTAGGGTTCTTTAGAACGACAAAAATTTGAAATTGGCATGGACGATGCCTCTCGAAACCTTGCTGCCGCCCTAGGGAACCCTGCAGTGGTATCAGAGCCAAGCTAGAGATTTAAAAGATATTTGTTAGATTAGGAAACCGAAACTGCTCCGAAACTTGAAACACTATATCTAGTTTCTGTCAATTTTTAAAGGGTGTCTAAAATTTTTTAAACAACTGCAGAATGTTGTATATGATATGACATGAACACAGAAGAAATTCGAGGCCATTTGGCCGGATTTTGGCCTAGCACTTCATGCTAAAAACCGAGCAGGCCGGTCCTACTATAGCATTTGGGCTTCGAATTTTTCCTGTGTTCCAGTCTCTGGGTTTTGGTGTTTCAGGTGTTGCTAGTTTTTGCTAAATTTGCATGTGATGTTAACTTTGTGCTAAGGCAATTCGGAGTGTTTCGTAATCGTAATTCTAACATGTATTCGGGTTATTTAAACGACGTTAAAAAGTTCAAACGGATATCAATAACCCATATTTTCCCTCGCTGGAAATTTTCAAGAGTTGGATTTTTTCCGAGTTTAAAATCTTCAGAAAATCATGTAAGCGATTCTATGGACCCTATAGAAGAACGATACCCAAACTCGACTTTTTGGATCGCGGAACTGCAGTAATACCCTAGGGTTAGCGGCTGTTCCGTGGCGACATGAGTGAGGCATGGGTCGTCCCTTCTACGGATGGTTCATATAAGCTGTGGCAGTTTCTGGGTACTTTTTGAACTCCGCTCAAGTATTGAGCTTTTTGGGAAATTTTGAGTGTTTGTTTATTCAATTGAAAAGTTTAACATCATCTAGCTATCTGTGATTGTGATACAATATTTGGAATCCACATAATTAGTTATGAGATAACTAGTTTGAATTTTATAAATCTACTCATTTGATCGGTTGCCACGGAATTTTGATGTGGATCAAAAGTCCGTCGCAATTACATAGTGTACGCGGATACTCGCCGGGTAACCTTATTAGATAGCCACATCCTATAGCCCCGACCAAGTGACTGTAGGAGAACCCCATCGCCAAAAGCATCCGTTCGGGTGCTCGCGGTCGCGGTGTTCCGCCTAAGTGCACTTCGTCGACGGCATCGGGGGTGAGACCGTCTACTAAAGTTTCCGACGAGCATTCGATCAGGTTATCGAGAATCTTGTTGAATTACCCGACAGGTTATTGGAAAGTGTTTTCAATATCGAGACTAAAATGCGGGGTTTATAATTGTTAGGCATGTGATGTCTAAGGAATTCATTTGGTTAGGCATGAAATCCAAAGTATGTGATACATTGGGTTTATGATGTCTAAGGTGGTCGCGGATTCCAATTGTTGTAGTTTTTCACTTTTTTTCTACGACCGTAAGTGTAATATGTGGTGTATCGCCGGTTTCGTTGCTATATGTCAACAACAACTGGGATACGCATATTTACTTATGTTGATGACATATGATGTTGTGTGTTGCTGTGATATGTTATATTGGATTGTCGTGTTTTGAATAGCCGGGATTTTTTATGTGAGATGAGAGTTTCATTTTCATTCATGTAAAAGCTTGTATATAGTATTCTTTTATTGGGGCACTTCCAGGTTGAGGATGATGTCACCATTGATGTATATTATTTACTTTTCCGCATTAGGATAAACCCAAGGATGAGAGCACAAGTAACCGGGTTCTAGGGTCCAGTGGGAGACCATCTCGAGGAGTCGAGACCGGGTCTCCTAACTCTAGAATTGGTAGGGTTACTTGCCACTCTCTTAGGGGTCTAGAGATGTGGGTTTGGCTATTCATCGCGACCGTGGAATCCATGTTTTATACTGGCTTAATTTAAAACACGGAATTCCTAGTATATCCAATATTTCATATATGTTCTTCAGCTGCTGATATTCTGTGATGTAATCACTTGATATTCTGAGACGAATGCTTATATTTTATATATATGATATATAATAAATATTACTGCATTCGTTTCTTCTGTGATGCTCAGGAAGCATAAAATTAATGGGACTTCATTAATGAGATTAATGAAAGAAAAAGAAATCTAAAGATGTTATAGAAACTTGTTTTAAAAACTGGTAGCTCTAGTTCTTGCTTTGCATAGCGGTATTCCTTGTAGAATATCCAGCACCTTATTCGATAAGAAAAGAGCCGAGATCCCTTCACCATGAGTGACCTCTTTAGCGAAACTAGCAGATGCTACAACCCACTCGGCTTGTCTTTTGATTGCTTCTATAGTTTTTGCTTTGCATAGTGGTATTTATGAAATATCCTGCACCTTATTCGATAAGGAAAGAGCCGAGATCCCTTCACCGGAAGTGACCTCTTTAGCGAAACTAGTAAAAGCCTAAAAAACACTCCTTTTCAAAATCACTCGATTTTACAACGATATCAAGTTCATTAAGCAAAGGGTTTTCTTAAAAACCTGTCGTAGCCCTTCGTCATTTCAGATAAGTAGTATTTAGTATTCGTGCTGCGTTTGTTGACCTTGTCAAGGCGTAGTGTGCGGTAGCTGATTAGTGCTTATTTGCTAGCATATGATGCGATTGGATTAGGGTAAACGTATGACCTTGTTGACCTTGTCAAGGGTCGTGCGGGTGGGTTTGATTCAATCAGGAAATGACGGGTTGAACTTGACTTGCAGTCTATGGTTTATTGACCTTGTCAAGGTTATAGATCGCTTGGGGCAGAATATTATCGAGAATTTCAAGTGTTGAAATTTGCAATGAGATTGCATACGTTCTATGAGATAGTTGGATCTCGATACCCTCTGCGAGTAAGAGCTACTCCTGGGAGAGTTTTATACATTACAATTAGTCGATCAAGTAGGTGTCTAGAAAGGTGTTAACGGGGTTACGCCCCTAGGAAAACGAGGTTTATTTTAATTAGTTCCGTGCGAAAGCACAGGAAACCTCCCTCAAAGTACCGACACTGGCCTGGCCGAAAGATTGGCGAACTTGTAGGGTGTAATTAATCCCAGCTAGTCTTACCTTTTAGGGTTTGAAGGAAGATTTAATAAAAACAGTGGGAGCCATCCTGATTAGATAAAATAATAACCAATCTGATCTTGCAAGAGCGCACGCAGAGTGTTTTCTTCTCTCTCTCTCCTAGTAGTGACCATGTCACGCCTTAATCAAGATAATAATATGGATGCATTGGCCGAACCTGCTTATTATACTGAGCTGGGGAACGTTGGTTCCGCTCAATCTTATAAATGTTATAAGTCCGAGCAGGAAATAGGGGAATATCCGGATTCCCATGCCACACAAACGAAGAAAGTGCATGTTGATACATATTCTTCGGGTGTGTTCATTACCAAGAACCGTTTCTCAGTATCCTCTACGTCCTAGGTATGAGATACCGGATTAGGATCCTACATATGTAATCTGTTACATGTGCTACAGATAGATAGAGAACTGAGAATGGGTGATATGTCTCTAAGTGTAGAGAATGGTGCAAGTGTTGCAGCCCAACCAGTTGGCAAATATCACATTGTATTAATACATTGATTCTGAACAAATGTTATTACATACCGAACCTGATATACAACATTATATCAGATTCTTTATTAAGTTAAAGAAAGATATAATTATGTATTGGAGGATAATATTGTGAACATTTTCCTGAATCAAGAGTTGATTCGATCAGGCACGTTATATAATAGCATATACGTTCTAAATCAAACCACGGTTCAAAGTATATAGAACACACACAAGAGGAGTAGTTCAGAAATGAACGATTCCTTCTTGTGGCATTGTAGACTAGGTCATATCAATGCGACACGACCAGCTAAGTTACATAAGGATGAATATTTGAATTTGTTCGAATTTTCATCTTATGCTACCTGCCAATCTTGTCACAAAGGTAAAATGACCAATACCCCATTTACTGGAAACAGAAAAAGAGTTACTGAACTCTTGGGACGGATACATGATGATGTATACAGTCCTATGTCTACAAATGCCAGGGTTGGTTCTTTGTACTTCATTGCATTCATCGACTATCTCTCAAGATTTTGACATGTGTTCCTGTTGAAACACGAGTCTGAAACTTTTGAGAAATTCAAGGAATATAAGCTTGAAGTTGAGAACCAGACGGCTAGAAGTATTAAGTCCTTCGATGTGATCGAGGAGGCGAATACTTGGGTATGGAGTTCTTGGATTTTCTAAAAGGAGAATGTGATTCTCTCTCAGCTTACTCCTTCGAATAAACCACAGCACAACGGTGTATCGGGGTGGAGGTATCGTACCCTATGAGATATGGCGCGCTCTATGATAAGTATTGCTGAGTTACCTATTTTCTTTTGGAGTTATGCACTTGAGAAGCTGCATACCTATTGAATGGGGTTCTATCCAAATCAGTGCCTACCACTCCATATGAGATATGGAATGGGAAGAGACCATGTTTTAAACGAGTTAAGATATGGAGTTGTCTGGCCTGTGTTGAAAAAAAAAATCCGGACAAGCTCGAGGCAAAGTCAGTTCTGTATAAGTTTGTTGGATATCCCAAATATTTGCGAGGGAATATCTTCTACCACTCTGAGGAGCAAAAGATGTTTTGTTTCTTAGAATGCCACCTTTTTAGAAAAGGAATTTCTTATGAAGAAATTTGTGGTCATGAGGTAGAGCTGAAAGTTGTTCCAGCTTGACAAACTGAAAGCTGATGATTTGGTAAAACCAAAGGATTCAATAGTCTCCAACGAACCTCAGCCTCTCCGTGAATCTGGTAGGGTTCCTCATCCACTTGAGAGATACCACGGTCTTCTCGGTAACAGTGGGAGCGAGGATTGCATCATGGTAGATGATGGCCCAACTAGGTTCAGGCAGGCTATCACAAGTGGAGACTCTGTGAGATGGCTGGATGCTATGCGATCAAAGATGGAATCCATATACACCAACAAAGTTTGACTTTGAATGTTGCACCTAAAGGGGTAAAACCCATCGGGAGCAATCGGATCTTGAGAAGATTCTTGGTGTAAATGGAAAAGTTGAGGCTTTCTAAGCTTTGCTTAAGTCCATCAGGATCAATGCATGCATCGTGGAGTTAAAACATCTGTTTTGATGTGGCAGTCAAAGAGTTTGACTTCATCAAAAAGGTAGATGAACCTTATATATACAAGAAGGTTATAGAGAGTGAGGTTATCTTACACGTATAGTACGTATATGACATACTCTTGATAGGAAATGGTTTCCTATGCTACATACGGTCAAGCTCCTCTTATCACGAGGATTCTCAATAGAAGATCTAGGTGATATCTACTACATCTTGTGGATTATGATCTATGGTGATAGATCCAAGTGGATGTTGGGAGTGTCCCAAATCCAGGTACACTAACACCATACTAAAGGGGTTTAGTATGGAGGATTCTAAGTGTGGTGGTTCGCCCACTTACTCATGGATCACACTCTCCAAAAAAGATGTCTTCCAAGACTGATTTGGAGAGAGCTCGTGTGTAACAGATACCCTATACTTCGGCAGTAGACTCTATCATGTATGCGATGTTATGTACCAGACCGGATGTAGATGACTCACTAGGCCTATATAGTGATCAGGAATCAATCGGATCTTGGGAGAATCACTGGACAGCTGTGCAGGACATTCTTAAGTACTTGAGAAGCACTAAAAGAATGTTCTTGGTTCGAGCTTCCAGAGTGATAAGGTCGACTGAAATTCAGTCACATGTATTGTCTTTACCCTCAGTGGAGGGACGGTATGTTGGAAGAGTTCCAAGCTAGATACCGAGGCATACTAGACGATAAAAACTGAATACATCTCTACCGACGATGCTGCCAAAGTGGCTGTCTGGGCATTACTTGTTCATGAGATGAACATGGTTTCTATCATTGAGCGTCCAATAACTGTTATTGTGACTACAATGGAGTTGTGGCTTTAGCCTAGGAACACCGGTCCAATCAGCGATCCAGACATATTCTGAGGCTAGTATCACCTGATCAGGGAGATGGTTGATCTCCAACGAATCGAGGTCAGGAGAGTTGACACGAAGGATAACACAGCAGATCCACTCACTAAGGCCTGCTTCCCCAAATACTATTTGATAGATTTTGAGATGGTTGAGTATGGGATACTACAACCACTGCTATATTGTTGGGTATTGGATACTACAACAGATGGCCTTAGTGCAAGTGGGAGATTGTTAGTTATATGTATGCCCTAGCGGCCATTACTGTACATATGATGTATATTGTAGTGGATGCTTGGACATATATAGAGAGGACTTTCTTGCTCGATATGATAGTATGCTATCTAGTTGCTATTTGTCTTAATATGTTGACTTGTATATGTGATGCTGTCTTGCTCTCACATATTGATAAAGCCCTTAGGATGTGTACTTGACTACCAGGACTATGATGGAGATCATACTAGTGGGGCCAAGGGTAGTCCACAAGTACACCCTATAATTGTTCCTAGTCGAGGGTGTATTGAGACTGGGCATCGATATTCCAGAATAGACTAGCGTATGCGTTTCTTGACCCATATGATGGGCGATGAATGATCCCACATCTGTTGGTGTTTGACATTAGAGAAGGTATACGGGTGTTCAGTGGAGACTAGGTACACTGAACGGACTCGCCGAGAACTCCTAGATAGTATTATACCTATCATCAGATATCAGTTCTCTGGTGACACTGGTACAGGTTAGTTTGTTGACCCGAGATCGTCATAGAGTCTTGTGTGATTCCCACTGTTCTTTGATTTACACTATACCACGGTCAAGAAATCATGCAAAAAAGTGGTTTTTGGGTACAGTCCCGAGTCACATGGAGGCAATGAGCGATAGGAGGGGATTCTTCTCTCTCGGTATTGGGAGTTGATGTTGCGCTTTGCTCGATTGGCCATAACATGAAATCCCTGGCCAGGGTAGCTAAGATTTACTGGTAAGTGTTATCAGTAGTTTCTCGAACCCTTATGGACCTTGTATCGACATGACTTATCAGGCCATTGAGGTCTGACGTTATACCACCCCCAGGCTGTTGATATGCGACATATCTGACGAAGAGACCGGACTATACGGTAGTGTTACTGTCACGACCCGAAAGAGCACGTGACTGGCCCTTGAACCATATGAAGTCTATAGGACCCCATCTGATCCAAGTAAGCCAAAAGCCCAGCAATCAAAAACCATTTAAAGAGTAAATAAGGAAAAACTGTTTTTGAAAAGTAAGGAAATCATGTTTGGAAATCAAAGTTTTTAAATAACTAAGCCGAATATGCATTTTTTAAAATGTGTAACCTTTCCTGAAAATTTCGGCAGAGTTTCCTTTGTAAAAACTGGCCCCGAACGGGGTACAACAAGAATAATATATATGAAATGATAAAAGGCATCCCCAAGCGGGAGCTAGCTCTTCGTCCATCGACGGTCACAACCACGCAAGCAATAATAATATACAACGCCAAAGGGCGAGGATCAAAACCCAAAAAAAAAGAAACTCAAACAGCCAGAAAACCGTAATACTACTAGCGCGACTCTAAGGTCGAAATAAAACAACACTGTTTTCTAAGTCTGAAACAATATACAAGTTTTGGTTGATGGAAATTCTAGATACAATAAATGATACATGAACAATGGCGGTTCTGATACAAAAGAACCCACCTATCCAAGCAAGTCACCCATAAGGAAGCAGTGTGCCAGAAATGCCGCTATGGAATCTGTACGGCAAAAACCTGCAAGGACTGGGGCACAACGGGGGTGAGTTGCCAACTCGTGAATAGAAAATATCTACAAGCAGAGATCGAATGCATGACCCATCCTAGGTCAATACGATCAGATATAAATAAACCTCAATATGAATAAAGCTGAAGCATGCTAAACTGGCAATGTAATCTCTACATGAGTGTAATGCCAAGTGCTCGTGCTAGTGCCTCAGGTAATAGCATGTCATGAATATGAGGTATGATCAATGTAATCAAATCTGCACACACGTGGATCCCGTCCACTCGTCACCCAATGACAATAACCATCATGCAAGTAAATATCATGAAACCTGTGCATGGAAATATGAGGATATAACCCACCCGTGTCCCTCGCGACACGTCAAAATCATGGAACCGGAGTGCCCAGCATCGGCACTCGAAAACATCATGAAAACTGTGCCCAGCATCGGCACGCAAATCCTCATATATCGGGCTCCGTCAGTCCGGATCGGCCCGCGGGCTCTGTCTGCGGTATCGGCCCTCGGCCCCGGCAGGACGCCCAAATCTATCCATCGACTCTGGTCAGTATCCTCCGGATAACCGCCAGGTCCAACCAATCACCGGTAGGTACTCGCCCGCCTCCAGGCTCAATCGGCAAAGCTCATCGATCATCTTGCCGAGGGGAACCATACCGGGTCCACCATGTACCCGCAATCGGCTCATCCACTCCTCGATTTGGGTTTCACATGTCGCTCTCAGCACCGAGAAAACACATGGTGGACGCACTGAAATATCATATCAAGGGTAACCGGGTTTTTAAAGCAATGACATATTCTCTTTTGAAACACTCTCGGTTCCCAAATCCAGAAATATCATAGAAACAACATATCTTAATGCGTATAATCAAAAGCATGAAGTATGCGACATGTAAAGGAAGGTATGCATATCATCATGTCATGCAAGGATCATATATTGAATGCAATAGTACTACAGTGTAGTGACATGGCAATTATCGATGATGAGTGTGTGAGCCGGCAACAAGTGTACGTGGAACATATGCATCATCGATAATGGTGCTGGTGTCCTAGCAGCATGACTGAAATATAACCACAGTACAAGCGATGCAATGCAAATAGCATGAATATGCGGAATCAAATAATCAACGCAAAAGTAAAGAATCTACACCAATCTGTACAAGTCATGCAGGGGTGCCATTTGAAATAAGACGAATCAGGGCTTTTGGAAAAACAAGGGCTACGGTGTTTTAAGAAAAGATACATCATTTGAAAATATCCGTATGACCCTTCTGCTTATCTTTAAAATATCCCCGATTCGTTAGTTTGAAATAGGTATGACTCGGTCCAGTCTAATGTCTACTAAGTAATCTAGACAGGAGGGGTAAGAAACCACCTAATCTGAGTCAATATATATAGATATGATAGTCGGTGATCCCGCCTCAATAACATATCGTAAGATATCCTCGAGTCATGAGTGCGGATCTATCATCAATATCGGCTCGTACGGTAGATCGTCGTACGGCATCCCAATAGCTGGGTAGGGGTCAATATCACAGTACCTCATCACATATCAGGTATCACTATCATCAGATCGCATAATCTGGGGTACTACTCTAAGTCTAGTACAAATCGATACCATCTATAAAAATATGAATGCGGGTAAAGCACATGTCCAAAGGCCCGCTAAAACTATCATATCGCACCTCGAAGACAAGCTATGTCACATCGCCGATCTCACGGCCTCACATCAAGTATCATCTCAAACCACGTATCATCCTCAAATCCCGTATATAAACACATAGTCCCATATCCATGTGTAGATATATGCACCATCATATGCACTCTAATAAATGAAAGAATGAATGCAAGTATGTGTGTAAATGTATGTGTGAGTGCAACCACTACTCTAGGGTTCGCACTATACTAAACCAATATATTCTTATCATCAAAATATCATTATTACCATCAATAACCCTAAACAACACAATATAAATATTCGTGTGTATACGTATTCGTATACATCACCACGGACTGCGGGGGTGCTATACGCCATCCACCCGACTTCTCCCCGTAGATATAAATCTACTCACCTTGCTTCTCGTGTGCCAAAGCCGGTGTCGCTATCTTCACCTCCTTTTCCTCAACATCACGCGGGGTACCTACAAGTATATCACAATGCTAAAGCACATGAAAATCACATCGGAAACCAAAATAGCACACGCTACCCGCATAGGTAAAAACCTATCGACTCGCATGTAAACACAATCAAAATCCACTTGTCGTTGACGTCCAAACGCCACCCGACAGGAATGAATCACCAAATACCAAAATCCATGCTAAAACAAGTCCCAAATTATACATCAACATAGGAAAATCAACCCAGATTTCACCCTAGATGGAATCAGTCAAAACTAGACATACTCAGGGTCAAAAGTAGAGGAAATGGGGGCATGCACAGAAAACGAGGCAATTCCTTAAAATACCTTATTTTAGAATTTTACATAATTTTTCCCCATTTATCTGTATTTAATTATACCAGAATATTAAAATATTCATTAAAATAATATTAAATTATAAAATTTCCCAAAAATCATATTTTATTATTTTGAAGACGTTACAATCTACCCCCCTTAAAGAAATTCGGTCCCCGAATTTAAATTTAAACCCCCAAATACTAAAATATTTCAATACAAATTCCAAGTCATCGGGGCTCCGAAATCATCTATACATAAAAACATCATAGCGCAATGCATGCGCATGAGTACTGAGCAGATAACTCAAAAGCAACACTCCATCAAGCATCCGCAATCATCGGAGTCATGGTAACGACACAATGTCAAATCCAATACAAAATCAATATGATATGGACCAAGACTATACATGTAGACACCCAATCTATACATGTAATTAGCTGATGCAACTGTATGCCAAATCTTTTTAAGTCGCTGTGCGATGCGCGTAACACTGCACAGTGGCGGACGTTTCTCATAAGAAAATAACTATATATGTGTATATATATCCTTTGTTTAATAAGCACGTTCCACCATTTTGAAAATAATCAGAAGGGTTTCCTTGTTTTTAAAACGTTTTGTGTTATATCGGACACGTAGGTATATACTGAGACTATAGCTCGCTTTTCGGAAATCCCTTCGATAACTATCGATGCATGCAAAATATATCCAGGCACTGTCCACTGACTAGTCCTGCTCAGTATGAAAGCAAATATCCCACATCATAAAAATGTACTGCTCCAAAAGGAATAAATTCCAAAAATGCACATAACACCACCCTGTGCGTCTGACGCGCACGGAAATCAAAATCCATATATGCGCTAAACATGTGCACAAAACAACATCTAGGTGCAGCGGGTGTGCACGAAGCATCTGTCATAGGCAACATGTGTGCCTGACAGCCAAAACAGGTGCATCTGACATGCACGAAGAATCTCGATTTAGTGCATCTGGTGTGCCCCAAAATCGTATCTCAAAACATGCGCCCAACATGCGCGAAAATCCAAATCGGTGCATCCATCATGCACGAATGAAAACCTAGACCCTGCGCACTCAATATGCACGGAATCACAAAATCCAATAGCAGCGTCGAATATGCGTAAGTCCAGTCAAAAGCACGGAGTGCAAGAATCCACATCAATATCACAATCAAAATCGACATACCGAAAGGCATCAAATCGAAGTCAGGTGCAATCGTAATGCACAAAATATAAATCTGATGCGATAAAGGCACGAATATAAATCTGATGCGATAAACGCAAGAAACATAAAACTGGTGCGACAAATGCACGAAGTATAGAACTGGTGCATCCCATGCACAAATATCAAGCAATAACTCAAATGCGTAAGCAGCAACACTAAGTGTACCCAGATATAAAGAAAATCATAAACGTGTGCAGCTGCGGGCACAAAACACATATCGATGCACTACAAGCACATATAAGCTATACCGAGTGCAAAATCAAAACACTAAAATTACATGAAACTCTGCTGGAAGCGTAAATCAAATCACCAGCATAAAATAGGCATGAAATCGCAATCAACAGCTCAAGAGTAATAACTATGTACAAGGTATAAATACCCAGTAGGTGCAACCATGGTGCACAAAATCAAATGTCATGAAACTCAGTCATCAAGACTAAATCATGCGAATAGATCGCCCAAAATACCGAAATCCAAAGCAACGGATACGTGATAATCAAATCACAAAATCACAAATCATAATTACCGTCGTCGGTATACCCTCCTTCAGGGTCGAGAAGGTACCGGTACATCCGATGCTAGCGGCGCAAGATATCTACTTGCCTCTTGCTCGCGGCTGGCGTCCTCTGCCTCTGGTTCCTGATCTTTCCTGTAGATTACCAACTCGCAATCCATCGGCTCATCGGCCCGGTCAGGTGTGCTGACAGGAACGATTCTGTTCTTGCACTTCCCTGGTCATCTCTCGGTCAATCCTCACGACCGCTCGTAAAGCAGCACATCTCTGGCGCCGACCTCAGGTCCTCTGAATGCATATCACACATCCGATCCTGGGTGCAACTCTTATTGCAGCAGTGTACTGGAAGGAATCCTACTCAAGGTCTCTTCTGATCTTGCCTAAGCCAAACTGTAAGGAGGCTGGTACTCTGGCGAAATCTTTTCTCGCTCTCTGGACCTCTGCGTCCTTAGTACAACATCTCCTCGGAAGCTGGTCGCATCTCTGCGCCTCTGTATGGATGTCCGGCTTTTAATCTTAACGGGGTGTAGTAACAGCTCGTCTGCCTCTCGCACGAACTTCTTGTCCCGCTTGTCTGTATCATCGACCATTCGACATCGCGTCTTTATCTGCACACTGCAATGTTCTCGGCTACGGTCCACCCGAAGTCTCTAACACGGACTCGAAATCACGAACTCAGTATCTTCATCACTCAGTAGAAGATATCTAGCCGAACACATCCTCAGCGTGCATATCGCATCTCTGATGTCAGCGGAGTGGAACGTCATCTCGTCGAAATCTCGTGCGAACTCTTTACTCCACCTTGCTCCAATATCGACTGGTTCGGACTCATCTCATCATGGCTACACAGACTGCGCTCCGACGGCTATGCTCGTATCTGGAGTCTCCCAAGCAGTGTCCCATCATATGATATCCGAATGATGTCGAATCATCCGATCGACTCGTCAGAACCTCACAATCCCCCAAGAGCTCAACATCTCAGGTACAGTTTAATAGTATCGAGTACATGCCACAGCGTCGGTGGTCCAGCCGTAGAAGGGCAAACCCAAGCCTCACTAATGGCGCCGAGGAACTGCCGCAAACCCTAAGGTTCAAAGGCTTTCACACGGTCATTAAGTCGAGTTAGGGTTTCATTCTTCTAGAGGGTCCATAGAATCACCTGCATGTCTTTCCGTATACTTTAAACTTGGAAAATGGGTTCCTGACCTTCGATCGTCTCAATCGACTCTCAACGAATCTGCGTGAAGTCGCCTCTAGCTGGAATCAATCTATCTGATGACCCCGCATCGGGGTAAGCGAACGAACCACATGTCCTAGTCATTAATCCTCGGTGACTAGCGACTCACTATCACATCTCTAAGAATATGCTCATGCTGCAGTAGCTCCAATCATCTGGGCGATAACTCATCACTCGCAGCAACAACTGGCTCATTCGTCGGTATGCTAAGCAGCGCCTCAACCATCATGAATAAGTGATACATCAACGGTCATCACATCCTGGCTGGCCTCTATCAGTGGCTCAATCCTCTGGTACCGTCCGGTACATCCTAGAAATCTCACAGCAGCGATCTGTCAAACGCCCATAGTGCGGAAACACAAAATACGAAGCCTCAATGCAACCGTATGTCTCTGGAATCACGCCCCGGTCAGCCCTCGTCCCCGACGAGCTCATGCTGACAACTCGAGCCGTAGCTCACTCTGCCCATGCAATCGCGGCAGCAAAATCATAACCAGTATCGATGAAGATAGATCATAGGAAGGAATATGACACAATGCAAGGAAATGTACAACCTAAGGTTTCTTAAGCGGGGTGGCGTGTCGTAAGTATGCCGCGGAACATACCCACGGTACGTCACTCTACTTTAGTCACCTATTCCATCAACCAAGGGTCATCCTACACGACGAAAGTTCGGGTCTAATACCCCCTCGACCAAGTCTAAGTTCCGTAAGGTCAAGCCTAAGTTCCTTATATAGATAACGCCCTAGGCTCCACATAGTCAAACTTAGACTCGAACCAAGGTCAACCTAGCGTTCTGATACCAACTTTGTCACGACCCAAAAGAGCACGTGACTGGCCCTTGAACCATATGAAGTCTATAGGACCCCATCTGATCCAAGTAAGCCAAAAGCCCAGCAATCTAAAACCATTTAAAGAGTAAATAAGGAAAAACTGTTTTTGAAAAGTAAGGAAATCATGTTTGGAAATCAAAGTTTTTAAATAACTAAGCCGAATATGCATTTTTTAAAATGTGTAACCTTTCCTGAAAATTTCGGCAGAGTTTCCTTTGTAAAAACTGGCCCCGAACGGGGTACAACAAGAATAATATATATGAAATGATAAAAGGCATCCCCAAGCGGGAGCTAGCTCTTCGTCCATCGACGGTCACAACCACGCAAGCAATAATAATATACAACGCCAAAGGGCGAGGATCAAAACCCAAAAAAAAAAGAAACTCAAACAGCCAGAAAACCGTAATACTACTAGCGCGACTCTAAGGTCGAAATAAAACAATACTGTTTTCTAAGTCTGAAACAATATACAAGTTTTGGTTGATGGAAATTCTAGATACAATAAATGATACATGAACAATGGCGGTTCTGATACAAAAGAACCCACCTATCCAAGCAAGTCACCCATAAGGAAGCAGTGTGCCAGAAATGCCGCTATGGAATCTGTACGGCAAAAACCTGCAAGGACTGGGGCACAACGGGGGTGAGTTGCCAACTCGTGAATAGAAAATATCTACAAGCAGAGATCGAATGCATGACCCATCCTAGGTCAATACGATCAGATATAAATAAACCTCAATATGAATAAAGCTGAAGCATGCTAAACTGGCAATGTAATCTCTACATGAGTGTAATGCCAAGTGCTCGTGCTAGTGCCTCAGGTAATAGCATGTCATGAATATGAGGTATGATCAATGTAATCAAATCTGCACACACGTGGATCCCGTCCACTCGTCACCCAATGACAATAACCATCATGCAAGTAAATATCATGAAACCTGTGCATGGAAATATGAGGATATAACCCACCCGTGTCCCTCGCGACACGTCAAAATCATGGAACCGGAGTGCCCAGCATCGGCACTCGAAAACATCATGAAAACTGTGCCCAGCATCGGCACGTAAATCCTCATATATCGGGCTCCGTCAGTCCGGATCGGCCCGCGGGCTCTGTCTGCGGTATCGGCCCTCGGCCCCGGCAGGACGCCCAAATCTATCCATCGACTCTGGTCAGTATCCTCCGGATAACCGCCAGGTCCAACCAATCACCGGTAGGTACTCGCCCGCCTCCAGGCTCAATCGGCAAAGCTCATCGATCATCTTGCCGAGGGGAACCATACCGGGTCCACCATGTACCCGCAATCGGCTCATCCACTCCTCGATTCGGGTTTCACATGTCGCTCTCAGCACCGAGAAAACACATGGTGGACGCACTGAAATATCATATCAAGGGTAACCGGGTTTTTAAAGCAATGACATATTCTCTTTTGAAACACTCTCGGTTCCCAAATCCAGAAATATCATAGAAACAACATATCTCAATGCGTATAATCAAAAGCATGAAGTATGCGACATGTAAAGGAAGGTATGCATATCATCATGTCATGCAAGGATCATATACTGAATGCAATAGGACTACAGTGTAGTGACATGGCAATTATCGATGATGAGTGTGTGAGCCGGCAACAAGTGTACGTGGAACATATGCATCATCGATAATGGTGATGGTGTCCTAGCAGCATGACTGAAATATAACCACAGTACAAGCGATGCAATGCAAATAGCATGAATATGCGGAATCAAATAATCAACGCAAAAGTAAAGAATCTACACCAATCTGTACAAGTCATGCAGGGGTGCCATTTGAAATAAGACGAATCAGGGCTTTTGGAAAAACAAGGGCTACGGTGTTTTAAGAAAAGATACATCATTTGAAAATATCCGTATGACCCTTCTGCCTATCTTTAAAATATCCCCGATTCGTTAGTTTGAAATAGGTATGACTCGGTCCAGTCTAATGTCTACTAAGTAATCTAGACAGGAGGGGTAAGAAACCACCTAATCTGAGTCAATATATATAGATATGATAGTCGGTGATCCCGCCTCAATAACATATCGTAAGATATCCTCGAGTCATGAGTGCGGATCTATCATCAATATCGGCTCGTACGGTAGATCGTCGTACGGCATCCCAATAGCTGGGTAGGGGTCAATATCACAGTACCTCATCACATATCAGGTATCACTATCATCAGATCGCATAATCTGGGGTACTACTCTAAGTCTAGTACAAATCGATACCATCTATAAAAATATGAATGCGGGTAAAGCACATGTCCAAAGGCCCGCTAAAACTATCATATCGCACCTCGAAGACAAGCTATGTCACATCGCCGATCTCACGGCCTCACATCAAGTATCATCTCAAACCACGTATCATCCTCAAATCCCGTATATAAACACATAGTCCCATACCCATGTGTAGATATATGCACCATCATATGCACTCTAATAAATGAAAGAATGAATGCAAGTATGTGTGTAAATGTATGTGTGAGTGCAACCACTACTCTAGGGTTCGCACTATACTAAACCAATATATTCTTATCATCAAAATATCATTATTACCATCAATAACCCTAAACAACACAATATAAATATTCGTGTGTATACGTATTCGTATACATCACCACGGACTGCGGGGGTGCTATACGCCATCCACCCGACTTCTCCCCGTAGATATAAATCTACTCACCTTGCTTCTCGTGTGCCAAAACCGGTGTCGCTATCTTCACCTCCTTTGCCTCAACATCACGCGGGGTACCTACAAGTATATCACAATGCTAAAGCACATGAAAATCACATCGGAAACCAAAATAGCACACGCTACCCGCATAGGTAAAAACCTATCGACTCGCATGTAAACACAATCAAAATCCACTTGTCGTTGACGTCCAAACGCCACCCGACAGGAATGAATCACCAAATACCAAAATCCATGCTAAAACAAGTCCCAAATTATACATCAACATAGGAAAATCAACCCAGATTTCACCCTAGATGGAATCAGTCAAAACTAGACATACTCAGGGTCAAAACTAGAGGAAATGGGGGCATGCACAGAAAACGAGGCAATTCCTTAAAATACCTTATTTTAGAATTTTACATAATTTTTCCCCATTTATCTGTATTTAATTATACCAGAATATTAAAATATTCATTAAAATAATATTAAATTATAAAATTTCCCAAAAATCATATTTTATTATTTTGAAGACGTTACAGTTACTGATTGGATTCGCAAGAGTACGAGCAGAATTTCTTGTTGATCTTTTGCTCGCTCAATACCCGGGTGGTCGTTACGTTTAGCAGACCGCTTGCGGCTTGTGGGTGTTTTATATGATCATCACCTACTGCCAGCGTATTGACGGGTCTTTAGAGTCCTACACAGAGGTTTCCTGGTTCATGTGAAACGAAGTAGGAGTACATATGTGATATGTGCGGGACCGAGATTAATGCGCGTATGTGATACCGCATTCTATTCTCGCGAAATGTGATATCGGTCGGTTATATGTGATATAGCCGGGTTATCGAATCAAGTGTTGATTCGATAGATTGTTACATTTAATATTAGTCGGTTGTGTGTGATATAGCCGGATTATTAAATCAAGTGTTGATTTAATAATTTAATGTATAATTATATATTTGATATATTAACTTACATTAACTAATATTAGCTCACTTAAGATTTCTTTTTCTCACCAGTGTACACTTAGTATACATGTGATATATATTAATGTACATTATTTATGTGTCATGCTTGATGCCACATGCTACATGGGTGTATGAGACTCATACCATGCAAATAATAATGACAGGTTTTTATTTATTTAAAGTAAATCAAAATTGGTTGGAAATTGTTACACGGTTGGAAATTGTGGAAGCTTGTGGAACCATTGACCAAGTCCACTCTTTTTGTTTTACTTGAACATATTTATAAATCGAACCATTATTGTTTATCCATGGTTTATTCTCTACATGTGTTAGTGTATGAAACTAACTCATCCATGGTTGCTATTCTCACCTCATGAGTTCATTCTCTCATCTTCATACTTCATATTCTTCTTCATGAGAAAAAGCTTGTTAGCTTTTTTCTAAGGTGAGAAAATATTGTGAGAAAATTAAATCTAAAGTGAGCCAACTTTCTACTTCATCATCCTCTACTATTAACCATTTAGTTTAGGGTATTTTCTTCACTAATCTACCATTAGTGAAGAGGTAGCATGAGCTTGAGTCTCCTCGACGTAGATCATCTTCGGCCTCGAAGATTTCGAGAAAGCTTGTTCATTTCTTCATTTGAACCCTTACTAGAGTTCGGAAGTTCACTACTTGGAGCGAAGGGACTACTACACGGAGCTTTAGAAGTGAAGGACCGGTTTACAAAGGTTGTATTTCTCATTCACTTAGTATGTTAAGATGTTAACATTGCTAGTTTGTTTAATTCTCTAGTTAAAAATTCTAGGTTAGGGTTCTTTAGAACTGCAAAAATTTGAAATTGGTATGGACGATACCTCCCGAAACCTTACTGGATGCAGTAGTAGCGGACGGTTTGCTGCTGATAGGCGGCCATCTTGATTTGCGCCCTATCTCGTTTTTCTAATAAGACGTCCAAGTTGCTTCGTAGTGCCAAGGTGTTGGCCTCGTCGTCAAAGTGCTCGACGCGATAGCTGGGCAATCCAATTTCTGTGGGGACCATCGCTTCGGTACCGTAGCAGAGGCTGAACGGGATTTCTCCCATGGGTGTTTTTCTCAACGTCCACAATGCCCATAGTACCCGAGGTAGTTCCTCAACCCAGCCGCCTTGCCTTCTTTCTAGGCGAGTTCGGGGCCCTCGAATGACGCTTCGGTTCGCTATTTCGGCTTGCCCGTTGCATTGGGGATGGGTGACCGCGGCGAACTTCATTAATATGTGATATTCGTTGAAAAATTCTTTAACTTTGTCATTCTCGAAGTTGGTTCCGTGGTCGGTGATGATGCACCTTGGGATCCCGAATTAGGAAATCATATTGTTCTGTAGAAATTTTATCGTAGAGGCGGCGTCTGGTTTCCTGATAGGCACGGCCTCAATCCACTTCGTGAAGTAGTCTATGGCGACAAGGATGTACCCGTGTCCACCCGTGCCGGCAGAAAGCTGGCCCACCATATCCATCCCCCACTGCGCGAATGGCTAAAGGGAACTCAGTGGCGTTAGTTCGGTGGCGGGGAGATGTGGGATGCCGCCAAAAAGTTGGCAGCTCTTGCATCTTTTGACCATTTTCTCGGCATCTCGATATATTCCCGGCCAATAGTACCCCTGGAGCAGCGTCTTTTGAACCAGACAGCGGGTCTCTTGATGCACCCCTCCGACCCTTTCCTGTATTTCTCGTAAGATGTAGTCTGCCTCGTGGTGTTCGACGCTTCAGAGCAGGGGTTAAGTGTATGACTTTTTGTTTAGGTTTTCTTTGCTCTATACGAAATGGCGAGCCTTTGCTCGTGGTCGACATGCCTCAGCCCAGTCATCCGGAAGAATCTTATCTTTCAGAAATTCTACAATGGGTTTTCTCCAATATGGGGTATCTTCTTGGGTCGTATAGATTTGGAGCGTTGCCTCTCCATCTTCCACGTTGGGTCGCGACTGGACTTCGAAGATGATGTTTCTCTTATGATTGGCTGAATAGGAGGAAGCAAGTTTGCTCAGGGCATCAGCCTCGGTGTTCAGATTTCTGGGAATCTGCTCCACTTGTACTTCATTGAATTTTTTTCGAAGTCTTCTTACCGCCGCTAGGTATTTGATTATGAGTGGTTCTCGGGATTCGAAACGCCCGGTTACTTGGCCGACGACTAGCGCGGAGTCACTGCATATTCGGATAGTTTTCAGCCCTACTCCGGAGGCGATTCGTAGCCCGACTAACAGGGCTTCGTATTCTTCCATGTTGTTTGACGCTTTAAAATTATGTTTCAGAGAGTACTCCATTTCTATTTCGTTTGGACCACGGATGATCAGGCCGGCCCCACATCCCTTCTCGGTGGGGGACCCGTCTACATAGAGCGCGCTGTCCGGGATTGGGCCGGGCACCTCCTCGACCGAGGACCGTGGGTCAGGGCCCTGAGCCGTTGTTCCTTCCTTAGTGGGAATGGTGCATTCGACAACGAAATCGGCTAAGGCTTGTGCTTTAATTGCCCGTCTGGGTTGGTATTTGATGTTGAACTGGGATAGCTCCCACCTCCATTTCTCTAAGCGGCCTGATGATTCCGGGGGAGGCGAGGATATTCTCTAAAGGTCATTCAGTGAGGACGAGGATTGTGTGTGCCTGGAAATAGTGTCGCAGTTTCCTAGACGTGATGACAAGCGCGAGGACTATTTTATCTATGGCTGGGTATCTAGTTTCCGCGTCCTTGAAGACATGGCTTACATAGTAAACCGGTTTCTGTGTTCTTTCGAACTCTTTGACGAGGACTGGGCCCGCAGCTTGGTCGGAGACAGCTAGATAGAGTAACAACTCGTCGCCTTCGACTGGTTTGGTGAGGAGTGGTGGGGTCGCGAGGTGCGCCTTGAGTTTTTCTAAAGCGTCTTGGCATTCCTCGGACCATTCAAATCTGGGGATTTTCCTTAGGGCTCTAAAGAAAGGGAGGCATTTTTTCCCAGATCTAGACATAAAGCGGCTTAAGGCAGCCACCCTCCCGGTGAGTCGCATGATATCGACATTGCTATTGGGTGTCGCCATATTGATGATGGCGTTGATCTTTTCTGGGTTTGCCTCGATTCCTCTGTGGGTGACCATGAACCTAATGGATTTTCCTCTTGTGACGCCGAACACGCATTTGGCTGGATTCAGCTTGATCTTGTACTTTCTCAGGACGTCGAATGTTTCGGCAAGGTCTGTTGTTTGTCCAACCGATGAGGCGAATTTCACGAGCATGTCATCGACATAGACTTCCATGATTCTCCCAATTTGAGGTCTGAATAGTTTGTTGACTAGTCGTTGGTACGTGGCTCCGGCGTTCTTGAGTCCGAATGGTATTACCCTGTAGCAGTATACTCCCCGATCCATGGTAAAGGCTGTAACCTCTTCATCGGCCGGATTTATTCGGATATGATAATAGCCGGAGAAGGCAACCATGAAGCTCAGTAATTCGTGACCGGCTGAGCTGTCTACTAGCTGATCTATCCAAGGAAGCGGGTAGTTGTCTTTGGGGTAAGCCTTGTTCAGGTCCATGAAATCGACGCACATGCGCCATTTCCCATTTGCCTTTTTGACCATAACTACATTCGCCAGCCAATCCGAGTAGTCCAGGTTCCTGATGAAGTCGGCAGCGAGCAACCGGTCCACTTCTTCCTTTATCGCCTATTGTTTTATTGGTGCAAACTTCTCTTCTTTTGTCGGATTGGCTTGGCTTTCGGGTCGACTTCGAGCTTGTTGGAGATCACCTTGGGATCAATTTCGGGCATGTCCGCCGGAGTCCAGGCAAACACATCCGAGTTGTTCCGGAGGAATCGGATCAGGTTATCGCAGACGATCCCTGTCAAGAGAGAACCGACCTGGACAGTCCGGCCATCGACTACTTCTATGAGGGGAACTTCTGCTAACGCTTCTACAGGCATGCCATAGATATCCTTTCGGTCGTCGTGGATGTCCATGGTGCCCTGGGGATCATGCGTATCTTCAATGTCATCGCCCTGCTCCCCGGCGGGTGATGTTGAGGAGAGGTAGATCCTGGCAGTTTGCTAATCCCCATCGAGCAGATCAGTTCCTTAATATAGTCATGGAGTTTCTTACAACTCTCGGTCGGGTGCTCCTACGACCTGTGGTAAGCGCAATATGGGCCTCGGAGCTATTTGCCCGCCCTTTAAGTTGCCGGCGGGAGCCTGAAAAACCTCTCGCCTTTAGCCTCCTCTAGCAATTCTGTTTGGGAGATATTCAGACGAGCGTACTCCTGGAATCTTAGGCATAGGGTTTTGAACGGTCAGCTTTCTTTTTGTCCTCTCTGTCCCATTTCTTTCGGTCTGCTTAGTTACCCCGGGGCAGGTTGGCGTTTACCTCTAACTCGAGTTGAATCTCTCGCTTGGACCACGCCTTTACTTCGGCCATGGTCCTAGGTTGCGCCAATGCAAAAGAGCGGAGCCACTCTATGTGCCTAAGACCTGACCTTAGGGCGGTGATAACTATCTCGTCGCGATGCTCGGGTACCTTGAGAAGGGCATTGTAGAAGTGGGTGATGGACCCCTTAAAGGATTCCTTGTCCCCGCTTTTGATGGTGAACAGATAGTCGACCGTCTTTTTCTGCTGACGGTTGCCGACGAAATGACCGAGAAATCGGGTAGCCAGTTCATCAAAGGTTAAGATTGAGCGTGGCGCGAGCCCTCGGAACCAATCTCGGCCAGCCCGGATGAGGGTGGTGGGGAAGGCTTATCATTGAGCCGTGTCTGAGTTGTCTTGGAAACTCATGCCTGTCGTAAATGCGTCTAAGTGGTCCTTCGGGTCGGACATCCCGTCGAAGAGGGCCACCTTGGGCGGTTTGTTTCTAGATGAGACACGCTCAGTTAGTAGCTGTTCAGTAAAGGGCCTTATGAGTGAGTCAGCCATAATACGGAAAACGAGGGATGACTAGGCCAGCCATGCTCCTACGGTCAAGGAATAATCCCGCCGTAGTCACACTTCGGCTTCTAGTATTACATGGTAATCAGTAAACAAAGTACAGCAGTAAAGGAATTACATCACTAAATTATTACATTATAGTCCATTGTTCACAATTTACAAATAAATAAGAAGAGCTACTAACCAAATTCAAATACACAATCTCTTTAGGGAAAGCAGAAAGAAAAAAAGGTACTCCAGACTAGATCTTCGTCAGCTCGAAAGGTAGATCCGACTCCTGCGCTGGTTCTTTCACGAGGTCTGAGCATGCTCACTCAGGTCGTCAGAGCGACGTAATAGCAATGTTATAATAATGATGTGAAACAGGTAAGTAAGGTAATAACAGTGAAAGTAAAATGCGGGTAATCACTATGTCACTAAATGATGCAAGTATGATCTGTGTCCCTATCGGTCTCTAAGTCATGTTGAAATCGTATAGTGGAAAGGAGAATCATGTTTAACAGGAGTCTCGTACATACCCGAGACAACGGCCCATATGCCCGGGATATAACCCTGTCAGCCGGATCGCTAGATCCTACATAATATATATATCTCTGCTCGAATGATCATCCTCTAAAACATGGTCCCGCTAAATACGATACTCTTTCCACTTCGATTTTCCCTTTTTCCCAGGTTTACACTATTAATGATTATGGTTTAGTCGTGTACAAGTATACCAATAGCACGGTTTTATCATTGTTCACTGTATTAATCACTGTCACGAATCGTTCACTTTTTTTTCCATTGGCGCACTTGACACTCCTAAACCAACATCATTCACGCACGATAATGCAATGTCCACTGAATAATGAGGCGTACTAATACTTGGTATATGTCAATTGGGTAAGGTATGTGTATAAATGCAGTTAACAAGTCATGTCTGATATGACGCAATATGCATGTCATAAGCTTACAAAAATTTCAGTAATTCATATGTTCAGAATTCAACGAAGTAATACAAATACGATAACAAGTACACTCTGTCAGCAGTTCATCAAAATTTGTTTCAGTTCAATCGGGTTTCCGGTATTCAAGTTACAGCCGTTTCATTTTAAGTGCTCGCTGCATGAAATTCAGTTTCTGAACTGAACGTCCGTTTCGCGACACGAATTTCACCCAGTTGGGATCAGAATTTAGCGACTCTACAGTTGAATAAAATCTAGGGTTTTCAATAGGGTTTTCAACGCAATAGACGGATTCTCAATTGCGTATGTACATCAAAAGTTATGCACTGTTTAACACTAGTATGTCAATTCTGATTCTGTTTTGGACTGTTATACGTCCTGTTCTTTTAAATTACAGATTAAATAGCAAACGACGATAAAACGGGATGAAACCACCTGTGTTATTTAGCTAACAGATTCATCTTCAATAAGGTGTAGGGTTCCGCAACATACGAGTTCAAGAAACAAGATAGTAAACATTACAGGACAGAAAACAATAACCAGAGTTGCTCTGGACTGCAGTCCAGAGCTGCTCTCCGGATCAATTCTTGACATAATTTCAGTACAGAAACCATTAAAAACTTGCATAGGGTTACTAACTGAGTATGTCTTCGATTTTCCTTTCGAGATCCTCTATTCGTTGTTGGTACCTCGAAGAATCTTCATAGTCGGAGCGCCCGCTCCCTCTGCTCCCGGCTTGTGCGACGGAGCGGCTTCAGTTCCACTCTATCACGTTCCTTAAATCTCCGGGGCGGACCCTTCGTGGACAGCCTCGGTGTTCATCATACGCGTGACCTTGACGGCAGCTGCGGCATAGGTTTAGCTTGGAGTCAGGCGATTGGACCGACACTTCCTCAGGAGCGAGAAAGCGCAGCGCGCATTGAAGTGATAGCCTGGTCCCCCTGTGATCGGGGTGTCGAGCTATACGGCGCCCAACGGGTCATGGAATCATTTCCTGGACGCGGACCATGACTGCCGGAACCGGCACGTCGGTGTTCGTTCACTTCAAGATGAGCGCGAGTGAGGTTAAGAGCCTGAGTGTGTCCTTCTATTTCCCTGCGACCGTCGTCACCCCTGGGAGGGGATGCTGCGGTCTGGCGGGCATGGTCGGCCATTTGGACGAGGACGAGTGCGTCCACCATCGCTGTGAGCCTGTCGATTCGAGCGGATAAGGCGTTGATGACGTTAGGGGGAGGAGTAGGACCGTTTCCACCCCCGCTGTGGAGGACGGGACGACTCATGCTGGGATCGTCGCAGTTGTCGCTTTTCATCGAATCGGGGCGGAAGATCAAATTTTCGGATGGAGAAGAATCGTTCCCACAGACAGCGCCAACTGATGGAGGTCGAAATCTCCCTCAGATATTATCCTCCGTCGATCTTGCTGCAAACGATTCTGAACGGTTGTGATTGGGAGTGAGAATTGAATGTGTGGATCTCAATGGGTTGTTGGATGCCGCTGACGCCGGGCTACCTGCAAAGAAAGTCCCGGGATGGGTAACCACCGTAGGACCCTCCGACGATAAGTAAGTACCGAGGTATAGGGACAGCGTAGCGGCATATTGGAATCGATTTGACTTATCTGGATCGTCTCGTGGAGGGGGTTTATATAGTGGTCGCATGAAGTGGACCAGCGCGAGATTCTCGCCGCTCGTTACGCTTCTGCATCACGTTCGCGCTAATGGCGGGGCATGCCCATTAATGACCGAATATGCTAGCGTGAGATGCGGGTCGTGGATCGGCGGGGATCTCGTCGTGGTGAGATACACAAAACCGTTACGGGCGGGGCATGGGCTCCGTGCTCTCGGTTAAACAAGGAACCCGAGGAAGCTTAGCTCGGTAGCCGAGGAAGGTCGGCTGTAGGATTGCTCGGAGAAGAGCCGTCGGATGGTCGTTTAGACGAAATTGGGAAGGTACTCCGGAGATGTCTCCGAAAGGTCGGATGCAACCTCGGAGGCGAGGTGCCGAAGAATGTCCCCGATGCATCATACTTGTTCCATCTCCGTAGCTCTTAGGAGTCTAGCAGGCTTAGCGGATGACACGTCATCCGCCACGTGTCGTGATCTGGAGAATACTAGTTTATGAGCCTCATCAGATGCCAATCAAAGACGATGAACAAAGTTCAGAAGCTACAAAAGATGCTATGCAAATAAATGCAGTGGAACGATATTTGTTTCGCATAAGAAATAATATTTATGTGCATTATTTGTTATTATGTTTAATTGATTTGATTTATATTTTAATCTTCTTGAATTGTATTAAATTGTTGTATTGGTTTGATTTTGAGATTGTAAATACTAAATATTGATGTTATTGTGTAGGTATACAAATTTGTATTATGTAGATGTAAACACATGTTAAGCACGTGCAGATTTGTACCAAGGGTTTAAACCATAGATGCATCCTACGTGGAAAATAAGAAATATAAAAATTCATTAAGCCTAGAAAATCATTGCACCAAGGGTCTTGACCATTGGTGCAAGTATTTAACCCTTGGTACAACTTTGCACCTGGTAGCTTGCACCAAGGGACTCCCAACTGATAGCTGTAGTTTATTGTACATTTTTATATCCGTATTTACCTTATTTTATCAATTTTAACGCTACTCGAGATAAGTTTTATGAATAAATGTAAATTATAGGGTCTCAAGTGCAAAAATACACAAAAGAAGAACTTACGTGCGTTGGACGTAAACAATTTAATGAAGAAACCGATATAAGAGTTGAGCCAAAAAACCAAACAGATAGCCAAACGGGTCAACTTAGAGAACCAATGTACCAGACGAAATTTGAAGCCAATTGGGCCAAAAAGGCCGACGAAAATCCGACTGGGCCGAAGATTTGCCGCCTATGAGTCGGGTCTGGTCTTGAAATTTTACGTGCATCTCATGGTCTAAAAAATAAAAGTTTCCATCTCTTATAATCGGCTAGAGAACCTATATATACTGCAGAATTAATATATAGGGTTATCATCTTCTCTTTAAGTTAATAGCCCTCTAGGGTTTGAGCAGATCAAAAGTTTTGTGAGTTATTTTCTTAATTTTTATGCAATGCATTTTCTTTTTATTATTTGTTTTTCTTCTTATGCTCTATACGTGGAGGTAATTATCCATATAAGATTGGATGATTCTTGATTTATGATTGGTGTTTATTCTTAAAAGTTATGCTTTCTTTTTCTTAGATATTAATGGCGAATACTTTATGATAAAAATAAGTTTTTTAATTGCGATTCTGATAAACTAAATAGATCGATGAGTGACTGACGACCATGAGATTTATTTAGAGAAGGAATACGTATTGCCCATAAATTAATTAATTTGATGAGTGATTGACGACCATGAAAATTATACGGGAAAGGTAAATTTCCTATTGCATCCTCCATTGATAATAGTATAAAAAGATTAATTTCTTAAAAAGTTAAAAATTAAACAAAAAAATATATAATTTAAGCCTCGTACCAGCTTTCCCCGTATAAGCTAGCTATAAAGTACTGGTACCCTCCATTGATATAACAATAAAAAGAATTTTAAAAAAGTTATAAATTAATTAAGCAAAAACAAATGATTCACAACATGTTTCGTATGGAATTATGATGAGGCATTGTAATATTTTTGTGTTTGAAAATATAACCTAATATTATATGTGAAGCCATTATCATTATGATGCATAGCTAAGTTGCACAATGAAGATTGCATCCGATGGAAGCTTGTAGAAAATAAAACTTTTTCAAGGTCTATTTATATGCACTTCCTTCATTTTGGAAGTGTAACTATATATATAGAACTAGTCATCATAATCCTTTCAATTCTCATGCGACTGATGAAATGATTCTAGTCAACCTCTTTCATAGCATCATAAATTCGAGATCCACTGATCCTTAACCATAAAGCCCGCAATCATGTTAACCCTACGCCACTAGACCGATGAAAAATGATAGTATGAAAGCTGTTATGTTGTGGAGAATCTTCTTAAAAATTATGATGAATTTGAATCAAGTTAGTTGGAATTGGATATAGCGATTTATGTTAATCTCTATATAAATTCCACATTATCTCTAAAAACCTATGGATATATATATCATAGATTAATTGGATTTTGTGACGATTTAAATTAATCTAAATTTAAATTTCACATTACCTATAAGGAAGCCATTCACCTATATATATAATTGATTAGTAAATCAATTATGTATGCATCCACCAAAAAGAAAAGAAGAAGCCACGTTAATTTAATAGAGGTTTATTAAAGGACGGTGGCTGCTATGTTAAATTAATTTTACAAGGCCAAAGTGATATAATTTGAGAGATCATTGTATTGAGTGGGTGATGGCTGATAGAGAGATTTGAGAGAAATCTCTTAACGTTGTTTGTAAACTTGATTCAAGAATTTAGCAGGCGTTTGCAGATTCCGCTCTGCCGGGGACTAGCTATACGGTAAGTGAACCCCGTCAACAAATTCTTGTGCCTCTCTGCTTTGTGTTTTCTATTTTATTCTCACACTTATTTATTTATCTTTCGTTGATTAATTGCGTGATTGTTGTTATTACGTGATTTGGTTTGTCGCGAGCATTGTTCCGTAAATCGATTTTCTCCCAACAACTGTATCAGAGCTTCGTTAAAGAATCTAAGGTTCTTCAAATCTACGATCTAGGTCAACGGTGGGTAACGACAATTACGTTCTCTTCCCCACTATCTTAGACCGTCGTTTTGATGGCTTTGGTTCAGATTTAAGGAAGAAATTGTGTTTGCTACGACGTTAGGCGAAAGATGACGGAGAATAAAATAAGGATCGAAAAGTTTAATGGTCACAATTTTGGTTGGTGGTGTATGCAGATGGAGGACTACCTGTACCAAAAGGACTTATATCTTCCGTTGCTAGGGGAAAAATCCGAGAAGATGGCCGATGAGGCGTGGAATCTTTTGGATAGGAAAGCCCTGGCGACAATCCGATTGTCGTTGACTCCACAGGTGACCTTTAATATGTCGAAGGAGAAAACAACTAAGGCGCTAATGACGACGCTAGTGAAGTTTTATGAGAAGCCTTCAATATCAAATAAAATATTTTTGATGAAGAAGCTTTTCAATATGAAAATGGTGTTAGTTTATATGCCCTAGGGGCCATTATTGTATCATACTAAATTGTATATTACTTAATGGAAGCTTGGGATATTCACAGTTGTATATATAGTCTTGCTAAAAATGGTAGTATGCTACTTGGTTTGTGTCTACTTTAATATGTGCATATGTTTCTTATGACGTATCACTTATACATATTAGTAGAGCCTATAGGTTCTTTGCTTGATTACCAGTGTTGTGATGGCAGTCACACTAGTGGGAGCTGGGTAGTCTATAAGCAACATCCTATACTTGTCTCTAGTCGTAGGATTATCGAGACAAGGTATCGATACTCCAGAGTAGACTAGTGTGTACGCTTCTCATCCCAGTTGGGGAGATGGTCTGTCCCATAGCCATCAGTACGTCGTACTGGAGATAGTACACAGGTGCTCGTTAGGTTACGGGTACATCGGACAGGACTCGCAGGGGAACTGTTAGATGGTATTATACCCGTCGTCAGTTAACAGTTCCCAGATGACATGAGTACAGCATAGTCCACAGACTTGACACCGCTACTTCGCCTCGAGTGTGTCCCACTGTTCTTAGATTGCTACCCTACCACGGCTCAAAGGAGTCGTGCAAACATGTAGCAGTTGGGTGCAGTCCCGAGCACTTGGAGGCAGTAGTGGGTAGACATGATTCGTCTCTCCCGGTATTGGAAGATGATATCGCGCTATGTCAGAGAGCCATTACGCAAAGTCCCTGGCCAGGGCAAGCGAGATATACTGGTAGGTTCCAGTAGCTTCTCAGGGTGTAATGGGCTTCGCTCCGATATGACTTATACAGCTATTAGGGGACTGACGCTTGCCGCCCCCTAGGCTTGATATGCGATAGTCTTAGACGAACAGACCGGACTGTATGGAGATTGTCATATCAGGCTCAGTGAGAGTTCGGATGAGTTTCCTCATCGGCCTTCTTATCGACATCTACCTGGGGACCGTTACGTACAGCTAGTGCCGCTTGCGGTCTGTGGTTAAACCCACTGCAAGCGTAGTGTCGAGTTTTTAGAGTCCCACACAGAGAGTTTCCCTGCTCCAGGCGAAACGATATAGAGGCCGTATGGTTTTACGACAAGGGTTCGGACGCATACGTGTGTTTACGCACGTATGACTTTTCAGACAGTTTTTACTAGCCGGCTTTGGTTTAAGCCAGATTCTAGTATCGGGTTATTGGATTTATACAGTCTAAAGTTTTTCCGTGTTTTCACGGATGCGAGGGGCGTTCTCGTAATTTTCCGAGAAGCTTCTAGAAGGATGGTGACATGAGGGGTTGAGGTGGCATTTTCATTAATTACTTTTGTGACTCATTTGTGTGATTCATCATATCTTTAAATGCATCATTAATTGCTTAATGACTCATATGATGAATCACTCTTGTTGAATAAATGAAGCATGGTGAATAATCATTTAAATTCATTTATTTGATAATTCAATATGTTTCATATATTCAAGTGAGAAGTTTTTCTATTCTCATTCTCATCTTCACCTTCTCTCTCCTCAAGCTCACTCTCTCTTCAAACCCTAACCTCTCATGTGTTGAGATCAAGGGTTAGCTAGACTAATACTTCCATAACCTCACTCTATATCCCCTAGGTAGCTTAGATTAGCACTTTAAGCAACCTAGTTATCTCAAGTTTGAGATTAAGCTTGGCGTAGGAGCTTTCGGGTGGACCATCTTTGATTCGAGGAGGCCGTTGAGGTGCCGATGTTCTAAGGAGCCTACGAGGAGTGCAGGACCGCGATGAAGACCCGAAGGACAAGTAACGTGAGGTATAACTTCGTATCCGAGTAGTTAAACCTCTAGTAGATAGTTAGCAATGGTTTAGATAACGATTCATGCGCTCAAGTCCGTGTTACGAAGCTTTGATAATCGTTTTTCATATATTCCGCCTCCCCGAAAGTTCGTGGGGTGCGTGACATGGACTTACAAATGGCTGAAAACGGTTCGGTGACGGAGCACCTGAATGAGTTCAACAGCGTGACGGGCCAACTTGAATCGATTAAAATCGTCTTTGAAGATGAGATTCGAGCACTTCTATTCCTCTTTTCGTTGCCAGAGAGTTGGGAGAACCTAGTGATGGTGGTTAGCAACTCGATCTCGGGGACTCTCACGTTTAATGATGCGGTAGATTGCATATTAAACGATGAGATGCGGAGAAAGGCCAGGATTGGGAGTTTGGAAACTTCTGTACTTTCGATAGAGAATCACGGAAGAACAATGGAAAGGAGAAAGGGCAAAAGGGCAAGTCTAAGAGCCGAGAAAAACCGAAGGCGAAAATCCAAAGCGACTGTTAGAACCGTGGAAAGAAGGGTCATAGAAAAAGTGACTGTAAAGCTCCAAAGAAAGACTCGAATGAGAAGACAGATGGAACGGAAGCTAATGTGAATATGGGGAACAAGGTCTTTATTTATCGGCGAGTAAGAAGACAAAGGCGTATACTGTTGGCTTTAGTGCCCTTAAGTGTATTATTGAATCGCAGGCACGCGATTGTGATGATTGAGAGATGACCTATACGGGTAGAACAATATTACTTAAAATGATAGTATACTATCTGGGTTGTCATTTTTATCATGTACATGCATTATGTGGTATTAAAGATCACTATTACATGTTGATAGAGTCCATAGGATTCTTGCTTTACTACCAGTATTATGATGGCAATTATATACGTGGTAGCTGGGTGGTCTATAAGTACATCCTTAAATGTCCCTAGTCGAGAGAGTATCGAGACTGGGCATTGATACTCCAGAGTAGACTGGTGTGTACTTATCGAGATCCCAACGAGGGGCGGTGGCCGGTCTCACAAGCCATTGGTGTCAGTTAGTCACCTAAAATAGTATACAGGTGCCCATTGGGTTATGAGTATACTGGACGAACTCGTTGGGAACATGCTAGTTGGTATTATACCTATTTTCAGATAGCAATTCCCAAGTGACATGTGTACAGGTTAGTCTGTTGACCTGTGATCGTCATTTTTCTCGTGTGAGTTCCCACCGTGCTTTGATTACTACCCTACCACGGCTCAAAGGAGTCGTGCAAACAGGTTTTAGTTGGGTACAGTCCCGAGCCACATGGACGCAGTGAGCAGATCGTCGGGGATCCGTCTCTCCCGGTATTGGGGGTTGATGTCGCGAGGCGCACATGTGGCCATCACCAGAAATCCTTAGCCAAAGTGGACGAGAATTACTGATTTGGATCAGTAGTTTCTCAGTTGGTGATGGACTTCATACCGACACGAAATTGTAGGGATTCTATAGCACCACGCCAGCTTTAGGGTTGCATCACACATGCTATAACAAAAATTTAGAGGGTGCTAAACAATTCCAAACATGAATCGAACTAGAAAAAATAGAGTAACAACTAGCTAGTATCATATACTACAAGTGTCCAACACTAAGTGGGGAGAGATACAACCTTTGTAGACCTCCTCCTAGACTCCTTGGATCGATTGAGGTTTGAACTGGTTGACTTGTGTCCTTCCAAGTCCACGATGATCCACCATGAAGTCCCTTTACACCAAGCTCCAAGCTTCACTTGATCAAGGATGAAGATGAAGCAAACACTCCACTCAAGTGGGCTAGACTAAAGTGGAATGGTGATGTGGGTTTGGATCTCACTACAAAACCTTTTCTTTTTTATCCTTTCCCTTTCTTTTAAAACCCTAGTAAGCTTTTTTTTTAGGAGAGAGAGGAAGAAGGAGATGGCACAAAACAAACTCAAAAGAATAATATGATAACCATCCTTAAACTCAAGAGAGTAAGAGGGTGTCATCCATGGTAAACCATGGTTACAAAATATCTAGAAATTTTGTAACTTGAGTTTAAGCAAAACCACGGGCTACAAAACCATAGGCTAAAAAACCATTGACCATTGTCAACTCAAGAGAGTTGAATAGTCAACCATGATTATGTTGCCATTTTGCTTTTCTCAAATAAACAAAATATCTAAAAATTGTTACCATGTGAGTCTTGCCTTGCAACCACCATTGTATCATCAACCATGACACATGTATGCTTGCATGTGTGCATGCACATCAACATATACATACACTCATGCATGCATCATAAAGAAATAGATTTTAATAAATGAGCTAATGGACTTAATATTAAATCAACACTTGATTTAATATCCCGGTCATATCACATACGTCCCGTCCAATAGAAAACACCCGATTAAAATACGGTATCTAATACACGCATTTAATCGAGCTTACGCGCATATCACATATGCACTCCGCATCGTTTTGCCTGAGCTAGGAGACCCCTTTGTGGGACTCTAAGACTCGTCAATACGCTAGCAGTAGGCATTGATCACATCACATGCCCACAAACCGTCAGTGGCATAAGCAGTACGTAACGGCTTCTAGGTATTGAGCGATCAGAAGAAACACAAGCAAACCTTCTAAAACTCCCTTCGAGCCAGGTAACACTTACCGTACAGTCCGGTTTCTTCGTCAAATATGCTGCATATTTGAGTCTAGGGATGGCATCGTCGACCCCAATAATCCAATAAGTCATGCCGGTATATGGCTCATAACAGATCGAGAAACCACTGATAACACTTATCAGCAAATTTCAGCAGCCCTGGCTAGGTACTTCCTGTTATAGCCAATCATACATGGTGCAACATCAATCCCCACTACCGGGAGAGACGAAACCCCTCATATCGCTCATTGCCTCCATGTGCCTCAGGACCGTACCCAAAATCCACCTGTTTGCACGACTCAGTAGAGCCGTGGCAGGGTGGAGATCAAAGTACAGTGGGAGTCACACAAGACTCTATGACGACCTCGGGTCTACATACTAACTTGTACCAGTGCCACCTGAGAACTGCTATCCGACGATAGATATAATACCACATAGGAGTTCTCAGTGAGTTCGTTCAGTGTACCCAGTCTCATTGAGCACCCGTATAAGGTCTTTGGTGTCACCACACCAATGGATATGGGATCATCCATCGCCCATCATATGGGACAAGCTACGTATACGCTAGTCTACTCTGGTGATATCGATGCCCCGTCTTGATACACCCACGACTAGGAATATTTGAAGGATATGCTCATAGACTACACATGTCCCACTAGTATGATCCGCATCATAATCTCAGTATTCCTGCATTATCCTAAGGGCTATATCAACATGTACCAAATGAATGAAAGCATGATCAAATGAACATGTCAAGATAAAAGATGCAACAAGATAGTATACTATCATGTCGAGCAAGAATGTCCCCTGAACACACACACACACATACTGGTACATACACTATCATATAATGGCCTCTAGGGCATACATATATTCAACAGAAATATCGCGTTATTAGGGGTCTGACTTTATCCACCCCCTAGACCCGATATGCGATACTCTTAGATGAAAAGATCGGACTGTACGGAGATTGTCACAGACATGCTCAGTAGGGGTTCAGATGAGTTTGCTCGTCGGCTTTCCTTTCGCTCAATATCTGGGTAGCCGTTACGTACAGTTAGTGCCGCTGACGTGCTTGTGGTTAAATCCACTGCCAGCATATTGACGAGTCTTTAGAGTCCCACACAGAGGGTTTCCTTGCTTCGGGCGAAACGATGAAGATGCCGTATGGTTTTATGGCAGGGTTCGATCATATACGTGCACTTGTGCACGTATCATGATTCGGATGGATAATACTAGTGGGCTTTGGTTTAAGCCGAATCCTAGTATTATATTATTGGATTATTTTCGTCTCTTTGTATTCGTATTTTTCGGAATACGGATACGGGTATGTATATACGGATGAAGGGTATTCTTGTAATTTATTACAAGGCGCTTCTAGAAGATGCCACCTCAGTTTTGTTTATAACCATTTTGTTAAATGGTTAATGAGGCGTGGCCTTGTATTTATGGAAGCATGGCTCATGGGGAGACTCATGGTTCACTATTTGGGCATGCTTGATTTATTTATGTTGTGAGATATTTTTGAGATGCTTGATTCATGTTTCTTGAGCTCACTAACACTTAGCCATTTTTTTCATGGCTACTCTCCCATCCTCAAGCTTTTTCTTCTACCTCCACCCTAAAAGTCTCATGTGTTGAAAAACCTAGGGTGTTTGGAGACAAATTAATCTGTTACTAGATTCTACATCTTCTAGGCCATCTAGTTTAGCAAACTAGGTACCCTAGTTACCTCGGCTATGAGGTTAGAGCTCGAACTACAAATTCTCAGGTGGCTCATCTTTGATGGAGGGAGACCGGCGTTCAAGCTTGATCATGGTGGCCTCTAGGAGCATAGGAAGATGGTTGAAGACCGAAGAACTCGGATCATTCGGTATAACCATTCTAAACTCCTCTTTAGTTTACTAGCTTTAGGTTTATGGTAGATCCGGATTATAAGGTTGTTCTAGCGTCAGTTTTGAAAATTTTTGTTCCGTAAACGGTCACGGTAGATGGTCAAGGTGCTGGAATAACCCAACATGGTATCAGAGCCAACCCATAAGCCCTTAGCTAGCAGTTTAAACGATGTTTAAATAACGAAACCGAAACAACTCCAAAACAAACGATACATTATTCAAGTTTCTGTCATTTTTTATTAGTCTTCTAAATTTTTTTTTAAACAATGGCAGGAGGCTATTTATGTTGTAACTAGAACACAGTCCAAAAACGAGACACAAATTCCTTAAGATGGCCGGTGAGAATGGCTAAATCCCCGGCGTCGCCGGTTTTTGAAGGGACTTGGGTCTTGATTTTTTGGGTGTGTTATGGGATCTTGAATATTGGGTTTTTGGTATTGTTTTTTTTGCCCAGATTGCATATTATATTATCTTTGGTTTTGGGGGAATGAGTATTTCGAAGTCGCTATTTATAACACCGTTTATAAGTTTTCAATACATACATTACTATATGCGACCGTGAATATCATTAAAGCGGTATAACTCGTCTAACTGCTATATGTTCTTTTAGACGGGTTTGCGAATATGACATTCACATTGATGTTTTGTATTGTGCTGTGGTTGTGGTTGGATTGTCGTGGTGGATAGCCAGTGGTGCAATGATAGCTGTACAGTTCAGATTTATTTCTACATTTGATATTGCGGGGTGAGCGTCCGACATGTGGACTGCCGTCTCTACCAGTTTGTATATTATTTGTTTGGGACACGACCGGGTTGAGGTCGATGTCACCCTTGTACATATATTTTCTTTTTCTGTACTAGGATTGTCCCGCGGTGGAGTGCCCGAATAGCCGGATTCTAAAGGAAACGGGCCTGCATCTCATGGTATTGAGACGGAGGGTGCCTCACTCTAGAATTGGTGGGCTATTTGCCGCACTCGTAGGGGGTACAGGTAGACCCACGGAGGGGTGCTCAAGTTACCAGATTCTCTGAAGTGCTGGGTGGCCTATTCACTTTGTTGTTTAGGGTTGCCTCACTTCTGGGATTGGCGGGTAACTTGTCGCACTCGTAGGGGTCCAGGTTTTCATTGCACAGGCTATCCACACGACAGGAAATGTCGGGTATCATTTGCGGCTCAAATGAAACCCGAGGCTCCAAGATTATCCACCATTCTGTGTTGCTTGCTGAGATTCTGTGATGTTGCTTATATCATACCTGGGATGAATATTATATATATTTGTATATATACTAGTGGATATTGTATATGTTTTGCACCTGTACTAGTCCAGCCCCCACTCTGCCGTTAGTTAAGTAACCTAACGGTACATGACGGGACCCCGTGGCGAATGCGGATGGCAGATACGTACATTGTATTTTTGTTCTTTTCTGGTGTGATATGGTTTAATTGATGGGACTGCATTAATTCCGATTAATGCAAGGAAAACAAACATATATATGATGTTGTTGGAACCAAGTTTTTGAAAAATGACATTACAGACGTTTTCTTTTGCTTTGTACAGTGGTATTCGGTTATGAATATCCAGTACCTCATTCGACGAGGCAAGAGCCGAGATCCCTTTATCGGGAGTGACCTCTTGGGAAAAAGTTTACGTCAGTGTAATAACTTTACTATAGTCGATTCTTTTGCTTTGCACAGTGGTATTCGGTTATGAATATCCAGCACCTCATTCGATGAAGCAAGAGCCGAGATCCTTTCATCGGGAGTAACCTCTTGGGCAAAATTTTACGTTATTGTAATAACTTTACTATAGTCGATTCTTTTGTTTAGCATCGTGGTATTCAGTTTGGAATATCCTGCACCTCGTTCGATGAGGAAAGAGCCGAGATCCCTTCATAGGGTGTGACCTCTTTAGCAGAAGTTTGCGCCACTATATATTTGAAAAACCACTCGGTTCCTTCAACGATATCAAGTTCATTACATTAAAGGTTTTTTGCCAAAAACTAGTCATAGCCCTCCATTATTTCGGATGAGTAGTATCTAATATTCGTGTTGCGTTTGTTTGCCTTTGTCAAGGCGTAGTGTACGGTAGCTAGATATTGCTTGACTGTTGCATAGAGTTGCGATTATCTAGGACAGTCGTATAGCTTTGTTGGCTTTTGTCAAGGGTTTGTATGGGTGGTTCTAGATTAATCCAGGATAATGACGGGTTGAACTTGACTAGTGGTTTATGATTTGTTGGCCTTTGTCAAGGTCATAAATCGTTAGGGGTAAAAACTACATCGGCAGTTTCAAACATAAAGGAAACTTGCCAGGCATGCGCATACCTTCTATATGTGGTGACATGAGTGGCTTCCATCAAGTTATTATGCGATGATAGTTGGATCCCGATTCCTATTGATGAGTAGGTGTTACTTCTCGGGTGATTTTAGATAATCTCGACTAAGTCTCCTTTTAGGGTTTGAAGGAGAATTCGAGGAAACAGTGGGAGTCATCCTGATTAGATAAAGTGATTAACCAATCTAATCTAGGTTAGAGTGAAGCTGAGAGTTTCTTTTCTCTCTCTTTGGCAGCAACCATGGCCTGACCTTAAAAACTCATGAACAAAGTTAACCGAACCTTCTTAAAACACTTTGGCTTTTGGATTATCATTTAGTCGCATATATCATTGCCGCTCCTACATCACCTTTGCATTTCTCCAGAACACTCCGTATCACTACAAAGATCTACATTTCTTGGATATTCTATCATATAATTACATACGAACTTGAAGGAAGTTGTTCCAGTACGAGAATGATTTCTGGTTCTAGAGAAATTGTATAGGATTATTCAATTGGCTTTTATCTTTACCTTCTCTCAGGTTGCGAGGGCTCCTGGTATTAGGAGAGTACACCTATTGCGCTTATTGGATAGTCTTCTTCCAAACCATAGGCAGGTGCCAAAAGGTGGGGAAGGAAGAAAACCAATTAGCCTAAGTGTAGTGTACAGAAGGTAATAAGTAAAGACATATAAAGGGATTGGAGCGAGGGCAAGAAAGTATACGGTTACTGTCATGAATCTGGATAGTGGAAAATGCATTACTAGGAATACATGCATATCCCTTCAAAAAAAATTTCATGTTTCAGTTTTACTGTGCGGCGTTAATTGAAAACTGTTTTTCCAATTAGATTCTTGCTGGGTTTCGCTGGTGCCCTAGCCATTTACTGTGGCCGATGCGGAACAAAAACTAGCGTTTAAAAATTTTGGCGCAAACAAAACCCGCTCCAAGATCGAAACCATAAAGCTATACTAGCAAACTAATGAAGCTAAACTAAAGGGTTAGAGTGATTATACCAAAAGAACCAAGTCCTCCGGTCTTCCATCGCCTTCCTAAGCTCCTTGTGGCGTGCTCGAACAAACTTGGCCGTCGATCTTCCTCCGTTGAAGATGATCCACCCGAGAGATGTAGTCAAGGCTCTAGCTCCACATAATGAATGCAAGTGAAGCAACTAGGGAATCTAGAATGCTAGTTTAGAATGCTTAGGATGTAGTGAGTGAACTAAGTGTTTATCTATCTCATCTCGCATCCTCTCATGATTCTCAATACATGAGATGGTTGATAGGAGGTGGAAGATGAAGGTGGAGGAACAAAGGAAACTCTAGAGAGTGAAGCTAAAGGCGAGGAGATATGATAGCTCTAGAATGAACCATCTCAAAAATAATGAGGTCTTATAAGAGAGAAAAATCTCAAGCTTGGTTTTGTAAAAAACATTTCTTTCCTTTTTAAAATATGCCCATACTTGAATAGTATGCACAAATGAATTAATAATTCATTTGTGCCCACTATGCAAGCATGGTCCTCACCATACTCCCATAAAAACAATGCCACCTCATCTATCCATTTAAAACTTAAATGGTCAAACTCTAAAATGAGGTGTCCACCTTCTAGAATGTTTTCTGGAAAAACACGGATTACATTCTACTGTATATACATACCTGTATTCGTACCGAAACATGATACCCGAAGAGATAGAATAATACAAAGAACATAATACTAGAATATACATATCGAAATATATATACGTAAATTATTAAATCAATACCTGATTTAATAATCCAGCTCAAACCCGAGCCGACTAGTATTATCAACTGTCCAATTGGAAGTCCGGGTACATAGTACAATCTATCGATCGGAACCTTGCACGTATCCAATACGGCTACTAAATCATTTCGCCAGAACCAGGAAAACCTTCTGTGTGGGACTCTATAGACTCGTCAATACGCTGGCAGTGGGTTTAACCACAAGCACGTCAGCGGCACTAGCTGTACGTAACGGCTATCCAGGTATTGAGCGAAAGGAAGGCCAACGAGCAAGCTCATCTATACCCCTACTGAGCCTATCCGTGACAATCTCCATATAGTCCGGTCTGTTCGTCTAAGAGTATCACATATCGAGTCTAGGGGAATGGATAAAGTCAGACCCTTAATAATGCGACATTTCGTGTCGGTAAGAAGCCCATCACCCACTGAGAAACTACTGATCCAAATCAGTAGTTATCGTCCACCTCGGCCGAGGATTTCTGGTGATGGCCACCCATGCACAACATGACATCAACCCCCAATACCGGGAGAGACGAATCCCCGACGATCCGCTCACTGCCTCCATATGGCTCGGGACCGTACCCAACTAAAACCTGTTTGTACGACTCCTTTGAGTCGTGGTAAGGTAGTAATCAAAGCACAATGGGAACTTACACGAGATAAATGATGATCTCAGTTCGACAGACTAACCTGTACTCGTGTCACCTGGGAACTGCTATCTGACAATAGGTATAATACCAAGTAGTATGTTCCCGGCTAGTCCGTCCAGTGTACTCATAACCCAATGAGCACATGTATATTATGTTAGGTGACTAACTAATACCAATGGCTTGTGAGACCGGCCACCGCTCCTCGTCGGGGTCTCGATAAGTATACACTAGTCTACTCCAGAGTATCGATGCCCAGTCTCGATACTCCCACGACTAGGGGCATTTAAGGATGTGCTTATACACCACCCAATTCCCATGTATATGATTGCCATCATAATGCTGGTAGTCAAGAAAGAATCCTATGGGCTCTATCAACATGTAATAGTGATCTGTAATGCCACCTAATGCTGTACATGATAATAAAGACAAACCAGATAGCATATTATCATCTCGAGTAAGACTGTTCTACCGGTATAGGTCCTCCCTCAATCATCACAATCACGCTTCTGCGATTCAATAATTGATTTGAGGGCACTATAGCCAACAATCTCCTACTTGCACTTAAGGCTAATTATTGCGGTGTCGCATACTCACAGCCCGTGTGATACCGAACACCCAACTTCTCTACTAATCAGTTTCGCAAAGCCCGTTTGCGAAACTATTGCATTCGAGAAATAGCCTTAGTGAGTGGATCCATTCCATTGTTTCTTTCCTTTATCTCTCTATATCACAACTTCACGGAGAATGACTATCTCCCGAAATGAGCGATACCTGTCTTAAAATTTGTGTGGATGTCTGATGGGACTCAGTTTACAAATGAACTCCAAATCCAACAAACTTCTTAGACTGTATCATTCACTGAATTTAATCAGTAATCTGCACCATGTCCTCCTCCGTATCCGCTTGGACCACCTGTCCAACATTCTGTCCCTCAAAAGAGAAAAAACTATAACTCTGATAGCCACTCTATCATCCAGGTCACATTGGAATTTTAAAATGATAACCGCCTCCTGAAGAAGCTGCTATTACCATATACCAAGAACATCCACTTGTGTTCATAACTGCTTCCCAACGCTTCTCCAGGATTGGATTAATATATGTTTATTGTAGCCAGTGCAAAAACAATATCTGGTGTGGTACTTGACATTTCATGATTAACTCAATTGCCTAAGCAAGTGATATGCCAATCATGCAAATCCCTCTCCTCATCAGTCTGAAAGAAATATCTTCAGAGAGGGTGACTCCATCACATGCGGGTACACCACCACGCCATGAGTCGTCCATTCTAAAACACTTTAGAATAGTGTCAATTACCCAAATTGGGACACTTCCCAAATCTAAATATAAAACCATAGATCTAGTGACCAGAATCCCTGACATTTTATCCAGATCCTATGTAGAGAAACACCTTGTGACAACCACAGTGTAACTGATCGCAGTATAGGAATATCACTTCTTATCAAGAGCATGTCATCCAAATACCAAGACATCACACCCTACTACCTTCTTACCAGATCCATCTGTTATTCTGATGAAGTCAAACTCTATGACCGTCACATAAAAAATAGATGATCTATCTCCGCTATATCTGCTTTAGTCTATAAATAGACATAAGCTACCTGCCCACTATGCTTCCGCTGCTCCCACTGATTACAACAACCCTCTGGCAGAGTCATATACATGTGCACTTCTAAAGCTGGTTTAGAACGATGTTATACTCATCCTCCTGTCGGGTCTCATATTCTAGAACAGCAGCAATGACAAGTTTGGGTAAACAAGGACCTCTCTATCACCGCCTCTAAGAAGACCGAAGTACCTCTCGAGTGTCTGAGGTTAACCACCAAATCTGCGGAGTGGCTAATGGAATGTCGAATCTAATTGAATCTTTAGGTTCCTCTAAATTATCAGTAATCGTTTGTGGTTCTGAAATATCTTCCAGTTCTACCATACTCCCACTAATGTTTTCTGAAAAGATCCATTTTACTAAAACTGGTGGCGAGTCAAGAACAATATAACTATTGATCTTCCTGATGGTAGAATATTAACCCTCGTCAAAGCTCGGGATAACCCACAAACTGCCATTACTGAAACGTGCCTTGAGTTTATCCAGATTATGGTTTTAAGTATAAGCCGGACAACTCCATATACCTTAATATTGTTAAGATATGAAACCATTCTATATAATATATAGAAACAAAGGCACTAGTTTAAATGGAACCAGATTCAAAATACATGCAACCGTTTCCAGTGCATATCAACTAAATGGAAGGAGGCCAAGCAGCATTACTCATCAAGGAATGCATCCACGCATGAGTAACCTGAAAGAGAAGCAATTTCTCAAAACTATTACTTACAACGGAATACCAAACACAAGTATCTATATCTTTGATTACCTTGAAGAATCCTGATACTTTGCAACATATGGTTCTCTAATATATTCATATACCTATAACTTCTCAAAATTTGGACCTTGTATTAAAACGAAATACTTGTCTAAAACTAGAGAAGTCAAAATTAAATAGAATATAGTACGAGTACCAATCCCTTTGTCCTAATGGACACTGGATACCATACAATACTCTGTATAAGTCCACTGAGTTCAACAACTCAAAAGTTGTGCATCATAGCTTGAAAACTGTACTATGGTTAAAAAGAATTACACCGTTGTTGAATGCTCCTTATCTAATCACCAACTGATATAGGTAAATGTCATAAACATGATTTCAAAAAGTTATATCTCACTTTATAAAATAAACGTACAGATATATCAGTTTGAAATTGGTGCATACCAATGGATATTCAAAACCAAATATTTGCCGTCAAGCAAAACCCAGGTGATTTCCTCAAATATCACTAATTATAAAGAATTCTGATATTGAGGATCTAATCACCTAATTCCCAATATTTTACTCCCATTCAGTATCTGTAATGCCATACAGATCTGAGAATGAAATCTGGTAAATACATACCCTGGAGTCAGAATCTAATTGGGAAAACAGTTTTTAATTAACACTGCACAGTCAAATTGAAACATGAAAATGTTTCGAAGGGGTATTCGGGTATTTCTAGTATTGCCTCTTCCACTATCCAGATTCATGACAGTAACCATATATTTTCTTGCCCTTACTCCAATCTCTTTATATGTCTTTACTTATTATCTTCTGTACACCACACTTAGGCTAAATGGTTTTCTTCCTTCCCTATCTTTCGGCACCAGCCTAAGGTTTGGAAGAAGACTATCCAATAAGCGTAATAGGTGTACTCTCCTAACACCGAGAGCCCTCGCAACCTGAGAGAAGGTAAAAGGAAAGACAACCGAATAATCCTATTCAATTTCTCCAGAACCAGAAACCATCCTCAAACTGGAACAAGTTCCTTCGAGTTCGTATGTAACTATACGATGACATATCCAAGAAATGTGGATCTTCGTAGTGATACAGAGTGTTCCGGAGAAAAGCAAAGGTGAAGTAGGAGTGGCAGGGGTATACGCGGTTTCGTCGTGAATGATAGCAGTTGCAATTTCCTTTGCCTTCACTCTAATCTCTTTATATGCCTCTACTTATTACCTTCTGTACACTATATTTAGGCTAATTGATTTTCTTTCTTCCCTACCCTTCGACACCAGCCTAAGGTTTGGAAGAAGATTATCCAATAAGCGTAATATGTGTACTCTCCTAATACCGGGAGCTCTCATAACCTGAGAGAAGGTAAAGTGAAAAGACAACTGAATAATCATATTCAATTTCTTCAGAATCGGAAACCATTCTCGAACTGAAACAAGTTTCATCGAGTTCGTATGTAACTATACGATGGCATATCCAATAAATATGGATCTTCGTAGTGATACAGAATGTTATGGAGAAATGCAAAGGAAAAGTAAGAGCGGCAATGAGTTATGCGACTAAAACAATCCAAAAGCCAAAGTGTTTTAAGAAGGTTCGGTTAACATGGTTCATGAGTTTTAGTTTAGATTCAGGTCATGATCACTGTCAAAGAGAGAGAGAGAAGAAACACTCAGCATGCACTCTAAACTAGATTAGATTGGTTAATCACTTTATCTAATCTGGATGGCTCTCACTGTTTCCTCGAATTCCCCCTCAAACCCTAAAAGGAGAATTAGTCGGGACCATCTAAAATCACCCGAGGAGTAACACCTACTCATCAGTGGGAATCGGGATCCAACTATCATCACATGACAACTCGATGGAAGCCACTCAAGTTACCACACTCCAGAAGGTATGCGCATGCCTGGCAAGTTTCCTGTATGTTTGAAACTCCCGATATGGTTTTTAACCTTAGGACCCAAGTGACCTTGACGGAGTCAACAAATCAAAGAGTCATAGTCAAGTTCAACCCGTCATTATCTTGATTGCATTAAACCCACCCACACGAGCTCTTGACGGAGTCAACAAGGCCGCACGACTGTCCTAACCAATCTCATAATATGCTACAAACAAGCACCACTTAGCTACCGTACACTACGCCTTGACAGAGTCAACAAATGCAGCACGAATACTAAATACTACTCATAGGAAATGACGGCGCTACGGCTGGTTTTTGGCAAAAAACCTTTACCGTAAGTTGAAAGAACCGAATGGTTTTACAAATATATAGTAGCACAAACTTTTGCTAAAGAGGTCACTCCCTGTGAGGGGATCTCGGCTCTTTCCTCATCGAATGAGGTGCAGTATATTCTGAACCGAATACCGCTGTGCAACGAAAAAGAATCGACTATAGAGCAGTTATCACAAATACGAAAACTTTAGCCTAAGAGGTCACACCAAATGAAGGGATCTCGGCTCTTGCCTCGTCGAATGAGGTGTTGGATATTCTGAACCGAATACCATTGTGCAAAGCAAAAGGAAACGTCTTGCAACAACATTTTTTCAAAATTGGTTCCAACAACATCAAATAGGTTTATTTTTTCTTGCGTTAATTAGAATCAACACGGTCCCATCAATTAATCCATATCACACCACAAAAAAGGAACGAAAACAAAATGTATGTATATGCCATCCTCATTCGCCACTGGGCCTTGTCATCACCCGTCAGGTTACGTAACTAACGACAGAGCGGGGGCTAGACTAGCACGGGTGCAAAACATATACACCATTTGCTAGTATATATATAAAAATATATAACATTCGTCCCAGGCATGATATAAGCAACATCACAGAATCTCAGCCAGCAACACAGAATGGTGGATAATCTTGGAGCCTCGGGTTTCATTTGAGCTGCAAATGAGACCTGACATTCCCGGTCGTGTGGATAACCTGTGCAATAAAAATTTAGACCCCTACGAGCACGGAAAGTTACCCGCCAATCCCAGAAGTGAGGCAACCCCAATCAACAAAGTGAATGAGCCACCCAACACTTCACGGGATCCATTAACTTGACCGACCCTCCGTGGGTCAAACTATACCCCCTACGAGTGCGACGAATAGCTCGCCAATTCTAGAGTGAAGCCCCCTCTGTCTTAACGCCATGAGATGCGGGCTTGTTGCCCTCAAGAACCCGGCTATTCGTTCACTCCACTGTAGGGTAATCCTAGTACAGAAAAAAAGAATATACAACGGTGATATTGACCTCAACCCGGTCATGCCCCAATAAAAGAATATACATTCTGGCAGAGACGGCAGTCCACATATCGGACGCTCGACCCGTAAAACTATACTACTAGCATTGCACTCCAGGATATCCACGACGACAATCCAACCACAATATCAGCACAACACATAACATCAACGTGAATATTATGTTTGCAAACTCGTCTAGTTGAATATATAGCAACTAGTCGGGTTGTACCGCTCAATAATTTTCATGGTCGCAGATATCGTCACATGTAGTGATAAACACACAGTTAAAATTTCGATCGACTAAAACTTTCCTAAATTGGCCCCAAATGCAAAATAACACTTTAAACAAATCTGGGCCAAAACTAAATATACCAAAAATCAAATTTCCATGTCAGAGAGTGCCAGAAGAAATCTGGAGCAAAACGCCCATAAATCCGCCGTGCTTTCGCGGCCAATGTGCATGTATTGCCGCGGAACCGCGGCCATTTGGTGGGGTCTTGTCCCCAAATTTCTTGTGGTGCCCTAAGTATGCCTGCATGGATTTTTAAGATACACATAAAGATTTTTGGAACACTTTTCAAAATCGACAGCAAGCACATAAAAATGGAAAAATGATTCGGAAAGTTTGGTCAATCGATATTCTAACTTCATGCAAACTAGCTAGTATTGGTTTATGGGTGGCTCTGATACCATTGCTGGGTTTCGCTGGCGCCCTGGCCATCTACCGTGGCCGATGGGGAACAAAAACCGGCGTTTAAAAGTTTTGACGCAAACAAAACCCGCTCCAAGATCGAAACCATAAACCTATACTAGCAAACTAAAGGGTTAGAGTGATTATACCAAAAGAACCGAGTCCTTCGGTCTTCCATCACCTTCCTAAGCTCCTTGAGGCGTGCTCGAACGAACTTGGCCGCCGGTCTTCCTCCGCCGAAGATGATCCATCTGAGAGACGTAGTCATGGCTCTAGCTCCACATAATGAATGCAAGTGAAGCAACTAGGGATTCTAGGATGCTTGTCTAGATTGCCTATGATGTAGTGAGTGAACTAAATGTTTATCTATCTCATCTCATCTTCTCTCATGATTCTCAACATATGAGATGGTTGAGAGGAGGTGGAAGTTGAAGGTGGAGGAACAAAGGAAACATTAGAGAGTGAAGCTAACGGTGAGGAGAGATGAGAGATCAAGAATGAACCATCTCAAAAACAATGAGGTCTCATGATAGAGAGAAATCTCATGCTTGGTTTTGTAAAAACATTTCTTTCCTTTTTAAAATGTCCCCATACTTGAATAGTATGCACAAATGAATTAAGAATTCATTTGTGCACACTATGCAAGCATGATCCTCACTATACTCCCATCAAAACAATGCCACCTCATTTATCCATTTAAAATCAAATGGTCAAACCCTAAAATGAGGTGTCCACCTTCTAAAATGTTTTCCGGAAAAACACGAATTACATTCTACTGTATATACATACCTGTATTCGTACAGAAACACGAATACCCGAAGAGATAGAATAACACAAAGAACATAATACTAGAATATACATATCGAAATATATATACGTAAATTATTAAATCAATACCTGATTTAATAATCCGGCTCAAACTCGAGCCGGCTAGTATTATCAACTGTCCAATCGAAAGTCCGGGTACATAGTACAATCAATCGATCAGAACCCTGCACGTATTCAATACGACTATATCATTTCTCCAGAACCAGGGAAACCCTCTGTGTGGGACGATAAAGACTCGTCAGTACGTTGGCAGTGGGTTTAACCACAAGCATGTCACCGACACTAGCTGTACGTAACGGCTACGAGCAAGCTCATCTAAACCCCTACTGAGCCTGTCCGTGACAATCTCCATACAGTTCGGTCTATTCGTCTAAGAGTATCGCATATCGAGTCTAGGGGGTGGATAAAATCAGACCCCTAATAACACGATATTTCGTGTCGGTATGAAGCTTATCACCCACTGTAATGACCCCAATATTACTATACCTTCGTATTTTCTTTTTTAAGTAAAATATTATATTTATTTATTCTTAGTATTTTTCCGTATATTTTGTTTTCTATTAAATATATTATTTTATTATTCCATCTATTTTTCCTTAACCCATTTCTTTAAACTAAATCTTAACTTATTCAAAATTAAATGCAAGAGCTGACCCAGCCCATAACCCAAATCCAATATCATTTTCATTTTCTTTTATAAAACTATGAGCCTAAAAACCCACTTTCTTTTCAAGTAACACCATATATTTAATTCTAATTAAATATGTGCATGAGCAATCTTGTAGCACATTGGTTAAGTCCTTACATTGTTATTCGATAAGTCATATGTTCAAATCTCTATTCTTAAAATTATTTTTTTTATATCAATTTTTATTCTTCTTATAATCTATAAATGAGACATTTTATTTCATCTTCTTTTTAACTCTCAAAATAATTAGAATGGTTATGAGCCATGGTTTATTAGAATTATGGTGGCCATAAACTTTTTTATATCTCACTTCTCTTTCTTTTCATCATCACACATTTCTATCATTTCACATATCCTTCTTCATATAGATTTCCCGAAGAAGAACATGAAGTTCTCAAGAATGTCTCGCCAGAAACGCGAGGCTATCGGCGGATAGAGAAGCCCGATGACAATACCGACTTGTGTATGTAAGTCCCTTCTCTCTTTCCCTCCCTCCATCTCCTTCTCTCCACCTTTCTCTTTTCATATTGCCATAAAAAACTTCCCTCATCATATTATAGTCCCTAAATAATTAATTAAATAGATACATATATAAATAATGAACACACACAAACATGCACACTTATATAGTTTGTAAAGTCTTTTTCATTACTCTCAATCCATATGTTAAGATTTCATAGTAACCAATTAGGATTGCATCGTTTGTTGTTGTATTTTAAACTACTTTATTAAAATTTTCTAAAAGAAAATGAAGTTACGAATAAATACTATGGTTTCCCCATTCTCATATATGACATATCAATACCTTTACTTTTAAAATAATTTTAGAAATTAATTTTTACTTCTGAAAATTTCAAGAAATTTATTTTGGATAAAATATATTTTTTTGTACACGCTGTAAAAATTTTAGATCGAATCACTTAATGGTTTAGGAATTACATCGTTTTTATTCACTGTTCGTAAAACAGAAAACTGCAGTTATCAGTTAACTTCTAGGACACATAACTTGGTATACCGATGTCCAAATTGATCAAACTTAGATGTTTTGGATATCTACATAGAATAATTTAGATATTTTTAGTTTTAATATTTTACTGAAAATTAATGTAAAATATACAAAACTGCATTACAATATTAAGTGACGGATCTGGACAGAATCTGTCATGATTCGCACACTGTTTTTAAATAGAACATAACTCGAACTCCCGATATCCGTTCGCGACAAATTTTAGATGTGTAGATGGATAATTTATATAACTATAATTTTATATATATTATATTACTTAGAAATGCATGAAACAACTCAATATAGGCTTTGCAATATAACATATAGTTACTATACAGGAATCTGAAGTTCTGTTTTAAACGATGATGTTAAAACGATCATAACTAGAACTTTAGAAATCTAAATTGCGCAAATCTTAGTGTTTTCGATAAGTAAATTGAAATACCTACAATTATCTAACAATTTTTGTAACCTGAAACCTGATAGAAATTAACTCAAACTGCGTTTTAAAAATGTGTGATGGTGCCGAACAGATTCTGATCTGTTTTGCGCGACGATACGAAAACGGGTATATCTCCCAAACCGGTAGTCGTATTTAGGCGATACTGGAACTCATGCGTGCACAACACTTAGATCTATATTTTTGTTTATATTCCGAAATTAATTGACTTGATACAACAATTATTTACAATATTTTTTTGGACGTTACTTGTATACTTATCTCATATCATGTTCTATGATTGCTTATTTATTTTTATTTATATGACTTATGATTAAATCATTACATATTAGAATTGACTTGATTTTGACACGACTCAATCATGAATACTTGAACCCAGTATGCACACTTGAACCAACTTGACTCGAACCATGAATATAATTGGCATGACTTGCACTTGACATGACTATAAGAACTCAATCTTGAAAACTTGATATCATAAATCACCTTTTGTATTCATGAATTCGATCAAGACTCATAACATTAATCATAAACTAATAAACACGGGGTGTTGGGGTAGTTTGAGTATGAATCCAACGGAATCTCATGATCCTATTAATACAAATCATGTTGTTGTGGTACCGGGATGAAACAGTACAAATCATGTTGCTGTGGTACAGGGCTGAAACGGTACAAATCACGAACTCACAAATGAGGGCCCGTGTTTCCAAGCCCCTGGATGATAGCCTGTTGGGTTTGGAATACTTCAACAATTGAAGTCCCGCTATTTTGGGCCCGTGTTATCTGTCATAGTCAACTCCACTATACATATTATTTTGTAACTTCAAGAATTGAAGCCCCTGGATGATAGCCCGTGTTATCTATCATAGTCATGACCCAAAGTTTGGATGTGACCGGCACTTAGATTGTATAATATCTAAAGATATTTACACAACCCGAGTGAGCCGAAAAACCAAGATCAAATCCTTTTTGCGGAATGTTTTATAAAAAATTAGTTTATAAGTAAAAATCACAGTTTTATGTATTTAACAGTAGCTTACTAATGAATTCATAATAAAAGCAAGTTTAAAATGTTAAGCTTGATTTCATCCTTGGTTGGGATCGACAAATACAACAGCGGAATAAAATTTTACAACTTATACGAGACCAATAGAATCACAGATATGAATAAAAGAATTATCGGCTAACATAACAACGATCTCACCTGTCAAATAATATACATATAACCATCCCTCATTCTAAGTCATAGTACAAGGTCTGATGGAGATTTTCTAGATACAAAATACAATACCAAAAGAGAAGGTTACTACATATGTAACCCACCTATCAAAAATGCGATAAAAACTGATAAGCATATCTGCACTGCTGCTAACCGTCCACTCTACCCCTGCAAGAAACTATGGCACAACGGGGGTGAGTTGCCAACTCAGTGAATATAACTAATATACAACGGTAATAGTGTAAATATGACGATCATAACTACTAAAATGAGAGCAGGTATGATGTATGATAGCATATGGAAAGCATGAATCTGTACTACTAATCACATAGCCAAAACTGAAATCTCATCATTTATTCCCAAATAAAATTCATTTTTCGTGTCCATCATCGACACAAAACTTCCATTTCTCTCAGGCATCATTTCTCGAACGATCCTGTAATCAATAATACCGGTCGGTATCATCTAGATATCCTCCGTATTTCAGCACTATCTCCGGTATCGAGCAACCTCGCTAGGCTCTCCCGCTTCAAATGCGGCTATCCTGTCCCTCGGTCTCGACCGGGTCCACCATATATCCAACTGTATATCTCCCCCACTCAGTCTGGATAACATAAAGTCCGCGACCATATATCTCCCTCACTCGATCCGGAATAAAACCAAATCATAAAACATCTCATGATGGACATGTCACATCAATCATGAAATCACTGGATTTATGTAATAGTACGGGAAAATCCAAACCATAAATTCTCAATAATACAAAAGCTTCTTATATCAACTTAGAATACTCGGATGATAAACATGATGTCATGTATGCAAGTTACCACTATTGTTAATAATTAAGTTATGATAGGAATCATATTTAACAATATGAATATTTAGTGTAAAAGTGACGTGTTAATATCGACGAGGTGTAGTGTAACATATAAAGGTGTGCACGTGCGGCATAACTCGTCGATAATTGTGCAATGTTCTACATCTATTACCATAGTGATGTATATGTATGTATATGAATGCGCATTATTAACTTAGCATGCAAAAGTAAAACTTTTATATAAATAAAACTACGGGCGTAACACGCCATCTTTACAAAATTCCCCGGTAGATGTTTAGTCTACTCACCAGAAATACGTCGTATCTACTCAGCAATCGCCAATCCTTTTCCTTTCCTTGCGGCCTTCGAAGTCCCCGCACTCAAACCTAACATTTAATTAACTTGTATAAGAAAACAGCTACATTCCGATATGGCAAAAATCAAGAAACACAAGATGTACATGTTAATTACATTACGTACAACTATTGCAAATGATCTAACACTTAACCTCACTGAAATTTAACCCAACGCTGCATCGCGACTGAAAACAGAACGCGTTACGTTTTAACCGTGTCGTATTTTAGATTTTAGATACCTTTTTTCGATATTAGCTCTCAGATTTTATATACAGTTAAACTAACTTGATTAAATAATACTAAACTAACCAAACACCTACACAGAGACCTACTCAAAAACCACACTACCCAACTCACCCAAAAATCCGGCGTCCCTGGAATTTGCCTTTGGGTCGCCGGCCAAAATCCGAGCCCTATGGTTCGTGTTCCTATGGTTTGCTCTAAGTTCAACATACATCAGTTAGACCCTGTTTAGTTCAGTTAACTTTTCACTAAACTATAGCAGATTCGAACAGACTCGATTTTTCTTAAAAAATACGATATTTTAGATATTTTGATTTCAGATTTTGAACTAGTTACAGAATTAAATCCCTACCGTGATTAAGGATTTTACCTACAAGTAACTTGCTGGAAGAACACCCTCCAAGATACACAAGCTTCTTGTCCTAGCTTGATGATGAGGAATCTCTAGACTTAGCTCTTTTCTTCTTCTGTCTCTTTGTTCTTCCTTGTTTTCTTTAATTTTCTTTTTCTTTCTTTTAATTTTTAGATTGTAAATTAGTTAAATGATCTAAACATAATATATATATATATATATATATATATATATATATATATATATATATATATATATATATGAGAAGAGGAAAGGATAAGGTAAAGGAGGATGTGTCAAAGGCTAAAGGGTGCCATCCTCATGCAAGGAGGAGGTGTTGTGTGAGTATTATGCATGAAAGGAGGTGGTGTCAACACAATATCACACCAATATGTTTTATTTTTGTGATTATATCCGAACTAAAATATTATCTACCATTTTTCACTTATGCCCTCCACATTTCTTAGTTTGCACAACTTTCCTAACTTTTTACACAAAGACCCCTCACTAACTATGTTATTATAAAACACCATTTTTATAAAATGAAGCTAAAATTCATATTAAAACCCTTATAATTTATTTATGTTGCATACTAAAATTTTAATTTAATTTGTTTTACATTCATGTTATGAAATTGTCTTATTTGGTTTTAATAACTTTTTAATTTAACATTCTATTATTTAATTAATTAATTTTATTTATTTCCAAAATTTCAAAATATTACAATATTCCCCCTTAAGAAAATTCGGTCCTCGAATTTAAAACTTAACTAAGCGTACCTTCAAAAAGATGTGGAAATTTCTTTCGCATTGCATCTTCGGTCTCCCAAGTGATCTTTTCGCGACTCGCCCCTCGCCAAAGAACCTTTACAGATGGGATTACTTTCGATCTCAGTTTCTTTGCCTGCCTGTCTAGAATAGCGACCGGCTGTACTGTGTAGGATAAATCCGGCTCAAGCTGTAAAATCTGATGCTGGATCGCGTGAGAAGAATCATGAAGATACTTGCGAAGTATCGAAACGTGAAACACCGGATGCACATCGGGAAAACTCGGTGGAAGTGCTAAACGATAAGCTACAGCACCCACTCTCTCTAGAATCTCGTAAGGTCCAACATATCTGGGGCTGAGCTTCCCCTTTTTCCCAAAACGCGTCACACCTTTCATCGGAGATACACGAAGAAACACATGATCTCCCACCTGAAACTCGAGTCTACGACATCGTCGATCCACATAAGATTTCTGTCTGCACTGGGCCACTCTCATTCTGTCTCTTATTAGCCGAATCTTTTCTATAGTCTCCTGTACTATCTGCGGTCCCAAAATGCAACTCTCGCTCAGTTTCATCCAGCAAACGGGTGATCGATATTTCCTCCCATATAAAGCTTCAAAGGGAGCCATCTGGATCGTCTCCTGAAAACTGTTGTTGTATGAAAATTCTATCAAAGGTAGGTGACGATCCCAACTACCACCAAAATCAAGGCTGCAAGCTCGAAGCATATCCTCTAAGGTCTGAATGGTCTGCTCTGACTGACCATCTGTCTGTGGGTGGAAAGCTGTACTAAAACTCAATCGTGTACCGAGAGCTTCTTGAAGTTTCTGCCATAGCCTACTAGTAAACTGGGTACTTCAGAAAATCATAGTCAAATGAGTCTCATTTTCAGAACATGGCAAGCCAGAAGAAAACTCCTTTCCCCTGGACGATAGCCTTAGGTTCGAGAATACTCTTGAGATTGGTTGACATTCACACTTGAACTCACGTTAGTTACTTTTACCCTTTTAGAGACATTTTAGGACACTTACATTCACCTCATATTCACTATACATATACTCTACGGCCATGTTATACCTTTTTACCATACTGATATAGTTGACATACATATTATCATGTACGCTACTATACTTGTTTATATGTTCATGATTTATATCCATGCTATACCATATATTACATTACACCTAACATTTCATTTATATATATCACACCATCCTTTTGGGGACTTATCGAGCGTTAGTTCGCTGACGGGCATTCCACCCACTTCTTTCTATTCTTAGAATGTTCGTCGGGTGACATTGAGACAGAGAAGATAGAAGTGGTCGAAAAGGAGTACAACCAGTTCGCATCATAAACAGACGTATAGTTTCATTCAGCTTTTCATTTCATTTCACCTTATTTATGTATGCCTCATTGTTAAGGCTTATCATGTTAAATATCTTATATTCAGATATTTTGTCCACTATGAATCATGAATATAATAAATCAGAGTTGGATTTTATTTTTTTATTTGTTCTTGTTACTTTATTTTGCTTATATTAGCGTATTTATTTCGAGAAACGGCCTTCTCATAATAAATACGTTGCGGGCTTGCCATGTTATCATTTCCATCTACTGGAAAGCGGGGCGTGACACCCACTGAGAAACTACTGATCTAAATTAGTAATTCTCGTCCACCTCGGCCGAGAATTTTTGGTGATGGCCACCCGTGCACAACATGACATCAACCTCCAATACCGGGAGAGTCGGATCTCCGACGATCCGCTCACTGCTTCCATGTGGCTCGGGACTGTACCCAACAAAAACCTGTTTGCACGACTCCTTTGAGCCATGGTAGGGTAGTAATCAAAGCACAGTGGGAACTCACACGAGATAAATGATGATCTCAGGTCGACAGACTAACCGTACTCATGTCACCTGACAATAGGTATAATACTAACTAGCATGTTCCCGACGAGTCCGTCCAGTGTACTCATAACCTAATGAGTACCTGTATACCATGTTAGTTGACTAACTGACACCAATGGCTTATGAGACCGGCCATCGCCCCTCGTCAGGGTCTCTTTATGTATACACTAGTCTACTCCGGAGTATCGATGCCTAGTCTCGATACTTCTACGACTAGGGACATTTAAGGATGTGCTTCTAGACCACCCAACTCTCACGTATATAATCGCCATCATAATGCTGGTAGTCAAGCAAGAATCTTATGGGCTCTATCAACATGTAATAGTGATCTGTAATGCCACCTAATGCTGTACATGATGATAAAGACAAACCAGATAGCATACTATCATCTCGAGTGAGACCGTTTTACTGGTATAGGTCCTCTCTCAATCATCACAATCATGTGCCTGCGATTCAATAATTGACTTGAGTGAGTGCACTATAGCCAACAATTCTGACTCCAGGGTATGTATTTACCAGATTTGATTCTCATTTCTGTATGGCGTTACAGATGGTGAGTGGGAGTAAGTTATTGGGAATTGGGTGATTAGATCCTCTATATATCGGAATTTTTTGTAATTGGTGATATTTGAGGAAAATCACCTGGGTTTTGCCTAACGGCAAATTTTTGGTTTTGAATATCCGTTGTTATGCACCAATTTCAAGCTGATATATCTGTACGTTTATTTTATAAAGTGAGATATAAATTTTTGAAATTATGTCTATAACATTTACCTATATCAGTTGAAGGTTAGGTAAGGTGCATTCAACAACAGTGTAATTTTTCTAAACCATAGTACAGTTTTCAACCTACGACGCACAAGGTTTGAGTTATTAAACTCAGTGGACTTATACAAAGTATTGTATGTTGTCCAATGTCCGTTAGGACAAAGGGATTGGTACTCGTACTATATTCTGTTTACTCATGACTCCTCCAATTCTAGATAATTATTTCATTGAAATACAAGGTCCAGATATTGTGAAGATATAGGTATAAGAATAAAATAGAGAACCATATGTTGCAAGTATCAGGATTCTTCAAGGTGATCGAAGATGTAGATACTTTTGTTAGGTATTCCGTTGTAAATAACCGTTTTGAGAAATTGCTTCTCTTTCAGGTTACTCATAAGTGGATGTATTCCTGGATGGGTAATGTCGCATGACCTTCTTCCATTTGGTTGGTATGCACTTGAAACAGCTGCATGATTTTTGAATCTGGTTCCAATTAAATTAGCGTCTTTGTTTCTATATTGGATATATAGAATGGATTCATATCTTAACGATGTTAAGGTATATGGAGTTTTCCAGCTGATACTTAAAACCAGAATCTGGATAAACTCAAGGCACGTTTCAGTAATGACAGTTTGTGGGTTATCCCGGGTTTTGACAAGGGTTAATATTCTACCATCTGGAAGATCAATAGTTATATTGTTCTTGACTCGCCACCAGTTTTAGTAAAATGGATTCTTTTCATAAAACATCAGCGGGAGTATGGTAGAACTGGAAGTGATTCCAGAACCACAAATGATTACTGAAAATTTAGTAGAACCTAAAGATTCAAATAGTTTTGACGATCCATTAGCCACTCGGTAGATTTGGTGGGTAACCTCAGGCACCCGAGAGGTACTTCAGTCTCCTCAAAGACGGTGATATGGAGGTTTTTAATTACCCAAACTTGCCACTATTGTTGTTCTAGACTATGAAATCTGGCAGGAAGATGAGTATAACGTCGTTCTAAACTAGCTTTAGAAGTGCATGTGTATATGACTCTGCCAGAGGGTTGTTGTAGTCAGTGGGAGCAGCGGAAGTATATGGGGCAAGTAGCTTATGTCTATTTATAGACTAAAGTAGGTATAGCGGAGACATATCATCTATTTTTGATGTGACAGTCATAGAGTTTGACTTCGTCAGAACAAGAGATGGATATGGTAAGAAAATAGTAGGGAGTGATGTCCTGGTATTTGGAAGACATGCACTTAATATGAAGAGATCTTTCTTTCTATACTACGATCGGTTATACTATGGTTGTCACAAGGTAGTTTCTCCATATAGGATCTGGATAAAATATCAGGGATTCTGGTGACTAGATCTATGGTTTTAGATCTAGGTTTGGGAAGTGTCCCAACTCGGGTACTTTGACACTATTCTAAAATATTTTAGAATGGACGACTCCTGGCGTGGTGGTGTACCCGCGGGTGATGGAGTCACCCTCTCTAAAGAGATGTCTTCTAGACTGACGAGGAGAGGGATTTGCATGATTGACATATCACATACTTAGGCAATTGAGTCAATTATGAGATGTCAAGTACAACACCAGATATTGCTTTTGCACAGGCTGCAATAAGTATATATTAATCCAATCCTAGAGAAATATTGGAAAGCAGTTATGAACATAAGTGAATGTTCTTGGTATGTGGTAACGGCAGCCTCCTTCAGGATGCGGTTATCATTTCTGGCTTCCAAGGTGACCTGGATGACAGAGTGACTGCCAGAGTTAAAGTTTTCCCTCTTTTGAGGGACAGTATGTTGGACAGGTGGTCCAAGCAGATACTGTGGAAGGTATGGTGCAGGATACTGATTAAATTCAGTGGTTAATACAGTCAAAGAAGTTTGTTGGATTTGGAGTTCATTTGTGAACTAGGTCCCATCAGATATCCAGAAAAATTCTAAGACAGGTATTGCTCATTCGGGAGACAGTCTTTCTCCGCGAAGTTGAGATATATAGAGAGATAGAGATAGAAACATTGGGTGTTCGGTATCTACGGGCTGTGAGTATGCGACACCGCAATAATTATCCTTAAGTACAAGTGGGAGATTGTTGGCGATAGTACTCTCAAGTCAATTATTGAATCGCAGGCACGCGATTGTGATGATTGAGGGAGGACCTATACTGGTAGAACAGTCTTACTCAAAATGATAGTATGCTATCTGGTTTGTCTTTATCATCATGTACATGCATTATGTGGTATTACAGATCACTATTATATGTTGATAGAGCCTATAGGATTCTTGCTTGACTACCAGCATTATGATGGTGATCATATACGGAGGAGCTGGGTGGTCTATAAGCACATCCTTAAATATCCCTAGTCGAGGGAGTATCGAGACTGGGCATTGATACTCGAGAGTAGACTAGTATGTATTTATTGAGACCCTGACGAGGGGCGGTGGCCGGTCTCAAAAGTCATTGGTGTCAGTTAGTCACCTAATATAGTATAGATGTGCTCATTGGGTTATGAGTACAGTGGACGGACTCGCCAAGAACATACTAGTTGGTATTATATCTATTGTCAGATAGCAGTTCCCAGGTGACATGTATACAGATTAGTTTGTCGACCTGAGATCGTCATTTGTCTCGTTTGAGTTCCCACTGTGCTTTGATTACTACCCTACCACGGCTCAAAGGAGTCGTGCAAACAGCTTTTAGTTGGGTACAGTCCTGAGCCACACGGAGACAGTGAGCGGATCGTCAGGGATTCTTCTCTCCCGGTATTGGTGGTTGATGTCGCGAGGTGCACGAGTGGCCATCACCAGAAATCCTTTCCTAAGGTGGACGAGAATTACTGATTTGGATCAGTAGTTTATCAGTTGGTGATGGGCTTCATACCGACACGAGATATCATGTTATTAAGGGTCTGACTTTATCCACACCATAGACCCGATATGCGATACTCTTAGATGAACATACCGAACTGTACGGAGATTGTCACGGACAGGCTCAGTAGGGGTTCAGATGAGTTTGCTCGTTGGCCTTCCTTTCGCTCAATACTTAGGTAACCGTTACGTACAGCTAGTGCCGCTGACATGCTTATGGTTAAAACCACTGCTAGCATATTGACGAGTCTTTAGAGTCCCACATAGAGCGTTTCCTTGCTTCGGGTGAAACAATTTAGAAGCCGTATGGTTTTACGGCAGGGTTCGATTATATACGTGAACTTGTGCACGTATCATGATTTGGACGGATAATACTAGTGGGCTTTGATTTAAGCCGGATCCTAGTATTATATTATTGGATTATTTTCGTCTCTTTGTATTCGTATTTTTCGGAATACGGATATGGGTATGTATATACGGATGAGGGGTATTCTTGTAATTTATTACAAGTCACTTCTAGAAGATGCCACCTCATTTTTGTTTATAACCATTTTGTTAAATGGTTAATGAGGTGGAGGATGAGGTGCGACTTGGCATTTATGGAAGCATGGTTTATGGGGTGACTCATGGTTCACTATTTGGGCATGCTTAATTTATTTGTGTTGTGAGATATTTTTGAGATGCGTGATTCATTTTTCTTGAGCTCACTAACACTTAGCCATTTTTTCATGGTTGCTCACTACACTCTCATCCTCAAGCTTCTTCTTCTACCTCCACCCTAAAAGTCTCATGTGTTGAGAAACCTAGGGTATTTGGAGAAAAATTAATCCATCACTAGATTCTACATTCTCTAAGTTATCTAGTTTAGCGAACTAGGTACCCTAGTTATCTCGGCTATGAGGTTAGAGCTCGAACTTCAAATCCTCGGATGGATCATCTTCGATGGAGGGAACCGGCGATCAAGCTTGATCATGGTAGCCTCTAGGAGTATAGGAAGATGGTTGAAGACCGAAGGACTTGGATCATTCGGTATAACCATTCTAAACTCTCTTTAGTTTGCTAGCCTTAGGTTTATGGTAGATCCGGGTTATAGGGTTGTTCTAGTGCCAGTTTTGAAAATTTTTGTTCCGCAAACGGTCACGGTAGATGGCCAGGGCACTGGCTTAATACAATAAATACTTGGTTCCTTGATTTTAGGGCATCCGTCCATTGCACTTCGGGGGCAACATCACTTCAGCGAGTATGTTCAGGGAGACCTTAGATATGTGACGGTGGGGAACGGTTAGTCTTATAAGATCATTGGAAAGGAGACGATCATCTTGCAACCATCAAGAGATGGTCAATTAAATTGAAGAATGCTCGTCATATTCCAGATTTGAAGAAGAGCTTGATTTTTACTAGTCAGCTTGATAACGAAGGTTTTATTACGACGTTTGGGAATTCATAGTGGAAGATTCCGAAAGGGTCGTTGGTGGTTACTAGGGGCAAGTTGAGCGCTTCGTTGTATTCCTTCAGTGGGAGCAGTGGAGGTTCTATTGCATTGGCAACGGGTTCGGAGTGAAATTCGGAGACTTCGTTGTGGCATAGGCGATTGGGGCACTTTAGCGAGAAGAACATGAAAATTTTTCAAGAAAGGGAGCTTCTTTCTGGGCTGAAAAAAGTGGAGTTGGGGCTATATGAGAGTTGTGTTTGCGGAAAACAAAACGCGCTCAAATTTCAGATTGGAGGCGTAGCAAAGAAGACCAAGAAGCTAGAGATGGTACATATGGATGTATGGGGTCCGGCCTCGGTGGAGTCTTATGGTGTGAATCGGTATTTCGTGATGTTCATCAACGATTCAAGCTGGAAGACATGGGTATATGCGTTGAAGAAGAAGTCCGATGTGTTTGGTATCTTCAAACACTGGATTGCGCAGATGGAGAACCAAACCGGGCTGAAGGTTAAATGCCTCAAGTCTGATAATAGAGGGGAATACTGCACGCAGGAGTTCGAGGAGTTTTGCTCGCAGAAGAGTATTCGTTAGTTAAAGATGGTACCGGGGACGTCACAGCAGAATGGCATCACAAAAAGAATGAACAGAACGGTCCTAGAGCGAGTTCGGAGTATGACCTTGGATGCGGACGTGCTTAAGTTCTTATGGGCAGCGGCAGTTGATACTGTTGTGTACTTGATCAACAGAAACACGGTAAGTGTGCTTGATGGAGGCATTCCGGAAGAAAATTGTTCAGGTAAACCGGTTGATTATTCGCACCTAAAAGTGTTTGGATGTGTTATGTATTCTTTGGTTGATAAGGCAGAAATGAGTAAGCTTGACTCCAAGTCTAGGAAATGCACTTTCATCGGATATAGTGGAGATGAGTTTGGATATGGGTTGTGGGATTACACAAGCAAGAAGGTAATACAAAACCAGAATGTCATCTTTGATGAGAATCACTTGTACAAAGAAATAAAGTAAGCAAAGGAAGGTGCAGTACGTGAGTTCGTCGAGCTAGACAGAACTCAAAAGAGCATTCAGATACCTACAGATGATGATCAGAACTTGGAGGAAGCCACAGTGCAGGATCAGATTCAAGAACAAGATGGTGACCTTGTTCAGCAACCAGATGTGCTAGTTCTGAGAAAATCCGAGAAAGGAGGATACCTGAAAGACTTGTGATTAATTTCATTTTGTACACAGATACGGGAGAGCCTGAATCCCTTGAAAAAGCAACAAGCGATGGTGCTAGCAAGCAGTGGGAGCAAGCAATGGACGTTGAAGAAAATAATCCGGCGGATATGTTCACCAAGGTCGTAAACAGAGATAAGTTGAATCTCTATTACAGTTTGGTGAACCTCTCCATGAATATCTGATGAGGAGAGAGCAGCAGCGGAATCGTGTAAAGTCTACTAGCGTTGGGAATCAAAGTTGAAGAAATCTCCAAGTGAGAGAATGCTATGTTGTAGAGAATCTTCAAAAAATTATGATGAATTTGAATCAAATTAGTTGTAATTCGATGTAGAGATTTATGTTAATCTCTATCTAAATTCCAAGTTATGTCTAAAAGCCTATGGATATATATATATATATATATATATATCATAAATTAATTGAATTTTGTGAAGATTTAAATTAATCTAAGTTTAAATTTCACATTATCTACAAGGAAGCCATTCACCTATATATATAATTGATTAGTAAATCAATTATATATGCATCCACCAAAAAGAAAAGGAGAAGCCACGTTAATTTAACAGAGGCTTATTAAAGGGCGAGGGCTGCTATGTTAAATTAATTTCACAAGGTCAAAGTGAATTAATTTGAGAGATCATTGTATTGAGAGGGTGACGGCTAATAGAGAGATTTGAGAGAAATCTCCTAACGTTGTTTGTAAACTTAATTCAAGGATTTAGTAGGTGTTTACAGATTCCACTCTGTCGGTGATGATGCTCACAAGTGGCGTCTCCTCAGATTATGACATGTGGCAGATAACATGTTCCGGACTCTATGGGGGTGGAATAAATGAGCCGCATCGGGGACATTCCCCGGGGCCCCTTCTCGGCGGATGTACCCGACCTTTTGGGAGACCCCCCTGAAGACATTCTACCTTCATCTAGGAGACTACCAACAGCTCGTCTCCGAGCTTCCACAGTCTCCTCGCTCGCCTCTAAGCCATCTTTCGTGCCGAGCTTCCTCGGCCTCCCGCTCGTCTCCGATTTCCAAGCATGCCGAGCTTCCTCGGCCTCCCGCTCGTCTCCGAGCCTTTGATGTGCCGAGCTTCCTCGACCTCCCCCGATCAACCGAGATTGCAAAGCCCTAGCGCCTCCGTAACGGCTCCGCATATCTCGCCAAAGAGAGATAACCGCCGTCCCACGTCCCGCGTCTTACGCCGGCGCGCCCCCTATTAATGAGTGTATCCTATCATTAATGAAGAGATCCCGTCATTCACGTACGCGTAACGTTAGGGGCGTAACCGAAGGCGAAGATCTCGCGCCTCCTCGCTCCATGCAACCACTATAAAACCCCTTTCTCAGACGACTCAGGTAAGGCAACTTGATTCCAATAAGCCACTACTCTGCTCAAATTCCTCAGCTAACTTTATCGTCGAAGGGTCCTACGGTGGCCACCCATCCCGGGACTTTTTTACAGGTAGCTCAGCTTCCACCTCAAACTCAACCTATTGAGATCCACACACTCAAGGAGGTGACCTTCGAAGCCAATCTCAACCGTCCAGCAACGCTCGTGATAGATCGACGGAGGACAGCATCTGAAGGAGATCAAGGCCTCCATCAGCTGGCGCCATATATGGGAACGAAAGACTTATTTTGTTCCACCAACAAAAGTTGATCCTTCGCCCTCGATCCAATGGCGAGCGACAACTGCAACGATCCAAATACGAGCTGCCACAACGGAGGCGGAAGCGGCTCGCCTCCCCTCTTAACGCCATCCGTGCCTTATTCGCTCAGATAGATAAGCTCACATCGCTAGTGGATGCCCTCGTTCGTGTCCAAGTAGCGGGCTACACCCACCAGGCCGCAGTTCCCCCTCTCCAAGATAACGACGCCCGCAGAAGGACAGACGGACATGCTCCGGCCCTCAATCCGACTCACGCTCATCCCAACGTCATAGGACGCCGGTGTGCCGACTCCAGTCACCGTCACGCGCATGCGGCGATTAATTCCATGACCCGCTAGGCGCCGGACAGCTCCATACCCCGTTCCAATGCCCACTGCACGTTTTCGCCCCCCGAAGAGGTATCAGTCAGCTCGCCTGCTTCCAGGCATTACCGACACCTTCCCTCTCGCCGGGGTCACGCGAACGAAGAACGCCGGGGCCGCTTGAGAAAGACCTCGCCAAGAATTTGCAAAATCTGATAGAGCAAAATCGAAGCCGTACACCGGCGCAGACCTGGAGCGGGGATAGTCACCACTCCGACTGTGCAGAATCCTCAGGTTACCACCACCGACTCAAGGCCCTTGAGAAGAAAATTGAGGGCATACACCGGGATAGCCAAGCTTCCAGTGAAGGGGCCCGATACTCTGCCGATTCACTAATGAAACCCTTTACGGAAGAACTGCTGGCCGAACACGTTTCGTCTAGGAACAAACCGCCCAAGGTGGCCCTCTTCGACGGGAAATCCGGCCCGAAGGACCATCTAGATGCATTTAAGGTGGGCATGAGCTTCCAGGATAACTCTGACGCGGCCCAATGCCGAACTTTTCCTACCACCCTCATCTGGGATGGCCGGGACTGGTTCCGAGGACTCACGCCATGCTCTATCTTGACCTTCGGTGAGATAGCCACCCAATTCCTCTGCCGCTTCGTCAGGAATCGACGACAAAAGATAACAATAAACTAACTGTTCACCATAAAGAGCGGGGACAAGGAATCCTTTAAGGGATACGTCACTCGTTTCTACAACGCTCTCCTCGAGGTCCCCGAGCACCAGGATGAAACTGTTATCATCGCACTAAGGTCGGGTCTTAGGCACAAAGAGTGGCTCTGCTCTTTTGCATTAGTGCAACCTAAGACCATGGCTGAGGTAAAAGCTTGGATCGAGCGGGAGATCCAACTCGAGTCGGAGGTGAACGCCAACCTGCCCCGGGGCGATCAAGCCGACTAAAAGAAGAGAGGAAGAGAAGAGAAGAAGAGGGTCGACCGGCCAAAACCATACTCCCTGAAGTTCCAAGTGTACACTCCTCTTAACATCTTCCAGACCGAGCTGTTGGAGGAAGCGAAGGGTGAGAGATTCTTCAAGCTCCCGCCAGTCACCCAAAGAGCAACTAAGCATATCCGGGGACCATACCGCTCCTTCCATAGGTCGCAGGGTCACCCGACCGAAAAAACTGTAAACAACTCCGTGACTACATCGAGGAGTTGATCCGCTCTGGCCACCTGGCAAAGTACCTGCGGGACAAGCGGCAGGCAGATCGGGACAAAGAGAACCAGCCCCCTCCCGGGGAGTTAACGATCGGGAAAATCATGGTCGTCACCTCGGAATATGCTCGCGCAGCCGGCGAAAACCGCCGCCTCCTACCAGTCGAGGGTACAAGTGATTCACCCCAGAAGAAGTGCATGATGATCGAGCCCATCATCTTCACCGATGAAGACCTCTACGGTATATCCTTGCCTCACAACGACCCCCTCGTTATAACAGCCCGGGTCCACCGTTACCAGGTACGGAGGATATTGGTCGATTCCGGGAGATCGAAAGACATCCTCTTCTACGACTGTATCAAGTGTATGGGGCTGGGACCGTCTGACCTACGGCCCACCTCCTACGTCCTCGCGGGGTTTACCAACCACTCCATCCCGGCTGAGGGAGTGGTCACCCTCCTCCTCAACATTGGTGAAGCAGGACATACAAAGACCGTACCGGTGGATTTCATCATCGCTAAGATCCCATCAACCTACAACATCCTCCTGGGACGCCCGGCATTAAACGCCCTCCGGGCTCAAATCTCGACCTACCACCTTACGGTCAAATTTCCATTAGACAAAGGGGGGATAGGCCGGGCCTACGGGAACCAGTAGACCGCCAAGATTTGCTTCGCCTCAACGTCTCCCGCCGGAGAGCAGAGCGATGAATTTGAGGACACAAACGATTTCTAGGGATCTTTGGATATGCTCGACGACCAGAAATAAATCCGAGGAGCCCCGGTGGAAGCGCTGACAGAAACCCCCCTCCTCGAGGGGGTCGATGGACGAACCGTTCAGATCGGATCTCTTTTGACGGGAGATCGTCATGAAGACTTGATCCGCTTCCTTCGAAGAAATTCAGACGTATTATCATGGCCGGGGTGGACATGCCCAGGATCGACCCTAAAGTTATTTCACACAAGCTCGGGGTCGACCATAAGGCCAGATCCGTCCGACAAAAGATGAGAAACTTTGCGCCGATCAAACAAAAGACGATTGAGGATGAGGTCGATAGATTGCTCGCAGTCAACTTTATTAGAAATATTGACTACTTGGATTGGCTAGCGAACGTGGTAATGGTCAAAAAGGAGAACGGGAAGTGGCGCATATGCGTCGACTTCACGGATCTGAACAAGGTATGCTCGAATGAAAACTATCCCTTCCTTCGGATAGACCAGTTAGTGGACAGCTCGGCCGGCCACGAATTGCTAAGCTTCATGGACGCTTTCACCGGCTACAATTAGATCCGGATGAACCCGGCAGATGAATAACTCACCGCGTTCACCACGGATCGGGGGGTATACTGCTACAAAGTGCTGCCTTTCGATCTTACGAATGCTGGGGCTACATATTAGCGCCTAGTTAACAAACTGTTCAAACCACAGATCAGGAGGAAGGCCAAGATTGGAGGAAGCCCCTCGTAGAGAGGTAACGCTCCAAGTGTACACGACTCAGGAGGAAGGCTAAGATTGGAGGAAGCCCCTCGTGGAATTCCTAAAAGATGGTACACTTACAGAAGACCGAGGAGAAGCACGCCGCCTGATTAAAAGAGTTTTTATCACCAAAAATATTTTACCTCAATCAGAAACGGCGTCGCTTTGCAGCTAGCCGGTGAATACAAGTCGGTCCACAGGGATGTGTAATTTTCCTAAGTGTTATTACGAGCTAATTCCAATGGTTGTTTGGTCTTTTAATTGAATCTAAAAACTAAGTTGTACGATGATCAAGAAAATTGCTAGGATCTAAGGTGAGTTTGATAAGATTAATATTCACACCTCTTCCAATGCCTTCAATTAAATCTTTTTAGAAGTTATAACAATTATTAGTAAAGGGGATTAAGATGATTGGGAAGAAACAAAGTTTCTTCCTCTAGATCCTTGTCCGTGCTTTCCTACTAATTGCTCTAACCTTCATGGAAGTCATGCATGTCCGATCCTTTATACTACGGTTTCACCGTTACCTTGTGGGTAGGGTGCCGTAGGGAGCAGATCATGCATGCGTGCATGAAGTTCTAGTTATTACAAATTATTGGGCTTAAAAGAGATGAGAGATATTCGTCTCTCAATCCCTCCCTTATTCCTAACCCTAACAAGCGAGGAAATTACTTGCTCATTAAGGGATCTATTAAAAACACATTTTTAAGATTACTTACCTACTGCAGTTTAAAAGATTTTACACTAGATTACTAGGGCAAATGAATGATTTATCTAAAGCAAGAATTAAAGTAGAAAGTTAGGGCAAAGAATGAATTAATCTAGGGCAAGAAATTAATTTTAAACTAAGGCAGAAAATTGAAAAAAACTTACAAGAAATGATGCTCTTAATCTTCCAAAGAATCTGAATTTTATTTATTAAAAAGAGGCATCCCTAATACAATCTTTAGAATACAATTTTATAGGGAAATAGGGAAATTAGGGTTACAGGACCCGCACATGTGCGATTACAAAAATACACCCTAAAAATCCTAACCAACGCACCGCCAGGAAAATTCTGCACCGACACTTGCAGCAGATGGCCGCGGAACCGCGGTCCCAGCCTGGGTTTGGCCGCGGTTCCGCGGCCAAACTAAGGAGTTGTGTCTGGAAACTTTTGGGTTTGCTTCTATGCTGCTTGGGCTTTTTATTTCTTTATTTCTTTTCTCCTTTTGGCTTCTGGTCCTTCTCCAGATCTTCAGTGAAAACTTGTATGGTCTTTTAACCGTTTACTTTGACATTAAGGACCTTGCGTTGCTTTGTACCTCTGTGAACTGTTATTCATTTAGGCTTGACTAGAATCCTTCTACTTGTTGGTCAAAAGTCCTTCTTTGTATCAACTTTTGTCTTTTTCACTGTTTTCGCTCCAAGAACCTGTATCCTGTAATATGTAACAGACATGCGTCAAAAGCACCTGTTTTTTATAAAACGAATAAGAATGGGTAATATAATAATGCAATATTATGATATGAACAAATACCCCCAAACTTATCTTTTGCTCGTCCTCGAGCAAACTTATTTTTTATTCTCAACAAAAAGAACTTAACCGCACTTTCGCAGGGAAACGCGATTGCACTGAGCTCGTGCAACAAGCCGTTAAACCTCTAGGTATCCCTAGTAGGAGGAGTGTTGTCTCCTGAGGGTTTTCGGCGGATACTACCCACAAAATCCTATCAATTAGGCCCATTGATTTTAATTCTCCAATTAGGTTTTCTAACAAGGAATTCTATTATCATTGACTCATAAATTACCTATCCATATTCTTCACACTTCCTCATCATTTAACTTAAGATTATATATGTTCGATAGACTCACTCAGCTTTCGGCATTTCTTAAGCTTTCCTTCTAAGGTTCCATCTCCACTTGGGAATTTTTCTATCAACTCTACTAAAGATACAAGTTCTATTCTTCATTCTTTTCTCTTATCTCAACTCTAATCATATATTCCCATGTGTGTGTATAAATCACCCCTACACTTGGAAATTCAAATCAAGTAAGCATACTCTTGTCCGTTGTCCAAAACACTTATTAATTGGTGAATATTTAAATGAATTTTGCTTACACATCCTTCATGCGACCGTTAATACTTCTTGAGGTACCAACGACCGATTACAAGATGTGTTTGCACATTAAAGCGTACTTCTTAGTCTTGCAACACGCAAGGCTTTAGCAGTGACTCCCAAACCAGTTGGTCTAAGGCACTAGGTGATGAAGCACCCTTGCTAAATATTTTTCTAGTTTTGCAGCCTTAAGTAATCACAAAACCAGTGTCCATTTTTCTTTATTCACCTTTTTTCTTTTATTTTCTTCGTACTAAAAAGTTTAGACAAGAGCATTTCAAGGTCTCCTCTACTATTCCAAGTTTCAAGGTGCGTGATTTGTGCAATTTATAGGGTATACATTTTCAGAATCTAGACTTAAGCTAGGAATTATTTTTCAAACTTATACTCTAATAAGAATATCAATATTTTTCCTTTATTTCAACTTAGCCCACAAAGTGAACTCAAAATTTGCCTAGTTCTAAATAAACTACAAAGACATATACTTTCTACCATTAGTTTTTAAAGAAGGTTATTTTTAGGGTTTTCAACTTACTAAGTCTAAGATCTAATTGTTCATAGCCAGTTAACCTATTTGTCAAACTCAGTTCAAATAAGCCAAAATTGAATACAATAATTTTTTATAATTTTTGAAAATTTTCAATTTTCATGGGTTTTCAAATAAATATGCAAATGCAAAAATATGTACATATGAATGCGAAGGAAGAAGACGTACCGAGCATACCCCCAAACTTAAACTTGACAGTGTCCTCACTGTCATGCCACACCAAGAGGGTTAAAATGTCGGCACTGTCCTGCTTATTAACATATTTAAAAAAAAATTATAAAATTGTTTTTTTTATTTATTTATTATAACAAAAATATATATACAGAAAGGCCCCCCCAAACTTCATTGAAACAATGTTACACGTCATTGCCAAACTTTGCAAAGACCAAATGTCAACACCAACCATTCGAAAAAATTATCTGTAAGGGGTATCAGTTGATGGAAGAGTATGTTGTACCGATCCAAAAAGAATTGGGAACGATAGAAATGGTGATATGGAAAGTGTGGAAGTGAATAGATAGGAGGTGGTGATGAATCAAAACGAGAATGTGAATGATCAGCAATCAGTAGAATATTGGCATTCTTGTAGCTTATTAAAAGAAATGGGGGTGGTTCAACTTCTAAAGGAGGAAGTTGACTAACTACACTATCCCTAAGATATTTCTGTGGATCCTTTATCGACTTGGCATCATCCATCATGTGCATATGATATTCAATTATGAGGGAACTAATCTCCTCGATCTCCGCCAGTCCAGCCGGAAACTTGCCGTCTATCTTGTAAGACTATTAAAAGAGCGTTCTCTTGCTCGAAGGATAGAGAGGCCGATATGATAATGGGAAAGGTCTTATTATCACCTATGTAAGCATATTTAAGGTGAGACGGTAAGGGCATGAGTTCGAGTTTCGGAGGCGAAAGAATCATTGGGGGATCTACCTCGAACTCAAAGGACTCCAACACAGGTTCGAAATCACTGCAAACAACCGATTCGGATGTTTCCACTAACTCATCAAAAAATTCAAAAGAGTCATATTCGGGCTGTGAGTCGTCATCATCTAAAAAATTGAAACACTCATAATCAATATCAGTTGTGTCAACTGTGGTAGGCTCAAGGAGGGACGGACGAGTGGCGTCAAAACTGTTCTCATAAAAAAAAATCTTTCAAGCTCGCAGTCCTCCTGCGTGATTTCTTGAATAGAGCAAACTTCTCGTGTACTAGTATTAGGCACGGGGGGCAGACTTCCTAACTTGTAAATATTGAACTCACTAGACGTCTTCCCGAAGGATAGAGTCATGGAGTCATTGCGACAGTTTATTACAGCATTGGAAGTGGCCAAAAATGGTCGACCGAGGATCACCGGAATTTGGTTCCGTGAGTTGGCAACAGATTGTGTGTCCATAACAATAAAATCAATGGGGAATATGAACTTCCCAACTTTGATCAACACATCCTCTAGCTCACCCCTTGGATGGGCGATTGATCGATCAGCCATTTGGAGAGTACAGTGAGTGGACTTAAGCTCTCCAATGCCTAATTGCTCGTACACAGAATAAAGTAGCAAATTGACACTAGCACCAAGATCTAGTAGTGCTCTATTGATGTTCTTGTCCCCAATTGTTATCGAAATAGTAGGACAACCGGGGTCCTTGTGCTTTTGGGGTAAAGATTGGACAAGAGCATCGCTAACATCACTAGCCCCGAAAACTTTCTTTGGTACTTGTGACTTCTTCTTTTTTGTGCATAAGTCCTTTAAGATTTTTTCATATGAAGGAACTTATTGGATTGCATCCAAAAGAGGGATATTTATGCTCACCTGTTTGAACAACTCGACAATCTTCTCCATTTGTGGAGTTGGTTTATTGGATCTCAACCGGTTTAGAAAAGGAGCATTTTGAAATGTTGTTGAGTCCAATTTTTGCGGATCAGATTGGTGAGTTGGAACGGAACCCCGTGTAGATGTGTTCGTGTTGTGAGAAGTGGGTCCGTTCGAGCTAGAAGGAGTAGAGCCTTGTGAATGATAGAGAACAGGCTCTAACGAAGAAGAAGAAGGTGAAGAAGAACCACCGGCAGGGGTGTCATTGTGAATACCCACATTGTTTTGCAACATTTTTCTCGATCTCAACATGGTCACAGCGTTTACGTTATGAGTTTGATGTTGATATGCATCATGTGCGTGACCGGGATTGGGCAGTGGTTGAGATGGGAGCTTTCCTTTATCTCGCTCGCTCAATGCTGTATTGAGTTGTGCAATTTGTGCCTCAATAGATTTGATGCTTTGATCGTGTGAGGCACTGTTTTGCACCAAAGATTGAATAGAAGTCTCTAATCTTGCTGTAGATTGTGTAGATTTCTTAAGGAACGCATCTAGACTTCTTTCGAGCGAAGTAACCTTGTCATTGTTAGGTTGAACAAAATTGTTTGGCGGGTAAGAGTTGTTAGGCACAAAATTGTTCACTTGATTAGGGTAAGGTTGCTGTTGAAAAGGTTGCTGTTGAAATTGAGTTTGTGGAAGTGCTTGTTGTTGTTGTTGTGGAGGAGGAGGCCTTTGAAAATTGTTATTTCCTTGGAATTGTTGATTTTGGTTCCAAGTGAAATTTGGGTGACTCCTCCATCCCGGATTGTATGTCGAAAAGTATGGATCGTTTCTCTGTCGTTGCTGGTAGGCAGTATTGACTTGATCATGTCCTTGAGTAGATGCATTGTAAGGACACTCTTCGGTAAGATGTGATGGATCCGAACAACATGCACAAACAGTTCGTGGAGGCACAACAGGGGCAGGAGAAGACGATGAGATTTTGGTCTCAATCGCTTCTAGCTTTTTTGTAAAAGCGGCCATCTCGGCCTTCATAGTAATCGACATATCTAATTGATGTATGCCTGCCCTAGATTGACCACTAGAAGAAGATGATGTGGTCTTGGTGCTCTCCCACTGAATTGTTTGTTCACTAAGGTCCTCAAGAAACTGCCACGCTTCCTCACTAGATTTGGTTAGAAAGTGATCTTGACAGATAGTTTCTAGCAACTGCTTCGTTGCCGCGTTCAATCCCTCGTATAATGTTTGGCAGAGTTGCCAACTTCCGATCCCATGATGAGGGCATTGAACGAGTAGGTCTTTAAATCTTTCAAAACACTTCCAAAATGGTTCGTGAGGAAGCTGTAAAAATTGTATAATCTCATTACGGATTCTAGCAGTTTTGTGGTGAGGATAGAACTTTTTAAGAAAAGCTTTCACAAACTCATCCCAATTTCTAATTGAATGTGATGCTGCGCTATATAGCCACTTCTCGGCTAGGTCACATAAGGTGAAAGGAATGACCCTTAGCCTTATAGCGTCATCACTTAATTGGGTCGTTTTCATCATAGCGCAAACGTTTTGGAATTTATTAATAAAAATATACGCATCTTCTGATTCCAATCCGTGAAATTTTGGCAGCATATTGATGAAATAGGGTTTTATTTCAAAGTTGTCCCCATTTGCCGGTGGGGGTGAAAGACAGGTAGGTAAAGAAGTGAGGACAGGGTAGAAGAGATCCTGGAGCGCAACTCGTGCGGGCACTTCAACAGGCGGTTGATTCGGGTTATTCACACCTAACGGAGATGGAATCATTTCCGTCGGTAAGGTATCGTTGGGATTGTATCCCGACATGCCTTCGGAAAAAGAATTTGAAGGTGGAGGTAAGAAAGTGGGCGGAATTTCGACTTCGGTGTCGAAAGGTATGTCGATCGGTATTAACGAAACACGGACTAATCGGGCGCTAGTGTCCTTAGTCCAAAGTGACATACACTAAAGGGGTAATGTAGTCAGAAAAAAATGAAAGACAGAATGTGGTGGTAAGATAACGTCAATGAAAGGAAGTGGTGTAAGTGAGTTGCAAGATTTCTTTAGCGACAAGTTGCAAGTTTTGAAAAGTTCATTTTTTATGTGAAGTTTTTGCGAAAGATTTTATTTGAAAAGAGACTTGAGACGCAAACGCGATCAACCACACATGCACAATCAAGCCTAGATCTAGGGTCACCTAGGTCAGCTAGACAGCTCCTAACTAGGGTTAGAAATAGGACCTCAAACCGCCTCTTCACCGCCAATTGCGGCCAGGTAAGTGCCAGGTAAGTGGGAGGCTCCCCGCTACAAGTAGCGGTCCTAATTAAGTAACCACTTGCCTTGACACACTTGCCTAGACACCGCAAAGTCAGTTAGGATAAAGGTCGATGCCTATGTCTAGTCCTTTGTCATATTGAGCTCGAAGTCCTTAGAGCCGAGTCTAGTATTTTTTAATTAAGAGTGGTCGATGCAAATACTTTAAGTGCTTTCTGGGGTCCTGGGAAGGGTGATGAACTCCCCACCCAATCTGAGTTTGGTCAATAGCCCCTTAAAGTCCGATTAAATTATGCAAAACAGTAAATTCACTTGCAATAAATTTTTTTTTAAGCGCGGCGCAAAGAAACCTGCAGAAAATTGTTATTTAGAAAGGGGAAGAAGATTTTTAGCGCAAAGAAATTCTGCAGAAAATTTGGCAAAAGATATATCGGGAGATTTCAAAGGAGAGAGAAAAGATCTTACAGTACAAATTTAGTCAACAGATCAGGTCACCAGAGCACGGATCCACGGCCCAAGAGCGTTACTGCCGCGTTTCCGCGGCTGAATACAGAGCACAGTTCCCCAGAAAAAATTCCAGAGGCTGATGTTGCTGAGTCACCGCCCTTCCGCGGTCTGAGGTAGGTTTAGGCCGCGTTTCCGCGGTTGAATGGAGGGATTAGGTCTTTGGAAAATTTGTACAGTTCTGTTGTGGACTTTCCCCTCTGTTCTGATGTAGCGTTTTCTGTTTCTCACTCTGAAATTTTCCAGATTCGAGATTATTCGCTGTTCCTGCAAAATTAAAACAATAAACCCTTCAAACAAATAAAAATTGATAAATTTTTTTTTTGTACTTTTTCTATTTTCAGATTTTTATGAGTTTTTTTAAATTTATATTAACCCGAAATTATATAAAGGAAATTTTACGCCATCCCCGGCAACGACGCCATTTGATTAGAAGAGTTTTTATCACCAAAAATATTTTACCGCAATCAGAAACGGCGTCGCTTTGCAGCTAGCCGGTGAATACGGGTCGGTCCACAGGGATGTGTAATTTTCCTAGGTGTTCTTACGAGCTAATTCCAATGGTTGTTTGGTCTTTTAATTGAATCTAAAAACTAAGTTGTACGATGATCAAAAAACTTGCTAGGATTAGGTCTAAGGTGAGTTTGATAAGATTAATATTCACACCTCTTCCAATGCCCTCAATTAAATCTTTTTAGAAGTTATAACAATTATTAGTAAAGGGGATTAGGATGATTGGGAAGAAACGAAGTTTCTTCCTCCAGATCCTTGTCCGTCCTTTCCTACTAATTGCTCTAACCTTCATGGAAGTCATACATGTCCGGTCCTTTATACTACGGTTTCACCGTTACCTTGTGGTTAGGGTGCCGTAGGGAGCGGATCATGCATGCGTGCATGAAGTTCTAGTTATTACAAATTATTGGGCTTGAAAAAGATGAGAGATATTCATCTCTCAATCCCTCCCTTATTCGTAACCCTAACAAGCGAGGAAATTACTCGCTCATTAGGGGATCTATAAAAAACACCATTTTAAGATTACTTACCTACTGCAGTTTAAAAGATTTTACACTAGATTACTAGGGCAAAGGAATGGTTTATCTAAAGCAAGAATTAAAGTAGAAAGCTAGGGCAAAGAATGAATTAATCTAGGACAAGAAATTAATTTTAAACTAAGGCAGAAAATTGAAAAGAACTTACAAGAAATGATGCTCTTAATCTTCCAAAGAATCTGAATTTTATTTATTGAAAAGAGTCATCCCTAATACAATCTTTAGAATACAATTTTATAGGGAAATAGGGAAATTAGGGTTACAGGACTCGCACATGTGCGATTACAAAAATACCCTCTAAAAATCCCAACCAACGCACCGACGCACCGCCAGGAAAATTCTGCACCGACACGTGCAGCAGAAGGCCGCGGAACCGCGGTCCCAGCCTGGGTTTGGCCGCGGTTCCGCGGCCAAACTAGGGAGTTGTGTCTGGAAACTTTTGGGTTTGCTTCTATGCTGCTTGGGCTTTTTATTTCTTTATTTCTTTTCTCCTTTTGGCTTCTAGTCCTTCTCCAGATCTTCAGTGAAAACTTGAATTGGTCTTTTAACCGATTACTTTGACATTTTGGACCTTGCGTTGCCTTGTACCTCTATGAACTGTTATTCGTTGTAACAACTCCAATTTTTGTATACATAAATTTGAAGTATACTTGGAGTATTTAATGTTACCGATATCACTTTAAGTATCTATTTTCCCACAATAATTACAAGAAGGAGCTTGTAGCTCATTGGTAATACCTTGCACTGCTGAACCAACCCACCAGAGTTCAAATCCCATGCCCCCACATTATTTTTAGATTATTTTTCTTTTAAAATTCTTGGAAGCCCAACAGTCCACAGGCCATAACTCCCAAAAGTTGAACTGAACCCTAAAAAGTGAGTATACCAGAGCCTACATCAGGCGAACCCACGCCCGACGACACCCCGACTAGGCCCGACTGGGCCGACTCGGGCTGGCGCCGCCGGCCGGACTCCGCCGGACGGCCGAGTCGTCTACATGAAAAATTTGCCTTCTCGTCTTCTATAACCCGATGTTTACTCCATTTTAATGGATCGGTTCTCTAATGTTAAATACTATTTAATACAAATTTTAATGATTTTTCTTTAATTTTTTACAATTTTTTTTAAAATAAAACCTTTCACCTACCCTACCCTAGCCATCCTATAAATAGACCCCCTACCCTCTACCCTCTCATCCCAAAACCCTAGGTTTACTCTCTCAAAATTTTCACAAGAAGAGTGTGCTTTGAAACCGAGTTCATGGCGAAGCGCTGACGGAATTCCGGCGACGTTTTTGAAAACAACCGGCGACGAAACAACATCTCGGTCACTCACCTACTTCCTCTATACTCTTTAGTATAGATCGAAACCCGTAAGTCCCTATCTTTCCTTCTTTCTACTTCTTAAAAAAATACGGAATTTCGAAACCCGACGGAAATCGGAACAAACCGATTTCCGATTCGGTTTTTCTACAAAATCTCACTTGTCACCAATTCCATAATACCTTAACTTATTCATGATGACTATTAATCATATAACAATTAATTTGGACAAAGTTTCTCACATGAAATGATAACTTTTGCAATATCGTATTCTTTTTCACATTAATACCATAATGTTTATTTTTCTTCTTCTAATCAATTCAATCATTCCTAAACACCTTCATCTTGACCACTAAACTTGTAAAAATCAATTTGAATAAGTTTTCACACATGAAATGATAACCTTTTCAATTTACCGTATTTTCACTTTAATACCATGAACTTTCAATTTCACATTTAACCCCTTAACCTTAATATACATTTAAAGTAGAGCACGAGGTAATGACCTACCTCCACACACACGCAAATACAACCCTAAAATGATATCATCAAAACTTAGAATACGATAAAATGAAATTTTCATTAAAATACCTTAATCTTAATAAAACCATTCTTAAAGGTTTTAGATTTATTACACTTTTAAGTAAATATTTCTTACTAGGAAAATACGATAAGTTGTGAACATCGATCGTTTATCTAAACTGACTTTATGGTGTCTAGGCTAGGCAAGTAAGCTTGGGTAACTTTAAAAGGCCCGCCTTACGATTCGTGAGCGGATCCCTCCCTCCACACTTGTACTTACCTGGCCACAATTGGCGGTGAAGAGGCGATTTGAGGCTTCTAACGACTTGTCGTTTAGACCATTTAGAAATAGGCTAGTTGGCTTAGGAAACCTTAGAATCTAAAATACGGAAAATTATACTTTTCAAATAAATACCTTTTACTATATAAAACCGTTTTCTAAAAGATTAGTGTTTTACAATCTTTGCAAAGCGCCGCTATAATCCATCTTTGGGGAACCCGTTCAGGATCGTGCGGTTAATCACGCACCCTCGGGCTAGTAGTGCGAGATTCAGACCTCCGCAAGGAGCATTCGGTCTCGAAAGGTTTAAAATACGACATCTTAAGAAAATGAGATTTTTGGAAAAGAAAATATTTATTAAAATTATTTTTTTGTATAAACACATCTATATTTATCATTTAAATAACTATTTTAGTATAATATAAATTTTCCACCTTTTTCTAAAAAATCACGAAAGAATAAAGGTTACACTAAAATACCATGAACTTCAAATAATCAATATTACAGATAAATACCTTTATTTATGAAACTAGGATATTGTCATTAGAAATGTCACAACATAAAATCCACAAATCTAAAGACGAGTAATAAATACTTGAGGTGTATTTTGAAAAGTATATAAAAGTATTTTTACATAAAACCCCTCAAGTTTATAAATTATCCTAAGGACCCTAGCAGTTATAAGACTTCGTTTCACATTTCTGATTGTCTGACTCGGGTTTGAGTCTGATTAATCTGACTTGAATATGATTCAAGTCAATCCATAATCTACAAGTTTCCAATTTAATTTGAACACATGAATCCATGAATACAATTATCAGTTTATACAATCTGGCTGAACCGAACCATGAATATATTCCTTCTACATGAATCCCAGTATTCCATTTACATGACTCCATGGTTATAACCGTTTCCTGATATCATGGTTTCGGTCAGGCAGTCAATCAATCATACAATCAACACAATTTACAAGATAACAATACAAACAAGACATCGCGGGGTTTAAGGGGTAGATTGGTACGGAAGGTGTTAAAGGTGGCACAAGGTGGTCAGATTTAACACACCTAACCTGAATCCAATTGCTGTTGTACCGTGGCATAAACGGTACCTTGTACTATACGTGCTCTTAGTCTCTGGCATATAGAGACTCCCCTCGTATATACTGGTATCCTTCTGTACCAAGCTACAAACAACAGCGTTGACATAACATTACAACAATAGTTTACACTTTAAAATGTACCCTTCTTATTCTGTCTTTTTCTACTTCCCTCTTACTTTTGGGACTTACCGAGCGATTTGTTCGCTGACAACATTCTGTTTCTCTCTTCTTTGAATGACGTCAGGTGAATTGGACCCGGCAGAAGTTGAGCCCTCGCAAGGAGACTTGGAGCACTTTACTGAAGACCCTGCACTGTAGTTTCATTGTACACTTTTCTTTTCAGTACTTTTCATTTCCTGTTATGCCACTGTTTAGGCATCTTTTTATTTCAGTTGTATTTCCTTTCATGTATTGTACAAAGAATGTTAATAAATAAAGTTGCTGTTCTCTTTACATTTTTGTCTCTTGTGTACTTATTTTATATTGCTTAGTTACGCTTAGCATATGTACTTCTGAGTATATACGTAGCGGACCTCGTCGCGCCCACGTCGCCGTACATTGGGAAGCGGGGTGTGACAGGTTTTGTTGGTTGCCCATGCAGGTCAGAGCTGTATGAATCCCTATCATGCAGTTCTGGTCTGCGTGAACAACCTAAGCAATATAACACAAGAACCAGCAACTAAAACATTCTTTACAATTCATGTTCCTTGAATCTTGCAATTTCATATTCCTTGAATCTTATCATTTCATGTACTTGAATCTGTCCTAACCCAAAATTTTTCTTCAAGGTTATGGATTCTCCGAACAACACCAGCACCAACGTCAACAACACACCCTCAGCACTACCTCTCACACCGGCTGTTACTGCGCCACCCACCGAGCAAACAGTGCTACTTGAAGCAATCCGCAGCCTTATCGAGGGACAGCAACAACTCTTGAACCGTCTCGAGACTGATGCTCCGGGGGTGAAGCAATTCAGGGCTTTACATCCGAAGCAGTTCTCAGAAAAGGGGAGCCCACTGGAATCTGAGGAAAGGGCTCAAAGTATCGAGGATGATCTGGCCGCAGCACAAGTGCCAGATGCCGCTTGGGTCCGTGTAGCGAAACTACAACTCACGGACAACGCTCGCAACTGGTGGAAGGCGGAAGAAAGCCGTCTTGCGTAGCCTATTGAATGGAAAACGTTTCGCGAGAAGTTCGATGCGAAATACTTTCCTATGACTGCCAGGTTTGCCATAGAGCAGCAGTTCATTCATCTACAGCAAGGATCAATGTGGGACAAATCGGTAGATGAATACGACGCTGAATTCACCATGTTGAGCCGGTAAGATATGTCGCAATAGTTCAGTTTTAAATATCACATACCACACAGTAAACACTATCCTTGAATAGATTCGCGGCACATTTGATACCTACGGACGATTTCAGAGCCCGTTGTTTCCAACAAGGACCGAACAAGGAGATTCAGGCTGCTTTAGCCACAGGAAAATTTTTGACTCATGAAGATGCTCTAGAAGCTGCCCGCAGTTACGAGGCAGTGATAAAAGCAAGGGGCAGACCTCAGTCTGCGGGAGTCAAGCGCCCTGCTAACCAGATAGCAGGTGGAGCCTCGTCCAGACCACCTTTTGTGCCAAGACGTCCTGGAGCACCAATCAGCAGACCCAGCCCAGCCTTTTGTAACTACTGCAAGAGAAATGGGCATCTGGCTAAAAATTGCCGACGTGCGAACAACCTTTGCTTGGTCTACGGCTCATCTGCTCATGGTATTGGGGCTTGGCCTCATAAACAAAACTCAGTTGCTGCACCCAGGCCAGCAAACAATTATCCACAGCGTCCAGCCATTCAAGCCCCTGCTCCAAGACTTGCACTGCCTGCACCACCCAGAGGACCGCAAGCTACACCACCTCCTCGACAGTTCCATCAAGCTCAAAGGAACGTTCCGAGGAATGCTCCTCTGGCCAGGAGGAATGTGCCAAAGCGCCAGGCTTTCATGATGTCTGTGGAAGAAGCTGAGGCCACTGGCCAAGTCATTACTGGTAAACTTTCTTCTCAAACTTATCTTTTAGTCTTGTTTACCTACACACTTTCCCTATACCTAAAACATATCCCATATACCTTAGGTACAATCCTAGTAGCTTCACTACCTGCACTTGCACTGTTTGATACTGGAGCATCCCACTGCTTTATGTCGCAACGGTTTGTCCGAACCCATGCAATTCCAGTCTCACCGCTTGTATCTAGCTGGAATGTCAGTTCCGGAAATGGCGTTCTAAAGGCAACTATGGGATACAGCTTATGTCCAGTCGTCGTCTGCAGTCGAGAGTTTTATGCTGACTTCAAAATACTGGACATACCGAACTTCGATGTGGTTCTAAGAATGGATTGGCTTGGAACCTTTTATGCTACCATCGACTGTCGTCAAAGGAGGGTAGTATTCGAGATTCCAGACCATCCGATCTTCTATTTCAAGAGTGGAGATCGTACTCTGGAGCCAGGTACCTACAAAGCGAAGCCAAGGGAAGCAGTAGTTGCGGCAACTCAAGCGGAAGAAAAAATAAGACCAGAGGTGGTTCGAGAGTTCGACGATGTATTTCCTGACGATATATCTGGTTTGCCTCCCGATCGAGCTCTTGAATTCAGTATTGATTTAGTACCAGGAGCACAACCGGTGATCAAAGCACCGTATAGACTAAGTCCGGAAGGTTTGAAGGAAGTTCGAACACAGTTGGACGAATTATTGGCGAAATGATGGATTCGTCCCAGCACTTCAAGTTGGGGAGCACCTGTGCTACTGGTGAAGAAGAAGGAAGGTTCATACAGAATGTGCATCGATTATAGGGCCTTGAACAAAGTCACTATAAAGAACAATTATCCACTTCCGCGCATCGATGATTTATTCGATCAGCTAAGTGGATCTTGTGTTTTCTCTAAATTGGATCTTCGTTCAGGTTATCATCAGGTGAAGGTCAAGGAAGCTGATATTCACAAAACAGCTTTCAGAACTCGCTATGGACATTACGAATTTCTAGTGATGCCATTTGGAGTGACCAATGCACCAGCAATATTCATGAACCTAATGAACCAAGTTTTCCGGGAGTATTTAGACAGGTTTGTTGTCATCTTCATCAACGACATCCTGGTATATTCTAAGAATCGGAAAGAGCATGCAGAACATCTACGAATTGTCCTGGAAACTCTTCGACAACATAAGCTTTATGCCAAGTACAGCAAGTGCGAGTTTTGGCTAAATCAAGTTGGTTTTCTTGGACATATCGTATCAGGAGAAGGAATTTCTGTGGATCCAGCCAAAGTTTCAGCAGTTAGCGAATGGCCTACACCAAAGTCAGTGAAGGACATTCGGAGTTTCTTGGGTTTAGCTGGATATTACAGAAGGTTCATTGAAGGATTCTCAAAGATAGCAACACCCCTGACCAAGCTCACATGAAAAGATGAAGAATTTGTGTGGTCAGAAGCATGCGAACAAGCTTTCGTAGAACTCAAGTCAAGATTGACATCTGCACCTATTCTCGTAATACTGGATCAAACTGGAGGATTCGAAGTGCATTGTGATGCATCTGGTAAGGGATTAGGATGTGTTCTACATCAGCATGGTAAGGTTGTGGCTTATGCTTCAAGACAACTGAAGACTCATGAGCGCAATTACCCAACGCATGATCTGGAGTTGGCAGCCATCATCTTTGCTCTCAAGATTTGGCGCCACTACTTACTTGGTGAACGAGTGAACATCTAGACAGATCATAAAAGTCTGAAGTATGTGTTTACTCAGAAGGAGTTGAATATGCGGCAAAGAAGATGGTTAGAACTCATGGCGGACTTTGACATCAACTTGCAATATCACCCAGGGAAGGTGAACGTAGTACCTGATGCTCTTATTCGCCAACCTTTATCGATGAATCTCACAGCTCAGTGGAAGCTTCAGCAAGACTTACATCAGATGGAGATTGAAGTAGTCATGCCAGGTAATACTTCAAGTTTGATGAATCTACAAGTTCAATCAACCATTGTCATCAGATCAAAGCAGCTCAAGCAAGTGATGCTAAGTTGCAAAGGATCAGAGAACAAGTGGAGAATGGACTCAGAACAGACTTCATCATCCATGAAGATGGATCTTTGAGATACGGCAGCAGATTGTGTGTTCCAAAAGGTCCTGTTCGGGAAGAGTTAATGAAAGAAGCTCACAGCTCTCCCTACTCAGTACATCCTGGAGGTACCAAAATGTACAAAGATCTACGTCAGAATTATTGGTGGCATGGAATGAAGCGTGAAGTAGCCAGAAGAATCTCAAAATGTTTGGTGTGTCAAAGGCTGAACATCACAGGACAGCTGGACTACTTCAACCGTTACCAATCCCAGAATGGAAGTGGCAGCACATCACGATAGACTTTGTGACTGCTCTTCCTCGCAGCACAAAGGGTAACGATGCGATATGGGTCATTGTGGATCAACTCACAAAGTCGGCTCACTTCATCCCATTTCGAGTTGGCCAATCAACTGAGACACTAGCAAAGAAGTACATGGAGGTAATAATCTAATTAAGATTTAAATACTTCATAACGTACTACCTCTGATACCCATGAACTCATACAGGAAATTGTGAGACTTCATGGAGTACCGGTCTACATTGTCTCCGATCGTGACACCAGGTTCTGATCGCAATTTTGGCAGAGTCTGCAAGCTAGCTTGGGAACAAGTCTGAACCTCAGCACGGCTTATCATTCACAAACAGATGGTCAGTCGGAACGAACTATTCAGATCTTGGAGGATATGCTCAGAGCGTGTATGCTAGACTTCAAAGGATCGTGGGAAGACCACCTACATCTTGTGGAGTTCGCGTACAATAATAGCTACCAAGCAAGCATAGGAATGGCACCTTTTGCAGCATTATATGGGAGGAAGTGTTGATCACCATTAAGTTGGGACGACATCGGAGATAGGGAACTTCTTGGACCAGAGATGATAGTAGCGACCGTTGATGTGGTTCGTACTATCAGGGAAAGAATGCGCATAGCCCAAGATCGACAGAAACACTGGGCTGATGCAAAGAGACGACACTTGGACTTCCAGCCAGGAGACCATGTATTCTTGAAGATATCTCCGAACCGCGGAGTGATCCGATTTGGAAGACGGGGTAAATTGAGTCCGAGATACATTGGACCGTTCGACATACTCGAACGAGTCGGTGAAGTGGCATACCGCTTAGCGCTTCCACCCTCATTGGAAGGAGTGCATAACGTGTTCCACATATCCCAACTCAGAAAGTATGTGAGTGACCCCAGCCATGTACTTGATCATTCTGAGCTCACTATACAGCCCGACTTGTCTTGTGAGCAACAACCTGTGGAGATCCTGGACAGGAAAGTGAAGACACTTCGGAACAAGGAAGTTAACTTGGTCCGGGTAATGTGGAGGAAAGACACTCCAGGAGAATCCACATGGGAAAGGGAAGATGAAATGCGTGCAAGATATCCTCACCTTTTTGTAAACTAGTCCTCAAATAAAAGTTGCAAATTTCGAGGACGAAATTTTTGTAAAGAGGGTAGATTATAACAACTCCAATTTTTGTATACATAAATTTGATTTAAATTTGAAGTATACTTGGAGTATTTAATGTTACTGATATCACTTTAAGTATCTATTTTCCCACAATAATGACAAGAAGGAGCTTGTAGCTCATTGGTAATATCTTGCACTGCTGAACCAAGCCACCAGAGTTCGAATCCCATGCCCCACATTATTTTTAGATTATTTTTCTTTTAAAATTCTTGGAAGCCCAACAGTCCACAGGCCATAACTCCCAAAAGTTGAACTGAACCCTAAAAAGTGAGTATACCAGAGCCTACATCAGGCGAACCCATGCCCGACGACACCCCGACTCGGCCCGACTCGGCCGAGTAGGCCGGCGGACCGGCGACTCGGGCCAGCGCCGCCGGCCGGACTCCGCCGGACGGCCGAGTCGTCTACACGAAAAATTTGCCTTCTCGTCTTCTATAACCCTATGTTTACTCCATTTTAATGGATCGGTTCTCTAATGTTAAATACATCCTATTTAATACAAATTTTAATGATTTTTCTTTAATTTTTTACAATTTTTTTTAAAATAAAAACCTTTCACCTACCCTACCCTAGCCATCCTATAAATAGACCCCCTACCCTTTACCCTCTCATCCCAAAACCCTAGGTTTACTCTCTCAAAATTTTCACAAGAAGAGTGTGCTTTGAAACCGAGTTCACGGCGAAGCGCTGACAGAATTCCGGCGACGTTTTTGAAAACAACCGGCGACGAAACAACATCTCGGCCACTCACCTAGTTCCTCTATACTCTTTAGTATAGATCGAAACCCGTAAGTCCCTATCTTTCCTTCTTTCTACTTCTTAAAAAAATACGGAATTTTGAAACCCGACGGAAATCGGAACAAACCGATTTCCGTTTTGGTTTTTCTACAAAATCACACTTGTCACCAATTCCATAATACCTAAACTTATTCATTATGACTATTAATCACATAACAATTAATTTGGACAAAGTTTCTCACATGAAATGATAACTTTTGCAATATCGTATTCTTTTTCACATTAATACCATAATGTTTATTTTTCTTCTTCTAATCAATTCAATCATTCCTAAACACCTTCATATTGACCACTAAACTTGTAAAAATCAATTTGAATAAGTTTTCACACATGAAATGATAACCTTTTCAATTTACCGTATTTTTACTTTAATACCATGAACTTTCAATTTCATATTTAACCCCTTAACCTTAATATACATTTAAAGTAGAGCACGAGGTAATGACCTACCTCCACACATACGCAAATACAACCCTAAAATGATATCATCAAAACTTAGAATACGATAAAATGAAATTTTCATTAAAATACCTTAATCTTAATAAAACCATTCTTAAAGGTTTTAGATTTGTTACACTTTTAAGTAAATATTTCTTACTAGGAAAATACGATAAGTTGTGGATATCGATCGTTTATCTAAACTGACTTTATGGTGTCTAGACTAGGCAAGTGAGCTTGGGTAACTTTAAAAGGCCCGCCTCACGATTCGTGAGCGGATCCCTCGCTCCTCACTTGTACTTATCTGGCCACAATTGGCGGTGAAGAGGCGATTTGAGGCTTCTAACGACTTGTCGTTTAGACCATTTAGAAATAGGCTAGTTGGCTTAAGAAACCTTAGAATCTAAAATACGGAAAATTACACTTTTCAAATAAATACCTTTTACTATATAAAACCGTTTTCTAAAAGATTAGTGTTTTACAATCTTTGCAAAGCGCCGCTATAACCCATCTTTGGGAAACCCGTTCGGGATCGTGCGGTTAACCGCGCACCCTCGGGCTAGTAGTGCGAGATTCAGACGTCCGCAAGGAGCATTCGGTCTCGAAAGGTTTAAAATACGATATCTTAAGAAAATGAGATTTTTGGAATATAAAATATTTATTAAAATTATTTTTTTGTATAAACACATGTATATTTATCATTTAAATAACTATTTTAGTATAATATAAATTTTCCACCTTTTTCTAAAAAATCACGAAAGAATAAAGGTTACACTAAAATACCATGAAATTAAAATAATCAATATTACAGATAAATACCTTTATTTATGAAACTAGGATATTTTCATTAGAAATGTCACAACATAAAATCCACAACTCTAAAGACGAGTAATAAATACTTGAGGTGTATTTTGAAAAGAATATAAAAGTATTTTTACATAAAAACCCCTCAAGTTTATAAATTACCCTAAGGACCCTAGCAGTTCTAAGATTTCGTTTCACATTTCTAATTGTCTGACTCGGGTTTGAGTCTGATTAATCTGATTTGAATATGATTCAAGTCAATCCATAATCTACAAGTTTCCAATTTAATTTGAACACATGAATCCATGAATACAATTACCAGTTTATACAATCTGGCTGAACTGAACCATGGATATATTCCTTCTATATGAATCCCAGTATTCTATTTACATGACTCCACGGTTATAACCGTTTCCTGATATCATGGTTTCGGTCAGTCAGTCAATCAATCATACAATCAACACAATTTACAAGATAACAATACAAACAAGACATCGCGGGGTTTAAGGGGTAGATTGGTACGGAAGGTGTTAAAGGTGGCACGAGGGGTCAGATTTAACACACCTAACCTGAATCCAATTGCTGTTGTACCGTGGCATAAACGGTACCTTGTACTATACGTGCTCTTAGTCTCTGGCATATAGAGACCCCCCTCGTATACACTGGTATCCTTCTGTACCAAGCTACAAACAACAGCGTTGACATAACATTACAACAATAGTTTACACTTTAAAATGTACCCTTCTTATTCTGTCCTTTTCTACTTCCCTCTTACTTTTGGGATTTACCGAGCGATTTGTTCGCTGACGACATTCTGTTTCTCTCTTCTTTGAATGTCGTCAGGTGAATTGGACCCGGCAGAAGTTGATCCCTCGCAAAGAGACTTGGAGCATTTTACTGAAGACCCTGCACTGCAGTTTCATTGTACACTTTTCTTTTAAGTACTTTTCATTTCCTGTTATGCCACTGTTTAGGCATCTTTTTATTTCAGTTGTATTTCCTTTCATGTATTGTACAAAGAATGTTAATAAATAAAAGTTGCTGTTCTCTTTACATTTTTGTCTCTTGTGTACTTATTTTATATTGCTTAGTTACGCTTAGCGTATGTACTTCTGAGTATATACGTAGCGGACCTCGTCGCGCCCACGTCGCCGTACATTGGGAAGCGGGGCGTGACATTCGTCTAGGCTTGACTAGGATCCTTCTACTTGTTGGTCAAAAGTCCTTCTTTTGTATCAACTCTTGTCTTTTTCACTGTTTTCGCTCCAAGAACCTGTATCCTGTAATATGTAGCAGACATGCGTCAAAAGAACCTGTTTATTTATAAAACAAATAAGAATGGGTAATATAATAATGTAATATTATGATATGAACACCGCCTTTGGGCAAAAGCTCATCATATTATCTGGAGCAATGGAAACCTTTTCAAGAAGTCGTATACACAGCCCCTGCTCCGATGCGACGACCTCCCATGAAGCCGACTATATTCTACGAGAGATACACGAAGGGGTCGGGGGGCACACAAAGGGGCCCCCACCCTGGTCCACAAGACGCTGCTCTAAAGATATTATTGGCCGAGGATACACCAGGATGCTGAGAAACTTGTCTGAAAATGCAAAAGCTGCCAACTCCACAGCAGCATACCCCGTCACCCCGCTACTGAGCTAACGACCCTCGGTTCTTCTTGGCCGTTCACAAAATGGGGGATGGACATGGTGGGCCAACTCCCCACCGGCACGGGTGGACGCATGTACATCCTCGTCGCGGTAGACTACTTCGCAAAGTGGAATAGAGGCCGTCCCCATCAGAAAACCAGACGCTGCCTCCACTACAAAGTTCTTGCAGAACAATATAATCACCCGATTCGGGATCCCAAGATGCATCATGATTGTTATAAAATTTTGTATGCGTGTTTAAATTTAAGATTACCGCAATCAAGACGGTGTCTCTTGGTAGCTAACCGGTTGAGTACGAGTCGATCCACAGGGTGAAGGAGTTCTTTTCTTTATATTCTAACGAGTTAAGTCCAAAAAGTTGGTGGTTTGTTTTAAGATCTATGAATGCGAATAAGTTGATAAAATGCTTGCTAGGGTTAGGATTAGGTTAGTTCGAAATAGGGATCTTCTCATTTCTTTTAATGCCTTAGTTGTGAATAAAGGTGTTAGGGTAATCGGCAACAACGGGGATTAGCACGACTGGAAAGAAACTTAGTTTCTTCTGTTTGGTCATTGTCCGTCCGTTCTTGGCTCTTAGCCCTAACCTCCGGTTAATTCAACCACAACCGGTCTAACTAGGGAATCACCGCTATCATGTAGGATAGGGTGCCGTAGTGAACGGAGTGTGGTTGATTTAAAGGGAGTCCTTTAAATAAAATTATTTGGGCAAAGAGAAAAGTGAGAGAGATTTCCTTCTCTCAAACCTTCCATCTCCTATCCCTAACAAGTGAGGAATTACTCACTCATTAAGAAGATAACAATAAAATTTAAGATAAGAAAAAATGCAGATTAAATTCTACAACTAGATCAACAAATAATAATTGCAGATAATAAAATACGATAAGAAAAATGCGAGAAAAATAAAGGAACTTACTTTTTATTGATACCTTTTAAAAGCTCATTACAATGGAAATTAAATTCTAGATCTAGAAATAAAAAGAGGCATCCTCCAAAGCGGCACATCAAAAAGAGGCACACCCTTATTTGACTTTGAGCCCTTCTATTTATAGATTGGAAAAACCTTAGGTTTACATTCTGATCCATACATGAAATTACAGAACAACCCCAAAGACCGGTCAAAGCACCAACACCCCACCGACACGTGCATATTATGGCCATGGAACCGCGGCAGAAAGCCATGTTTGGCCGCGGTTCCGCGACCGTTTGGTGGGCTCTTGGGCTCAATTCTTCAGTGATGCTTCATGTTGCTTTTTCCTTCTTTTTTCTTCACTTGGTTCCACAGAATATCTTCTATTTCCTTCCAGATTTCCACAGTACAGAATGTTGTGGACTTTTACCGTGAGCTTCACATTGAATTCTTAAATCTTGTGCTGCCCTTGTGTTTTGTGTATTGAACTGTCTACTGATCTTCATTTGTTTCTTGAACTGGTAGGCGGCATCATATGAATTCATGTATTGTTGGTCGTAGTCTCACTTTTGTAATGTCTTTTCATGGATTTTACTGTATTGTTCTGAGAACCTGTAACCTGCAAGACATGGATCAAAAGCACCTATTTATTTGTAATATGATTAAGATTGGGTGATATAATAATGCAAAATTCTGATATGAACAAATACCCCCAAACTTATCTTTTGCTCGTCCCGAGCAAAGCCAATTTTATTCTCGAAAAAAACTAACCTCACTTTCGCAGGGAATCGCGATTGCACTGAGCTCGTGCAACAAGCCATTAAACCTCTACGTGTCCCTAGTAGGAGGAGTGTTGTCTCCTGAGGGTTTTCAGCGGATACTACCCACAAAATCCGATCAATTTGGCCTGTTGACCTTCATTCTTCAATTCGATATTCTAGCAAGAAATTCTATTATCTTCGACTTAGAAACCATCAACCTGTATTTTCCACGCTTCCTTTTCATTTAACTTAAGATCATATACGTTTTGCAAATTTATAAAACTTTCAGTATCTCCTAAGTTTTCCTTCTAAGGTGCAATCTTAACTTAGGAATTTTTATCATCTCTACTGAAGATATAAGCCCTATCTTTTATTCCTATCTCTCCTCCAAACTCCAATTATATACCCTTACATGTGTGTAATTATCACCTCTACACTTGGAAATTCAATTCAAGCTATCATACTCTTGACATCTCCCAGAATACTTTTAGTTGGTGAATTTTTAGACGAAATTGCTCAGACATCTTTCATGCGATCGTTAATACTTCTTGAGGTACTAAACGACCGATTACAAAATGTGCTTGCGCATTTAGACGTAATTTCTCGTCTTGTAATACCTAAGACTTAGCAGTGACTCCTAAACCAGTTGGTTTAAGGCACTAGGTGATAAAGCACCCTCGCTATATATTTTTTTATTTATGCTGCCTTAAGTAATTACAAAACCACTGTTCATTTTTTTTGTCTCTTTATTCACTACATATACGATTATTTTATTTTCCTTCATACTAAGGATTTTAGACAAGAGCATTTCAAGGTATCCTCTACTATCCCAAGTTTCAAGATGTGTGTGAGTACGTAAAGTAGGGTATATATTTTCGGAATTTGGACTTAAGGTTCATAATTATTTTTCAGAGTTATATATCAAATAGAGCTTTCAATACTCTTCCCTTATTCCGATTTAGCCCAAGAACTGAACTCAAAATCTGCCTATTTCTAAATAAATTACAAGGATGTATATTTTCTACAGTTAAACTTTAAGAAAGGTTATTTTTTAAGGTTTTTAATTTACTAAGTTTAGGATCTAGTTTTTCCTAACTAGTCAACCGTCATGTTGAACTTAAGTCAAATATGGCCAAAATTGAACTTTTCAATTTTTATAATTTTTTATTTTTATCGATTTTAAAATAAGTATGCAGATGCAAAAAATATACACATGAATGCGAAGGTAGAAAGATTACCGAGCACACCCCCAAACTTAAACTTGACAGTGCCCTCACTGTCAGGCTACACCAAGAGGGTCAAAATTGTCGGCACTCCGCTGTTTTTTTATATGGTTTTTAAATATTTTTTTTGTTTTTTTTATTATTATCAACAGAAAAAGAAAAAAATAAATATATACACAAAAAGGTCCCCCCCAAACTTAAGTGAAACCGTGTTTCCACTGTTTAAGCGTTAAAGTTTAGAGTTAGGGAGGAGAAAAACACAGTATCAAGCTATACAAGGCCTTACACAGGCCAAAGTTTAGCACCAACCATTCAAAAATTTTATCGTTACAAAGCGGCGGTTGGTGAAAGAACACGTTGCATAGAGTAAGGAAGAAATGAGGTAAAGATAAGTGGTGTAATGGAAAAAGGTTTACGTCTCGATTTGTAGAGACGAAACAATAATGGTGAACGGAAAAGAGAATGTGGATGATTAAGAATGGGAAGAATGGTCACATTCTCGTATGAGATAAGAAGAAATGGTGGTGGTTCGACTTCTTCAGGTGGAGGTTGATTAATCATAAAATCCGTGTCATTTAGGAATGCGAGTTCGTCGGCGAAAATATCTTCGAAACTTTCATCGATGGTCCGATTGAACGTTTCAATGTCAATAAGTGTCCGCCAGAATTCAACACACTTGATTTTTCAAAAATTATGGAGGTAGGAGACTCGTAAGGCTCATCTACCTTATTCTCAAAAGAGTCTAAATCAAGTTGTTTTTCTAGAATTATCGAACTCAAAATATCGGATTGTGATTCATTAACACTCGCTATCATTAAAGGAAGACTAGAAGAAGAACCAGAGAAAACGGAAGAATGAAGTTGAATACGAACTTGAGGGTGGAGATGGAGTGTATAAATTAGCACAATTTGTAATGACCGATGTGTAAAAAGCGATTGTGCTAATCTATCAGCCCACTGAGAAATGAGGTCAAATCCCTCAAGAGTCATGAGAAAACATGGGTACGTCGAACTTGGTAAACCAGACATTGAAAATGAAAGTGTAACGGTTTCTTGCAAGGTCGGAGCGAGGATGGAGGGAAGTGATTGAGGAAGGGTATCGGTTCAAGGTTCAGGAGGGTGTGCGCAGTCAATGAAAGGGATAGAATGAATTGGGAAATTTGACTCCTCAAGTAAAACTGCTCCATCCTCAAAAATTTCCTCAATACTCTCCTCAATATTTAGCTTATCCATGCAATTCTCATCAAAATTAAGATGCATATGAAGTTCGGGAAAAACTGTTAATGACTCGGGATGATGAATTGGAGAGAGAAACTCATCCAAATCTGTGGGTTCATCATCCAAAATATTCCCAGCGTCTATATCCTCAATCAAGTGAAAATCAATTTTTTCAGACACCTCATCAAAAGCATGGATATTAATCAATTCAGGTTCTAGAGTGGAGGTGTAGAGGTCAAAAGGATTGGTGATGGTTTCATTCGAAAGGGACCCTTCACAATCAGGTAAATCAAACACTACAAAGTCGCACGACTCATTAAACGTTTTATTTTCAACTGGTGAATTATTTGGAACGCTTGATAGACATTCAAAACCGGAATTGTGCGATTCAATTGGAGATGGGTAGGTTTGATTTGGAAGGGTGCATAGCTCACTCTCTCTACTCAAATTATCAATATTTCCAACCGTCTCATCATACATTGGAAAATTTGGAGCTGTTAGTTGTATGTATGCCCTAGAGGCCAGTATTGTACAGATGATGTATATTATATTGGATGCTTGGACATATATAGAGATGACTTTCTTGCTCGATATGATAGTATGCTATCTGGTTACTCTTTATCTTAACATGTACACTAGTCTCTTTATACTGTCTTATAGTTACATGTTGGTAAAGCCCTTAGGATGTGTACTTGACTACCTGGACTATGATGCAGATCATACTAGTAGGGACATGGTAGTCCATAAGTACATCCTTCAAGGTCCCTAGTCGTGGGTGTATCGAGACGGGGCATCGATATACCACAGTAGACTAGCGTATACGCTTCTCGACCCATGTGATGGGCGATGGATGATCCCATATCCATTGATGTTTGACATCAGAGATGGTATACGGGTGCTCAGTGGAGACTGGGTACACTGGACGGACTCGCCGAGAACTCCCAGATGGTATTATACCTCACGTCAGATGGCAGTTCTCAGGTGACACTTGTACAGGTTAGTCTGTAGACCCGAGATCGTCATAGAGTCTTGTGTGATTCCCACTGTGCTTTGATCTCCACCTTACCACGTCCATGAGGGCGTGCAAAACGGTGGTCTTTGGGCACAGTCCCGAGTCACATGGAGGCAATGAGCGATAGGAGGGGTTTCGTCTCTCCCGGTATTGGGGGTTGATGTTGCACAGTGCTCGATTGGCCGTAGCAGGGAAGTCCCTGGCCAGGGCTGATCAGAGATTTGCTGGTAAGTGTTACCAGTAGTTTCTCGACCCGTTATGAGCCTCACATCGGCACGACTTATCGGGTTATTAGGGTCTGACGTTTACCACCCCTAGACTTGATATGTGACATATTAGACGAAGAGACCGGACTGTATGGTAAGTGTTACTGGTCGGATTCGTAGGAGTGTGAGCGGGCTAGCTCGTCGATCTTCTGATCGCTCAATACCCGGGTGGCCGTTACGTTTAGCAGACCGCTTGCGGCTTGTGGGTGCTTGATATGATCATCATCTGCTACCGGCGTATTGACGAGTCTTTAGAGTCCTACACAGAGGTTTCCTGGCTCAAGCGAAACGAAATAGGAGCGCATATGAGATATGTGCGGGAGCGAGAATAATGCGTGTATGTGATACCGCATTTCATTCTCACGTTAAATGTTTCGATTGGTTGTATTCGATATGACCTAGTTATCGAATCATTGATTCGATAAATCGATACATTGAATTCTAGTCGGTTATGTGCGACATGACCGGATCGTTGAATCAAATGTTGATTTAATGATTTAATGTATAATTATATATTTGATATATTACTTTGCATTAACTAGTATTGGTTTACTTTAAATGGATATTCTCACTTGATGTGCAAATTGTATATATGATATATTTTTGTGCACATGTTAGTATCATGTTTGATGATGCTTGCTCATTAGGTTAAGTGTATAGAATTAAACCTAGGTTAAGAAAGTGATTAGGGTTTTTATTTATCCATTCTTTTATTTATTCTTTTTTGGAAAAAGAATGGCATAAGAATACAAAATGGTTGCTTTCTTTCTTGAACATTGTTGAAGCTTCATGAAGCTTTGACTTTGTGACCATTTTGTCTTCACATTAAACCCTAACCATTGTTCTAACCTTAGTTAACTCTCTACACTTAACTATGGTTCTCTTTATGATAAGTATTGATTTAATTTTATTAAATCTTAACACTTATCATATTTCTTTCTTCTTCATTATCTTCTTCTTCAAGAAAAGCTCAAGGTCCATCAATGGCAACTTGAGTTAAAGTGAGATAAATCCAATTCTAAAGTGAACTCACCTCCTATTTCTTCACCCTCTACCTCTTGCCAAGTTGTTTTGGGTGTTTTCTTCACAAGTTTCACAACTTTGTGAAGTCGGAGCTTGAGTTTGTGCAACCTCGACGTAGATCGTCTTTGACACGAAGCCGACGACCTATTCCGCACGTTTCTCCGATGAAGCCGTCACGAGAGTCCAAGCTTCAAGATGGACAGCGAGAGGACGCCCTCGTGGAGCTAAGGAAGTGGAAATCCGGATCTACAAAGGTTGTAGCATCTAACTTTTAGTTAAAGTGTTAACTAGTTTATAGTTTCGCCTAGACATCTAGCAACGATCCGTTAACTAGGGTTTCTCGGCACCATAATTTTTAAATTTGGCATGTTCGATGCCTTGTGAGACCTCTATAGGGTGCCTAGGAACCTTTCAGTGGTATCAGAGCCTAGCTAGAGCCTTAGGCGAAGTCCAGACGGAATTTGAAACTCGAACTAACCCGAAACCCACACCCGAGAATGCTCTCTGGACATTTTTGAAATATCTGGATTTTTGTGAATTAAAAATTGCTAAAAAATTCAGCATAGAAAAATAAGAATTACGGTGCAAAAATTTTCTGGTGAACAGTGATTAGTACGGCGGAACCGCGGCAGAAGCCTAGCTTCTGCGGCGGTTCCGCGGCGCTCTGGTGACGTCAGCCCTATTTCTCTACACAGTAATTCCTGATAAATTCTTCTGAGTTTTCTGGGAATTTTTAAAATTTATTCAAGAGTTGAATTTTCTGGGGTGTATTGGGAGGTCGTCGGTTCGATCGAATTATCAAGTTTCGTCTATGTGGCTTTCCGGATATTTTACAATATGTTAAAAAGTTCGACCGGATATAAATACCCAATTTTTCCCCTGTCGGGAAATTTCCAAGTGTTGGATTTTTCCGTAGTTTAACGACGTTCTAAGTAGTGCAAGTAACGCGATGGACCCTCTAGAAGACAACAAACCTTAACTCGATTATGTTACCGTCTTGAACTGCCCTTTGAACCTTCGGGTTTGGGGCAGTACGGCGTGCCACATGTGAGGTGTTGGCTTGACCCTTCTACGGCTGGACCGTCGGTACTGAGGCACGAACTGAATGTTGTTAGACTTATTTCATGTGTTGGACTGTATCGGGAAAACTTGGGTATTCGACTGTTCGATCGGAAAGTTTAACATTATCTGTTTATCTGGAATGTGATACAATAATTGGAATTCACAAACAGTTATGAGATAACTGCATGAATGTTATAAATCTAGCACTTTAGTCCTATACGATATTGAAAAGAGTTTTCGACAACGAGACTAAAATGCGGGGTTTGTAACTGTTAGGCTTGTGATGTCTAAAGTGGTTGTGGATTCCAACTGTTGTAGTTTTACACTTTCTTTTCTGTGACCGTAAGTGTAGTATGTTCATATCGCCGGTTTCGTTGCTATACGTCAACGACAATTGGGGTATGCATACTTACTTACGTTGATGACATGTGATGTTATGTGTTGCTGGATATGTTATATTGGATCGTCGTATTTGAATAGCCGGGGGTTTTTATGTGAGATGAGTGTTTTCCATTTTCATTCATGTAAAAACTTGTATGTAATATTCTTTTATTTGGGGCACTTCCAGGTAGCGGAAGTTGTCACCTTTTGTATATTATTTACTTTTCCGCATTAGGATAGACCCAAGGAGGGGAGCACAAGTAACCGGGTTCTGGGGTCCAGTGGGAGACCAACTCGAGGAGTCGAGTCCGAGTCTCCTAACCCTAGAATTGGCAGGGTTGCTTGCCGCTCTCGTAGGGGTCTAGGGGTGTGGGATTGGCTATTCATCACGACCGTGGAATCCGTGTTTTATACTGGCTCGTATTGAAAACACGGACGTCCTAGTATATCCAATATTTCATATGTTTATTCTGCTGCGATATCTGTATTGTGACTCTGTGATGGATATAGTATATGATATATATGATATATTATATAGACGTTACTTATGTTTTACACCCGCACTAGCCCTGCCCTGCTCTGTCGTTAGTTACCTAACCTAACGGTGCACGAGGGGACATCGAGGCGAATGCGGATGGCATAAGTGTACGTCATATCTATCTGTGATGTTTAGGTATTTAAATGATGGGATTTCATTAATGTGATTAATGAAAGATAAGAAACCTAAGATGTTGTAGAATCAAATTTTAAAACAAAACAGGTAGCTACAGTTCTTGCTTTGCACAGCGGTATATATGATATACCCTGCACCTTATTCGATGAAGAAAGGACCGAGATCCCTTCACCGGGAGTGACTCCTTTAGCAATAACTGGCAGATGCTACACACTCGGTTTGCTTTTGACTGCTTTTGCGTTTTTGCTTTGCACAGCGATATATATGATATATCCCGCACCTCATTCGACGAGGAAAGGACCGAGATCCCTTCACCGGGAGTGACTCCTTTAGCAAAACTAGAAAAGCCTCAAAATCACTCCATTTTTAAAACTTCATTTGATTCTACAACGATATCAAGTTCATTACGCAATAGGTTTTCAGAAAAACCTGTCGTAGCCCTCCGTCATTTCAGATAAGTACTATTTAGTATTCGTGCTGCGGTTGTTTGGCATGCGTCAAGGCGTAGTGTACGGTAGCTAACTAGTATTTATCTGCTTATGCATATGATGCAGATTGGATTAGGGTATTCGCACGGCGTTGTTTGGCATGCGTCAAGGGTCGTGCGGGTGGGTTTAATTCAATCAGGAAATGACGGGTTGAACTTGACTAGCGGACTATGGGTTGTTTGGCATGCGTCAAGGTTATAGCACGCTAGGGGCAAAAGATTATCGGGAATTTCAAGTGTTGAAATTTGCAATGAGATTGCATACCTTCTATGAGATAGTTGGATCCCGATACCCACTGCGAGAAAGAGTTACTCCTGGGAGAGTTTTTACACATTTCAATTAGCCGATCAAGTAGGTGTCTAGAAAGGTGTCAACGGGGTTACGCCTCTGGGAAAACGATGTTTACAGTAATTAGGTTCGTGCGAAAGCACGGGGGACCTCCCTCAAAGTACCGACACTGGCCTGGCTGAAAGATTGGCGAACTTGTAGTGTGTAATTAATCCCGGCTAGTCTTTCCTTTTAGGGTTTGGAGGAAGATTTGATAAAAAGCAGTGGGAGCCATCCTGATTAGATAAGATAATAACCAATCTGATCTTGCACGAGCTTACGCTAAAGTGTTTTCTTCTCTCTCTCTCTCCAGGTAGCGACCATTTCATGCCTTAATCAAGATAATAATATGGATGTATTGACCGAACCCGCATGTTATACTGTGCTGGGGAACGTTGGTTCCGTTCATTCTTATAAGAGTTATAGGAATGAACAGGAAATAGGGGAATACCAGGATTCCCATGCCACCCGAATAAAGAAAGTACATGTTGATGCATTTTCTTCGGGTGTGTTCGTTACAGAGAACTGTTTCTCCATTTGCTCCACGTCCTGGGTATTAGATACCGGGTCAGGATCCCATATATGTAATCAATTACATGGGCTTAGGAAAGGTAGAGAACTTGGAGAAGGTGATAAAGACATTAGAGTCGGAAATGGTGCAATTGTTGCAGCTAAGACTGTCGGGGAATATCACCTTTCATTACCAACTGGTAATACATTGGTTCTGAACGAATGCTATTACATGCCGAACCTGATATGCAACATTATATCGGTTTCTTTACTGAGTAAAGAGGGATATAATTTTGTATTACAGGATAATGTTATGAACATTTTCCGTAACCAAAAGTTGGTTGGATCAGGCACGTTGTGCAATGGCATTTATGTTCTAAACCAATCAACAGTTCTGAGCATAACAAACATAAACAAGAGGAAGAGTTCTGAACTGAACGAATCCTTCTTGTGGCATTGTAGACTGGGTCACATCAATGCGACATGACTGGCTAAGTTGCATAAGGATGGATATTTAAATCCGTTTGAATTTTCATCCTATGACACTTGCCAGTCATGTCTCAAAGGCAAGATGACCAAAGCTCCGTTTACGGGACACGGAGAAAGAGTTACCGAACTCTTGGGACTGATACATAGTGATGTATGCGGTCCCATGTCTACACATGCCAGGGATGGTTCTTCATACTTCATTACATTCACTGACGATCTCTCTAGGTTCGGGTATGTGTTCCTGATGAAATACAAATCAGAAGCTTTTGAGAAATTTAGGGAATATAAACAAGAAGTTGAGAACCAAACCGGAAAAAGTATTAAAATCCTTCGATCTGATCGAGGAGGTGAATACTTGAGCAATGAATTCCTGGACTTCCTAAAAGAGAATGGGATTCTCTCTCAGCTGACTCCTCCATATACACCACAGCACAACGGTGTATCTGAACGGAGAAACCGCACCCTATTAGATATGGTGCGCTCAATGATGAGTACAGCTGAGTTACCTATTTCCTTCTGGGGATATGCGCTTGAGACAGCCATGGACCTATTGAACAGAGTTCCTACCAAATCAGTGCCTACCACTCCATATGAGATATGGAAAGGGAAGAGACCACATCTTAATTATATTAAGATATGGGGTTGTCCAGCCTATGTCAAAAGACAAAATCCGGACAAACTCGAGGCAAGATCTGTCTTATGTAAGTTTGTAGGATACCCCAAAAATTCACAAGGGTATATCTTCTACCACCCCGAGGAACAAAAGGTGTTTGTTTCTCGACATGCCACTTTCTTAGAAAAAGGTTTTCTTATGAAACAGATAAGTGGCATTGAGGTAGAACTGGAAGAGGTTCCAGCGACACAGACTACAACAGAAGATTTGGTTGAACCAGAGGATTCCGTAGTTCCCGATGAACCCCAGCCACTCCGCCGATCTAGTAGGGTTCCTCGCCAACCTGAGAGATACTACGGTTTTCTCATGGATGGTGGGAGCGAGGATTGCATCATGGAGGATGATGACCCAACTAGCTTCGAGCAGGCCATCACGAGTAGGGACTCAGTGAAATGGCTGGATGCTATGCGGTCCGAGATGGAATCCATGTACACCAACAAAGTGTGGACTTTGGACGTTGCTCTTGAAGGGGTAAAACCCACTGGGAGCAAGTGGATCTTCAAGAAGAAACTTGGTGTAGATGGGAAAGTGGAGACTTTCAAAGCTAGACTTGTAGCAAAGGGTTTTCGTCAAAGACCAGGTGTGGACTATGACGAAACCTTTTCTCCAGTGGCTATGCTTAAATCCATCCGAATCATGCTTGCCATTGCTGCCTTTCATGACTACGAAATCTGGCAAATGGATGTTAAGACCGCCTTTCTAAATGGTGATTTAGAAGAGTGCGTGTACATGACTCAGCCAGAGGGCTTCGTAGACAGTGGGAGCAGCGGGAAGGTATGCAAGCTGCTTAAATCCATTTATGGATTAAAGAAAGCATCGCGGAGTTGGAACATCTGCTTTGATGTCGTTATCAAAGAGTTTGATTTCGTCAAAAATCCAGATGAACCTTGTATCTACAAGAAGGTGGCAGAGAGTAAGGTTGTCTTCCTAGTATTGTACGTGGACGACATACTCTTGATAGGAAATGATATTCCTATGCTGCAAGCGGTCAAGCTCTTCTTATCACAAAGATTCTCAATGAAAGATCTTGGTGATGCCTCCTGCATATTGGGAATTAGGATCTATAGAGATAGATCCAAACGGATTTTGGGATTGTCCCAATCCAGGTACATTGACACCATACTAAAGAGGTTTAGTATGGAAGAGTCCAAGCGTGGGAACTTGCCCACGATCTCTGGAGTCACTCTCTCCAAAGAGATGTCTCCCAAGACTGATTTGGAGAGAGCTCGCATGCAAGGGATACCCTATGCTTCGGCAGTAGGCTCTATCATGTATGCGATGCTATGTACCAGACCCGATGTAGCATACTCACTAAGTGTAGTGAGCAGGTATCAAGCTGATCCTGGAGAGAGTCACTGGACAGCTGTGAAGAGCATTCTCAAGTACTTACGAAGGACTAGAGATATGTTCTTGGTGTATGGTAACGGAGAACTCCAAGTGGAGTCCTTTACCGATTCCAGCTTCCAGAGTGATAAGGACGACTCTAAGTCGCAGTCGGGTTTTGTCTTTACCCTTTACGGAGGGGCGGTTAGCTGGAAGAGTTCCAAGCAGGAAACCGTGGCAGACTCGACGATGGAGGCTGAATACATCGCTGCCAACGATGCTGCTAAAGAAGCTGTCTGGGTCAAGAAGTTCATTACTGAACTTGGTGTGGTTCCATCCATTGAGCATCCAATACCTTTGTATTGCGATAACAATGGAGCAGTGGCTTTGGCCAAGGAACCCAGGTCCCATCAGCGATCCAGGCATATTCTGAGGCGGTATCACCTGATCCGGGAGATAGTTAATCGCCGGGAGATCGAGGTCAGGAGGGTTGACACGAAGAACAACACGGCGGATCCACTCACGAAGGCCATTCCCCAGATACAGTTTGAGAGACTCTTCGGGATGCTCGGTATGCGATACTACAGCAGCTGGCCCTAGTGCAAGTGGGAGATTGTTAGTTGTATGTATGCCCTAGAGGCCAGTATTGTACAGATGATGTATATTATATTGGATGCTTGGACATATATAGAGATGACTTTCTTGCTCGATATGATAGTATGCTATCTGGTTACTCTTTATCTTAACATGTACACTAGTCTCTTTATACTGTCTTATAGTTACATGTTGGTAAAGCCCTTAGGATGTGTACTTGACTACCTGGACTATGATGCAGATCATACTAGTGGGGACATGGTAGTCCATAAGTACATCCTTCAAGGTCCCTAGTCGTGGGTGTATCGAGACGGGGCATCGATATACCAGAGTAGACTAGCGTATACGCTTCTCGACCCATGTGATGGGCAATGGATGATCCCATATCCATTGATGTTTGACATCAGAGATGGTATACGGGTGCTCAGTGGAGACTGGGTACACTGGATGGACTCGCCGAGAACTCCCAGATAGTATTATACCTCACGTCAGATGGCAGTTCTCAGGTGACACTTGTACAGGTTAGTCTATAAACCCAAGATCGTCATAGAGTCTTGTGTGATTCCCACTGTGCTTTGATCTCCACCTTACCACGTCCATGAGGGCGTGCAAAACGGTGGTCTTTGGGCACAGTCCCGAGTCACATGGAGGCAATGAGCGATAGGAGGGGTTTCGTCTCTCCCGGTATTGGGGGTTGATGTTGCACAGTGCTCGATTGGCCGTAGCAGGGAAGTCCCTGGCCAGGGCTGATCAGAGATTTGCTGGTAAGTGTTACCAGTAGTTTCTCGACCCGTTATGAGCCTCACATCGGCACGACTTATCGGGTTATTGGGGTCTGACGTTTACCACCCCTAGACTTGATATGCGACATATTAGACGAAGAGACCGGACTGTATGGTAAGTGTTACTGGTTGGATTCGCAGGAGTGTGAGCGAGCTAGCTCGTCGATCTTCTGATCGCTCAATACCCGGGTGGCCGTTACGTTTAGCAGACCGCTTGCGGCTTGTGGGTGCTTGATATGATCATCATCTGCTACCGGCGTATTGACGAGTCTTTAGAGTCCTACACAGAGGTTTCCTGGCTCAAGCGAAACGAAATAGGAGCGCATATGAGATATGTGCGGGAGCGAGAATAATGCGTGTATGTGATACCGCATTTCATTCTCACGTTAAATGTTTCGATTGGTTGTATTCGATATGACCTAGTTATCGAATCATTGATTCGATAAATCGATACATTGAATTCTAGTCGGTTATGTGCGACATGACCGGATCGTTGAATCAAATGTTGATTTAATGATTTAATGTATAATTATATATTTGATATATTACTTTGTATTAACTAGTATTGGTTTACTTTAAATGGATATTCTCACTTGATGTGCAAATTGTATATATGATATATTTTTGTGCACATGTTAGTATCATGTTTGATGATGCTTGCTCATTAGGTTAAGTGTATAGAATTAAACCTAGGTTAAGAAAGTGATTAGGGTTTTTATTTATCCATTCTTTTATTTATTCTTTTTTGGAAAAAGAATGGCATAAGAATACAAAATGGTTGCTTTCTTTCTTGAACATTGTTGAAGCTTCATGAAGCTTTGACTTTGTGACCATTTTGTCTTCACATTAAACCCTAACCATTGTTCTAACCTTAGTTAACTCTCTACACTTAACTATGGTTCTCTTTATGATAAGTATTGATTTAATTTTATTAAATCTTAACACTTATCATATTTCTTTCTTCTTCATTATCTTCTTCTTCAAGAAAAGCTCAAGGTCCATCAATGGCAACTTGAGTTAAAGTGAGATAAATCCAATTCTAAAGTGAACTCACCTCCTATTTCTTCACCCTCTACCTCTTGCCAAGTTGTTTTGGGTGTTTTCTTCACAAGTTTCACAACTTTGTGAAGTCGGAGCTTGAGTTTGTGCAACCTCGACGTAGATCGTCTTTGACACGAAGCCGACGACCTATTCCGCACGTTTCTCCGATGAAGCCGTCACGAGAGTCCAAGCTTCAAGATGGACAGCGAGAGGACGCCCTCGTGGAGCTAAGGAAGTGGAAATCCGGATCTACAAAGGTTGTAGCATCTAACTTTTAGTTAAAGTGTTAACTAGTTTATAGTTTCGCCTAGACATCTAGCAACGATCCGTTAACTAGGGTTTCTCGGCACCATAATTTTTAAATTTGGCATGTTCGATGCCTTGTGAGACCTCTATAGGGTGCCTAGGAACCTTTCAGGAGCTAGTTGGAAACTACCTACCGGGTCACTAGGTTGTATACGTGCAGCCATGGACGCATTTAAATCCCTCATCTGTTGGAATGACGCTGCCATAAAGTCTCCCAACGACTGTTCCAGACTAGACATGGGTTGTGATGGGGTTTCAGTAAAAAATTCAAAGTTGTTTGGATACGTGAAACTCCCAAATGGCTGTATAGAAACAATGTCTAGGGAAGGTGCAAAAGTCGGGTAGGACTGGTAGGAATTGAATGGTTGGACAGGAGTAGGATCAATATTTGGATAAGAAAGTGAATGGAATTGTTGATCCAAACAATTCGCAGTGGTGAAAGGAGTGAAAGATCGGTTACGAGATTGTTCAATATGTTCAGCAATAGACATGGGTTTCGGAATTACAACAGGACTCGAAAAAGGGGTATCAACGTAAGAAGGTGGTGAAGGTTGAAATGGTTGATATAAGGTGGATTGTGGAGTCCAACTGGTTGTTCTAGACGCGTCTATTCGATCTTTCAAAGAAATTTTGGGTATGGAGAGGTCGTTCGAAATTCGACCAAAACAAAAAGCGTAGAAAGTAATGTCTGGTTGAGGGTACCAAAGTTCGGCAAGAGTTTTGCGATGTGGGGTACCCATGATGTGATGAGAGAAAGAAGAAGAAAAAGAATGTGATTTATTTTATTTTTTTATATTTTTTTGTTTTTAAAAAAATTGTTTGTTTTTGGAGTTTTGAAATTTTTGAAAGTGTTTTTTTTAGAAAGAGTTTTTTCAAAATTTGTACGGAACTACGGCACAAGTTCAAACAACCACAGTTTAAACATGCACAATCAAACCTAGAGCTAGGGTCTCCTAAGTCAACTAGACTGCTCCTAACTTTTCCAAAATGACAAGTTGTGAGATATCCCTCAAATCGCCTCTTCACCGTCAATTATGGCTAGGTAAGCACAAATGAAGAAAGGAGGGATCCTCTCATGAATCACCGTGAGATGGGCCTTTTAAAGTAACCTTTCTCACTTGTCTAGCCTAGGCACCATAAAGTCAGGTTTAGATAAACGACTGAATATCCACAACCTTCCTTTGTCCTAATGAGCGCGACAGTCCTTAATTGGCTGAGTCTAGATATTTTTTAATTAGCTCAAGAGTGATGTATATGCTTTTAGTGATTTATGAGGTCTTAGAAAGGGTAATGAAATCCCCACCCAATCTGAATTGGTGTTATAGCCCCTTAAAAGTCCGTATTAATAATGCAAAGCAGTTAACACAACAAAAAATCTAAAACACTTGCAAAATAATTTTTTTTATTTGGCAGCGCAAAGAATCCTGCACAAAAACAATTTATTGGAGAGGGAGAAGAAGTTGCTGTGCAAAGAATACCTGTAGGAAATTTTTTTCAGAGGAGTTCTGGGGGTAGGAGGAGAAAAAATATACTCACAGAGAGTTTTCAAACAGCCGACGTCATCTGTTTGACCGCGGTTCCGCGGTCAAACCCTTGCTTATGCCGCGGTTCCACGGTTCAATAGCTGGTTTGGATCTTCAAAAATTTTCTCTGTGCTGATTTGGTTCTCCTCTGTCTGTTCAGATCCTCTGTTTCTGTATTTGTTCACTGGGCTTGCTCCAGATCTGAATCAGTATTTGGTCCAAGCCTGCACACTTTCACAAAAACCTTTCAAAAATAACAAGATAATTTTTATTTTTATATTTTTTGTTTTAAAATTTTTCAATTTTTTATAATTTTTTATAATTTTCTTTTTTTTTTAAATTTATTTTTATTATGAACCCGAAATTACACAAAGAAAGAGACTACCGTCTCCCCGGCAACGGCGCCATTTGATTGTTATAAAATTTTGTATGCGTGTTTAAATTTAAGATTACCGCAATCAAGACGGTGTCACTTGGTAGCTAGCCGGTTGAGTACGAGTCGATCCACAGGGAGAAGGAGTTCTTTTTTTTATGTTCTAACGAGTTAAATACAAAAAGTTGGTGGTTTGTTTTAAGATCTATGAATGAGAATAAGTTGATAAAAAGCTTGCTAGGGTTAGGGTTAGGTTAGTTCGAAATAGGGATCTTCTCACATCTTTCAATACCTTAGTTGTGAATAAAGGTGTTAGGATAATCGGCAACAACGGGGATTAGCATGACCGAGAAGAAACTTAGGTTCTTCCTTTTGGCACTTGTCCGTCCGTTTTTGGCTCTTAACCCCAACCTCCCGTTAATTCAACCACAACCGGTCTAACTAGGGAATCACCGCTATCATGTAGGATAGGGTGCCGTAGTGAGCGGAGTGTGGTTGATTTAAAGGGAGTCCTTTAAATAAAATTATTTGGGCAAAGAGAGAAGTGAGAGAGATTTCCTTCTCTCAAACCTTCCCTCTCATATCCCTAACAAGTGAGGAATTACTCACTCATTAGGAAGATAACAATAAAATTCAAGATAAGAAAAAATGCAAATTAAATTCTACAACTAGATAAACAAATAATAATTGCAGATAATAAAATACGATAAGAAAAATACGAGAAAAATAAAGGAACTTACTTTTTATTGATACCTCTTAAAAGCTCATTACAATGGAGAATTAAATTCTAGATCTAGAAATAAAAAGAGGCATCCTCTAAAGAGGCAAATGAAAAAGAGGCACACCCTTATTTGGCTTTGAGCTCTTCTATTTATAGGTAGGAAAAACCCTAGATTTACATTCTGATCCATACATGAAATTACAAAACAACCCCAAAGACAGGTCAAAGCACCGACACCCCACCCATACGTGCATATTATGGCCGCGGAACCACGGCAGAAAGCCATGTTTGGCCGCGGTTCCGCGGCCGTTTGGTGGGCTCTTGGGCTCAATTCTTCAGTGATGCTTCATGTTGCTTTTTCCTTCTTTTTTCTTCACTTGGTTCCACAGAATATCTTCTATTTCCTTCGAGATTTCCACAGTACAGAATGTTGTGGACTTTTACCATGGGCTTCACATTGAATTCTTAAATCTTATGCTGCCCTTGTGTTTTGTGCATTGAACTGTCTACTAATCTTCATTTGTTTCTTGAACTGGTAGGAGGCATCATATGGATTCATGTATTGTTGGTCGTAGTCTCACTTTTGTAATGTCTTTTCATGGATTTCACTGTATTGTTCTGAGAACCTGTAACCTGCAACTATTTAGCAGACATGGATCAAAAGCACATATTTATTTGTAATATGATTAAGAATGGGCGATACACGAAGGGGTCGGGGGGAACACAAAGGGGCCCGCACCCTGGTCCAGAAGACGCTGCTCCAAAGATATTATTAGCCGAGGATACAACAGGATGCTGAGAAACTTGTCTGAAGATGTAAAAGCTGCCAACTCCACGGCAGCATACCCCATCACCCCGCTACTGAGCTAACGACCCTCGGTTCTTCTTGGCCGTTCACAAAATGGGGGATGGACATGGTGGGCCAACTCCCCACCGGCACGGGCGGACACATGTACATCCTCGTCGCGGTAGATTACTTCGCAAAGTGGAATAGAGGCCGTCCCTATCAGAAAACCAGACGCTGCCTCCACTACAAAGTTCTTGCAGAACAATATAATCACCCGATTCGGGATCCCAAGATGCATCATGATTGTTATAAAATTTTGTATGCGTGTTTAAATTTAAGATTAACGCAATCAAGACAGTGTCGCTTGGTAGCTAGCCGGTTGAGTACGAGTCGATCCACAGGGAGAAGGAGTTCTTTACTTTATGTTCTAACGAGTTAAGTCCAAAAAGTTGGTGGTTTGTTTTAAGATCTATGAATGAGAATAAGTTGATAAAAAGCTTGCTAGGGTTAGGATTAGGTTAGTTCGAAATAGTGATCTTCTCATTTCTTTTAATGCCTTAGTTGTGAATAAAGGTGTTAGGGTAATCGACAACAATGGGGATTAGCACGACAGGGAAGAAACTTAGTTTCTTCCGTTTGGTCCTTGTCCGTCCGTTCTTGGCTCTTAACCATAACCTCCCGTTAATTCAACCACAACCGGTCTAACTAGGGAATCACTGCTATCATGTAGGATAGGGTGCCGTAGTGAGCGGAGTGTGGTTGATTTACAGGGAGTCGTTTAAATAAAATTATTTGGGCAAAGAGAGAAGTGAGAGAGATTTCCTTCTCTCAAACCTTCCCTCTCCTATCCCTAACAAGTGAGGAATTACTCACTTATTAAGAAGATAACAATAAAATTCAAGATAAGAAAAAATGCAGATTAAATTCTACAACTAGATCAACAAATAATAATTGCAGATAATAAAATACGATAAGAAAAATGCGAGAAAAATAAAGGAACTTATATTTTATTGATACCTCTTAAAAGCTCATTACAATGGAGAATTAAATTCTAGATCTAGAAATAAAAAGAGGCATCCTCCAAAGAGGCACATCAAAAAGAGGCACACCCTTATTTGGCTTTGACCCCTTCTATTTATAGATAGGAAAAACCCTAGGTTTACATTCTGATCCATACATGAAATTACAAAACAACCTCAAAGACCGGTCAAAGCACCGACACCCCACCGACACGTGCTTATTCTGGCCACGGAACCGCGGCAGAAAGCCATGTTTGGCCGCGGTTCCGCGGCCGTTTGGTGGGCTCTTGGGCTCAATTCTTCAGTGATGCTTCATGTTGCTTTTCCTTCTTTTTTCTTCACTTGGTTCCACAGAATATCTTCTATTTCCTTCCAGATTTCCACAGTGCTGAATGTTGTGGACTTTTACCGTGAGCTTCGCATTGAATTCTTGAATCTTGTGCTGCCCTTGTGTTTTATGCATTGAACTGTCTACTGATCTTCATTTGTTTCTTGAACTGGTAGGCGCCATCATATGGATTTATGTATTGTTGGTCGTAGTCTCACTTTTGTAATGTCTTTTCATGGATTTCACAGTATTGTTCTGAGAACCTGTAACCTGCACTTATTTAGTAGACATGGATCAAAAGCACCTATTTATTTGTAATATGATTAAGAATGAGCGATATAATAATGCAAAATTCTGATATGAACACATCATCACCAACCACAGGACCAACTTCGAAAATGGCAAAGTCAGAGAGTTTTGCAGCGAGTACCATATATTGATGAAGTTTGCCGCGGTTGCCCATGCTCAATGCAACGGGCAGGCAGAGGTAGCGAACCGAGGCGTCATTCGCGGTCTCCGAGGCCGTCTAGAAGGGGGACAAGGTGGCTGGGTCGAGGAACTACCTCGGGTCCTGTGGGCACTGCGAACGTCAAGAAAAACACCTACGGGAGAAACCTCGTTCAGTCTCTGCCATGGCACCGAGGCAATGGTCCCGGCAGAGATCGGACGTCCCAGTTACAGGGTTGAACATTTCAATGATGAAGCCAACACCTCGGCACTCCGAAACAACTTGGACATCTTATTGGAGAAGCGGGACCGAGCACAAATCAGAGTGGCCGCCTATCAATAGCAAACCGCTCGCTACTACAATACCCGGGTCAAACATCGGGCCTTCAAGACAGGAGATCTGATCTTACGAAGAAACGAGTTCGCAGACCCGAGCAGGCTACATAAGTTCTCTTCGAAGTGGGATGGACCTTTCCTCGTGAAAGAGGCATTTCCCGGCGGGGCATACCATTTGCAGGACGCTTGGGGTAATAATTTTCCCCGGCCTTGCAATGCTGAAAAGCTTAAGTTATACAAATAAAAAAATGTATCTGTATCCTCCTTCTGAAATAAATAAAGTTGTTCCTATTGGCATTTAGTTAAAGTTTAAAAGTTGTGCGAGAAGAAAAAAAGAAGAAGAAACAACACATCACCGCCGAAAAACAAACTTTATTGATTAAGGGGTATTATAAGCTCTTCAGCCTTACAAAAAATAATTACAGCAAGGGGGGCCGGGGATTAAGAAAGCATTGTTGATGGTACTCCGAGGAAATCTCCGCCAGCCGAGCTTACCTTCCTCAGTGTCCACGGAAACGCCATCTGCTGGACCAAAATCAGCGATCCTCCTCCTCTGGAAACACTCTAGAAGAAGGTCCGCTGATCGGTCCCGTCTGCTTTTCGAGATCAGGCCGAGGTGGTAGAGTGAGTGCAACTTTTCGATCGTCTCGTCCCTCAGCTGCGGAGACAGGGCATTGTGCAGCCCCGAGGACATCCTCCAGATCACGTAAATGAGTAGTTGGAGGAGGGGAGATCGCCGGGGAAGAAGGCGTCCAAAGTGGCCCTCCACGCGGTATATCACAACCTCATACGTCTGTTCATAGCGATCGAGGCTATAAAGATACACATCGTCACGAGAAATTATCTCCCGGATGAGCACACATGGATGCCCGGCCATTTTCAGAAACACAAGTCTAGAAAGAAGTCGACATACCTTCGCTATTTATTACCTCAACAAAATTTTCCAACGGCCGAAAGTTTACTCGTGCAGCGACGCGAATCGCGGGACGTCTCAATTTCCCGATATAGAATGGCCACGTGTCGGCTATGCCTATCTTCAAGGGCGGCAATATGCCCCCCGAAAGTTTGAACGATGCCCTCACTCCTGCCAATACGGCCCACGAAAGGTTGACCGACGCCCTCACTCCCGCCAATGCGGTCCACGGAAGGTTGAACGACGCCCTCACTCCCGCCAATGCGGCCGCGGAAGTTTGAACGATGCCCTCAATCCTACTAATGCGGCCCACGGAAGGTTAAACGACACCCTCACTCCCGCCAATGCGGCCGCGGAAGTTTGAACGACGCCCTACGAAGGAGGAGGGGAGTCTCTAAAGCCCTCCCAACGAGGCTTTCGCAGGGGAGTCTCTAAAGCCTTCTCAACGAGGCTACCGAGCAGCTTCCCTGCCCGGTCCATCCTTAGCAGGTAGATTCCTACCCATCTATGCTAAGGATCTAAAGCTTTCCTCACGAGGCCACCGAGCAGCTTCCCTGCCCGGTCCATCCCTAGCGGGTAGATTCCTACCCATCTACGCTAAGGATTATAGCCCTCCTCATGAGGCCACCGAGAAGCTTCCCTGCCCGGTCCATCCCTAGCGGGTAGCTTCCTACCAATCTATGCTAAGGATCAAAGCCCTCCTCATGAGGCCACCGAGTAGCTTCCCTGCCCGGTCCATTCCTAGCGAGTAGCTTCCTACCCATCCATGCTAAGGATCAAAGCCCTCCTTATGAGGCCACCGAGCAGCTTCCCTGCCTGGTCCATCCCTAGCGGGTAGATTCCTATCCATCTACGCTAATGATCAAAGCCCTCCTCATAAGGCCACCGAGCAGCTTCCCTGCCCGATCCATCCCTTGCGGGTAGATTCCTACCCATCTATGCTAAGGATCAAAGCCCTCCTCACGAGGCCACCGAGAAGCTTCCCTGCCCAGTCCATCCCGAGCGGGTAGCTTCCTACCCATCAACGCTCAGGAGCTAAAGCCCTCTTAAAGAGGCCGCCGTGCAGATTCCTGCTCGGCTAGTCTCCGAAGGGTAGGTTCCTACCTTACGAAGACACGAGTCTAGGAACCACATCAGGAAGGAATCAGTTAATGCCGACCTATTCTACATTTTTCAGCTCATGCTAAGATACGTGGTTGTCAACCCGACTATGAGGAATGGACTGATACCGACTTTCCTACACTTGGATATCTTTCAGTTCATCCTAAATGAACGACCGCCACCTCGACTCCGGGGAGCGGGAGGGCACCGACTTTCCTACACTTGGAAATTAATCGAGTTACACTCAACGCGTGATCGTCATCTAAAAAGCCGGTCATCGACCTACGGCCTACCATTCGAGTCGAGGGAAAGACCGACGAACTGTAGTACTCACGTAGAAAGCACACAGTCATGCAGAGGAAAATAAGCTTTTCTTTATTTATATTCCAGAAATTTTTATAAGGTATTCTGGGCTCCTCAGCCTTACAAAACGCCCAGAGGCTTACAAAACTTTAAAAAAAGGGGGGAAAGGAAAAGGCAGGAAAGCTCAGGCCATAGGCCCAGGAAGGATCTCGCCCTGCTTGACGCCAGCATCGGGAACCAAAACGACGACCTCTGGGTGGGCTTTTCCACTAGCAGCCTCACCCCCGATGCTTCCACCGGCAGCCTCACCCCCGGCGGCATCCCCGGCAGCTTCCACCTGCGGCGCATCCTCGGAGAGAGGGTACTGGACACCGAACTTGCTGTTGGAGAACCCCAGCATCAACGCCTTGACGGCGTCGAGAGCCTGGTGCCAAACAATGGCCGAGGCATCGGTGAAGTCGGCGTAGAACTGGTCTGACACCTTATACCTCTCCACGGACTTCAAAGTTCAGAGCTCGGCAAGCTTCACCGCATCGAGCAACTCCTGGGTGTCCCTCCTGCTGGCATCCCTCGACTTCTTCATCACGGCGTAGAGCTTGCTAACCTCCTCCAACTTAGCCTGGATGGCCTTGTTGGATTCACTCAGAAGTTGGTGAGACTCCTTACACTTGGAGTTCATCAACTCCTCAGTGGCCACCCTGGTTTCGAAGACGACTATCCTCTCGTTCGTCTGCTCCAGCTCCAGGCACAGATCATCCTTTCGCGAGGACGATTCGTCTGTCTTCCTCATGGCCGGGGCAATCTCCTCGGATTCCATATTAACGATAAGAGCGCAGTGTTGGAGAACCTGAGGAAAGCATCGACAGGAGTTATAAATGTTCAAACTGAGGAAAAATACTTAACAAAATTCTTAAAGGAAAATAGATACCGACCTGAATCGCCTCCTGAGCGATGGCGACCACTTAGGCCTTTAGGGTCCCCCGAGGAATTTTGCCCCTGGCCGATTGCTCCATATTGGAGAGCAGGCTGTCGGTGACGGAAAGCCCTAAGAGCACCTCAAAACAGACGCCCCCTCCTGCACGGGGATTCTGGAGGGTGGCAAGCGAGAGATCGTCCTTCTGTGCCTCTTGAGGGGGACTTCGGTGAGGTCGGCTTCATCCTCCACCCTCCTCACCTAGGGCTCTGGTCCCCGTGCATGCTTCTGGCTCTCCCCGTGGCGGACTTCCGGTGCACAGCGGAAGGCTTCGCTGGTGCAGTTGGTTTCAGGGTCGAGCTCGGACCGGGACGGGACGAGCTAGCACCCCCGGTATTCTTTCCTTCCTTCGTGGCCATGGCGGCTAAGAACTTGGATCGGTCCATTTGCTTTGCAGAAAGGAGAAAACACGAAAGAGAGTTAGTGAAAATGGAAAAGGCAAGCAAAACCTATTAACGTCTAAATAGATCTTCCAAAGACCTAACTTACCCAGGAAGTGCGTGGGGCTGAGCCCGGCCCAGCTAAGAGCCTGCTCGGAAAGCAGAACGTCGACCCGCTAGATCGGCTCCTACATGGATACCGCCCTCGCCTCAAGTGTGTACGACTGCCTCGCCTTTGGGTAGTCGGCCCTATGCCACTGTGTAAGCAGGATAATCCTTCTGGGTGGCCCCACGTGTTGGATATAGTGCCCTCAAAGTCAATTATTAGATTGCAGACACGTGATTGCAATGATTGAAGGAGGAGCTATACTGGTAGAACAGTCTTACTCGAGATGATAGTATGCTATATGGTTTGTCTTCATCATCGTGTACATGCTTCAGATGATATTACCGATCACTATTACACATTGATAGAGCCCATAGGATTCTTGCTTGACTGCCAGCAGTATGATGGCGATCATATACGTGGGAGCTAGGATCTATAAGCACATCCTTAAAGTGTCCCTGGTCATGGGAGTTTCGAGACTGGGCATCGATACTCCAAGAATAGACTAGTGTATACGGATCGAGACCCCGACGAGGGACGGTGGCTGGTCTCACAAGCCATTGGGTTATGAGTGTTGGATATATGTATGCCATAGAGGCCATTATATGATAGTGTATGTACCAGCATGTGTGTGTGTGTGTATTCAGGGGACATTCTTGCTCGACAAGATAGTATGCTATTTGGTTGCACCTTTTATCTTGACATGTTCATTTGATCATGCTTTCATTCATTTGGTACATGTTGATATAACCCTTAGGATGATGCAGGACTACTGAGATTATGATGCGGATCATACTAGTGGGACATGTGTAGTCTATGAGCATATCCTTGAAATGTTCCTAGTCGTGGGTGTATCGAGACGGGGCATCGATATCACCAGAGTAGACTAGTGTATACGTTACTTGTCCCATATGATGGGCGATGGATGATCCCATATCCATTGGTGTGGTGACACTAAAGATCGTATACAGGTGCTCATTGGAGACTGGGTATACTGAACGGACTCGCCGAGAACTCCTATGTGGTATTATATCTATCGTCGGATAGCAGTTCTCAAGTGACAATGGTACATGTTAGTCTGTATATCCGAGATCGTCAAAGAGTCTTGTATGTCTCCCACTGTACTTTGATCTCCACCCTACCACGGCTCTACTGAGTCGTGCAAACAAGTGGATTTTGGGTACAGTCCTGAGGCATATGGAGGTAATGAGCGATAGGAGGGGTTTCGTCTCTCCCGGTATTGGGGGTTGATGTTGCATCATGTACGATTGGCTATAATAGGAAGTCCCTGCCCAGGGCTGCTGAGATTTACTGATAAGTGTTATCAGTAGTTTCTCGATCTGTTATGAGCCATACACCGGCATGACTTATTGGGTTATTGGGGTCGACGATACCATCCCTAGACTCACATATGCAGCATATTTGACGAAGAGACCGGACTGTTCGGTAAGTGTTGCCAGTTGGCTCGACGGGAGTTTTAGCAGGTTTGCTTGTGTTTCTTCTGATCGTTCAATACCTGGGAGCCGTTACGTACAGCTTATGCCACTGACGGTTTGTGGGCATGTGATGTGATCACTGCCTACTGCTAGCGTATTGACGAGTCTTAGAGTCCTACAAAGGAGTCTCCTAGCTCAGACGAAAAGATGTGGGGTGCATATGTGATATGCGCGGGAGCTCGATTAAATATGTGTATTGGATACTGTATTTTAATCGAGCATTTACTATTGGACGGGTCGTATGCGATATGACCAGGTTATTAAATCAAGTGTTGATTTAATATTAAATTCATTAGCTCATTTATTAAAACCTATTTCTTTATGATGCATGCATGAGTGTATGTATATGATGATATGGATGCACACATGCAAGCATACATGTGTCATGGTTGATGATACATTGGTGGTGGCAATGCAAGACTCACATGGTTACATATTTAGATATTTTGATTATTTGAGAAAAGCAAAATGGGATTAAAATCATGGTTGACTATCTAACTCTCTTGAGTTGACAAAATCAATGGTTTCATTTGCCCATGGTTTTGGCCTATGGTTTTTCTTAAACTCAAGTTACAAAATATCTAGATATTTTGTAACCATGGTTTAGCATGGATGACACTCACTTACTCTCTTGAGTTGAGTTAGAGTTATTCATTATTCTCATATTATTCTCTCTCTTGAGTTTAGCTTGAGCCATCTCCTTCTTCCTCTCTCTCTTCAAAGCTCACTAGGGTTTTAAAAGAAAGAGAAAGGATTAAAAAGAAAAGGTTTTGTAGTGAGATCCAAACCCACATTACCAATCCACTTTAGTCTAGCCCACTTGAGTGGAGTGTTTGCTTCATCTTCATCTTTGATCAAGTGAAGCTTGGAGCTTGGTGGAAAGAGACTTTGTGGTGGATCATTGTGGACGCGGAAGGATACAAGCCAACCGAATCAAACCCTTCACGATCCAAAGAGTCTAGGAGGAGGTCTACAAAGGTTGTATTTCCACCTCACTTAGTGTTATACAGTTTATAGTATGTGTTGCTATAGCTTGTTATCCTATTTTTCTATTTCGATTCATGTTTAGAATTGTTTAGCACCCTCTAAATTTTTGTTATAGCATGTGTGATGTAACACTAAACCTAGGATGGTGCTGGATAATCCCTACAGTGGTATCAGAGTCAAGCTAGAACTTTAGAGTAACCTAAACGACGTTAAAAACTTCTAACGAACGAAAACCGACATCCAAAGTAGTGCTCTCTAAAATTTTTTCAAAAGTTGGAATTTTTCGTATTAAAAATACTCAAAAAATCATGCAGGGTATTGTATGGGCCCCCAAGAAGAACGAAGTCCTAACTCGGCTTAACGACCGCGGAACCGCGGCCAAAAGGGTCTTTTGGCGGCGGTTCTGCGGCGTCGTTGGTGAGGCTTGGACTATGCCTTCTTGTGCTAGCCCATATGTGCTTAATGCGGTCTCTGGTATATTTTGATCTGAATCAAGTATTGAGCCATCTGAGAATTCTTTGGATGATTGATCGATCGATCAGATGTTTTAATTGCGCCTATTTTATTTTTGAATGTGATACAATAATTGGAATCTACACTAATTAGTTTTGTGAAAAGTAATTAGTTGCGTGTAAATTTAATATTTTGACTTCGATAGAATCGGGAATTTTGTTGAATTACCCAGCTTCTTTAGAAGAGGTGTTTTCATGGTTGAGACCTAAATATAAGATTTGCATTGTTAGGCATGAAATCCTGAATATGTGATATTCCGGGTTTATGATATTTAAAGGCAGTGTTGATTCCAAATGTTGTAGTTTTTCACTTTCTTTTCTGCGACTGTAAATGTAGTACGTGGTGCATCCCCGGTTTTGTTGCTATACATCAACGATAATTGGGGTACGCATACTTACTTACGTTGATAATATGTGATATTATGTGTTGCTGAGATATGATGTGCAGGATCGTCGTGAATGAATAGCCGGGGGGTTTTATGTGTCTTTTCATTCATGTAAAATTAATTGTATGTAATATTATTTTATTGGGGCACTTTCAGATTGAGGATGATGTCACCATTGTTGTATATTATTTACTTTTCCGTATTAGGATAGACCCAAGGAGGGGAGCACAAGTGACCGGGTTCTAGGGTTCAGTGGGAGACCATCTCGAGGAGTCGAGACAAGGTCTCCTAAACTCTAGAATTGGTAGGGTCACTTGCCACTCTTGTAAGGGTCTAAGGGTGTGGGCTTGTCTATTCATCGCGACCGTGGAATCCGTTTTTTCTATTGTTGGCTAAATACAAAATACGGGCCTTCTATTATATCCTGTATTTTCATATATGTGCTTCTGCTGTGGATATTCTATAATGTGATTACTTTATATGTTGAGACGAATGATATATTATATATATGATATATAATAAACATTGCTTATGTTTTGCATCCGCGCTAGTCCCGCCCCGCTATACCGTTAGTTAAGTAACCTAACGGTTCATAACGGGACATTGTGGCGAATGCGGATGGCATAAGCGTACGTTCTATTTTCGTTTCTTTTCTGTAATGGCTTAAGGACTTAAATGATGGGACTACATTATTATGATTAATGTAAACAAAAGAAACCTAAAAAGATGTTATAGAATTAGATTTGAAACCTACTCGGTTTTTTATCAAAAAGCAAGATTTCAAAAGACGGAGCTTAAGCCACTCCTTTTTAAACCATTAGATTCTACAACGATATCAAGTTCGAAGCGTTAAAGGTTTTCTTAAAAACTATACCCAGCCCTTCGTCATTTTAGAAAGTAGAGTACTGTAACATTTCAGAAAAATATAAAATATTATTTTTGGAATTTAATATTAAAATAATATATTTTCCGAAAACTGCCCGATTTGCGAAATTGGGGTTTTCGAAAAAGGGTATAAATATATACCAATAACTGTGAAATAATTGGAGATTAAAATGATTTATTCATTTAAAAATATATTTAAAGGATTTGGCATTTTTAAAATTTATTATATGCAGTTTGGATAAAAACCCGATTAGTGCACTGCTAATCGCGATTAAGCCAAATCCGTATTTCTACAGTTTTCATGGTTAGTGCACCATGACATGTTTCATTTGGTTACATGTTCATTTGTGTTGTTTTATTTGGGTTTATGTGTTTATTGGTGAAAATAGAAAAGAAAAGAAAAGAGGAATGATTGAGGAGAGAGAGAAAATGGACATAATGATGATATGAGACCATGCTAGGAGAGAGAATGAGAGTAAGAAAGAGAGAGAGGGAGAGTGCTGCCTCAACCATTTTCCCCCTACCATTTTCTTCTCCTTCTTCACCTTCAAGCTCCCTCATTCTACCATCATGACCCATCTCAATTCCCTTACCAAAACCCTATACTTCCTTCACAAAAGATAATCCCCATTTCATCGACTCGGTCATGTTAGATACGTATACCTGTCAGCATTTGCATACGATTTACTTTATGCTATGCTCATGTCACTTTCATTGCATTTTATATACCTGTGCTAGTATACCTGCACCATTACCGATGATGCGTATGCTACACTTACACAGATTTGCCGGCTCACACACTTCATAATCGATAATTGCCATATCACTACACGGTAGGATTGTGTCACGCCCCGCTTCCCAGAGTACGCTAAGATAGGCACGTGACATAGCCAACCATGCTACCTGTGGATAGGAAATATCCTTCCACAGTCACATTACGGCTGTAGAGATATCAAGAACAAGAAAGTAAACTAAACTATCTAGTACATGTCCATGAGCCAGAATAAATGAGTCAAGAAATAATAATATGCGGAAGCAAAAGATCCAATAAATAAAACACCTGGGAAGTAAAACTGGATACCAACAGGATCCTCACCGCTCGGTCTAACAGAGGCAATACTCCTGATCAGTCTCCAACAAAGGTAGAGGATCTGGGCCATGCAAAACCCAGACGTCAGCGCGTCATAACATCAAGCAATAATATATAAACAGGGTAGCAAGACATGCAAGTATGATCATAAAAGGTAAAATAGGTGTAACAGCAATATAAATTAGGGCAGTGAAAGGTAGTGTGCAGTGAGTAATCTAAATTGGTCTAATGGGTTAACTACTCTCAAGTCTTTGAAATCAATTTGATGAATCATCGATGTAACTCAATAGTATCCCGTGCATGCTCGAGACCACGGTCTATGACTCTCGGGCTGAATCCGAGACGTGCCACAAGGCAGTAAAAAGGCTAGTAGGTAATGACGAGTGATGTCAGCATCATCACCCCGAGGCTGGCCTAACCCGTAAGACTGATCAGAAAAGGTATAGAACTGTCGAGTTGCAAGTCAGGTTTCATCATTGATTTCCCCATACCCCAAGTTATATGTGTTCAAGTCAGGTATTAAGTAATCTAGAGCTAATGCCAACACAGGATCAGGAAAATACAGGTTTGTCAGGATAGACAACAGGAACTGTCCGTAAGGACAACAGGTCAGGTTTGTTGGCATTAGACACAAGATCAGGTAACAGGTAAAGCCATGGTACATCAGGTCAAGCCAGGTGGTATATAGGTATCATATCATGTCGAGAGGTGCACGGTACCATGTCGTGTCAAGTAGTAGGTGCAACAAGTCATGTCAGGGTGCACAAGATGCATGTGGGTGCTCATAATCAACTAACATAAGCATAGGTATACAAAACAAGCATGGGGTACTAATGGAACAATAAAATGGAACATTGTAATGTGAAATGCAATCAGATACAGATTAAGGTATATAGATGCACAGTTATGATTAGGGTTAAGATTAAAGTTCCAATACTAATTAAACTACAATTTATCAAATGTGGAATGCCAATATTATAATATAATATATTCAAGTGATCTATGGATGCAATAATATTTATACTAGACGAGATGGATGCAAACGGGTGTTTGAACAGTGATAAACTATTTAAAGGGTACTATGGGCTAAGTAAAATAATTATTATATGATTTAAATATAGACGTGGGTACCACGTATGGTAAACTAAAATGTAACATGGTAGGTTTCGAGTTGTAAACCTAAAATGATATAAATGTACATCGAAATGTAAAAATGGAAACAAATGGCCTTAGGTTTAATTTACAGGTTTAAACAAGAAATTAAATACATATAAAATAATATAATAGCATGTAGCAAGTTTTACTTGCCTCGATGGATCACGATACGGATACGCATGGCAATGTCCAAAGTCGGTAAAAGTCTCGATGCACGCTCGCGCATACGGAACAGGACCAGGCAATGCACGAATGTGACCACGCAGGTAGGGGACGTCCACTGAATCGTCTGGAATGGCAGCGACGGTCACGGCTCCGGCAATCTCGGAGACGGATGTGATGAACGGAACGACGAAGACGAAGGTCAAGGAAACAACACGGGGCGATGAAGACGTGAACACGATGCGACGAAGACATGAACACGACCCAACATGATCTCGGCCTTGGACCTGTGCTCGACTAGGGCTTCCAAGTTGCCTCCGGCGAGGATGGTGGTGGTCTTGATCAGCAGTTGAGGGAGTCGAGGTTGAAGAAGGAGACGAGTGCGGGGTGCTTCTGCGATGAGGTGCTCGGAAGTTGCAGGGGCTCGCCGATGATGGAGTAGACGAGGTTGGCGAGGTGCGCGCAGGGTGATGAAGTCGAGGGTAGAAGGCTGACGGGGTGAGTTTTGATAGGTGCTTGGTGAAGGAGAAGATCGATGATGATGGTGATGGCTACTTCTTGGAAAGGAGGTGAAGGAGATGGCTGCGTCGGCGGTGGAGTTGCGGCTAGGGGCCTAAGGTGATGGAGGAGGAAGGTGGCGATGGGTTTTGGCGTAGAAAGAGATGGTCGCGACGAGGTTCGATGGAGTTCAGGGTGCGGTGGTCGGAGGCTAAGCACAAGGGAGGTGGTGGTCGGTGCAGCGGTCGAAGGAGGCGAAGGGTTTCGGTGCCGGAGAAAGAGACGTGGCGAAGGGAGATGGGTTCGGTCTGAAAAGAATAGAGGAAGAAGAATTATTATAGGGAGAGAGAGGGAGAAATATAGCGAGATGAGAGAGAGAGAAGAGAGAGAGAGAGAGAGAGAGATCGAGAGGTGAGAAAGAGGGAGAGATGAATAGGAAGGAGAGAGAAGTTTATTTTATTTAGGGAGAGAGAAAGAGATAGCGGTGAGGGAGAGAGAGAAAGAGAAGGGGAAAGAGGAGAGAGAATTGGAGTGGGGCCACGGCAGCGAGAGAGAGCTGGAGGGAGTTAGGATTTAGATTTTAAATTTTAAAAAAAGATTTTAATTCGTTAACGAAATTTAAAAGCCAGATAGAAAATAAAGATATTAAATTAATTAATTTAAATTTTGGCGGGATACAAAAATATTCCAAAACGCGCCCGGGTCGGCTCTAAAAATTCAGATTTTAATTACGAAAAATAAATGCAACTTCCAAACTTTAAAATGAATGCTCGGGTAACGAAAATGCATCCCCCCAAGAACGGATGCACGTACATGCGCGTAGCCATCCAAACACGTCTGTTTCACTGAACGGGACGAGAACAAGATGCGCGGATGCTACCACAGGGTTTGGGGTATCAAGCAGGCTATTTTAACTATTTTTAAAATATTTTTCTTTGACTTTATTTGTTTTATTAAAAAAATGCAAAAGCCAGATATAAATGCAGCATGCAAGATATGCAACAAGAAAATGCACGGATCTACAAACTAGCAGGGATATCTCAAAGACAAGAATCAAGACGGTTTTCCGCAAGCGGGTCGGGTCACGGATACAATGCAGATGTCAAAAAATACTATTTGCACCCAAAACACAGCAAAACAAGAAACAACCATAATAAAGAAATACTCAGAAAAAGAACTGGTATAAATGAACTAGGGTGTTACAGATTGCTGCATCATGATGTGACTCCTTGCATAATTTACTTGCTATAGTTACATATGCACCTTTATACGATATTGCATTTGACTTTGGATAAATTGGGAACCGCATGATATATTTTAAAACTGGATTCATTTAAAAAGAGCGGTTTTCCCTTGATATGTGCATATTACTGTTCCATACGGCATGATATACGGATATGCTTACATTCTGTTATATGTCGCATACATCATGCTTTACGATTTTATGCATTGAGATTTACTGTTTTCATAAGATTTCTGGATTTGAGAACCGTGGTCATTTTAAAAAGGAAGTATATATTGTTTAAAAAACCTGGTTTCTCTTGAAATGATATTAAAGTGTGTCCACCATGCGTTTTCTCGGTTCTGAGATGTGTGACAGTGATACCCAATTCGAGGAGCTGGATGAGGCCGATTACGGGTACATGTGTTCATATCATATTTTTGCATTATTATATTCCCCATTCTTATTCATTTTACAAATAAACAGGTGCTTTTGATTCATGTCTGCTACATAGTTGCAGGTTACAAGTTCTCGGAACAAAACAGTGAAAATGATGAAAAGACGATACAAAAGCGAGACTACGACCAACAAATAGAATAATCTTGATCATGCCTACAGTTTGAGGGACAAATGAAGATCAATGAACAAATTCATAAAGTACAAAGGCAGCGCAAGGTTCAAGACTTCGACACGAAGCAAACGGTAAAAGTCCACGACATTATGCACTGTGGAAATCTGGAAGAAACTAGAAGACATTCTGAAGAACCAAGTGAAGAAAAATCAAGTAAAAAGCAACATGAAAATTACCAGAGAAACAGAGACCAAGAACCCACAATATGGCCGTAGAACCGCGGCCAAACATGCCTTCTGGCCGCGGATCCGTGGCCATAGTGAGCACGTGTCGGTGCAAACTTTGACGGTGCGGCGGTGCGTTGACTAGACTTCTTAGGGTAATTTTGTAAATGCAGATAGGGATCAGATGTAACCCTAGGGTTTCTATAATCTATAAATAGGAATCCTACAACTCTTTTTGGAGCATGCCTCTTTTTGTTTATAAAATTCAGAAATTTTAATCGCTGTAATTTTTTGAAGAGTGCATCGAATAAAAGTAAGTAGTTTTTCTTTACCTTGCCCTAGTTAATTTCTTTTCTGCCGTAGTTTAGTAATTTTATTTATCTGCCCTAGTTAATTAGTTAGGAATTTTATTTAATTGGCGTAGATCAGATAATTAAGTTATTAAAAACAATTATAAAAAAATGAAATCTTTTATCAATTCCCTAATGAGTGAGTAGTTCCTCACTTGTTAGGCTTAGGAATAGGAAAGGTTTGAGAGATGAAAATCCCTCACCCCTTTCTTGCCCATCATACATTTTAATAGGACTCTATGTACATACACACACCGCTCACTATGGCATCCTATTCCACAAGGTAGCGGTGATACCGTAGTTAAAGACCGGTTTTGTATGTTTTCCATGGAGGTTAGGGTAAGAGTTAAGAAAGGACGGACAAGGACCTAGAGAAAGAAACCTAGTTTCTTCCCGATGGTACTAATCCACTTTGTTAACCATTACCATAACACCTAAATAGATCTTAATTAGGGCATAGAAAGCGGTGAGAAATATTGAATTTCCAAACTTAACCTAAACCTAACCCTAGCAAGATTTTAATCCTAATCAAACTCATTTCAGTTTTTAATGATAATCCAATCCACCACAATTGGAATTAACTCGTTAGAGCAAATAGAAAATACAAAAATCCCTGTGGACCGATCCGTACTCACTGGCTAGCTATCAAACGACGCCGTTCTTGATTGCGGTTAATATTCTTTGATTCATCTTTTAAAAGCGCACCCACGCTAAAATCTCTTCCAATCAAATGGCACCGTTGCCGGGGATGGCGTAGTTATTTTCTTTTTGTAATTTCGGATTAATATAAAATCATAAAATTCATAAAAACTTAAAAATATAAAAAATATAAAAAATTTATCATCTTGTTATTTTTTGAAGGGTGTTTCGTTTGAATTGTGCAGGATCGACGAACGAATTCAGATCTGGAAAAATCCAGAGTGCAAAACAGAAAACGGCAGATCTGAACAATAGAAGAGTACCACAACAGAGCAACAGAAGAAGTTTAGAGTCCTGATCCTTCGTTTTGACTGTGGAACCGCCGCAATATCCACCTTTTGACCGCGGAAGCGCGGCTTGGTGGTGACGTCAGCAACAAAAATCCCTCTGTGAGCTCTCTTTTCTTCTTCTGAACCCCCTGATATCCTCTGAAAAATTTCCTGCAGGGTTCTTTGCGCAAAAATTTCTCCCCCTTCTCTAATAACTTGATCTTGTGCAGGATTCTTTGCGCCGCAATAAAAAAAAATTTTGGCAAGTGCTTGATTGTGTTTACAGCTTTGCATCTTTAAAATTGACTTTAAGGGGCTTTTACACCAATCCAGATTGGGTGGGGATTTCATTGCCATTCCTAGGACCCCAAAAATCATATAAAGCATATTGTATTGACCATCGAGTTAAATTAAAAAAAGATTAGACTCAGCCTTAAGGACCGTCGCGCTCAATAGGATAAAGAAATAGTTGTAGGCATCGATCATTTATCTAAACCAGATTTTATGGTGCCTAGGCTAGATAAGTGGGGAAAGATAACTTTAAAAGTCCCGTCTCACGGTGATTCGTGAGCGGATCCCTCTTTTCTCTACTTATGCTTACCTGGCCATAATTGACGGTGAAGAGGCGATTTGAGGTCCTCACAACTTGCCCTTTGAAATAGTTAGGAGCAGTCTAGTTAACCTAGGTGACCCTAGATCTAGGCTTGATTGTACATATTGTGATTGTTTGAACGGGTGTCTAAGCTTTTTATTGAAAATATTTTTGCAAAAAGTTCCTTATAAAAAAAAACACAAAACAGAAAATTTTTACAAAGACTTGCCAATTTTGTCACCAGAAATCCATTGCATCCCACTTGCACCCACATTATTTTTCTTCTCCTTCTTACATCATGGGTACCCCACCTCACAAAACTCTTGCCGAACTTTGGTACCCTCATCTAAACATTGCTTCTTACGCGAATTGTTTTGGTCGAATTACAAACGACCCCTCCATGCCCAAAATTTCTTTGAAAGATCGAATAGAAGCGTCTAGGAGAAACAGTTCGACTCTGCAATCCACTTTGTATCAACCATTTCAACCTTCACCACCTTCTTACGTTGATACTCCTTTTTCGAGTCCTGTTGTAACTCCGAAACCCATGTCTATTGCTGAACATATTGAACAAACTCGTAACCGATCTTTCACTCCTTTCAACACTTCCAGTTCTTGGGATCAACAAGTCCATTCACCTTTTTATCCAAATGTTGATCCTACTTCTGTCCAACCATTCAATTCCTACCAGTCCTACCCGACTTTCGCACCTTCCCTAGACATTCCTTCTACACAACCATTTGGAAGTTTCACGTATCCAAACAACTTTGAATCTTTTACTGAAACCCCTTCACAACCCATGTCTAGTCTGGAACAGTCGTTGGGTGCTTATATTGTAGCGACAAACCAACAGATGAGGAATTTGGATGCGTCCATTGCCGCCCTTATGCAACCCAGTGACCCGGTAGCTAGTTTCCAACTAGCTCCAAAAATTCCAATGTATGATGAGGCGGTTGGACAGATTGAGAATTTGAGTGGAGAGAGTGAGCTGTGCACCCTTCCAAATCAAACCTACCCATCACCAATTGAATCTCACAACTCCGGTTTTGAATATCTATCAAGTGTCCCAAATGATTCACCCGTTGAAAATAAAACATTTAATGAGTTGTGGAACTTTGTAGTGCTTGATTTGCCAGATTGTGAAGGGTCCCTTTCAAGTGAAACCATCACCAATCCTTTCGATCTCTACGCCTCCAATCTAAAACCTGAATTGATAAATATCCATGCTTTTGATGAGGTGTCCGAAAAAATTGATTTTCACTTGATTGAGGATATTGACGCAGGGAATATTTTGGATGATGAACCCGCAGATTTAACTGAATTGTTCTCTCCAATTCATCATCCCGGGTCATTAAATTTTCCTCCCGAACTTCATATGCGTCTTGATTTTGATGATAATTGCATGGATGAGATAACTTTTGAAGAGAATTATGAGGATAGTATTGAGGAGAGTATTGAGGATAGTATTGAGGAGAGTATTGAGGATAGTATTGATGATGAACCAGTTTTGTTTGATGAGTCGGATTTTCCAATTCATCCTCTTGAACCTTTAACTGTTATACTTCCTAAATCACCCCCTTCATCCTTTCCATCGTTCCGACCATATAAGAGATCACGCAGGAGGACTGTGAGCTTGAAAAATTTCTGTTCGATCACAGCAGTTTTGAAGCCACTAGTGCGTTCCTCCTTGAATCTGACACAGTTCTCACAACCGATAACGATTACGAGTGTTTCACTTTTTCGAACGATTTTGAAGACTCACCGCCCGAGTTTGAGTCCTTTGAATTTTCATATGAGTTAGTTGAACCATCAGACTCGGTTGCTTACAGTCATTTCGAACCATTGATGGAATCCTTCGAGTTCGAGATAGTTTCACCAATTTCACCTTCAATTGTTTCAGCTCTGAAACTCGAACTTAAGCTGTTGCCGTCTCACCTTACATACTCTTACTTAGGTAAGAATGAGACCCTTCCTAAATCACTCCCCTTCATCATTTCCATCGTTTCAACCGCGTAAGAATCCGTCACGCTTCCATTTTCAATGGATGGTTTACCAAGTTCAACGTACCTATGTTTTCTCGTGAATCTTGAGGGATTTGACCCCATTTCTCGACGGGTTGATAAATTAGCACAATCGCTTTTAACACATCGGTCATCACAATTTGTGCTAATTTATTCACTCAATTTACACCCTCAAGTTCGTACTACACTTTTTTCTCTTTTCCGCCATTCTTCTCCTAATATACCGAGACTATATTCCGCCTTTCTTCCCATACGGTCTCATGTGTTTCTCATTTCTTTTCTCTAAACTCCATTCTTTCACCAACCACACCATTATAACGATTAAATTTTTAAATGGTTGGTGCTAACCTTTGGCCTATGTAAAGCTTTGTATAGCTTGATACTGTGTTTTTCTCCTCCCTAACTCTGAACTTTAATGCTTAAACAGTAGAAACACTGTTTCACTTAAGTTTGGGAGGAACCTTTTTTGTATATATTTTTTTGTTTTCTTTTTCTGTTAAAAAAAACAATAAAAAATATAAATAAATAAACTTGGGAGTGCCGACAATTTTGAACCTCTTGGTGTAGCCTGACAGTGAGGACACTGTCAAGTTTAAGTTTGGGGGTGTGCTCGGTAAGCTTTCTTCCTTCGCATTCATATGTATATTTTGCATTCGCATACTTATTTTAAAATCAAATAAAAACTGAAAAATTATAAAAATTGAAAAATTCAATTTTGGCCATAATTGACTTAAGTTTAACAAGACGGTTAACTAGCTAGGAAAAACTAGATCCAAAACTTAGTAAATTAAAAATCCTAAAAATAACCTTTATTAAAATTTGGTAGAAAAATATATGTCTTTGTAGTTTACTTAGAAATAAGCAAATTTTGAGTTCACTTATTGGGCTAAGTCAAAATAAGAGAAGAGTATTGATATTTTTATTAAAGTGTAAGTCTGAAAAATAATCCCTAAGCTTAAGTCTAAATTCTGAAAATATATACCCTACAACTTGCACAAACACGGACCTTCAAACTTGGAATAGTAGAGGATACCTTGAAATGCTCTTGTCTAAAATCCTTAGTATGAAGGAAAATAAAATTATAAGTGTGAATAAAGATATAAAAAAAATGAACACTGGTTTTTGTAATTACTTAAGGCTGCATAAATAGAAAAAATATTTAGCGAGGGTGCTTTATCACCTAGTGCCTTAGACCAACTGGTTTGGGAGTCACTGCTAAAGCCTTAGGTGTTATAAGACTAGGAATTACGCGTTAATATGCAAACACATTTTGTAATCGGTCGTTAGTACCTCAAGAAGTATTAACGGTCGCATGAAGGATGTAAGCAATTTCATCTAAAAAATTCTCCAACTAAAAGTACTTTGGACGATGGACAAGAGTATAAGAGCTTGAATTGAATTTCCAAGTATAGGGGTGATACATACACATACGTACGGGTATGTGATTGGAGTTTAGATGAGAGATATGAATGAAATATATGACTTATATCTTTAGTAGAGATGATAAAAATTCCTAAGTTGAGATGGAACCTAGAAGGAAAACTCAAAAGATGCTAAAAACTAAATAAATCTACAGAACATATACAATCTTAAGTTAAATGATAAGGAAGCGTGAAAAATATGGGTGGATAATTTCTGAGTCGAAGATAATAGAATTTCTTGTTAGAAAACCGAATTGGAGAATAAATATCAATAGGCCGAATTGATAGGATTTTATGGGTAGTATCCGCTGAAAACCTTCAGAAGACAACACTCCTCCTACTAGGGACACCTAGAGGTTTAACGGCTTGTTGCACGAGCTCAGTGCAATCGTGTTTCCCTGCGAAAGTGAGGCTAGGTCTTTTTCGAGAATAAAACTAGTTTTGCTCAAGGACGAGCAAAAGATAAGTTTGGGGGTATTTGTTCATATCATAATTTTGCATTATTATATTCCCTATTCTTATTCATTTTACAAATAAACATGTTCTTTTGATCCATGTCTGCTACATAGTTGCAGGTTACAGGTTCTCGGAACAAAACAGTGAAAATGACGAAAAGACGATACAAAAGTGAGACTACGACCAACAAATAGAAGAATCTTGATCATGCCTACAGTTTGAGGTACAAATGTAGGGTTCCTAGGCACTCTTGTGAAGGTTCATAAGGCATCAAACATGCCCGGATAAAAATTTAGACGTGCCGAACAACCCAAAGCCGGGATCTTTGCTAGATTATTAGGGTTAAACATGCAAGATGATAACTTTTATCTAAGTGTGAGGGATTACAACCTTTGTAGTCCGCTCCTTCGCTTCACAAGCTCCGAGTAGAAGTCCCTTTGCCGCGATCCACGATCTCCCGGACTCATGAGAGGCTCCACGACTCGAACGATCCATGCTAGCTTGAAGTGTTCCAAATCTCCGATGATCTACGTCGAAGTTGCAAAGACTCAAGCTTTCTCACTCTAAAGAGATGAACACACTAATCTCATGGGCTAGATGAGATAAGGATGAGAGAGTAGTATTTATGCTTTCTTTTTAAATCATTTTCTCATATTTATTCATCACATAAAGAATTTCTAGTGAGCTTTTCAAGAGAGAAGAAGATGATAATGGAAAATGATAATGATCATAATAATCCTTTTGTGATGAATAGAAATAAAACTATATGATTGATATATCAACCATGGTCAAGGATGAGTGGCTAATAATGTGTAGAGAATAAACTAGAGTTAGAGTTTGGTTAGGTTTAGAAATGAGTCACCAAGAAATATCTTAACCATGACAAAAGAAATTGCTTCTAGAAGGTGCATAAAGCAACTAACCCTATCAAACCCTAACCTCATTTAATCATCCTTAAACATGTTTAACAATAAATCATATCATGTCACAATAATATATATCACATATATATTATATATTTGCAACAAAAGAAAATAATACAATTAACATATATCGCATATATATCAATGTATCATCCAGTGAGAAAATGAAATAATAAAGCAAGCCAATATTAGATAATGTAATACAATATATCATATATATTATTATACATTAAATCATCGAATCAACACTTGATTTGATGATCCGACTATATCGAATATTACCGACTAATATATCATGTACCGATTCATCGAATCAACACTTGATCCGATGTCTCAGTTCATATCTAAATATCGCGAGAATATAATACGGTATCTCATATCGCATTATTCTCGGTCCTGCACATATCAGATATGTGCCTCTACTCCGTTTCGCCTGAGCCAAGAAACCTCTATGTAGGATTCTAAAGAATCGTCAATACGCCGGTAGCAGGTGATGATCATATCAAACACCCACAAGCTGCAAGCGGTCAGCTAAACGTAACAGCCACCCAGGTATTGAGCGATCAGAAGATCAACAAGCTAGCCTGTGCGTTCTCCTGTGAATCCAATCAGTAACACTCCCGTACAGTCCGGTCTGTTCGTCTGATATGTGGCATATCAAGTCTAGGGATGGTATACGTCAGACCCCAGTAACCGATAAGTCGTGTCGATGTGTGGCTCATAATGGGTCAAGAAACTACTAGTAACACTTACCGGCAAATCTCTATATCAGCCCTGGCCAGGGACTTCCAGTTATAGCCAATCGAACACAGCACAACATCAACTCCCTATACCGGGAGAGACGAATCCCCTCCTATCGCTCATTGCCTCCATGTGATTCGGGACTGTACCCAAAAGCCACCGTTTTGCACGCCCTCTTGGACGTGGTAAGGTGGAAATCAAAGCACAGTGGGAATCACACAAGACTCTATGACGATCTCGGGTCTACAGACTACCCTGTACCAGTGTCACCGGAGAACTGCCATCTGACGTGTGGTATATCACCATCTGAGAGTTCTCGGCGAGTCCGTCCAGTGTACCCAGTCTCCACTGAGCACCCATACACCATCTCTGATGTCAAACACCAATGGATGTGGGATCATCCATCGCCCATCATATGGGTCAAGATGCGTATACGCTAGTCTACTCTGGTGTATCGATGCCCTGTCTCGATATACCCTCGACTAGGAACAGTTATAGGATGTACTCATCGACTACCAAGGCCCCACTAGTATGATCTCATCATAGTCCCAGTAGTCGAGTACAGATCCTAAGGGCTTTATCAACATGTGAGAGAAAAACAGTAAACCAATACAAGTCTACATGTTAAGATAAAGTGAAACCAAATAGCATACTATCATGACGAGCAAGAAAGTCATCTCTATATATATCCAAGCATCCATTATAATATACATCATATGTACAACAATGGTCTCTAGGGCATATACATAACTAACAATCTCCCACTTGCACTAAGGCCAGCTGCTGTAGTATCTCATACCTAGCATCCCGAATAATCTCTCAAACTGTATCTGGGGAATAGCCTTCGTGAATGGATCCGCAGTGTTGTCCTTCGTATCTACTCTCCTGACCTCGATCTCCCGGCGATCAACTATCTCCCGATCAGGTGATACCGCCTCAGAATATGTCTGGACTTCTGATGGGATCTGGGTTCCTTGGCCAAAGCCACAGCTCCATTGTTATCGCAATACAGAGGTATTGGATGCTCAATGGATGGAACCACACCAAGTTCACTAATGAACTTCTTGATCCAGACAGCCTCTTTGGCAGCATCGTTGGCAGCGATGTATTCAGCCTCCATCGTCGAGTCTGCAACGGTATCCTATTTGGAACTCTTCCAACATACCGCCCCTCCATTGAGGGTAAAGGCAAAACCCGAGTGCGACTTAGAGTCGTCCTTATCACTTTGGAAGCTAGAATCGGTAAAGGACTCCACCTGGAGTTCTCCGTTACCATACACCAAGAACATCTCCTTAGTCCTTCGTAAGTACTTGAGAATGTTCTTCACAGCTGTCCAGTGACTCTCTCCAGGATCTGCTTGATACCGACTCACTACACTTAGTGAGTATGCTACATCGGGTCTGGTATATAGCATCGCATACATGATAGAGCCTACTGCCGAAGCATAGGGTATCCCTTGCATGCGAGCTCTCTCCAAATCAGTCTTGGGAGACATCTCTTTGGAGAGAGTGAGTCCAGAGATCGTGGGTTGGTTCCCACGCTTGGATCTTCCATACTAAACCTTTTTAGTATGGTGTCAATGTACCTGGATTGGGATAATCCCAGTATCTGTTTAGATCTATCTCTATAGATCATGATTCCCAATATGCAGGAGGCATCACCTAGATCTTTCATTGAGAATCTCTGTGATAAGAAGAGCTTGACTGATTGCAGCATAGGAATATCATTTCCTATCAAGAGTATGTCATCCACGTACAATACGAGGAAGACAACCTTACTCTCTGCTACCTTCTTATAGATACAAGGTTCATCTATATTTTTGATGAAGTCAAACTTTTTGACTACAACATCAAAACAGATGTTCCAACTCCGTGATGCTTGCTTTAACCCATAAATGGATTTAAGCAGCTTGCATACCTTTCCGCTGCTCCCACTATCTACAAAGCCCTCTGGCTGAGTCATGTACACGCTCTCTTCTAAATCACCGTTTAGAAAGGCGGTCTTAACATCCATTTGCCAGATTTCGTAGTCATGGTATGCAGCAATGGCAAGTAAGATCCGGATGGACTTAAGCATAGCCACTGGAGAAAAGGTTTCGTCATAATCCACACCTGGTCGTTGACGAAAACCCTTTGCTACAAGTCTAGCTTTGAAAGTCTCAACTTTTCCATCTACACCAAATTTCCTTTTAAAAATCCACTTGCTCCCAATGGGTTTTACCCCTTCAGGAGCATTTTCCAAAATCCATACTTTATTGGTGTACATGGATTCCATCTCAGATCGCATTGCATCCAGCCATTTCACAGAGTCACCACTCGTGATGGCCTGCTCGAAACTAGTCGGGTCATCATCATCCATGATGCAATCCTCGCTTCCACCATCAATGAGAAAACCATAGTATCTCTCAGGTGGACGAGAAACCCTATTAGATCGGCGGAGAGGCTGCGGTTCGTCGGGTACTACTGAATCCTCTGGTTCCAATAAATCATCAGTTGTAGTCTGTGGTGATGGAACCTCTTCTAGCTCTACCTCTTTGCCACTAATTTCATTTGCAAGAAATTCCTTTTCTAAAAAGGTGGCATATTGAGAAACAAACACTTTTTGTTCCTCAGCGTGATAGAAAATATATCCTTGAGAATTCTTTGAATATCCTACAAACTTACAAAGAACTGATCGTGCCTCGAGTTTGTCCGGATTTTGTCTTTTTACATAGGCCGGACAACCCCATATCTTAAACCGTTTAAAATATGGTATCATTCCCCTCCATATCTCATATGGGGTTGTAGGCACTGATTTAGACGGAACTTGATTCAATAGGTATGCTGCTGTCTCAAGTGCATACCCCCAAAAAGAAATAGGTAACTCAGCTGTACTCATCATAGAGCGCACCATATCTAATAGGGTGTGATTCCTCCGCTCAGATACACCGTTGTGCTGTGGTGTATAAGGAGGAGTAAGCTGAGAGAGAATCCCATTTTCTTTTAGATAATCTAGGAACTCACTGCTTAAGTATTCACCTCCTCGATCAGATCGAAGAATCTTAATACTTTTGCCCGTTTGGTTCTCTACTTCGTGCTTATGTTCTCTGAATTTCTCAAAAGCTTCAGACTTGTGTTTCATCAGAAACACATGTCCGTATCTAGAGAGATCGTCAGTGAATGTAATGAAGTAGGATGAACCGTTCCTGGCATGCGTAGACATGGGACCACATACATCACTATGTATTAGTCCTAAGAGTTCAGTAACTCTTTCTCCGTGTCCACTAAACGGAGCTTTAGTCATTTTTCCTTTGAGACATGAATGGCAAGTATCATAAGATGATAATTCGAAAGGATTCAAATAACCATCCTTATGTAACTTAACCAGTCGTGTCGCATTGATATGACCAAGTCTACAATGCCACAAATAGGATTCATTCATTTCTGAACTTTTCCTCTTGTGTGTGTTTTGTATATTCATGACTGTATTCTGATTTAGAATGAATATGCCATTATTTAACGAGCCTGATGCAATCAACTTTTGATTTAGGAAGATATTCATAACATTATCCTGTACTACAAAATTATATCCTTCTTTACTTAATAAGGAGACTGATATAATGTTGCACATCATGTTCGGTATATAATAGCACTCATTTAGAATCAGTGTATTACGACTTGGCAATACAAGGTGATATTCGCCAACCGCTTTGGCCACAATACTTGCACCGTTCCCTACTTGAACGGAATGATCACCTTTTCCTAGTTCTCTACCTTTTCGTAGCCCATGTAACAATTTACATATGTGGGATCCTGATCCGGTATCTAATACCCAGGACGTAGGGTGAACTGAGAAACAGTTCTCAATAACTAACACACCCGAAGAAGATGCATCAACATGCATGTTCTTTTGGGCGGCTTGAGAATCCAGATTTTCTCCTGTTTCCTGTTCAGTCTTATAACTCTTATAAGAAAGAACGGGCCCAACATTCCCTAGCTCAGTACAATAATTGGGTTCAGTCAATACATCCATATTATTATCTTGATTATGGCCTGACATGGTCGCTACCTGGAGAGAGAGAGAAGAAAACACTTTAGCGTATGCTCTTGCAAGATTAGATTGGTTATTATCTTATCTAATCAGGATGTCTCCCACTGTTTTTATCAAATCTACCTTCAAACCCAAAAAGGTAAGATTAGCCGGGATTAATTACACCCTACAATTTCGTCAATCTTTCAGCCAGATCAGTGTCGGTACTTTGAGGAAGGTTCCCCGTGCTTTCGCACGGACCTAATTAAAGTAAACCTCGTTTTCCCAGAGGCATAACCCCGTTAACACTTTTCTAGACACCTACTTGAATGACTAATTGTCCTGTGTAAAACTCTCCCAGGAGTAACTCTTACTCGCAGTGGGTATCGGGATCCAACTATCTCATAGAAGGTATGCAATCTCATTGCAAATTTCAACACTTGAAATTCCCAATAATACTTCTGCCCCTAGCAACTCACGACCTTAACATGGTCAACAAATCATAAGCGCTAGCCAAGTTCAACCCGTCATTTCCCGATTGAATTAAACCCACTCGTACGACCCTTAACATGGTCAACAAAGTCGTACGACTACCCTAATCCAATCACATCAGATGTTTTAACAGATAAGTATTAATTAGCTACCGCACACTACGCCTTAACATGGTCAACAAACGCAGTACGAATACTAAGAAGTACTTATCTGAAATGACGGAGGGCTACGCAGGTTTTTTTCTTCATAAAACCCTGAGCGTAATGAACTTGATATCGTCGTAGAATCGAGTGTTTTTGAAAAGGAGTGTTTTTGAGGCTTATCTTAGTTTCGCTAAAGGGGTCACTCCCGGTGAAGGGATCGTCGGCCCTTTCCTCATTGAATAAGGTGCAGGATATATCATATATACCGCTGTGCAAAGCAAAACTCTAAAAGCAATTAAAAGACAAACCGAGTTTTGTAGCATCTGCCAGTTTCGCTAAAGAGGTCACTCCCGGTGAAGGGATCGTCGGCTCTTTCCCCATCGAATAAGGTGCAGGATATATCATATAGATCACTGTGCAAAGCAAAACTGTAGCTACCCTTTTTTATAAAGTTTTGATTCTACAACATCATTAGGTTTCTTTTCTTTTATTAATCTCATGAATAAAAATCCCATCAGCTTATGCTTCGTAAGCATCACAGAAGAAACGAAAGCATTAATATTTATATATCAGCATATATATATATAGTATAAGCATTCGTCTCAGGCAGTAATATGATCTCATCACAGAACATTGCAGCAGAAGAACATATATGAAATATTGGATATACTAGGACGTCCGTGTTTTCAATACAAGCCTGTATAAAACACGGATTCCACGGTCGCGACGAATAGCCAAACCCACATCCCAAGACCCCTACGAGAGCGGCAAGTAACACTGCCAATTCTAGGGTTAGAAGACCCGGTCTCGACTCCTCGAGATGGCCTCCCACTGGACCCTAGAACCCGGTTACTTGTGCTCCCCTCCTTGGGTCTACCTAATGCGGAAAAGTAAATAATATACACTGGTGACATCAACCTCAACCTGGAAGTGCCCCAAATAAAAGAATATTACATTACAAATGAATTTTACATGAATGAAAATAAAAACCCTCATCTCACATAAAACCCCCGGCTATTCAGAACACGACGATCCAATATAACATATCACAGCAACACATAATATCACATATCATCAACGTAAGTAAATATGCGCATCCCAATTGTCGTTGACATATAGCAACGAAACCGGCGATATCACATATTACACTTACGGTCACAGAAAAGAAAGTGTAAAACTACAACATTTGGAATCCACAATCACTTTAGACATCGTAAATCCGAAATATCACATACTTCGCATTTCATGCCTAACTCTATGAATTCCACATATTGTACCACATTCCAGATAAATAGACAGTATTAAACTTTCCGAACAGATAATCAAATACCCAAGATTTCCCAAAGTGCTCAACTCTTGAGCGGAGTTCAAATAATCCCAGAATATGTCAAAGTACCAGTGATCCAGCCGTAGAAGGGTCAAGCCAACGCCTCACATGTGGCACGCCGTACTGCCCCAAACCCGAAGGTTCAAAAGGCAGTTCAAGACGGTCACATAATCGAGTTAAGGTTTGTTGTCTTCTAGAGAGTCCACCACTTAACTTGTACAATTTTTCCGAAAGATTTAAACCCGATAAAAATTCAACACTTGAAAGTTTTACGTGCCGGGAAAAAGTGGGTTAATGATATCCGTTCAACTAGTTTAACAGTTTCTAAATATCCAGAAAGAAATACGAATTTAAAATTTCCAATCGAGTCTACTATTAGAAAACAAACCCCAGAATATTCAACACTTGAAACAGATTAAAAATACCCATAAAATATATAACACAGAACCATGAATTACTGTGCAGAAATGGGGCCATGATCACTTCAAACCGCCGCGGTTCCGCGGCCCAATCATGGGTTTGGCCGCGGATCCGCGGTTCTTTGTACGGATCATTGCATCATTTTTCCACCGTAATTCTTATATTTTCCTGTAGTGTTTTTCAGGTATTTTTAATTCAGAAAAATCCCAGTTTTAGAAAAATTTCCAGAGAGGGGTCTATTTACGTCGGTTCGGGTTCGATCGGAGTTTTAACTTCGTAAACACGTCGCCTAATGCTCTAGCTAGGCTCTGATACCACTGTAGGGTTCCTAGGCACTCTTGTGAAGGTTCATAAGGCATCAAACATGCCCGGATAAAAATTTAGACGTGCCGAACAACCCAAAACCGGGATCTTTGCTAGATTATTAGGGTTAAACATGCAAGATGATAACTTTTATCTAAGTGTGAGGGATTACAACCTTTGTAGTCCGCTCCTTCGCTTTACAAGCTCCGAGTAGAAGTCCCTTTGCCGCGATCCACAATCTCCCGGACTCATGAGAGGCTCCACGACTCGAACGATCCATGCTAGCTTGAAGTGTTCCAAATCTCCGATGATCTACGTCGAAGTTGCAAAGACTCAAGCTTTCTCACTCTAAAGAGATGAACACACTAATCTCATGGGCTAGATGAGATGAGAATGAGAGAGTAGTATTTATGCTTTCTTTTTAAATCATTTTCTCATATTTATTCATCACATAAAGAATTTCTAGTGAGCTTTTCAAGAGAGAAGAAGATGATAATGGAAAATGATAATGATCATAATAATCCTTTTGTGATGAATAGAAATAAAACTATATGATTGATATATCAACCATGGTCAAGGATGAGTGGCTAATAATATGTAGAGAATAAACTAGAGTTAGGGTTTGGTTAGGATTAGAAATGAGTCACCAAGAAATATCTTAACCATGACAAAAGAAATTGCTTTTAGAAGGTGCATGAAGCAACTAACCCTAATCAAACCCTAACCTCATTTAATCATCCTTAAACATGTTTAACAATAAATCATATCATGTCACAATAATATATATCACATATATATTATATATTTGCAACAAAAGAAAATAATACAATTAACATATATCGCATAGATATCAATGTATCATCCAGTGAGAAAATGAAATAATAAAGCGAGCCAATATTAGATAATGTAATACAATATATCATATATATTATTATATATTAAATCATCGAATCAACACTTGATTTGATGATCCGGCTATATCGAATATTACCGACTAATATATCATGTACCGATTCATCGAATCAACACTTGATCCGATGTCTCAGTTCATATCTAAATATCGCGAGAATATAATACGGTATCTCATATCGCATTATTCTCGGTCCTGCACATATCACATATGTGCCTCTATTCCGTTTCGCCTGAGCCAAGAAACCTCTGTGTAGGACTTTAAAGAATCGTCAATACGCCGGTAGCAGGTGATGATCATATCAAACACCCACAAGCTGCAAGCGGTCAGCTAAACGTAACAGCCACCCAGGTATTGAGCGATCAGAAGATCAACAAGCTAGCCTGTGCGTTCTCCTGTAAATCCAATCAGTAACACTCCCGTACAGTCCGGTCTGTTCATCTGATATGTCGCATATCAAGTCTAGGGGTGGTATACGTCAGACCCCAGTAACCGATAAGTCGTATCGATGTGTGACTCATAACGGGTCGAGAAACTACTAGTAACACTTACCAGCAAATCTCTATATCAGCCCTGGCCAGAGACTTCCAGTTATAGCCAATCGAACACAGCACAACATCAACTCCCTATACCGGGAGAGACGAATCCCCTCCTATCGCTCATTGCCTCCATGTGATTCGGGACTGTACCCAAAAGCCACCGTTTTGCACGCCCTCTTGGACGTGGTAAGGTGGAAATCAAAGCACAGTGGGAATCACACAAGACTCTATGACGATCTCGGGTCTACAGACTACCCTGTACCAGTGTCACCGGAGAACTGCCATCTGACGTGTGGTATATCACCATCTGGGAGTTCTCGGCGAGTCCGTCCAGTGTACCCAGTCTCCACTGAGCACCCATACACCATCTCTGATGTCAAACACCGATGGATGTGGGATCATCCATCGCCCATCATATGGGTCAAGATGCGTATACGCTAGTCTACTCTGGTGTATCGATGCCCTGTCTCGATATACCCTCGACTAGGAACAGTTATAGGATGTACTCATCGACTACCAAGGCCCCACTAGTATGATCTCATCATAGTCCCAGTAGTCGAGTACAGATCCTAAGGGCTTTATCAACATGTGAGAGAAAAACAGTAAACCAATACAAGTCAACATGTTAAGATAAAGTGAAACCAAATAGCATACTATCATGACGAGCAAGAAAGTCATCTCTATATATATCCAAGCATCCATTATAATATACATCATATGTACAACAATGGCCTCTAGGGCATATACATAACTAACAACAAATGAAGATCAATGAACAAATTCACAAAGTACAAAGGCATCGCAAGGTTCAAGAGTTCGACACGAAGCAAACGGTAAAAGTCCACGACATTATGCACTGTGGAAATCTGGAAGAAACTAGAAGACATTTTGAAGAACCAAGTGAAGAAAAATCAAGTAAAAAGCAACATGAAAATTACCAGAGAAACAGAGACCAGGAACCCACAATATGGCCGTGGAACCGCGGCCAAACATGCCTTCTGGCCGCGGATCCGTGGCCATGGTGAGCACGTGTCGGTGCAAACTTTGATGGTGCGGCGGTGCGTTGACTAGACTTCTTAGGATAATTTTGTAAATGCAGATAGGGATCAGATATAACCCTAGGGTTTCTATAATCTATAAATAGGAATCCTACAACTCTTTTTGGAGCATGCCTCTTTTTGTTTATAAAATTCAGAAATTTTAATCGCTGTAATTTTTTGAAGAGTGCATCGATAAAAGTAAGTAGTTTTTCTTTACCTTGCCCTAGTTAATTTCTTTTCTGCCGTAGTTTAGTAATTTTATTTATATGCCCTAGTTAATTAGTTAGGAATTTTATTTAATTGGCGTAGATCAGATAATTAAGTTATTAAAAACAATTGTAAAAAAATAAAATCTTTTATCAATTCCCTAATGAGTGAGTAGTTCCTCACTTGTTAGGCTTAGGAATAGGAAATGTTTGAGAGATGAAAATCCCTCACCCCTTTCTTGCCCGTCATACATTTTAATAGGACTCTATGTACATACACACACCGCTCACTATGGCACCCTATTCCACAAGGTAGCGGTGATACCGTAGTTAAAGACCGGTTTTGTATGTTTCCATGGAGGTTAGGGTAAGAGTTAAGAAAGGACGGACAAGGACCTAGAGGAAGAAACATAGTTTCTTCCCGATGGTACTAATCCACTTTGTTAACCATTAGCATAACACCTAAATAGATCTTAATTAGGGCATAGAAAGCGGTGAGAAATATTGAATTTCCAAACTTAACTTAAACCTAACCCTAGCAAGATTTTAATCCTAATCAAACTCATTTCAGTTTTTAGTAATAATCCAATCCACCACAATTGGAATTAACTCGTTAGAGCAAATAAAAAATACACAAAATCCCTGTGGACCGACCCGTACTCACCGGCGAGCTACCAAGCGACGCCGTTCTTGATTGCGGTTAATATTCTTTGATTCATCTTTTAAAAGCGCACCCACTCTAAAATCTTTTCCAATCAACATGGTAGACCCGGTATGGTATCCCTGGGCGAGAATGGATTTGCTGTGCAGTAGACGGTGAGCTTGGCAGAGGGACCTCTACCTACCGGTGATTGGTTGAGCTCGGTGGATATCCGGAGGATACCGACCGGAGTTGCGAGATGATATGGGCCGATCCGGACCGACGGAGCCCGTGGGCCGATCCGGACTGACGGAGCCCGAGATATGAGGATTTACGTGTCGACACTGGACACGGGTTTCATGATGTTTTCGAGTGTCGATGCTGGACACCCAGGTTCCATGATTTTGATGTGTCGCAAGGGACACACGTTGATTTATATTCTCATACTTCCATGCATATGCTTTTATGATATTTACATGCATGATGTGGTTGTGTCATTGGTTGACATGTGGACGGGATCCACATGTATGCATACATTGATTATATTGTTGGATGATACTCACATGCTGTTTGATATTGATATTAGTGTTGGCATATATACAGACCCGGTCACCCTAGATATCATAGTATTACCTTTATGATACAGATGACCTAGGAGTCGTTGTTTATTCGATTTCTACTTGTTAATGTTTTTCTACTCACGAGTTGGCAACTCACCCCCGTTGTGCCACAGTTCTTGCTGGTTGACCGCATGGATCAGTAGCGGCATCGCTGGCACACAGTTGCATTCGGGTGATTGCATTGGTAGGTGGGACATTTGTATCGTACCCACTTTTGTATTTATATTTCATATTGTATCTAGTCAACTCCATCAAATCAAACTAGTATTTGTATAAGTAATGAGACTTAGTGAGACTTTTGGTTGCGAGACTTAGAGCGAAGGGTTTTCCGCTACTTGTGGTTTGATGCCGTGCTTATTTCTTTATCTTTTGTGGTGATCTTCGCCATTGGGCGTCGTATACTTATATTTATGCTTTGCGTGGTTGTGGATCCGCCGATTGGCGAAGAGCTAGCTCCCGCTTGGGGATGCCTTTTATTTCATTATGTATTGTGGTTTTGGATCAAAAAAATACAAAGGAGGTGCTGCCCAAATTTTTCAAAAGACGAAACATGTTTTCAAACTAGAAAAGTTCACTTGCATTATTCATGTTCCTTTCCTATGCATTTAAGAAAACTTGATTTCATTATACCTTTATTTCAAAACTGCACCTCTTTTATTTTTTTTTAAAAAGGTTTAGATTTCTGGGTTTCAGCTTACTTGAATTACGTTACACCTTTAGACGTTGCGTGATTTAAGTACTGGTCATGAGCTAATATTTTGGGTCGTGACAAGTACTTAGTATTCGTGCTACATATGTTGATTATAGTCAAGGCGTAGTGTACGGTAGCTAAGTGATGTCTTCCTACATAACATATGATGAGATTAATTAGGACATTCATGTGATTATGTTGATTATAGTCAAGGGTCATATGGGTGGGTCTAATTAATCATGAAATGACGGGTAGAACTTGATTAGCACTTATGATATGTTGATTATAATCAAGGTCATAAGTGCTAGGGGTATAAACCATATCGGGAGTTTCAAGTATTGAAATTTGCAATGAGATTGCATACCTTCTATGTGACAGTAGGATCCCGATCCCACTGTGAGCAATAGTTGCTCCCGGGAGAATTTTGCACTTTACAATTAGCTAACTCATTAGGTGTCTAGAAAGGTGTCAAGGGGGCTATGCTTCTAGGAAAATGAGGTTTATTTTAATTAGGTCCGTGCGAAAGCACGGGGAACCTTCTTCAGAAGTACCGGCACTGGCCTGGCTGAACGGTTAGCGAAGTTGTAAAATGTAATTAATCCTGGCTAATTTTTTCCTTTAAGGTTTGAAGGAGAATTTGATAAAAGCAGTGGAAGACATCGATTAGATAAGATAATAAACCAATCTAATCTTTGCAAGAGCTTTCGCTGAGTGTATTCTTTTCTCTCTCATAATGGCAGATAACCATGACTGGACTTAAGCTACTATTAGAGAAAAATAAGCTTACCGGACCGAATTATAAAGATTAGCTGAGGAACATTAACATTGCTCTCACATATGATAAAGTATCATATGTCCTCACTGCCACAGCCCCGCCCAAACCAGGCCCTGAATCTTCTGTTGCGGATAGGGAGATACACAAAACGTAGGATATTGACCGTGCCACCGCCAAATGCCTCGTGCTTGCATCGATGGACAAGACACATCAAAAGCAGCACAAGGAGATGGATGTTCAATCCATCTTTCTCCATACAAAGGAGTTGTATGGAGAGCAATCTCGTATCCTATGATACGAAGCATCTTGAAAGCTGTTTCAGATGCGGATGGCTCCTGGCACTTCAGTAGGCGACCACGTTCTGAAGATGACAGCTCTTATTGAAGAGCTTGAGGGCCTCGGATGGACAATGGACAACGATCAATATACGGATATTGTTCTACAGTCTCTTCCCTCTGCCTTTGCTCCTTTCATAGTGAATTTCAACATGCACAACATGAAGAAGTCACTACCCGGACTTCTCAATATGTTGAGAAATGTGGAGAGCACGCTTAAGGCAAAGTATCCTTCCCTGCTTGTTGGACAATCTTCTTCTTCCGTCCCAAAAGCCAAGGCCAAGGGAAAGAACAAGAAGAAATCCACCAAGCCGAAAGGTGGAATAAAAAAGGCAAAGGGGAAAGACAAATCCAAAGCTGCGGAGTCGGGAAAAGGAGAATGTTTCTACTGCAAGAAGACGGGACACTGGAAGCGGAATTGTACTGAGTACCTTGGTCTCAAGAAAGGGAAGCATGGTGATGCTTCAGCTTCAGATGTGTTCGTAACTAAAAACTGTTTTTCTATAAACACTGCTTCCTGGGTATTGGATACCGGTTCGGGTTCTCATATCTGCAATTCTGTGCAGGGGCTGAGAAATAGCAGAGTTTTGAAAAAAGGAGATCATACTCTCCGGGTTAGAAATGGTTCCAATGTATATGCAGTTTCAGTGGGAGAGTATCATCTGGGGTTGCCATCGAGTTGTATATTGGTTTTGAACCCATGTTATTTTGTACCAAGTATGCTTTGTAATATTATATCCATTTCTTTGTTGGACAATGAAGGATATCATTTTATATCGCAGTACAATATTATGAACATTAAACTTAATCAAGAGTTGATTGGTTATGGTACACTTAATAACGGAATATACGTCCTTAATCAACACACAATTTTCAACATACAACATACAAACGAAAGAAAATTTTTAGATATAAATGAAGCTTTTCTTTGGTATTGTAGACTTGGTCATATTAATGAAACAAGACTAAACAAGATTCATAAAGATGGATATTTAAATTCTTTTGAGTGTAAATCTTATGCGACTTGTCAGTCTTGTATCAAAGGGAAAATGACCAAAACTCCGTTTACTGGACACGGAGAAAGAGCTACTGAGCTCTTGGGCCTCATACATAGTGATGTATGTAGGCCAATGTCTACACATGTGTTCAGACCATAATATTGCATTTTTCATTCCCCTATTCTTATCAATTTTATAAATAAACATGTACTCTTGACGCACCTTTGTTACATGTTACAGGATACAGGGCTTGGATGCGAATACAGTGAAAAAGACGAAAGCTGATACAGAAAAAGGACTTTTGACCAACAAGTAGACGGATCCCAGTCAAGCCTAATCGAGGAAACAGTGCAAGGTCCAAAATGTCAAGTGAACGGTTAAAAGATCGCTACAAATATTCACTGAAAGATCTGGAGAAGACCCAGAAGCCTAAAAGATAAAACAAGCATACAAGTAAAAATCCCAAGAATCAAGGAATAAAACCCAGAAGTTTCACAAACTGAATCCACAGTTTGGCCGCGGAGCCGCGGCCAAACCTAGCCTGGAGCCGCGGTTCCGCGGCCATCTAGAGCGCGTGTCGGTGCATTTTTCCTGTACCGTTGCGTCGGTGCGGGTGTTGAGATTCTCAGGGGTCAAATCTGTAATTTAACATGTGCGAGAGTCTGTAACCCTAGTTTTTATATCTTCCTATAAATTGTATTCTCAGATCTGTAAAAACCTATGCCTCTTTTCAATCAATAAAATTCAGAATTTCTGAGAGAAAAATTCAGATCTGTTCTTCTTGTTTGGAGGGAGCCGTCAACCTAGTAAGTATTTTATTTATGTTCTTTTAATTATAATGTTTTCTAATCCCCTAATGAGCGAGTAATCTCCTCGCTTGTTAGGGTTAGCCTTAGGGAAAGGGTTGAGAGATGAGATCTCTCACCCCTTTCAATGCCACTTAACCTAAAGAATTAGAACTCCACGCATACGAGTACAACCGCTCCCTATGGCACCCTACCCCTAGAGGTAACGGTGAACCGTAGTATAAAGGGCCGGTTGCACGCGTTTTCCGTGGGGGTTAGGGTGATTATCAACAAAGGAAGGATACGAATCTAGAGGAAGAAACATCTTCCCAAAAGATTCGTATCCACTTTATTGATAATTAACTTAACACCTAATAGATCTAAAAAAGTAGGCATTGAAAGCGGTGATAAAAAACGTTAATCTCCAAAACTTCCCTTAAGCCTAACCCTAGCAAGACTTTTAATTAGATTAATTAGATCTAGTTTTCATAGATTGTTATAAACCAACCAAAACGACAAATTGAATCAACTCGTTAAAACACATAAAAGGAATTTACCTGTCTCTGTGGATCGACCCGTATTCACCGGCTAGCTGCAAAGCGACGCCGTTTCTGATTACGGTAAATACAAGTTTTGACACTAATCAAATGGCGCCATTGCCGGGGATGCCAACACTCCACTGATTGCTGATCATTTACATTCTCGTTTTGATACATCACCATCGCCTGTATATTTACCTCCACACCTCCCTTACCACTACTTCTACCTTTCCCAATTCTTTGCGGACCGCCACAACTTATTCTTCCACCAACCAATACTCTTTACTGATAAATTTTTCAAATGGTTGGTGTTGACGTTTGGTCTAGGCAAAGTTTGGCAGTAATGTCTAACATAGTTTAAATGAAGTTTGGGGGAGGGCCTTTTTGTATATATTTTTGTTTTTATAAATAAACAGGGAAGTGCCAGTATTTTGACCCTCTCGGTTTAGTATGACAGTGAGGACACTGTCAAGTTCAAGTTTGGGGGTATTTATGCTCGGTACGTCTTCTTCCTCCGCATTCATTTATACATATTTTTGCATTTGCATATTTATTTGAAAACCCATAAAAAATTGATAATTTTCAAAAATTATAAAAATTATTGTATTCAATTTTGGCTAATTGACTTGAGTTTGACAAATAAGTTAACTATTTAGGAACAACTAGATCTTAGACTTAGTGAATTAAAAACCCTAAAAATAACATTCCTTAAAGTTTAACGGTAGAAAGTATATGCCGTGTAGTTTATTTAGAAATAGGCAAATTTTGGGTTCACTTCTTGGACTAAGTCGAAACAAGGGAAGAGTATTGATGTTCTTATTAGAGTATAAGTTTGAAAAATAGTTCCTAGCTTAAGTCTAGATTCTGAAAACGTATACCCTACAATTTGCACAATCACGCGCCTTGAAACTTGGAATAGTAGAAGAGACCTTGAAATGCTCTTGTCTAAAGTCCTTAGTACGAAGAAAATAAAAGAAAAAGTGTGAATAAAGAAAAAAAAATGAACACTGGTTTTTGTGATTACTTAAGGCTAAAAAAAAATAGAAAAATATTTAGCGAGGGTGCCTTATCACCTAGTGCCTTAGACCAACTGGTTTGGGAGTCACTGCTAAAGCCTTGGGTGTTGCAAAAAGTAGGAAGTACGCTTTAAAGTGCAAACGCATTTTGTAATCGGTCGTTGGTACCTCAAGAAGTATCAACGGTCGCATGATGAATGTGTAAGCAAATTTCATTTAAAAATTCACTAATTAATAAGTGCTTTGGATAATGGACGAGAGTATGATTGCTTGATTTGAATTTCCAAGTGTAGGGGTGATATATACACACACGTAGGGATATGTGATTTGAATTTAGATAAGAGAAAGGAATGAAGAATAGAACTTGTATGTTTAGTAGAATTGATAAAAATTCCTAAGTGGAGGTGGAACCCTAGAAGAAAAACTTAGGAAATGCCGAAGGCTAAGTAAGTCTGCAGGATATATATAATCTTAAGTTAAATGATAAGAAAGCGTGAAAAATATGGGTGGATAATTTACGAGTAAAAAGATAATAGAATTCCTTGTTAGAAAACCTAATTGGAAAACAAAAGTCAATGGGCCAAGTTGATAGGATTTTGTGGGTGTAATCCGCTGAAAACCCTCAGGAGACAACACTCCTCCTACTAGGGACACCTAGAGGTTTAACGGCTTGTTGCACGTGCTCAGTGCAATCGCGTTTCCCTGCGAAAGTGCGGTTAGGATTAATAAGTTTGCTCGAGGACGAGCAAAAGGTAAGTTTGGGGGTATTTGTTCAAACCATAATATTGCATTTTTCATTCCCCTATTCTTATCAATTTTATAAATAAACAGGTACTCTTGACGCACCTTTGTTACATGTTACAGGATACAGGGCTTGGATGCGAATACAGTGAAAAAGACGAAAGCTGATACAGAAAAAGGACTTTTGACCAACAAGTAGACGGATCCCAGTCAAGCCTAATCGAGGAAACAGTGCAAGGTCCAAAATGTCAAGTGAACGGTTAAAAGATCGCTACAAGTATTCACTGAAAGATCTGGAGAAGACCCAGAAGCCAAAAAGATAAAACAAGCATACAAGTAAAAATCCCAAGAATCAAGGAATAAAACCCAGAAGTTTCACAAACTGAATCCACAGTTTGGCCGCGGAACCGCGGCCAAACCTAGCCTGGAGCCGCGGTTCCGCGGCCATCTAGAGCGCGTGTCGGTGCATTTTTCCTGTACCGTTGCGTCGGTGCGGGTGTTGAGATTCTCAGGGGTCAAATCTGTAATTTAACATGTGCGAAAGTCTGTAACCCTAGTTTTTATATCTTCCTATAAATTGTATTCTCAGATCTGTAAAAACCTATGCCTCTTTTCAATCAATAAAATTCAGAATTTCTGAGAGAAAAATTCAGATCTGTTCTTCTTGTTTGGAGGGAGCCGTCAACCTAGTAAGTATTTTATTTATGTTCTTTTAATTATAATGTTTTCTAATCCCCTAATGAGCGAGTAATCTCCTCGCTTGTTCGGGTTAGCCTTAGGGAAAGGGTTGAGAGATGAGATCTCTCACCCCTTTCAATGCCACTTAACCTAAAGAATTAGAACTCCACGCATACGAGTACAACCGCTCCCTGCGGCACCCTACCCCTAGAGGTAACGGTGAACCGTAGTATAAAGGGCCGGTTGCGCGCGTTTTCCATGGGGGTTAGGGTGATTATCAACAAAGGAAGGATACGAATCTAGAGGAAGAAACATCTTCCCAAAAGATTCGTATCCACTTTATTGATAATTAACTTAACACCTGATAGATCTAAAAAAGTAGGCATTGAAAGCGGTGATAAAAAACGTTAATCTCCAAAACTTCCCTTAAGCCTAACCCCAGCAAGACTTTTAATTAGATTAATTAGATCTAGTTTTCATAGATTGTTATAAACCAACCAAAACGACAAATTGAATCAACTCGTTAAAACACATAAAAGGAATTTACCCGTCTCTGTGGATCGACCCGTACTCACCGGCTAGCTGCAAAGCGACGCCGTTTCTGATTGCGGTAAATACAAGTTTTGACACTAATCAACATGCGAGAGGCAATTTTTCTTACTTCATAACTTTTACTGATGATTTCTCAAGATTAGGTCATGTGTTTTTGATAAAGCATAAGTCTGAAGCTTTCCAGAAATTCAAGGAGTACAAACTTGAAGTAGAAAAACAAACTGGAATAAGCATCAAGATACTTCGATCAGATCGAGATGGAGAGTATCTTAGTATAGAGTTTTCGAACTTCCTAAAAGAGAATGGGATTCTCTCTCAGCTCACTCCTCCTTACACACCACAGCACAACGGTGTGTCAGAGCAGCGAAGTCGAACCCTATTAGATATGGTACGATCCATGATGAGTGATGCTGAGTTGCCCCTCTCCTTTTGGGGGCATGCATTGGAGACTGCAGCTTTTCTGTTGAACAGGGTTCCGACCAAGACCGTGTCTACCACTCCATATGAGATATGGTATGGGAAGAGACCATCTCTTAAGCGAGTTAAGATTTGGGGTTGTCCGGCTTTTGTCAAAAAGTAGAATCCGGACAAACTCGAGACACGATCGTTCAAATGTTTATTTGTAGGATATCCAAAAGATTCATATGGATATCTTTTCTACCACAAGGAGGAACAAAGGGTGTTTGTTTCTCGAAATGCCATATTTTTAGAAAATGTGATTTTTCCAAATTATACTGATGGCAATGCGGTAGATCTAGAAGAGGTTCTAGAGACACAAGTTACAAATGACGACTTAGTTGAACCTAATGTTGCAACATAACCTAATGAACCCCAGCCGCTCCGTAGATCAGTTAGGACTTCTCACCCACCGAAGAGATACTACGGTTTTCTCGTTGATGGTGATAGAGAAGACTGCATCATGGATGATGATGATCCTGCCAGTTTTCAGCAAGCTATCATGAGTGGTGACTCTGTGAAGTGGCTGGATGCCATGAGATCCGAAATGGAGTCTATGTATACCAACAAAGTGTGGAATTTGGATGTTGTACCCTCTGGGGTAAAACCCGTAGGGTGCAAATGGATCTTTAAGAGAAAGACCGGTGTAGATGGACAGGTAGAGACCTATAAGGCAAGGCTTATGGCGAAAGGATTTCGACAAAGACCAGGACTGGACTATGACGAAACCTTTTCTCCTATAGCAATGCTTAAATCCATTCGGATCCTACTTGCTATTGCTGCTCACTACGACTATGAAATCTGGCAGATGGACGTTAAAACTGCTTTTCTAAATGGTTATTTAGAAGAGTGCGTTTATATGGATCAGCCAGAGGGCTTCATTGATAGTGGGAGCAGCGGGAAAGCATGTAGGTTGCTTAAATCCATTTATGGATTAAAGCAGGCATCACGGAGTTGGAACATCTGTTTTGATGATATTATCAAAGAGTTTGATTTCGTCAAAAATCCAGATGAACCTTGTGTTTATAAGAAGATTGTAAGAAGTATTGTCACATTTCTCGTATTGTACATAGATGACATTCTTCTGATAGGAAATGACGTTCCTATGCTATAATCGGTCAAACTGTTCTTATCACAAAGGTTCTCCATAAAGGACCTGGGTGATGCCTCGTACATATTGGGCATAAAGATCTATAGGTATAGATCTAAACGGTTATTGGGATTGTCCCAAACCAGGTACATTAACACCATTCTAAAGAGATTTAGTATGGAAGACTCCAAGCGGGATTCCTTACCCGCTAGTCATGGAGTCACCTCTCTAAGGACTTTTGCCCAAAGACTGATGAAGAGAGAGCTCGCATGAGCATTATACCCTACGCTTCTGCTGTAGGATCTATATTGTATGCGATGTTATGTACACGCCTTGATGTAGATTATGCACTGGGTGTAGTAAGCAGGTATCAATCCAATCCAGGGAAGAATCACTGGACAATAGCGAAGAACATTCTTAAGTACTTGCGAAGGACTAAAGAAATGTTCTTGGTGTATGGTAATAGAGATCTCCAAATGGAGGCCTCAACCGATTCTAGCTTCCAGAGTGATAAGGATGACAGCAAATCTATCTCTGGGTTTGTCTTTACCCTTAATGGAGGGGAGGTGTGTTTGAAGAGTTCCAAACAGGATACCGTTGCAGACTCCACGATGGAAGCTCAGTATATTGCTGCAAATGATGCTGCCAAGGAAGCCGTCTGAATGAGGAAGTTCGTCTCGGAGCTAGGAGTAGTTCCGACCATTACTGATCCAATACCTTTATATAATGATAATAATGGGGCTATGGCGTTGGCCAAAGAGCCCACGTCCCATCAGAGATCCAGACATATCCTCAAGCGATATCATCTAATCCGGGAGATAGTTGATCGCCGCGAGATCGAGATTTGGAGAGTAGATACAAAAGATAACATCGCGGATCCACTCACCAAGGCCCTCCCTTTGCCGCAGCATGAGCAACTTTTTGAGAGGTTGGGTATGAGATACGCCAATAATTGGCCTTAGTGCAAGTGTGAGATTGTTGGATATATGTATGCCTTAAAGGCCATTATATGATAGTGTATGTACCAGCATGTGTGTGTGTGTGCGCGCGTGCGTGTATTCAGGGGACATTCTTGCTCGACATGATAGTATGATATCTGGTTGCATCTTTTATCTTGACATGTTCATTTGATCATGCTTTTATTCATTTGGTACATGTTGATATAGCCCTTAGGATGATGCAGGACTACTGAGATTATGATGCGGATCATACTAGTGGGACATGTGTAGTCTATAAGCATATCCTTGAAATGTTCCTAGTCGTGGGTATATCGAGACGGGGCATCGAAATCACAGAGTAGACTAGCATATACGTTACTTGTCCCATATGATAGGCGATGGATGATCCCATATCCATTGGTGTGGTGACACCAAAGATCGTATACGGGTGCTCAGTAGAGATTGGGTACACTGAACAGACTCGCCGAGAACTCCTATGTGGTATTATATTTATCGTCGGATAGTAGTTCTCAGGTGATACTGGTACAGGTTAGTCTGTAGACCCGAGATCGTCAAAGAGTCTTGTGTGTCTCCCACTGTACTTTGATCTCCACCCTACCATGGCTCTACTGAGGCGTGCAAATAGGTGGATTTTGGGTACAGTCCCGAGGCACACGGAGGCAATGAGTGATAGGAGGGGTTTCGTCTCTCCCGGTATTGGGGGTTGATGTTGCACCATGTACGATTGGCTATAACAGGAAGTCCCTGGCCAGGGCTGCTGAGATTTACCGATAAGTGTTATCAATAGTTTCTAGCCATATACCGGCATGACTTATTGGGTTATTAGGGTCGACGATACCATCCCTAGACTCACATATGCAGCATATTTGACGAAGAGACCGGACTGTACGGTATGTGTTGCCTGTTGGCTCGACGGGAGTTTTAGCAGGTTTGCTTGTGTTTCTTCTGATCGTTCAATACCTGGGAGCCGTTACGTTTAGTTTGTGCCACTGACGGTTTATGGGCATGTGATGTGATCACTGCCTACTGCTAGCGTATTGACGAGTCTTAGAGTCCCACAAAGGAGTCTCCTAGTTCAGGCGAAAAGATGTGAGGTGCATATGTGATATGCGCAGAAGCTCGATTAAATATGTGTATTCGATACCGTATTTTAATCGAGCATTTACTATTGGACGGTCCGTATGTGATATGACCAGGTTATTAAATCAAGTGTTGATTTAATATTAAATCCATTAGCTCATTTATTAAAACCTATTTCTTTATGATGCATGCATGGCTGTATGTATATAATGATATGGATGCACACATGCAAGCATACATGTGCCATGGTTGATGATACATTGATGGTGGCAATGCAAGACTCACATGGTTACATATTTAGATATTTTGATTATTTGAGAAAAGCAAAATGAGATTAAAATCATGGTTGACTATTCAACTCTCTTGAGTTGACAAAGTCAATGGTTTCATTTGCCCATGGTTTTGGCCTATGGTTTTGCTTAAACTCATGTTACAAAATATCTAGATATTTTGTAATCATGGTTTAGCATGGATGACACTCACTTACTCTCTTGAGTTGAGTTAGAGTTATTCATTATTCTCATATTATTCTCTCTCTTAAGCTTAGCTTGAGCCATCTCCTTCTTACTCTCTCTCCTTAAAGCTCACTAGGGTTATAAAAGAAAGAGAAAGGATTAAAAAGAAAAGGTTTTTTAGTGAGATCCAAACCCACATCACCATTCCACTTTAGTCTAGCCCACTTGAGTAGAGTGTTTGCTTCATCTTCATCCTTGATCAAGTGAAGCTTGGAGCTTGGTGCGAAGAGACTTCATGGTGGATCATCGTGGACACGGAAGGATACAAGCCAACCGACTCAAACCCTACACGATCCAAGGAGTCTAGGAGGAGGTCTACAAAGATTGTATTTCCACCTCACTTAGTGTTAGACACTTTATAGTATGTGTTGCTATAGCTTGTTACCCTATTTTTCTAGTTCGATTCATGTTTGGAATTGTTTAGCATCCTCTAAATTTTTGTTATAGCATGTGTGATGCAACACTAAACCTAGGATGGTGCTAGATAATCCTGACTGATGTTGTTGGAACAATTTTCAAAAAGCTGTTATTACAAGGACGTTTTCTTTTGTTTTGTACAGAGGTATTCGGTTATGAATATCCAGCACCTCATTCGACGAGGCAAGGGCCGAGATCCCTTCATCGGGAGTGACCCCTTGGGCAGAGCCTTGCATCAGGTAATAACTTCACTATAGTCGATTACTTTTTTCTTTGCATCACGGTATTCAGTTAGAATATCCTGCACCTCATTCTACGGGGAAGGAGCCGAGATCCCTTCACCGGGAGTGACCTCTTTAGCAAAGGTTTTCGCCACTATATATTTGTAAAAATCTATCCGGTTCCTTCAACGATATCAAGTTCATTATGTTAAAGGTTTTTCGCCAAAAACCATTCGCAGCCCTCCGTCATTTCAGACATGTAGCACTTAGTATTCATGCTATATATGTTGGCCTTCGTCAAAGCATAGTGTATGGTAGCTATTTGTTACTTTTCTATTGCATAGATAGATGCGTTGGTTTGGGACGGTCGTACTACTATTTTAGGGTATGTACGGGTAGGTTCAAATTAACCTGGACAATGATGGGTAGAACTTGACATGTGACTTATGATATGTCAGCCTTCGTCAAGGTCATAAGAGCATGGGGTAAAAATCACATCGAGAGTTTCAAACATACAGGAAACTTTCCAGGCATGCGCATACCTTCTGGAGTGTGATAACGTGAGTGGATTCCATCACGTTATCATGCGATAATAGTTGGATCCCGATTCCCACTGATGAGTTGGTTTACTCCTTGGGTGATCCCGACTAATTCTTCTTTCAGGTTTGGAGGAGAATTTGAGGATACAGTGGGAGACATCCTGATTAGATAAAGTGATTAACCATTCTGATCTAGGTTAGAGTGCACGCAGAGTGTTTCTTTTCTCTCTCTCTTTGGCAGCGACCATGGCCCGACCCTATACTATAACTCAGTGACCAAGTTAACCGAACTTTCTTAAAACACTGGATTTTGGATTGTCAGAGTTGCATACATCATTTCCACTCCTTCTTTTACCCTTTGCTTTTCTTCAGAACATTCCGTATCACTACGAACATCCACTTCCATTGGATAAATCCATCGTATAGTTATATACGAACTCGAAGGAACTTTTTTTGAGGATGGATTCTGGTTCTGGAGAAAATGAATAGGACTATTCAGTTGCCTTTTCCTTTTACCTTCTCTCAGGATGTGAGGGCTCCTAGGATTAGGAGAGGGTACACCTATTACGCTTATTGGATAGTCTTCTTCCAAACGATAGGCAGGTGCCGAAAGGTAGGGAATGAAGAAAACCAATTAGCCTAAATATGGTGTACAGAAGGTAATGAGTAAAGACAAATAAAAGGATCAGAAAGAGGGCAAAGTAAATTGTGACTGCTATCATTCATGACCAAACCAAGTATTTCATCGCCACTCCTACTTCACATTTGTATTTCTCCGGTTCAGGAGAAATAGAATAAGGTTTATTCAGTTGTTTTTTATATCTTTACCTTCTCTCAGGTTGCGAGTGCTCCTAAGATTAGGCGAGTACACCTATTACGCTTATTGGATAGTCTTCTTCCAAACCATAGACTGGTGCCGAATGGTAGGGAAGGAAGGAAACCATTTAGCCTAACGATGGTGTACAGAAGGTAACAACTAAAGACAAAAAAGGGATTTGGAGAGATGGCAAAGAAATATACGTTTACAGTCATGAATCTGCATAATGGAAGAGGCATTACTAGGAATACCCGGATACCCCTTCGAAACATTTTCATGTTTCAGTATCACTGTGTATTGTTAATAGAAAACTGATTTCCCAATTAGATCCTTACTCCAGGGTATGTGTTTACCAGATTTGTTTCTTACATCTCTATGGGTTTACAGATGATGAGTGGGATAAGTAATTGGGAATTAGGTGATCATCCTCATTATATCGGAATTCGTTGTAATTGGTGATATTTGAGGAAATTGCCTGGTGTTCATATCATATTTTTGCATTTTTATACTGCCCATTCTTAATCACATTGTATATAAATAGGTGCTTTTGATCCATATCTGCTAAATAATTGCAGGTTACTGGTTCTCAGCTCGTTACAGTGAAATTCATGAAAAGTCGATATAAATGTGAGACTATGACCAACATCAGATGAATCCGTATGATGCTGCCTACCAGTTCAAAGAACAAATGGAAAATCATCAGACAGTTCAATGCACAAAGCACAAGGGCAGCACAAGATCCAAGACTTCAACGCGAAGCTCAAGGAAAAAGTCCACGTCATTCGACACAGATGGAAATCTGGAAAGAAATAGAAGAAATTCTGAGAAACCAAGTAAAGAAAACAGAAGATAAAGGCAACACAGAGAAACCCTGAAGAGATGGGTCCAAGATCTCACCAAATGGCCGCGGAACCGCGGCCAAACAGGCCTTTCTGCCACGGTTCCGCGGCCATACTATGCACGTGTCGGTGGGTGTCGGTGTTTTGACCCGGCTTTCTTATGGTAGTTTGGTAAATTCATGTATGGATCAGAATATAACCTAGGGTTTTTCCTATCTATAAATAGGAGGGTTCAAACCTAAATGAAGACATGCATCTCTTTAGTTTTTTACTCTTTTTAATTCTTAGATCTAAATTTTAATTGTATTGCATTGTTGAGAGGTCATCAATAAAGTAAGTTTTATTTTTTTTATCTTGCATTCTTTTTATCTGAATTTTAATTCCTGCAATTTTTTATCCGTTCTTTTATTATCTACAATTTAGTTCATCTATTAAAATAAAAAAAAATGAATATTATTGTTATCTTCCTAATGAGTGAGTAATTCCTCACTTGTTAGGGGTAGGATAGGGAGGGTTTGAGAGAAGAAAATCTCTCTCCTTTCTTTGCCCAAATAATTTTAATACGGACTCCCTTTAAATCAACCATAATCCGCTCACTACGGCACCCTATCCTACATGATAGCGGTGATTCCCTAGTTAGACGGGTTGTGGGTGAATTAACCGGAGTTTAGGGCTAAGAGCCAAATATGGACGGATAAGGACCAAAAGGAAGAAACTAAATTTCTTCCTAGTCGTGCTAATCCCCATTGTTGACTATTATCTTAGCACCTATATTCTTAACTAGGGCATTGAAAGAAGTGAGAAGAATCCCTATTTCGAACTAATTTAATCCTAACCCTAGCAAGCCTTTATATCAATTTATTCTCATTCTTAGATCTTAAATCAAAACCTACCAAAGTTAGAACTTAACTCGTTAGAACTTAAAGAAAATGACACCATTTCCATGTGGATCGACTCATACTCAACCGGCTAGCTACCAAGCGACACCGTCTTGATTACGGTAAATTTAAACACAGAAAAACTCTGACAATCAAATAGCGCCGTTGCCGGGGAGACGATAGTCTCTTTTTTGTGTTATTTCGGGTTAATAATAAAAAAATATTTTAAAAAATTGAAAAATTTTAAAAACAAAAAAAAATAAAAATAAAAAAAATAAAAATCATCCTGTTATTTTTGAAAGGTTTTTGTGCAAGTGTGCAGGCTTGGAGCAAACTCTGTTTCAGATCTGGAGCAAACTCAGTGAACAAATCCAGAAACAGAGGATCTAAACAGAAAGAGGAGAACCAACTCAGCACAGAAAAAATTCTGAAAATCCAAACTCACTGATCCGCCGCGGAAATGCGGCAGAAGCGCTTGTTTGACCGCGGAACCACGGTCAAAGGGTGACATCAGCAACCCAAAAATCTCTGTGAGTATCTCATTTCTCATCTACTCTCCTTTGCACTCCACTGGAAAAAAATTCCTGCTGGTTTCTTTGCACAGATTCTCTTTCTCATATCCAATAAATTGTTTTTGTGCAGAATTCTTTGCGCTTCCAAATAAAAAAAATTGCAAGTATTTTAGATTTTTGGTGCGTTAACTGCTTTGCATAATTAATACGAAATCTAAGGGGCTATAACACCAATCAAGAGTGGGTGGGGATTTCATTATCCTTCCTAAGACCCCAAAAATCACTAAAAGCATATGCATCACTTTTGAGTTAATTAAAAAATATCTAGACTCAGCCAACTAAGGACTGTCGTGCTCATTAGGACAGAGGACGATTGTGGGCATTCAATCATTTATCTAAACTTGACTTTGTGGTGCCTAGGCTAGACAAGTGAGAAAAGTAATTTTAAAAGACCTGTCTCACGGTGATTCGTGAGCGGAACCCTCCTTTCTTCATTTGTACTTACCTGGCCATAATTGGCAGTGAAGGGACGATTTGAGGGTTATCTCATAATTTGTCACTTTGGAACAGTTAGGAGCAGTCTAGTTGACTTAGAAGACCGTAGCTCTAGGTTTGATTGTGCATGTTTTAAACTGTGATTGTTTGAAGTAAGTCCGTACACATTCTTGCAAAAACTCTTTCTAAAAAAAAACACTTACAAAAATTTCAAAACTCCAAAAACAAACAATTTTTTATAAAAATATAATTTTTTTTAAAAAAAAAATCACATTCTTTTTCTTCTCCTTTCTCTCATCACATCATGGGTACCCCACCTAGCAAAACTCTTGCCGAACTTTGGTACCCACAACCAGACATTAATTCCTACGGTTCTTGTTTTGGTCGAATTTCGAACGACCCCTCCATGCCAAAAATCTCTTTGAAAGATCGAAGAGACGCGTCTAGAACAAACAATTGGACTCAGCAATCCACTTCGTATCAACCGTTTCAAACATTCACCCCTTCTCATATCGATACCCCTTTTGAGAGTCCAGTTGTAACCCCAAAACCTATGTCTATTGCTGAACATATTGAACAATCTCGTAACCGATCTTTCACTCTTTTCACCATTGCGAATTTTTTGGATCAACAATTCCATTCATCTTCTTATCTAAATGTTGATCCTACTCATGTCCAACCATTCAATTCCTACCAGTCCTACCCGACTTTCGCACCTTCCCTAGACATTGCTTCTACACAGCTATTTGGGAGTTTCCAGTATCCAAATAACTTTGAATCTCTTACTGAAACTCCTTCACAACCTATGTCTAGTCTGGAACAGGCGTTGGAAGACTTTAGAGTAGCGTCATGACAACAGATGATAGATTTGAATGCGTCCATGGCCGCCCTCATACAACCTAGTGACCCGGTAGCTGGTTTCCAACTAGCTCCAAATTTTCCAATGTACGATGAGGCGGTTGGACAGATTGAGAATTTGAGTGGTGAGAGTGAGCTGTACACCCTTCCAAATAAAACCTACCCATCCCCAATTGAATCCCACAATTCCGGTTTTGAATGTCTATCAAGTGTTCCAAATGATTCACCAGTTGAAGATAAAACGTTTAATAAGTTGTGCAATTTTGTAGTGTTTGATTTACCTGATTGTGAAGGGTCCCTTTCGAGTGAAACCATCACCAATCCTTTTGATCTCTACACCTCCACCCTAGAACCTGAATTGATTAATATCCATGCTTTTGATGAGGTTTCTAAAAAAAATTATTTTCACTTGGTTGAGGATATCGACGCTGGGAATATTTCGGATGATGAACCCTATATTTGGATGAGTTTCTCTCTCCAATTCATCATCCCGGGTCATTAACTGTTTTTCCCGAACTTCATATGCATCTTGATTTTGATGAGAATTGCATGGATAAGCTAAATTTTGAGGATAGTATTGAGGAAATTATTGAGGATGAAGCAGTTTTACTTGAGGAGTCGGATTTTCCAATTCATTCTATCCCTTTCATTGACTGCGCACACCCTCCTGAGTTTTTAACCGATACCCTTCCTCAATCACTTCCCTCCATCTTCGTTCTGACCTTGCAAGAAACCGTTACACTTTCATTTTCATGTCTGCTTTACCAAGTTCGACGTACATATGTTTTTTCACGAATCTTGAGGGATTTTACCTCATTTCTTAGTGGGTTGATAGATTAGCACAATCGCTTTTTGCACATCGGTCATTACAAATTGTGCTAATTTATACACTCCATTTCCACCCTCAAGTTCGTATTCCACTTCTTTCTCCTACTTTCTCTAGTTCTTCTTCTAATTTTCCTTTAATGACAGTGAGTGTTAATGATTCACAATCCGATATTTTGAGTTCGATAATTCTAGAAAAACAACTTGATTTAGACTCTTTTGAGAATAAGGTAGATAAGCCTTACGAGTCTCCTACCTCCATAATTTTTGAAAAATCAAGTGTGTTGACACTTATTGACATTGAAACGTTCAATCGGACCATCGATGAAAGTTTCGAAGATATTTTCGCCGACGAACTCGCATTCCTAAACGACACAGATTTTGTGATTAATCAACCTCCACCTGAAGAAATCGAACCACCACCATTTCTTCTTATCCTACACGAGAATGTGACCATTCTTCCCATTCCTAATCATCCACATTCTCGTTTCCATTCACCATTATTATTTCGTCTCTACAAATCGAGACGTAAATCTTTTCCATTACACCACTTATATGTACCTCATTTCTTCTTGACTCTATACAACATGTTTTTCAACCAATCGGTGCGCTTCACTGATAAATTCTTCGAATGGTTGGTGTTGACTTTTGGTCTTTGCAAAGCTTGGTATTGACAAAAAACTTTGAACCCCCTCTTTAAAAGCTTAACATTGTTTAACTCTAGTTTTGGGGGGGGTTATAATTTGGCTCTTGAAAATAAATTTTTTTTTACTCAAAGTGGTGAGCCAAAAATAAGTTTGGGGGAGATTTTTACAATCATATTTCATGTCCCCGTTAATAAATTTTTTCTCCCAAGTTTACAGGTTTCTGAGATTTAACAGATGGCAATAGTGGAAACACTGTTTCACTTAAGTTTGGGGAGGGGGGGTTTGTGTATATATATTTTGTTTTTCTGTTAATAAAAAAATTAATTAATAAATAAACAAACAGTGGAGTATCGGCAATTTTGACCCTCTTGGTGTAGCCTGACAGTGAGGGCACTGTCAAGTTTAAGTTTGGGGGTGTGCTCGGTAAGCTTTTTTCCTTCGCATTCATGTGTATATTTTTTGCATTTGCATACTTATTTTAAAATCCATAAAAATAAAAAAAATTAAAAATTATAAAAATTGAAAAGTTCAATTTTGGCCATATTTGACTTAAGTTCAACATGACGGTTGACTAGTTAGGAAAAACTAGATCCTAAACTTAGTAAATTAAAAACCCTAAAAAATAATCTTTCTTAAAGTTTAACTGTAGAAAATATACTTCCTTATAATTTATTTAGAAATAGGCAGATTTTGAGTTCAGTTCTTGGACTAAATCGAAATAAGAGAAGAGTATTGAACGCTCTATTTGAAGTATAAGTCTGAAAAATAATTCTGAACCTTAAGTCCAAATTCTGAAAATCTATACCCTATTATACGCACTTACACACATCTTGAAACTTGGGATATTAGAGGATACCTTGAAATGCTCTTATCTAAAATCCTTAGTATGAAGGAAAATAAAATAAAAGTATAAGTGGTGAATAAAGAGACATAAAAAAAATGAACACTGGTTTTGTAATAACTTAAGGCAGCATAAATAAAAAAAATATAGCGAGGGTGCTTTATCACCTAGTGCCTTAGGCCAACTGGTTTGGGAGTCACTGCTAAGCCTTAGGTATTACAAGACGAGGAATTACGCCAAAATGCGCAAGCACATTTTGTAATCGGTCGTTTAGTACCTCAAGAAGTATTAACGGTCGCATGAAGAATGTGTGAGCAATTTCATCTAAAATTCACCAACTAAAATACTTTGGACATGGACAAGAGTATGATAGCTTGAATTGAATTTCCAAGTGTAGGGATAAAAATTACACACACGTAGGGGTATATGATTGGGGTTTGGATGAGAGATAGGAACGAAAGATAGGTCTTATATTTTTAGTAAAGATGATAAAAATTCTTTAGTTGAGATTGCACCTTAGAAGGAAAATTCAGAAGATGCTGAAAGCTTAATAAATCTGCAAAACATATACGATCTTAAGTTAAATAAAAAGTGAGTGTGAAAAAATATGGGTTGATGATTTCTAAGTTGAAAATGATAGATTTTATTGCTAGAATACTGAATTGAAGAATTAGAGTCAACGGCCAAATTGATCGGATTTTGTAGGTAGTATCCGCTGAAAACCATCAGGAGACAACACTCCTCCTACTAGGAACACCTAGAGGTTTAACGGCTTATTTCACGAGCTCAGTGCAATCGCGTTCCCTGTGAAAGCGAGGTTAGGAATTTTTTAGAATAAAATTGGCTTTGCTCGGGACGAACAAAAGATAAGTTTGGGGTATTTGCTCATATCAGATTTTTGCATTTTTATACCGCCCATTCTTAATCACATTGCATATAAATAGGTGCTTTTGATCCATGTCTGCTAAATAGTTGCAGGTTACAGGTTCTCCGCTCGTTACAGTGAAATTTATGAAAAGTCTCTACAAATGTGAGACTACGACCAACATCAAATGAATCCGTATGATACCGCCTACCAGTTCAAAGAACAAATGGAAAATCATTAGACAGTTCAATGCACAAAGTACAAGGGCAGCACAAGATCCAAGACTTCAACACGAAGCTCAAGGCAAAAGTCCACATCATTCGACACAGTTGGAAATATGGAAGGAAATAGAAGAAATTCTGAGAAACCAAGTAAAGAAAACAGAAGATAAAAGCAACACAGAGAAACCCTGAAGAGATGGGTCCCAGATCTCACCAAATGGCCGCGGAACCGCGGCCAAACAGGATTTTCTGCCGCGGTTCCACGGCCATACTATGCACGTGTCTGTGGGTGTCGGTGCTTTGACCCGGCTTTCTTTGGGTAGTTTGGTAAATTCATGTATGGATCAGAATGTAACCTAGGGTTTTTCCTATCTGTAAATATGAGGGTTCAAAGCCAAATGAAGGCATGCCTCTCTTTAGTTTTTTACTCTTTTTAATTCTTAGATCTAAATTTTAATTGTAATGCATTGTTGAGAGGTCATCAATAAAGTAAGTTTTATTTTTTTATCTCGCATTCTTTTTATATGAATTTTAATTCCTGCAATTTTTTATCTGTTCTTTTATTATCTACAATTTAGTTCATCTATTAAAATAAAAAAATGAATTTTATTGTTATCCTCCTAATGAGTGAGTAATTCCTCACTTGTTAAGGGTAGGATAGGGAAGGTTTGAGAGAAGGAAATCTCTCACTCCTTTCTTTGCCCAAATAATTTTAATACGAACTCCCTTTAAATCAACCATAATCCGCTCACTATGGCACCCTATCCTACATGATAGCGGTGATTCTCTAGTTAGACCGGTTGTGGTTGAATTAACCGGAAGTTAGGGCTAAGAGCCAAATATGGACGGACAAGGACCAAAAGGAAGAAACTAAGTTTCTTCCTAGTCGTGCTAATCCCCGTTGTTAACTATTACCCTAGCACCTATATTCTTAACTAGGGCATTGAAAGAAGTGAGAAGAATCCCAATTTCGAACTAACCTAATCCTAACCCTAGCAAACCTTTATATCAATTTATTCTCATTCTTAGATCTTAAATCAAAACCTACCAAAGTTAGAACTTAACTAGTTAGAACTTAAAGAAAAGGACACATTTCCCTGTGGATCGACTCGTACTCAACCGACTAGCTACCAAGCGACACCGTCTTGATTGCGGTAAATTTAAACACAGAAAAACTCTGACAATCACCTGGGTTTTTGCCGGACGGCAAATTTTTGGTTTTGAATATCCGTTGTTATGCACCAATTTCAAACTGATATATTTGTACGTTTATTTTATAAAGTGAGATATAACCTTTTGAAATTATGCCCATGACATTTTCCTATATCAGTTGATGGTTAGATAAGGAGCATTCAACAGCGGTGTAATTCTTCATAACCATAGTACAATTTTCAATCTACGATGAACAGGGTTTGAGTTATTCAACTCAGGAGACTTATACAAAGTATTGTATGTTGTCCAGTGTCCATTAGGACAGATGGGTTGGTACTCGTACTATATTCTGTTTACTTGTGACTTCTCCAGTTTTAGACATGTGTTTCGTAGAAATATAAGGTCCAACTTTTGAGAAGTTATAGGTACAAGAATAAAGTAGAGAACCAGGTGTCACAATTATCGGGATTCTTCAAGGTGATCGGAGATGTAGATACTTGTGTTTGGTATTCATTTGATAGTAATGGTTTTGAGAACTTGTTTCTCTTTCAGGTTACTCATATCTGGATGCACTCCTAAATTGAGTAATAGCGATCGGCCTCTCTCTATTTAGTTGATATGCACTGGAGACAGCTGCATGATTTGAATATTGTTCCAATTAAATCAATGCCTCTATTTCTATATTGAATATACAATGGATCATATCTTAACGATGTTAAGGTACGGGGAGTTGTCCGTCTTATGCTTAAATCCAGACTCTGAATAACTCAAGGCACGTTTCTGTAATGGCAGTTTATGGGTTAACCCGGGCTATGACGAGGGTTAACTTTCTACCATCTGGAAGATCAATAGTGATATTGTTCTTGACTCGCCACAGTTTTAGTAAAATGGACTTTTTCATAAAACAGTAGTGGGAGTATGGTAGAATTGGAAGAGATTCCAGAACCACAGACGATTACTGAAAATTTTAATTGAACCTAAAATTCAATCAGGATTGACATTCCATTAGCCGCTCCGCAGATATGGTGGGTAACCTCAGACACCCGAGAGGTACTTCGGTATGCTCAAAGACGGTGACAGGGAGGTTCTTGTTTATCCAGACTTGACACTACTGTTGTTCGAGACTATGAGACCCGGCAGGAGGATGAGTATAGCGTCGTTCTAAACTAGCTTTAGAAGTGCACGTGTATATGACTCTGCCAAAGGGTTGTTGTAGTCAGTGGGAGCAGCGGAAGCATAGTGGACAAGTAGCTTATGTTTATTTATAGACTAAAGCAGATATAGTGGAGATAGATCATCTATTTTTGATGTGACAGTCATGAGCTTTGACTTCATCAGAATAAGGGATGGATCTGTTAAGAAGGTAGTAGGGTGTGATGTCCTGGTAGATGGATGACATACACATAGTAGGAAGTGAAATTCCTATACTACGATCGGTTATACTTTGGTTGTCACACAGTGGTTTTCTCCACATAGAGCTTGGATATTATATCAGGCATTCTGGTTACTAGATCTATCGTTTTAGATCTCGATTTGGATAGTTTCCCAATCTGGGTACTTAGACAACATTCTAAAGGTGTTTTAGAATGGACGACTCTTGGGATGGTGGTAAACCTGCAGATGATGGAGTCATCCTCTCTAAAGGTTTCTTATAGACTAAAGGGGAGAGGGATGTGCATGATTGGCATATCACTTGCTTAGGCAATTGAGTCAATCATGAGATGTCAAATACCACACCAGATGTTGTTTTTGCACTAGCTGCAATAAGTTGATATTAATCCAGTCCTAGAGAAACGTTCGGAGGCAGTTTTAGAACATAAGTGAATGTTCTAGGGATTTGATAACGACAGCCTCCTTCGGGAGACGGTTATCATTCCAGGCTTCCAAGGTGACCTGAATGACAGAGTGACTGTCAGAGTTATAGTTTTCCCTCTGACGAGGGGCAGTAGTTTGGACAGATGGTCCAAGCGGATACCGAGGGAGGCATGACACGGGACACTGATTAAATTCAGTTGACGATACAGTCTAAGAAGTTTACTGGATTTAGAGTTCATTTGTGAACTAGATCCCATCAGATATCTAGATATATTCTAAGACAGGTATTGCTCATTTCGGGAGATGGATTTCTTCGCGAACTTGAGATTAAGAGAGACATAGAAAGAAACATCAGGGCGGATCCACTCACTGAGTCTATTTCTCAAACACAATAGTTTTACAAACGAGCTTTGTGAAACTAATTAGTAGAGGAGTTGGATGTTCGGTATCACACGGGCTGTGAGTATGCGACATCGCAATAATTAGCCTTAAGTGCAAGTGGGAGATTGTTGTATATAGTTCCTTCAAAGTCAATTATTGGATCACAGGCACGTGATTGCAATAATTGAGGGATGACCTATACCGGTAGAACAGTCTTACTCGAGATGATAATATACTATCTAGTTTGTCTTTATCATCGTGTACATGCTTTAGGTGATATTACCGATCACTATTATACATTGATAGAGCCTATAGGATTCTTGCTTGACTGCCAGCAGTATGTTGGCGATCATATATGTGGGAGCTGGAGTCTATAAGCACATCCTTAAAGTGTCCTTAGTCATGGGAGTTTCGAGACTGGGCATCGATACTCCGAGAGTAGACTAGTGTATACGGATCGAGACCCCGACGAGGGGCGGTGGCTGGTCTCACAAGCCATTGGTGTCAGTTGGTTTACCTAAGACGTATACAGATGCTCATTGGGTTATGAGTACACCGGACGGACTCGCCGGGAACATGCTAGTTGGTATTATACCTATCATCAGATAGCAGTTCCCTTGTGACATGTGTACAGGTTAGTCTATCGACCTGAGATCGTCATTTGTCTCGTGTGAGTTCCCACTGTGCTTTGATTACTACCCTACCATGGCTCAAAGGAGTCGTGCAAACAAGTTTTAGTTGGGTACAGTCCCGAGCCACATGGAGGAAGTGAGCGGATCGGCAGGGGATTCATCTCTCCCGGTATTGGGGGTGATATCACGCTGTGTCTGGAGAGCTATTACACGAAATCCCTGAACAGGGTAAGTGAGATTTACTGGTAGGTATTCCATTAGTTTCTCAGGGTGTTTTGGGCTACACTCCGACATGACTTATACTGCTATTAGGGGTCTGACGTTTACCAGCTCCGTAGGCCCGATATGTGATACTCATAGACGAACGGACCGGACTGTACGGATATTGTCACTGTCAGGTTCAGTAGAGTTTCAGGATGAGTTTGCTCATTGGCCTCCCTTTTGCTCAATACCTGGGCAGCTGTTACGTACGGCAAGTACCACTGACGTGCTTGTGGTTAAACCCACTGCCAGCGTATTGACGAGTCTTTAGAGTCCCCCACAGAAAGTTTCCCAAGTTCGGGCGAAACGTTGTACAGGCCGTATGGTATTATGGCAAGGTTCGATCATATACATGCACTTGTGCACGTATCATGATCGGACGGATCATACTAATGGGTTTTGGTTTAAGCCGGATCCTAGTATTAGATTGTTGGAATATTTTCGTCTTGTAGTATTCGTATTCATTCGGAATACGGATGCGGGTATGTATATACGGATGAAGGGTATTCTTGTAATTCGTTACAAGTTTACTTTAGGGTTTGCCATTTATTTCTTTTGGATTAAACATTTAGATAAATGTTTATTGTGTTGAAGTTGTAAGCATATGTTTTGGCATGAGGCTTTGATGAGGCATGTGCTCACTTGGTGACTCATGGTCTTGGTTCATGGACTTTGTTTTGGTTCATTGATTGCTTGAGGAAAGTGGGAGATATTTGTGATGGGCTAAGATCTTTTGTGTGCTAGGATTTTCTTCACTTGCCTTTACAAATATCACACACTACACTCACACCAAAAACATCAGATGCTTTTCCTTGCTTGTTTTTCTCAAGCCAAGTTCTTGAGCTCACACACTTCATCCATGGCTTTCTCTTTCACCTCCACCCTAACCTTCTCATGTGATGATAATCCTAGGGTGTTTTGAGACAAAGTATTCACACACACTCTCTAGTTCACCTTGGTCATCTCGGTTAGCAAACTTGATGTCCGAGTTGCTTCGGTTTAGAAGCGAGAGCCCGTATAAAGAATTCTCGATGTGGAGCCACTTCGACAAGCGAGATCGGAGAGCAAACTACGTCGGGCAGCCGCAACTAGAAAGGCGTAGAGATTGAAGACCGAAGGACACGGATCGATCGGTATAATCTCTAAACCCCCTTTTACAGATAACTAGTATAGGGTTAATGGCGCGATCCGGGTTTTAGGGTTACGTTAGCGCTAGTTTTGAAAAGTTTTTGTTCTGCATTTGGCCTCGGATTGACGGCCGGGGCTGCTGTAGCCTTACACGATGAATATGAACTTCTCCTTCCATTCGTGAATGGAAGAAGGGACGACTACTACCCCCGACCCGATCATCCCACCCTTGCGTTTTTTGAAAGAAAAATACACCCAGCTCGGCTCATCCTTACTGGTGCCGGGATGATTCTTATAACAAAGAAAGGAGACTAGGAAGGTCAAACTAAAAGGGATATTTTCAAGTTTCAACCGGACCCGAGACCCATGGAGGATTCTCCACGAGTTCGACGCTAGCTGGCCCGGGGCAAGATGGAAGCAACCAAACACCCCATATACTCGGTTAGGAAGGACAGACGCATTCCCATCCGAAATGCTTCCAAATATAGGGCAATCTTCTTGCCCTGCACCTGGTCTGTCCGCTCACCCTCTCTAGCTAAACGAAAAGAATAGTTAGAGGGGATATGGAATCAAGCCCGGATCTTGGCAAGCTCATCCACATTCCTCAAGACGGAGGGCGCGTCGCGGGCGTTCCCGACGTGCACCTTAGGATCCCTTATTGCCACCTGACGACGGGTAACGGGGGCGGCCCTGACTCTCGGATGTGAACCCGATACAAAGGACGAAGAAGAAGAAGAAGAAGAACCCTTTTGGATATCTGAAGCCGAAGAGGAGGAAGACCCTCTGGACTCAGCTCCAACAACTGAAGCCTCATCGTTCGAACCTACCCTAACTATCTCTACAGACTCCTCAGATGAAGACATCTAACCCGACTCAAAGGAATAGGCCGGCCGAGGAAAAAGCATGGGTGATCCAATCTAAAAGGAAGGAGCGACGGGCAATCTCAGACAACGACGGTGAATTATGGTGGAAGTGTTGGCCTTAGAGGGGTCCCCTCCTATTTATGCACTCCATAGAAAGCATCCAACGGCCCAGATCAATTCCCAACAAAACGAAGCGTCGCGCTAGCCAGCCGTCAAACCTCCACGTGGCAATCGGCCATTGGGGATGCCCCTTCGTTTGCAGGTGACAGCGATAGCCTGTCGCGTCCACCAACTCACGTCGGACATGTGGCCTGCAGCCCAACAGACGAACGAGCAAAACTGTGCACCCTCTTTAAAGAGCGATCATTTCATTGATCCGCTGACGCCGTCGTGGATACGCGCGAAGATTCAGGAGAACGACGAGGCGACACATAGGCCCAAGGATCGAAACGACGTAACCATCAAACGCCATGCCGTTCCCGGACGATCCGCATGACGATTTCTTGGCGCCAAATTGAGCAGAAAAAAGACCGAGCAGACCACTCTTGACCCGACTCTTGGATAGGTCAGAACAAGAGTGGTGTGCTAATGATGATGCTCACAAGTGGTGTCTCCTCAGAATATGACACGTGGCAGATGACGTGTTTCGGGCTCTACGAGGGTGGAATAAATGAGCCGCATCGGGGACATTCCCCGCGGCCCCTTCTCGACGGACGTACCCGACCTTTCGGGAGACCCCTCTGAAGACATTCCACTTTCATCTAGGAGACTACCAACCGCTCTTCTCCGAGCTTCCTCAATATTCTCGCTCACCTCCGAGCCATCTCCCATGCCGAGCTTCCTCGGCCTCCTGCTCGTCTCCGAGCCCCTGATGTACCGAGCTTTCTCGGCCTCCCCCGATCAACTGAGATTACAGAGCTTTAGCGCCTCCGCAACGGCTCCGCGTATCTCGCCAAAGCGAGATAACCACCGCCCTACGTCCCGCGTCCCACGCCGGCGCGTCCTCCATTAATAAGCGTATCCCGTCATTAATGAAGGGATCTAGTCATTCACGCACGCGCAACGTCAGGGGCGTAACCGAATGCGAAGATCTCGTGCCTGCTCACTCCATACGACCACTATAAAACCCCTCTCTCAGACGACTCAAGTAAGGCAACTTGAATCCGATAAACCACTACTCTGCTCAAATTCCTCGGCTAATTTAATTGTCGGAGGATCCTACGGTGGCCACTCATCCCCGGACTTCTTTGCAGGTAGCTCGGCTTCCACCTCAAACTCAATCCATTGAGATCCACACACTCAATGAAGCGACCATCGAATCCAATCTCAACCGTCCAGCAACGCTCGCGACAGATCGACGGAAGACAGCATCTGAAGGAGATCAAAGCCTCCATTAGTCGGGGACTAAACATACGGTAGATGAAACTCGTCAACAAATCCTTGTGCCTCTCCAGTTTGCGTTTTCTATTTTATTCTCTCACTTATTTTTTTATCTTTCGTTGATTAATTGCGTGATTGTTGTTATTGCATGATTTGGTTTGTCGCGAGTATTGTTCCGTGAATCGATTTTCTCCCAACAATGGCCATCCTTCCTAACCCACCGAACCCTTGATCTTTGTCGCCAAGAAATCTCCTCACTAAGCGCGATGCCATTCAGCGACTCTCTACATCTCCCTAGATCCTCAACTTCGCCAGCGTCGAGTTTTATCGTATCTTGGATGCATTCTAGTTCCTTCATTCGAGTGGCCAAATCCCATTTTGTAATAGTTTCTCTCCCATAGACTTTCTTTGGACCATCGCTTAAGGAACTTACTTAGTTTGGACTTCCTTCAGTTTGCGACAAAACTAAATACTATATATAGCTAGCTATTATTGTAGATTGTGTATTGCCTTTCCTTCCATGAATCAACATATGTTATATAAGCCCGGCCTTTACATAGATTATGTATTGATTTTACGGTTGACAAGTTTCCTTGTGTGAGGAAACCGTTTTTGTTATTGGCAGGGTTATGCTCCTTAGGTGTGAGGAAACTGCTTTGTTTTAGATTTACTGAAAGCATGAATAACAGCAGATTGGCGATTTGGAGTAATTTACATGACTGAGAATAATTAAGCAGATTTAACAATTTTATTTCTCTGTGTGCGCCCAAACAAAGAGGTCATTTATGTTAGTATTCAATGAATGAATGCTAGGCAAATTAATATGACACGATTAAAACAAGAAGAATTTCTGAGACTTTCGGAAGACTTTACAATCATTATATATGTCAGACGAGATTGAGTACAAAAAAATTTCAGTGTCATCAACAAGATTTAAAGATAGGATCAGCATGAGAATCATATGGCTTTTCTCCAATGATTTTCTTCTTATACAAATAGTTTATTGGTTTTCATAACAATCAATTATTAATTTTCTTGTTCAAATCGAGCAACGATTTCTGCATTATTACAGATACAGAAGGAGAGGGCGGGGCAGGGCATGAAGTGCCGGGAGCTTTGTCCCTCTTTCATCGCAGAATCGCGTAATGGCGTGCTTCAGTCATCGATTTTGCAAGTAATAAAGATGCCTGTTCTCGTCGGCTTTCTTGATATTATTTTCATTTTTTTATTTTTGGCCCGTTTGTTTGCGCACTTTGGTAATGTTCTTTTGTTTATCAAATTTTGCCTCATAGATACCGCTGATGTTACCGTAACGAAAGTAATTCTTGTTTATAAATTGCATCGGTTAGCTCCGATTTATTTTGAATGATTTGTAAGCTGAGGGCCAACTTCAATTTGACTATATTTGTAACATAGTTTGGAAAATGCTTAGTGTACTGTACAAATGTGTTCCTCAGATAAAAAGAGTATGTTTTTTTATTCAGAGTGCGCTTTAAGGCAGAAAAGAAAAGAAAAGAAAAGAAAAGAAAATGGAAAAATAAAGGAGAAGTTATTTTTTAGGACAAAAGGAAGGGGACAAGTTATCAACAGTACTAGGCTTGTTTCTCCTGAGCCATTTTTTGCGTGAAATTTTCAAACGCCAGAGCATCTAAAGAGTAAATTTAATTTATTTAGCACGTGTTGTTACGAATATTATTGCTGAGATATGTGATTAATATTGTGGATTTGTATTTTAATAACACTTCTGAGAGAGAGTCGTCTACATGTTCTTGATACACTAGCTATAGGATAAACCTCCACAAGGTTTAAGTCTTAATATAAATATATAATTGCCACCTCGTTCGCCGGCATTTAAATTTAATAATTATCACTGATACGTGTTAAATCTGCTAAAATGTGTTTTTGAAAAATTATCTAGTAGTATATTTATATTTATATTTATTTTATATTTTATGAGGAATAAGGTGAGGATATTATATTGAGAAATAAATTTTGTATTTGGGAGTTTGCATATGTGTGAGAGACACATGCCGCATCCATCCTCCACCCCTCTCTACACATTTCCCACCACCCTGCTTGCATAAGTGTTAGTTGTATGTATACCCTAGAGGCCAGTATTGTACAGATGATGTATATTATATTGGATGCTTGGACATATATAGAGAGGACTTTCTTGTTCGATATGATAGTATGCTATCTGGTTGCTCTTTATCTTAACATATATACTTGTCTCTTTATACTGTCTGATGGCTACATGTTGATAAAGCCCTTAGGATGTGTACTTGACTACCTGGACTATGATGCGGATCATACTAGTGGGGACATGGTAGTCCATAAGTACATCCTTCAAGGTCCCTAGTCGAGTGTGTATCGAGACAGGGCATCGATATACCAGAGTAGACTAGCGTATACGCTTCTCGACCCATGAGATGGGCGATGGATGATCCCATATCCATTGGTGTTTGACATCAGAAATGGTATGCGGGTGCTCAGTGGAGACTGGGTACACTGGGCGGACTCGCCGAGAACTCCCAGATGGTATTATACCTTACGTCAGATTGCAGTTCTCTGGTGACACTTGTGCAGGTTAGTCTGTAGACACGAGATCGTCATAGATTCTTGTGTGATTCCCACTGTGCTTTGATTTCCACCTTACCACGTCCATGAGGGCGTGCAAAACGGTGGTTTTTGGGTACAGTTCCGAGTCACATGGAGGCAATGAGCGATAGGAGGGGTTTCGTCTCTCCCGGTATTGGGGGTTGATGTTGCGCTGTGCTCGATTGGCCGTAACAGGGAAGTCCCTGGCCAGGGCTGATTAGAGATTTACTGGTAAGTGTTACCAGTAGTTTCTCGACCCGTTATGAGCCTCACATCGGCACGACTTATCGGTTATTGGGGTCTGACGTTTACCACTCCTAGACTTGATATGCAACATATCAGACGAGGAGACCGGACTGTACGGGAAGTGTTACCGGCAGGCTTTTTACAGGAGTTGGAGCGGGCTTGCTTGCTGATCTTCTGATCGCTCAATACCCGGGTAGCCGTTACGTCCAGCTAGTACCGCTGACGGCTTGTGGGTGCTTGATGTGATCATCACCTACTGCCGGCGTATTGACGAGTCTTTAAAGTCCAACATAGAGGTGTTTCTGGCTCAGGCAAAACGAAATAGGAGCACGTATATGATATGTGCGGGACCGAGAATAATGCGTGTATGAGATACCGTTTTTTATTCTCGTGATCTTTTGTATCGGTCGGTTATATATGATATGACCGGGTTATCGAATTAAGTGTTGATTCGATAAATCGATACGATGAATGTTAGTCAGTTATATGAGATATGACCGGATTATTAAGTCAAGTGTTGATTTAATAATTAAGCGTATAATTGTATATTAGATATACTAGTTTACATTTACTAACACATGTTCACTTAGGGTTTTTTCTCACATGTACACATTTTTACTATATATATGATATATATGAAAATGTGTTGTATTTTTGTATCATGGTTGATGATACACTATACATGGGTGTATGAGACTTACACTATGCTAATTTTTATTTAGGGTTTTTAATATCTAAAGTAATTACAAAATCAAGTGGAGAAGTAGAAAATGCATGAAGTTTGTGGAAGCTTGTGGATGCATTGACTAATTCAACTTGGTTTTGTTTTTAGTATGGATATTTCTTAGCCCAACTATAAAGATTAGCCTAGGGTTAAGTCTCTACAAGGGTTAGTATATGATACTCACTCACCATGGTTAGACTACTCACTTGATCATTATCCTTATCTCTTTCTTTTCTTCTTCTTCTTCATTGTGAAAAGGAGAAAGAAAACTAGGGTTTGATCCAAAGTGAAAAAGAGTGTGAGAAACAAAGTTCTAAAGAGAACCCACTTCTTATTTCTCCATCCTCTACTAGACTAGCACTTTAGTTTAGGGTGTTTACTTCACTAATTCTCTAGTTAGTGAAGTAGGAGCTTGAGTCGGAATTCTCTCGACGTAGATCATCTTCGGCCTCGGAGACTTCAAGCAAGGTCGCATCCTTCGCGTCGTGAAACCATGCAAGAGTCCGGGAGAAGCTTGATCGCAGCGAAGGGACTTCATCAAGGAGCTTTAGAAGTGAAGGACCGATCTACAAAGGTTGTATTTCGTATTCCCTTTAGAGTAAAGATGTTTACTTGCTAATTGTTTCGCCTAAACTCTAGTATACGATCTTGCTTAGTGTTATTCGGCACATAAAAATTTAATTTTGGAATGGTCGATACCTTGTAGAGCTTTGTTAGTGTGCCTAGTAACCCAACAGTGGTATCAGAGCCTAGCTAGAGTATTAGGCGATGTGTTAACGAAGTTAAAACTCCGAACGAACCCGATAACGTCAAAATCAACCCCTCTCTGGACATTTTTTCAAATCTGTGATTTTTCTGAATTAAAAATACCTGAAAAATTCATCAGGGAAATATAAGAATTGTGGTGAAAAACGACAGCCTATTCCGTACATTCCACCGCGGAACCGCGGCAATACCCTGCTTGGGCCGCAGTTCCGCGGCCGTACAGAGGAGATAAGCCATCATTTTTACACTGTTATTTATATTTCTGTAATTGGTATTTTCTGGGTATTTTTAATTTGACTCAAGTGTTGAGTATTCATGGGTTCATTTTGTAACCATCGATTCGATCGGAGAATTTAATTTTGTTATGTTATTCCGGATAATTTAGAAAGTACTAAAATGTTCGAACGGATGTCATTAACTCATTATTTCCCGGCACGAAAAACATTCAAGTGTTGAATTTTTTTCGGGTTTGAATCTTTCGGAAAAACGTGCATGTGACGCGATGGACCCTCTAGAAGACAACAAACCTTAACTCGATTATATGACCGTCCTGAACTGCCCTTTGAACCTTAGGGTTTGGGGCAGTACGGCATGCCACATGTGAGGCGTTGGCTTGACCCTTCTACGGCTGGACCGTTGCTACTGTGACGTATTCTGGAATTTTTGAACTCCGCTCAAGTGTTGAGCTATTTAGGAAATCTTGGGTATTTGATTATTCGATCGAAAAGTTTAATACTGTCTATTTATCTGGAATGTGATACAATATGTGGAATTCATACAGTTAGGCATGAAATGCGAAATATATGATATTTCGGATTTACGATGTCTAAAGAGATTGTGGATACCAAATGTTGTAGTTTTACACTTTTTTTTCTGCGACCGTAAGTGTAATATGTGATATCGCCGGTTTCATTGCTATATGTCAACGACAATTGGGATACGCATATTTACTTACGTTGATGACATGTGATGTTCTGTGTTGCTGGATATGTTATATTGGATCGTCACGTTCTGAATAGCCGGGGTTTTTATGTGAGATGAGAGTTTTTATTTTCATTTATGTAAAATTTAAATGTATGTAATATTCTTTTATTGGGGCACTTCCGGGTCGAGGTTGATGTCACCATTTGTATATTATTTACTTTTCCGCACTAGAATAGACCCAACGAGGGGAGCACAAGTAACCGAGTTCTAGGGTCCAGTGGGAGACCAACTCGAGGAGTCGAGTCCGGGTCTCCTAACCCTAGAATTGGTAGGGTTGCTTGCCGCTCTCGTAGGGGTCTAGGGGTGTGGGTTTGGCTATTCATCGCGACCGTGGAATCCGTGTTTTATAAAGGCTCAAAAATAAAACACGGACGTCTTTGTATATCCAATGTTTCATATGTTTCTTCTGCTGCGATATCTGTGATGTGATATTTGATGTTCTGTGATAAATACTGCATATAGTATATATGATATATTATATAGGTGTTACTTATGTTTTACACCCGTGCTAGCCCTGCCCTGCTCTGCCGTTAGTTACCTAACCTAACGGTGCACGAGGGGACATCGAGGCGAATGCGGATGTCATAAGTGTACGTCGTATTTATCTGTGATGTTTAGGTGACTTATATGATGGGACTTCATTAATATGATTAATGAAAGAAAAGAAACCTAAAAGATGTTGTACAATCAAAACTTTATAAAAAGGGTAGCTACAGTTTTGCATTGCATAGCGGTATATATGATATACCTTGCACCTTATTCGATGAGGAAAGAGCCGAGATCCCTTCACCGAGAGTGACCTCTTTAGCGAAACTGGCAGATGTTACAAAACTCGGTTTGTCTTTTGATTGCTTTTAGAGTTTTGCTTTGCACAGTGATATATATGATATGTCCTGCACCTTATTCGATGAGGAAAGAGCCGAGATCCCTTCACCGGGAGTGACCTCTTTAGCAAAACTAATGAAAGCCTCAAAAACACTCCATTTCAAAATTTCACATGATTCTACGACGATATTAAGTTCATTACGCTCATGGTTTTCTGAAAAACCTGCGTAGCCCTCCGTCATTTCAGATAAAGACTAGTTAGTATTCGTGCTACGTTTGTTGACTATGTTAAGGCGTAGTGTGCGGTAGCTAATTAGTACTTATCTGCTAAAACATGAGATGTGATTGGATTGGGGTAGTTGTACGACTTTGTTGACTATGTTAAGGGTCGTGCAGGTGGGTTTAATTCAATCGGGAAATGACAGGTTGAACTTGACTAGCAATTATGATTTGTTGACTATGTTAAGGTCATAAATTGCTAGGGGCAAAATATTATCGCGAATTTCAAGTGTTGAGATTTGCAATGAGATTGCATACCTTCTATGAGATAGTTGGATCCCGATACCCACTGCGAGTAATTGTTACTCCTGGGAGAGTTTTACACAGGACAATTAGCCGATCAAGTAGGTGTCTAGAAAGGTGTCAACGGGGTTACGCCTCTGGGAAAACGAGATTTACTTTAATTAGGTCCGTGCGAAAGCACGGGGAACCTCCCTCAAAATACCGACACTGGCCTGGCTAAAAGATTGGCGAAGTTGTAAGGTGTAATTAATCCCGGCTAGTCTTTCCTTTTAAGGTTTGAAGGAAGATTTGATAAAAAACAGTGGGAGCCATCCTGATTAGATAAGATAATAACCAATCTGATCTTGCAAGAGCATACGCTAAAGTGTTTTCTTCTCTTTCTCTCCAGGTAGCGACCATATCATGCCTTAATAAAGATAATAATATGGATGTATTGACCGAACCCGCATGTTATACTGTGCTGGGGAACGTTGGTTCCGTTCTTTCTTATAAGAGTTATAAGACTAAACAGGATATAGGGGAATACCAGGATTCTCATGCCACCCGAATGAAGAAAGTACATGTTGATGCATTTTCTTCGGGTGTGTTCGTTACAGAGAACTGTTTCTCCATTTCCTATACATCCTGGGTATTAGATACTGGGTCAGGATCCCATATATGTAATCAGTTACATGGGCTTAGGAAAGGTAGAGAACTTGGAGAAGGCGATAAAGACATAAGGGTTGGAAATGGTGCAATTGTTGCAGCTAAAACCGTCGGGGAATATCACCTTGTATTGCCAACTGGTAATACATTGATTCTGAACGAATGCTATTACATGCCGAACCTGATATGCAACATTATATCGGTTTCTTTGTTGAGTAAAGAGGGATATAATTTTGTATTACAGGATAATGTTATGAACATTTTCCTAAACCAAAAGTTGGTCGGATCAGGCACGATGTGCAATGGTATTTATATTCTAAATCAATCAACAGTTCTGAGCATAACAAACACACACAAGAGGAAGAGTTCAGAACTGAACGAATCCTTCTTGTGGCATTGTAGACTGGGTCACATCAATGCGACACGACTCACTAAGTTGCATAAGGATGGATATTTGAATCCGTTTGAATTTTCATCTTATGACACTTGCCAGTCATGTCTAAAAGGCAAGATGACCAAAACTCCGTTTACGGGACACGGAGAAAGTGTTACCGAACTCTTGGGACTGATACATAGTGATGTATGCGGTCCCATGTCTACACATGCCAGAGATGGTTCTTCGTACTTCATTACATTCACTGACGATCTCTATAGATTCGGATATGTGTTCCTGATGAAACACAAATCAGAAGCTTTTGAGAAATTTAGAGAATATAAACAAGAAGTCGAGAACCAAACTGGAAAAAGTATTAAAATCCTATGATCTGATCGAGGAGGTGAATACTTAAGCAATGAATTCCTGGACTTCCTAAAAGAGAATGGGATTCTCTCCCAGCTAACTCCTCCATATACACCACAGCACAACGGTGTATCAGAACGGAGGAATCGCACTCTATTAGATATGGTGCGCTCGATGATGAGTACAGCTGAGTTACCTATTTCCTTCTTGGGTTATGCGCTTGGGACAGCAGCATACCTATTGAATCAAGTTCCGTCTAAATCTGTACCTACCACACCATATGAGATATGGAGTGGGAAGAGACCATATTTTAAATGAGTTAAGATATGGGGTTGTCCGGCCTATGTCAAAAGGCAAAATCCAGACAAACTCGAGGCACGGTCAGTTTTTTGCAAGTTTGTGGGATATCCTAAGAATTCCCAAGGATATTTTTTCTACCACGCTGAAGAACAAAAAGTGTTTGTTTCTTAATATGCCACCTTTTTGGAAAAAGGAATTTCTTGCAAAAGAAATTAGTGGCAAGGTGGTAGAGCTGGAAGAGGTTCCAGATACACAAACTGCAACTGAAGATTTAGTGGAACCAGAGGATTCGGTAGTACCCAATGAACCTCAGCCTCTCCACCGATCTAGTAGGGTTCCTCACCCACCTGTGAGATACTACGGTTTTCTCATGGATGGTGGGAGCGAGGATTGCATCATGGTTGATGATGACCCAACTAGCTTCGAGCAGGCCATCACGAGTGGGGACTCAGTGAAATGGCTGGATGCAATGCGGTCCGAGATGGAATCCATGTACACCAACAAAGTGTGGACTTTGGAAGTTGCTCCTGAAGGGGTAAAACCCATTGGGAGCAAGTGGATCTTCAAGAAAAAACTTGGTGTAGATGGGAAAGTGGAGACTTTCAAAGCTAGACTTGTTGCAAAGGGTTTTCGTCAAAGACCAGGTGTAGACTATGACGAAACCTTTTCTCCAGTGGCTATACTTAAATCCATCCGGATCATGCTTGCCATCGCTGCATATCATGACTACGAAATCTGGCAAATGGATGTTAAGACCGCCTTTCTAAATGGTGATTTAGAAGAGTGCGTGTACATGACTCAACCAGAGGGCTTCGTAGATAGTGGAAGCAGCGGGAAGGTGTGCAAGCTGCTTAAATCCATTTATGGATTGAAGCAAGTATCGCGGAGTTGGAACATCTGCTTTGACGTCGTTATCAAAGAGTTTGATTTCGTCAAAAACATAGATGAACCTTGTATCTACAAGAAGGTGGCAGAGAGTAAGGTTGTCTTCCTCGTATTGTACGTGGACGACATACTCTTGATATGAAATGATATTCCTATACTGCAATCGGTCAAGCTCTTCTTATCACAAAGATTCTCAATGAAAGATCTTGGTGATGTCTCCTGCATATTGGGAATTAGGATCTATAGAGATAGATCTAAAAGGATATTGGGATTGTCCCAATCCAAGTACATTGACACCATACTAAAGAGGTTTAGTATGGAAGAGTCCAAACGTGGGTTTTTACCCACGATCTCGGGGCTCACTCTCTCCAAAGAGATGTCTCCCAAGACTGATTTGGAGAGAGCTCGCATGCAAGGGATACCCTATGCTTCGGCTGTAGGCTCTATCATATACGCGATGCTATGTACCAGACCCGATGTAGCATACTCACTAAGTGTAGTGAGTAGGTATCAAGCTGATCCTGGAGAGAGTCACTGGACAGCTGTGAAGAGCATTCTCAAGTACTTGCGAAGGACTAAAGAGACGCTCTTGGTGTATGGTAATGGAGAACTCCAAGTGGAGTCCTTTACCGATTCGAGCTTCCAAAGTGATAAGGACGACTCTAAGTCGCAGTCGGGATTTGTCTTTACCCTTTACGGAGGGGCGGTTAACTGGAAGAGTTCCAAGCAGAAAACCGTGGCAGACTCGACGATGGAGGCTGAATACATCGCTGCCAACGATGCTGCCAAAGAGGCTGTCTGGATCAAGAAGTTCATTACTGAACTTGGAGTGGTTCCATCCATTGAGCATCCAATACCTTTGTATTGCGATAACAATGGAGCGGTGGCTTTGGCCAAGGAACCCAGGTCCCATCAGCAATCCAGGCATATTCTGAGGCGGTATCACCTGATCCGGTAGATAGTTGATCGCCGGGAGATCGAGGTCAGGAGGGTTAACATGAAGAACAACACAGCGGATCCACTCACGAAGGCCATTCCCCAGATACAGTTTGAGAAACTCTTCGGGATGCTCGGTATGCGATACTACAGCAGCTGGCCCTAGTGCAAGTGGGAGATTGTTAGTTGTATGTATGCCCTAGAAGCCAGTATTGTACAGATGATGTATATTATATTGGATGCTTGGACATATATAGAGAGGACTTTCTTGCTCGATATGATAGTATGCTATCTGGTTGCTCTTTATCTTAATATGTATACTTGTCTCTTTATACTGTCTGATGGCTACATGTTTATAAAGCCCTTAGGATGTGTACTTGACTACCTGGACTATGATGCGGATCATACTAGTGGGGACATGGTAGTCCATAAGTACATCCTTCAAGGTCCCTAGTCGAGGGTGTATCGAGACAGAGCATCGATATACCAGAGTAGACTAGCGTATACGCTTCTCGACCCATGAGATGGGCGATGGATGATCCCATATCCATTGGTGTTTGACATCAGAGATGGTATGCGGGTGCTCAGTAGAGACTGGGTACACTGGACGGACTCGCCGAGAACTCCCAGATGGTATTATACCTTACGTCAGATGGCAGTTCTCTGGTGACACTTGTGCAGGTTAGTCTGTAGACCCGAGATCGTCATAGAGTCTTGTGCGATTCCCACTGTGCTTTGATTTCCACCTTACCACGTCCATGAGGGCGTGCAAAATGGTGGTTTTTGGGTACAGTCCCGAGTCACATGGAGGCAATGAGCGATAGGAAAGGTTTTGTCTCTCCCGGTATTAGGGGTTGATGTTGCGCTGTGCTCGATTAGCCGTAACAGGGAAGTCCCTGGCCAGGGCTGATTAGAGATTTACTGGTAAGTGTTACCAGTAGTTTCTCGACCCGTTATGAGCCTCACATCGGCACGACTTATCGGTTATTGGGGTCTTACGTTTACCACCCCTAGACTTGATATGCAACATATCAGACGAGGAGACCGGACTGTACGGGAAGTGTTACCGGCAGGCTTTTTACAGGAGTTGGAGCGGGCTTGCTTGCTGATCTTCTGATCGCTCAATACCCGGGTAGCCGTTACGTCCAGCTAGTACCGCTGACGGCTTGTGGGTGCTTGATGTGATCATCACCTACTGCCGGCGTATTGACGAGTCTTTAGAGTCCTACATAGAGGTGTTTCTGGCTCAGGCAAAACGAAATAGGAGCACGTATATGATATGTGCGGGACCGAGAATAATCCGTGTATGAGATACCGTATTTTATTCTCGCGACTTTTTGTATCGGTCGGTTATATATGATATGACCGGGTTATCGAATCAAGTGTTGATTCGATAAGTCGATACGATGAATGTTAGTCGGTTATATGAGATATGACCGGATTATTAAGTCAAGTGTTGATTTAATAATTAAGTGTATAATTGTATATTAGATATACTTGTTTACATTTACTAACACATGTTCACTTAGGGTTTTTTCTCATATGTACACATTTTTACTATATATATGATATATATGAAAATGTGTTGTATTTTTGTATCATGGTTGATGATACACTATACATGGGTGTATGAGACTTACACTATGCTAATTTTTATTTAGGGTTTTTAATATCTAAAGTAATTACAAAATCAAGAAGAGAAGTAGAAAATGCATGAAGCTTGTGGAAGCTTGTGGATGCATTGACTAATTCAACTTGGTTTTGTTTTTACTATGGATATTTTTTAACCCAACCATAAAGATTAGCCTAGGGTTAAGTCTCTACAAGGGTTAGTATATGATACTCACTCACCATGGTTAGACTACTCACTTGATCATTATCCTCATCTCTTTCTTTTCTTCTTCTTCTTCATTGTGAAAAGGAGAAAGAAAACTAGGGTTTGATCCAAAGTGAGAAAGAGTGTGAGAAACAAAATTCTAAAGAGAACCCACTTCCTATTTCTCCATCCTCTACTAGACTAGCACTTTAGTTTAGGGTATTTACTTCACTAATTCTCTAGTTAGTGAAGTAGGAGCTTGAGTCGGAATTCTCTCGACGTAGATCATCTTCGGCCTCGGAGACTTCAAGCAAGGTCGCATCCTTCGCGTCGTGAAGCCATGCAAGAGTCCGGGAGAAGCTTGATCGCAGCGAAGGGACTTCATCAAGGAGCTTTAGAAGTGAAGGACCGATCTACAAAGGTTGTATTTCGTATTCCCTTTAGAGTAAAGATGTTTACTTACTAATTGTTTCGCCTAAACTCTAGTATACGATCTTGCTTAGTGTTATTCGGCACATAAAAATTTAATTTTGGCATGGTCGATGCCTTGTAGAGCCTTGTTAGTGTGCCTAGTAACCCTACAATAAGTAAGTTTGAATTTGGCTTAATTAATCCACCCATCTTTCATCCTTTCCAAAACCATTAATGACTCCATTTTCCATTTCTCTTAATTAAGAAAGTGTTTGATCAATTAATCCAACCCATGTCAAATTATTGAAAGTTCCTATTGCCCTTTCCGCTAAAACCGTGATCGATGCGGGATCAAAAAACAAAAATTTCAAGAGGAGCACTAGAAACTAATTCCTAACGATCTTTCCAAACACTAAACTAGTAAACTAAGCATGCAAGATTTATGAATTACAAGTTTTGACGCGTGTCCACCTAATCGTGAAAGACCCCTCCAATCTCCTCATAGGCAGTTGGGAACAAGTTTAAGAGACGACCGCTCTTACCAAAGATGATCTACTCGGGCGAAGCCGATCCAAACTCCAGTTTGACCCAGTGAAGCAACCAACACTCCAAGTTTACTAGAAATTGAGTGCGAGGATGGAGTATTTTTCCACTATAAATTTCTCTCGTTAACCATAGCTCAAGTGAGCAATAAAGGAGGAGATGATAGGTGAAAGAGTGTCATAATGCAAAATGAGTTAAGTGTTGTGATCAGTATGAGAGAATGGCTACCTTTAATTTTTCACCATAAAAATAAATATGACATAACAATTTTAGAATAATATAAAGAAGCTCATTTCTCTCTACCATGTTCACAACCATACCTAAAGCCACCTCATTTTCTATTGATTTTCTAAAAAGAAAATAACATAATGAGGTATCCTACTTTTAGAAGCATTTTGTACAAATACGAAATACAATCCGATATACGTATCGAAATATATATATATGCTTATCCGTATAAAAATACGAATAGCCAAGAGAGATAAAATGAATAGTGAACATTTACTAATATATATATATATATATATATATATATATATATAAATTATTAAATTAATACTTGATTTAATAATCCGGTTTAATCATAAGCCGGCTAGTATTATCAACCGTCCGATTAAAATCCGTGTAGCAAGTATTTAATCGAACTGTTGCATGTATCAATATATGACCTCTATATCATATCGTCTGAACCAGAAAAACCCTCAGTGTGGAACTCTAAAGACTCGACAATACGTTGGCAGTGATTTACTGAATAAATCCAAAACTATAAATACGTCGGCGGCCCTAGCTGCACGTAACAGCTACCTAAGTATCTGCTGATAGGGAGGTCGACAATCAAGTCTGTCTGTACCCTATTGAGCATGAATGTGACAATCTCTATATAGTCTGGTCTCTTCGTCTAAGAGTATCGCATACCGAGTCTAGGGAGTGGATAGCGTCAGACCACTAATAACCCGATTAGTCATGACGGGGTCAAGCTCATCACCAACCGAGAAACTACTGAACTCCTATCAGTAAATCTCATCCACCGTGTCTACGGATTTAGGACGATGGCCAACCGAACACAGCGCGACATTAACTCCTAATACCAAGAGAGATGAATCCCTGACAATCGCTCGCTGCTACTTTGTGGCTCGGGACCGTACCAAATTATAACCTGTTTGAACGATTCCTTTAAGCCGTGGTAGAGTAGCAATCTAAGTCCAGTGGGAACTCACACGAGACAAATGACGATTGATTAGTCGAAAATATTGCATATTTTAGCCGGCAATTTCCTTATCATTTGCATTCATATAGAAGTGTTCGGTATTCATATTTTACATATTAGCAAAATTGTCGCAAAATATCAGATTGCATGTATTAGACTCTGAAACCGGCACTATAAAGGAAATTGACCGCATTTTCATGGCATCGCATCATCCGTATATTGCGCAACACTTGTTTTGAGATCTATGCAGGAAAACCCAGAAGAAAAGCCAAAAATTTACATGGTGCTGATCAAACATTACACCAACTCCAAGTTTGTAGATCTGGTATCAATCCAAAGGGGAAAATACAAATCAACATATCAGATAAAGCCCCAAATGGCATTTCAAGACCACACCAGAAAACCCAAGGCCCAAGCCCCACAAAGAGCCGCGGATCCGCGGCAGGAGCCTGCTTGCGCCGCGGATCCGCGGTGGGTCCAAGGATTTAGCCTCCCAAATTTGGTGCAAAATGCTTCTCTCAGGGCCTACACTTCAGCAAGACACAACAATTTCCAGAAGACTCCAGAGGTTTCTGCCAGATCAACAAACTAGGGTTTTCCAAGCTTAATTAATCCTAGCTTAAAGCCTAAGCTAGCTCCTAACAAACTACCTTCTAGAAGACTCAACAAACTTTTGGAGGGAACTATAATTTCAAACCTAGACCTAGGGTTTGGGTGATCTATAAATAAGACCCTAGGCTCACTTGTAAATCATCTTGGAATGTATAATTCATTTTGAGTCTCCATTTTAGTTTTTTAGTCAATCTCTTTCTTCATCTTTTCTTCACACAAATCTAGTGAGAGGATTTGTATGAAACCCTAACCCTAATTCCAATCAAAAACCAAGATCCCGAGTACCCATCAAGCAAGAAGCCTTGCGACCTTTTATGAGCCGAGCCGATCTTCAACGGAGCAAGTGGTCCAAGCCGATCCACGACTCACGGAGCCGAGCGACGCAAATTCAACAATTTAGTTCTTCCTCTTGTAGTTCTTGAGCGACTGTAATCAAATTGTTGATATAAATAAAAGGTGATATTCTTTTATCTTGTTTTCTTTAAATTCTCGCATCATGATATCTTTTCAATTCTTGAATACTTTCTGTGTGATGATGTTTGAGTAATACTCCGCTCGTCAAGGGGTCGAGACGATCAATAGAATGATGATGTAATATATCTTAAATCGACTCTTGAATCCTACGAGTTTTGTAAACCCTAGCAAGTTCAAGAACCGACAACCCAATTCGTTGCGATACTTTCTTGATTGATATCGCTCGAGATTGGGGAGTTACGATCGTTTCTTGAAATTGTTAGAGGCTAGAATGTGAATGATATCTACGAAAGAACAAGGATTAAACGATGAAACCCTAGTTTCATCAAGAAAGCCCTAACTCTCGTCGATCATCATCGATCTAGCATCAATCCTTAGAAGGACAAGAACACGAAAGCTTGAAATTACATCACGTCTATAGATCCGATCGATTCCTACGAGCCTCATTTAGATTCTTGACATTTTGGTTGGAAATATCATCGAAACACCGATTCTTGATTTGTTTATCAGTTTCTTGATTCTTGATTAAATATCGTGACACCTGAATCAATCGATAAATTCTTGAATCATGTTTTCTTTTCCTTTCGATTAACTTTTCAATTCAAACAAATTAAATACATAAACGAATCGTACAATCCCTGTGGACGATCCGCACTCGCTTACGATCTACAATCGACACCGTAATTGATTGCGGTCAAATATAATTCTTTGATAGTGAGTTCTTTATACAATTTTCTAAATACCAAAACAAGAAATCATTACAATCAAATGAAACCGATGTCGGGAATCATTTGAGTATTTGATTCGATACTTGCTTTTACAAACACATCCGAGAATTTACACTAAAAATCAAATGGCGCCGTTGCTGGGGATCGCGCGTTAATTCGTTTCATATTATAGTTTGAATTGAAAGATTTATTCCATTGTTATTTTTGAGATCAAAATTCGTGCAAACCCTAAACGATTTGTTGTGGTTCATTGCAAGGAAATCTGGAGCTGTTTGGAAATTGAAGAAAATTTTTGGAAAATACCAGAGAGTTGAGGGAGTCTACAGAAGCTCTCTGGAAAATTTTGGTGGAGTGATCTCATCTAGAGACCGCGGAAGCGCGGCATTAGAGGACATTTGCAGCGGAACCGCGGCAAGCCTTGGGGATCTCTGCAAAATTTTTGCTTCAGGTGATTTCTTACCTTCTCCTCTCTCCTCTTTTAGCTCCAACTAACAATTTTCTGCAGGTTTCTTTGCAAATAATCGCAGCGCCGCAAAAGCAAAATTAAATTTGTGCGTGATTTTGATTTCTTGGTTGTTTGCATTCTAAATACGGAAATTAAGGGGCACGGCCAAATCCAAATTAGGTGGGGATTTCATTACCCTTCCTAGGCCCCGAAAACCACAAAACTTGCATCCGCATTGACCCACATTAACTAAAAGAAATCTAGAGAAGACTTTAAGGACTGTCGCGCTCAATTAGGACAAGAGAAGGCCGTGGGTAATTCATTGCTTATCCGCGTTTTCTTGTGGTGCCTAAGGCGAGTGTGTTTAAGGCTAGTGGTTTTTAATTAGGCCCACTACTTACGTAGTGGAGTACCTTCCCACTTACCTGGCAGTTATGCGGCCACAGGGGGACAAAGAGGCAGTGGAGGATTCTATCCTGCGACTTGTCTTTTGGCAGTTAGGAGCGGTTTAGAGCCGGACCTAGGTGACCACTAGATTCTAGGGTTTGTGTGATGCATTTGTTTTGTCGCATCATTTTTTTCAAAAATCCGTCCCTTTTTCAAAGCAAGCACCGTATTCATTCATTACCCCTAATTATAAGTCAACGCTGCCACTTGTACTAACCCTTTTTAGTGCAAGATAGGCTGGACACGGGATTCTAGTGCCCGTTTAGTCCGCGTACCCTTTATCGACTCCGAAGTCGATATTTCTCCATTTACCTTTCCTTTACCCACTACCACACCCACACCGATGGATCCGAATCCATCAAACTTCTTTAACCCTAATCTGCCGCCGTCCGTTGGTGCGCAGAATCCACCCCGCATCTCTCTCCAGGAGAGGTGCTACCCTATTCGAGGTCCTCTTTCGACCTGCTTATCCACACCACCAGCCAACGGGGATAACTTTGAGATTAAGCCCCAGTATATCAATCTTTTACCCAAATTCCATGGACTCGAGACTAAGGACGCTTACGTTTTCATTACCAAATTTGAAAACGTATGCGCCATGATGGGTACGTCACAACTTTCAGTGGATGCTATGCGTCTACGACTTCTTCCATTTACATTGTGCGATATAGCCGAGAAGTGGCTATATAATACTACCGCACACTCTATTACGAATTGGGAAGAATTCGTCGCTGCATTCCTTAAGAAATTTTACCCAAATCAAAAGACAGCTCGAATCCGTAGCGAACTGAATCAATTTGCCCAGCTCCCTGCTGAACCATTTTCAAAATGCTTTGAACGTTTCAAGGATCTATTGGTTCAGTGTCCTCATCACGGCATCCCGAGATGGGAATTGTGCCGAATCATTTATGAGGGCATTAACCCAAACACTAAACAGAGCCTTGAAAACATGTGTCAAGGTACTTTTATGACCAAAGATGATGGGGAAGCTTGGAAGTATTTAGAAGAGTTCCCTGAAAAATCACTACAGTGGGAGAGTGGAACCCAACCATTGAATAGGGGTGGCGTACACCAAATAGATGTGTCCATAGGTGTTCGAGCTGAGATGGCAGCAATGCAAAAGAAGCTCGACGCTATGGAACACAAATTTGCAGCAGCCTCCCTAAACCCAATGTCGCTCCCCAAAACTGTTTGTGGGTGCTGTTCTGATCCGTCTCATTTAATGGAAGAATGTCCATTAAACTCTGCGTTTCAAGGTCACGAGCATTCTAATGCCGCATTTCAAAGACCTCGAAACGATCCTTATTCTTCCACGTACAATCAGGGTTGGAGGAATCACCCGAATTTTTCTTGGAACCAAAACCAATCTCAAAACACGATTCCAAACACGAATAATTTTCAAAGGGCTCTTCCTCCACCACAACAGCAACCCCTTCAACTCACTCAGCACCCCTATCAGTCACAAAATTTCCAAAACCAGGGCAACACTCCTGCACAGTCTAATCCTATGCAGTCCTGTTCTGACGAATTCTCTCAATTCACTCAAACCATGAAATCACTTTTATCAAATTTCATAGAGGTTCCGACTGAGGTTAGATCTTCCGTCAGTGAGATAAAGAAAAACTCAGCGTCCCAAGCTGAGAGTATCAAAACGATGGAAGCTGAAATCGCATGACTAAAAGCCGAAATAAGTGCGAGAGAAAAAGGGAAACTTCCCTCTCAACCCCTACAGAATCCTGGGCATTACAATGTAAATGCCGTCACAACGTTGAGATCGGGAAGAGTGCTGAACAATCATATCGGGGAAGGTATTGATGATACTGAAAATCATATCAACACCCCGGCTGAGACCTTTCCACACACACACACTTCTCCATCTGATTCTTCTTCTTCTACCACACCATCTTCTCGAGAGCCTATTCTCCATTTCCCACTAGGCTCTACACCTTCTCCCAACCCTTATAGTTCTCCACAGACGGTCCCCACACCTCTTTTGGGACCGCGTCTACCCCCTCTTCCTTCTCCTGTGATGGACCCTGCGCTTATTGCGAAAGCTCCTTACCCGAACCGGTTAAGGGCTAATAGAACGAGTCCACATATGGAGAAAATTATAGAAATGTTCAAACAGGTTAACATCAATATCCCTCTCCTAGATGCGATTCAACAAGTCCTCGCTTATGCGAAAATTCTTAAGGACTTGTGCACTAGGAAGATGAAGACTCAAGTGCCGAAGAAGGTCTTCATGTCTAATAATATTAGCACTGCTTTTATACCCCAGCTACCAAAGAAACGAAAGGACCCAGGATGTCCTACAATATCGATTTCGATTGGGGGTAAAAACATAAATCGTGCTCTTTTAGACCTTGGCGCAAGTGTTAACCTGCTCCCTTATTCTGTCTATGAGCAATTAGGGATTGGAGAGCTGAAACCTGCTCACTGCACTCTCCAGATGGCAGACCGATCTATCACCAAACCAAGGGGTGAATTAGAGGATGTGTTGATAAAGGTCGGGGAATTTGTTTTCCCTGTAGACTTCATTGTGCTCGACACACATCCTGTAGCAAACCCCCGGGGCCAAATTCCGGTGATTCTGGGTCGTCCTTTCCTTGCCACTTCCAACGCTGTTATAAACTGTAGAAATGGTTCAATGAACTTATTATTTGGAAATATGACCTTTGAACTAAATATCTACAAAGTTGGAAGTCAGCCATCAGAACCCTCTGCTCATATTTTAGATATGTGCTCTGTCCATGAGATCGCTCCCGATAGTTGTGGAGCTGAGGAACTTTGCTTTACTAATCTCGATGACATTACCACATCTCTGTTTGATTTCACACATGATCTTAGTGAGGACACTTTCTCTACACTTGAGTCCTGCACTTCTGACTTTTCTCCACCCGAGTCTGTATCTTTCACAGGCTCTGAGCTTCTTTGTAAATCCAAAAATCACTCGATGATCCCTCCTTCTATCATTTCTCCGCCTGAATTAGATATCAAAATTCTACCTTCTCACCTTAAATATGCATATCTAGGTAAGAATGAGTCTTTACCGGTTATCATATCCGCATCTCTTGCATCAGAGCAAGAAAATGTACTTTTATCGGTATTGAGATCTAACAAAGAGGCGTTTGGTTGGAGTATGGCGGACATCAAAGGGATTAGTCCCTTGATAGTTGAACATCATATACATGTGATGAATGATGCCAGACCAACCCGAGAACCACAGAGACGGTTAAATCCCGTCATGAAGGAAGCTGTCATGAAAGAGATCGTCAAATGCTTAGATAATGGTATTATATACCCCATCTCCGATAGCCAGTGGGTGAGTCCTATACATGTCGTTCCTAAGAAATCCGGCATCACTGTTATAACCAATGAGGCGAATGAGTTGATTCAGACACGCGCCCAAACTGGGTGGCGTGTATGTATTGAGTATAGAAAACTCAATGCTGCCACGAGGAAAGACCACTTTCCTCTCCCATTCATTGATCAGATGCTGGAACACTTAGCGGGACGAGAGTATTATTACTTTATGGACGGATACTCAGGCTATAATCAGGTCCCCATCGCCAAAAAGGATCAAGATAAAATCACTTTTACTTGTCCTTTTGGTACCTTTGCTTACAGTCGCATGCCTTTTGGGCTATGCAATGCTCCCGCTACCTTTCAGCGGTGTATGATGGGGATATTCTCTGATATGGTAGAGAATTTTCTGGAGATCTTTATGGACGATTTCTCGATTTTTGGAGACTCTTTTTCCGATTGCCTAGCGAATCTTGACGCTGTTCTTACTCGTTGCAAAGAGAAGAACTTGACTTTGAACTGGGAAAAATGCCATTTTATGGTCCAAGAAGGAATAATACTTGGACATGTCATTTCACAGAAAGGCACTGAGGTTGACAGAGCTAAGATAGATGTCATTCAAAACCTCCCTCATCCCAAAAGCGTCAAAGATATTCGATCTTTCCTTGGCCATGCGGGCTTTTATAGGAGATTCATTAAGGACTTTAGCAAAATTGCTAGACCTTTAACTCTTCTCCTGGCCAAGGATACGACCTTCCATTTTGACTCGGATTGCGAGACAGCTTTCGACTCACTTAAACACTCACTCACTTCAGCCCCCGTTTTATCATCACCAAACTGGGACTACCCCTTTGAGCTGATGTGTGATGCATCTGATTTTGCAGTAGGTGCAGTCTTAGAACAGCACATCGATAACATGCCACACGTGATATACTATGCAAGTAAGACCCTGAATGATGCGCAAATCAATTATACAACCACCGAAAAGGAACTTTTAGCGGTTGTATTTGCATTAGAAAAATTCAGGCCTTACTTAATTGGCTCACCTATAGTTGTGTATACTGACCATTCCGCTTTAAAATATCTTTTGGCGAAGAAAGATGCAAAAGGTCGACTAATACGTTGGATCCTTCTTTTACAAGAATTCGATCTTGTTATCAAAGATAAGAAAGGATGTGAAAACGTAGTAGCTGACCATCTTTCACGCATCATTTCTTCCCCTGTGACCCTGCCGATCAATGATTCGTTCCCTGACGAACAACTCTTAAGCGTATCCGCTGAACCATGGTTCAGGGATATTGTGAACTATCATGCCACGGGACCGATACCCAGCAATTGGTCAAAACAGGACAAATACCGTTTTCTTTCCCAAGTAAAACACTTTTACTGGGATGAGCCCTATTTGTTTAAATATTGTCCTGATCAGATCATTCGCCGGTGTGTCCCGAATGAAGAGTTCAAGAGTGTTCTTTCATTTTGTCATGATCAGGCCTGTGGGGGTCACTTTGGTCCTAGAAAGACAACGGAAAAGGTTTTGCAATGTGGATTTTATTGGCCGACCTTATTCAAGGACGCATTTGACTATTGCAAAACCTGTATACAATGTCAGTACACGGGTAGAATCTCCCGGAGGAATGAAATGCCTCACCAACCCATCTTGGTTGTTGAAATATTTGATGTTTGGGGCATTGATTTTATGGGTCCCTTTCCCAACTCCTTTAGGAATCTGTACATATTGCTGGCGGTTGATTATGTCTCCAAATGGGTAGAAGCCATTCCATGTCGCACTAATAACAAGAAAGTTGTCATTAAGTTCTTAAAAGAGAATATCTTTTCGCGATTTGGACACCCACGCGCTATCATTAGCGATAATGGGACACATTTCTGCAACAGATCTTTCGAGACTCTGATGTGAAAATACGGAATCAACCACCGACTTTCTACACCCTATCATCCCCAAACAAGCGGGTAGGCTGAGATCTCAAATAGACAAATCAAACTTATCCTGGAGAAAACTGTTGCTAAAAATAGAAAATACTGGTCGACCAAACTGACGGATGCTCTTTGGGCATTCAGAACTGCATATAAAACCGACCTAGGAATGTCTCCATATAGGATAGTGTTTGGGAAAGCATGTCATTTACCTGTCGAGATAGAGCATAAAGCATTGTGGGCTATAAAAGAAATAAATTTTGATCTAAACCTTGCTTGCAACTTTCGGAAGCTGCAATTAAATGAGCTAAGCGAACTCCGCGATGAAGCTTATGATAACGCTGTAATCACAAAGAATAGGACTAAGGTTTTCCACGATAAAAACATTTTGAGGAAAACATTTTCACCTGGTCAACAAGTTCTTCTTTATGATTCACGATTACACATTCACGTGGGTAAGCTCCGATCTCGATGGAAGGGACCTTTTGTTGTGCGGTCTGTATACCCGCACGGGGCAGTAGAAGTAGAAAATGTTAAAAACGACACCTTTTTCAAAGTAAATGGACATAGACTTAAGCCGTACTTTTCCACTGACCCCAAGGAGGAAATCTTGTTCTTACAAGAGCCAGTTTATTTTGATTAAAATTCCTCCGTCTCACCTTCATATCCAGTATATCATTGCATCATCTTTTGAAAGGAGGTGGGTGAAAAGAGTAAGTTTGGGGGAGGTTCTTCACTTATATATTTTGCCTCCACTAATAATTCCCCCCAGGCTTACAGTTTTTGTAGGTATAGCGATTGGCAACAGTGAGAACACTGTTGAAAACAAGTTTGGGGGAGGTTTGTGCTCATTTTTGCATCATTTGCATATCATCTGCATAAGCACAAAACATTTCTTTAAAAATCTATAAAAATTGAAAAATTTTAAAAACCCATAAAAATTTAAAAATTTCCAAGTATAAAAATAATTTTAATATTTACACTTTTTGTATATAAATAAGATAATGAAAGTTTAGATAGTGAACAATTACATTCATGAGATTAGAAAAATTTAAGAAAACTAAGAAAATTAGAAGTTTTCTTATACGAACTAGTAATAAGTAGTTATGAGCCGTTGTCCCAAGGGTTAGTAAGATGAAAGACGTCACTAATCTGAGGATAAAAATAAGTCTGAAAAATAGTTTCTATTCTGGAAGCCAAACATTTTGAACGTTGACACCCTGCTATTCGCACTTACACACGTCTTAAAGCCTGGGATAGTAGAGGATACCTTGAAATGCTCTTGTCTTAAAGCCGATGTATGAAGGAAATAAAAAGAAAAAGTGAATAAAAAATATAAAGTGGTGAGAAAAATGGACACTGGTTTTTTTATCACCGAAGGCAATAAAAAAATATATAGCGAGGGTGCCTTTTCACCTAGTGCCCTAAGGCCAACTGGTCTGGGAGTCATTGCTATGCCTGAGATGGTGCAAGACGAGGAAAATACACCAAGTAAGCAAGCACAGGAGTAATCGGTCGGTTAGTACCTCAAGAAGTATTAACGGTCGCATGAAAGTGTGTGAGCAATCTCATATAAATATTCATTAATTAAAAAGTACTGAGGCTGATGGGCAAGAGTATGATAGCTTGAATTGAATTCTCCGGGTGTAGGGATGTCTTTACACACACGCAGGGTTATATAATCGATGTTTGGAATAAAGATAGGAATGAAGAATAAGATGATGTTTTATTGAGGGAGGACGTGATTTCTAACATCTTTTCATGACCATTAAGATAGGGCTCATGACAACCGAAAAGCTAGTTTAGTTGGAAACCCTAATTTTCAAGGCTTTTCTTCTATGATTCTTTTCTTTAAATGTAATATTCATGATCTTTCTTTTATTATTGGATTTTGTGGGTGCAATCCGCTGAAAACCCTCAGGAGACAACACTCCTCCTACTAGGGACACCTAGAGATTTAAAGGCTTGTTGCACGTGCTCAGTGCAATCGTGTTGCCTACGAAAGTGTGCTAGATAGTTTTTTCTCTTTCTTTATTTTCTCCTTCTCTTTTTAATAAAACAGTTCGCTCGAGACGATCGAAATTAAGTTTGGGGGAATTTGATTAGTCGAAAATATTGCATATTTTAGCCGGCAATTTCCTTATCATTTGCATTCATATAGAAGTGTTCGGTATTCATATTTTACATATTAGCAAAACTGTCGCAAAATATCAGATTGCATGTATTAGACTCTGAAACCGGCACTATAAAGGAAATTGACCGCATTTTCATGGCATCGCATCATCCGTATATTGCGCAACACTTGTTTTGAGATCTATGCAGGAAAACCCAGAAGAAAAGCCAAAAATTTACATGGTGCTGATCAAACATTACACCAACTCCAAGTTTGTAGATCTGGTATCAATCCAAAGGGGAAAATACAAATCAACATATCAGATAAAGCCCCAAATGGCATTTCAAGACCACACCAGAAAACCCAAGGCCCAAGCCCCACAAAGAGCCGCGGATCCGCGGCAGGAGCCTGCTTGCGCCGCGGATCCGCGGTGGGTCCAAGGATTTAGCCTCCCAAATTTGGTGCAAAATGCTTCTCTCAGGGCCTACACTTCAGCAAGACACAACAATTTCCAGAAGACTCCAGAGGTTTCTGCCAGATCAGTAAACTAGGGTTTTCCAAGCTTAATTAATCCTAGCTTAAAGCCTAAGCTAGCTCCTAACAAACTACCTTCTAGAAGACTCAACAAACTTTTGGAGGGAACTACAATTTCAAACCTAGACCTAGGGTTTGGGTGATCTATAAATAAGACCCTAGACTCACTTGTAAATCATCTTGGAATGTATAATTCATTTTGAGTCTCCATTTTAGTTTTTTAGTCAATCTCTTTCTTCATCTTTTCTTCACACAAATCTAGTGAGAGGATTTGTGTGAAACCCTAACCCTAATTCCAATCAAAAGCCAAGATCCCGAGTACCCATCAAGCAAGAAGCCTTGCGACCTTTTATGAGCCGAGCCGATCTTCAACGGAGCAAGTGGTCCAAGCCGATCCACGACTCACGGAGCCGAGCGACGCAAATTCAACAATTTAGTTCTTTCTCTTGTAGTTCTTGAGCGACTGTAATCAAATTGTTGATATAAATAAAAGGTGATATTCTTTTATCTTGTTTTCTTTAAATTCTCGCATCATGATATCTTTTCAATTCTTGAATACTTTCTGTGTGATGATGTTTGAGTAATACTCCGCTCGTCAAGGAGTCGAGACGATCAATAGAATGATGATGTAATATATCTTAAATCGACTCTTGAATCCTACGAGTTTTGTAAACCCTAGCAAGTTCAAGAACCGACAACCCAATTCGTTGCGATGCTTTCTTGATTGATATCGCTCGAGATTGGGGAGTTACGATCATTTCTTGAAATTGTTAGAGGCTAGAATGTGAATGATATCTACGAAAGAACAAGGGTTAAACGATGAAACCCTAGTTTCATCAAGAAAGCCCTAACTCTCATCGATCATCATCGATCTAGCATCAATCCTTCGAAGGACAAGAACACGAAAGCTTGAAATTACATCACGTCTATAGATCCGATCGATTCCTACGAGCCTCATTTAGATTCTTGACATTTTGGTTGGAAATATCATCGAAACACCGATTCTTGATTTGTTTATCAGTTTCTTGATTCTTGATTAAACATCGTGACACCTGAATCAATCGATAAATTCTTGAATCATGTTTTCTTTTCCTTTCGATTAACTTTTCAATTCAAACAAATTAAATACAGAAACGAATCGCACAATCCCTGTGGACGATCCGCACTCGCTTACGATCTACAATCGACACCGTGATTGATTGCGGTCAAATATAATTCTTTGATAGTGAGTTCGTTATACAATTTTCTAAATACCAAAACAAGAAATCATTACAATCAAATAAAACCGATGTCGGGAATCATTTGAGTATTTGATTCGATACTTGCTGATACACACAATCTGAAAATTTTTAGATCAATCAACGATCTTAGGTCAAAGGACTAACATGTACTCATGTCATAAGAGAACCGCTTGTAAGTTTACCCTAGCACCACCAAGGGGTCCAAGTGGCATCAAGCATGCCAAATTCAAATTTTTATGGGTGCTAAGCTAGACTATCCAAGATCTTTAGCTAGTTGATTAGGGTTTAAAGTTTGATATCAAGAAAAACTATAAGAAGTGAAGATGGTTATACCCTCGTAGATCGAGTCCTTCACTTCACATGCTCCGTGTAGTAGTCCCGCGACTCTACTAGGCTCCACTTGAGCGTTTGGACGAGCTTCCTTCGAAGAGCTTCGTGCCGAAGATGATCCAAGCGAAGTCCCTCCAACTCAAGCTACCTCTACACTAAACTCTTTGGTGTAGGAAACACGCTATACTCGATCGCTGGTCAAGTGTAGGATGGTGAAGTAGGGGATGTTAAAGCTCACAAGTTTGTGTTTGAGTTTCATGGTTCACATCACATGTGAGGGTTGAAGCTTGAACCATGAAATTAAGGAAGAAGAAGAAGCTAGAGAGCATGAGAGCAAAAATTGAGAGCAACTCAAGAAAATAGCTAAGTGTTGAATGAGCTAGTGAGAATGGCAACTTTTGACCCCTCACTCATTCAAGCAAGGAATTATTGCAATATAAAATTGCACTCATGCTTGAATAGTGAGTCAAGATGAATAAACAATGATAAAAGCCCATGCTTGCAACCATGCTCCCAAAGTCTTCCCATTTTCCACCTCATTTCTATTTTCATAAAATAGAAATTTATGTCATGCTATATATATATATATAATAAAATATTTAGTGAGCTAATGATATTAGTTAAGATATAATTATATCAAATATAATATATATCATATTATTAAATCAACACTTGATTTAATAATCCGGTTATATCACATATGACCGACTAATATCATTTATCTGTATATCACATTATCAAATCAACACTTGATTCGATAATTTGGTTGTATCACATATAACCGAACCACTAATAGATAACTGCCAGATTACAATACGGTATCATATACACGTATTTAATCAGGCCCACACACATATCACATATGTGTTCTACTTCTTTTCGCTTGAACCAGGGAACTTCTATGTGAGACTCTAAAGACACGTTAATACGCCAGCAATATAAGATGATCACATCAGTCACCTACAAGCCGTTAGCGGTACTAGCTGGACGTAACGGCTATTCGGTTATTGAGCGATATGAAGATCAACAAGCAAGCAAGTCCATACTCTCCATAAAGAATATCAGTAACACTACCGTACAGTCCGGTCTCTTCGTTTGATATGTTGCATATTATGTCTAGAGGTGGTAAACGTCAGACCCCAGTAACGTGATAAATCATGCCAATATTTGGCCTATAATGGTTCGAGAAACTACTGATAACTCTTATCAGTAAATCTCGGCAGCAGGCCTGGCCAGGGACTTCCAGTTATAGCCAATCGAGTATAGCGCAACATCAACCCCAATACCGGGAGAGACGAAACCCCTCCTATCGCTCATTACCTCCATGTGACTCGAGACTGTACCCAAAATCCACCTGTTTGCATAACACCTCTTGAGCATGGTAGGGAGGAAATCAATGCATAGTTGGAGCTACACAAGACTCTATGACGATCTCATGTCTACAAACTAATTTGTACCAGTGTCACTAAAGGATTTCTATCTGACGATAGGTATACTACCAACTAGGAGTTCTCGGCGAGTCCGTTTGGTGTACCCATTCTCCAATGAGCACCTGTGTACAATCTTTGATGTCACACACTAATAATTATGGGATCAACCATCGCCCTCTAAGGGACAAGAAACGTACATACTAGTCTACTCTGGAATATCGATGCCCTAGTCTGGATATTCCCTCGACTAGGAACTGATTAAAGGATGTACTTTTGGACCACCCTGGCTCCACTAGTACAATCTCATCATAATCCTGGTAGTCAAGTACATATCCTAAGGGCTTTATCAACATGTAAGAGACAGACAGTATAAATACCAGTTTACATGTTAAGATAAAGTTAACCAGATAGCATACTATCATGTCGAGCAAGAAAGTCCTCTATATATATGTCCAAGCATCCACTATATCAACAATAATGGCCTCTAGGACATACATATTCCTAACAATCTCCCACTTACACTAAGGCCAGTTGTTGTTGTATCTTATACCCAACGTCCCAAAAGTCTCTCGAATAGCATCTGGGGAATCGCCTCGGTGAGTGGATCCGCTATGTTATCCTCTGTGTCAACTCTCTTGACCTCGATCTCTCGGAGATCAACTATCTCCCTGATCAGGTGATACTGTCTAAGAATATGTCTGGATCACTGACGGGGCCGGGGTTCCTAGGCCAAAGCCACAGCTCCATTGTCATCACAATACACAGGTACTGGATGCCCAATGGTAGGAACCAAGTTCATCATATGAACTTTTTCATCCAGACAACCTCTTTGGCAGCATCATTGGTAGCGATGTAATTAGCCTCTATCAACGAGTCTGCTACGGTATATAGCTTGGAACCTTCCAACATACCGTCCCTCCATTGAGGGTGAAGACAAAACCCGACACTGACTTTCAGTCGTCCTTATCATCCTGGAAGGTCGAATCGTTAAAGGACTCCATCTGGAGTTCACCGTTACCATACACCAAGAACATATCTTTATTCCTTCTCAAGCACTCAAGAATGTTCTTCACAGCTGTCCAGTGGTTTTCCCAAAGATCTTTTCGATACTTACTCATTACACCTAGTGAGTAAGCTACATCTGATCTGGTACATAACATCGCATACATGATTGACCCGTCTGCTAAAGCATAGGGCATTCCTTGCATGCGAGCCCTCTCCAAATCAGTCTCGAGAGACATCTCTTTGGAGAGAGTGATTCCTGAACAAGTGGGTACATTACCACGCTTAGAATCATCCATACTAAACCCCTTTAGCAAGGTTTCTATATACCTGGATTGGGACAATCCCAAATCCATTTAGATTTATCTCTATAGATCTATATCGTCAGGATGTAGAAGGCATCAGTTAGATCTTTCATGGAGAACTTGTGTGATAAAAGGAGCTTGACCGAGTATAGTATAGGAACATCGTTTCCTATCAAGAGTATGTCATCCACGTACAATACGAGGAAGACAACCATACTCTCTACAACATTCTTATTTATACATGGTTCATCTACCTTTTTGATGAAGTCAAACTTTTTGACAGCTTCATCAAAATAGACGTTCCATCTCCGCAATGCCTGCTTTAATCCATAGATGGATTTAAGCAGCTTGCACATGCTTCCGCTGCTCCCACTGTCTATGAAGCCCTCTGGCAGTGTCATATACACGCTCTCTTCTAAATCATCATGGTATGCAGCAATGGCAAGTAGGATCCTGATGGACTTAAGCATAGCGACGAGAGAAAATGTTTCATCATAGTCGACACCAGGTCGTTGACGAAAACCTTTTGCTATAGGTCTAGTTTTGAAAGTATCAACTTTTCCATCTACACCAAATTATCTTTCTCAAAGATCCTCTTGCTTCCGATGGGTTTTACCCCTTTAGGAGCAACTTCCAAAGTCAACACTTTGTTAGTGTACATGGATTCCATCTCAGATCGCATAGCATCCAGCCATTTCACAGAGTCCTCACTCGTGATGGCCTACTCGAAACTAGTTGGGTCATCATCTCCATGATGCAATCCTCGCTCCCACCGTCTACGAGAAAACCATAGTATCGCTCAGGTGGATAAGGAACCCAACTAGATCTGCGGAGTGGATGTAGTTCGTCGGGGACTATTGAATCATCCGGTTCCACCAAATCATTAGTTATAGTTTGCTTTGCTGGAACTTCTTCCAGTTCTACCTCATCGCCACTAATTTCTTCCATAAGAAATTCCTTCTAGAAAGGTGGCATGTCGAGAAACAGAACACCTTTTGTTTCTCAGTGTAGTAGAAGATATACCACCGCGAATGTTTGGGATATCCTACAAACTTGCACAGAACTGACCTTGCCTCAAGCTTGTCCGGATTATGCTTTTCAACATAGGCCGGACAACCCCATATCTTAACTCGTTTAAGAGATAGTCTCTTCCCATTCCATATCTCATATGGAATGGTAGGCAACAGATTTGGTCAGAACACTATTCAATAAGTATGCAGCTATCTCAAGTGCATATCTCCAAAAGGAAATGGGTAACTCAGCAGTACTCATCATAGAGCGCACCATATCTCATAGGGTGCGATTCCTCCACCCCGATATACCAAAGTGCTGTAGTGTATACGGAAGAGTAAGCTGAAAGAGAATCTCATTCTCTTTTAAATAGTCTCGGAATTCCGTGCTCCAGTATTCTTCTCCCCGATCATATCGAAGGATTTGAATACTTTTATCCATCTGGTTCTCAACTTCGTACTTACATTCCTTGAAATTCTCAAAAGATTCAGTTGTGTTTCAACAAGAACACATGTCTATATCTTGAGAGAATATCGATGAATGTAATAAAGTACGCGGAACCATCCCTGGCATATGTAGACATAAGACCGCATACATCCTATGTATCTGTCCAAGAGTTCAGTAGCTCTTTCTCCGTTTCCAGTAAACGGAGATTTGGTCACCTTGGTCTTTGAGACATGACTGGTAAGTTTCATAAGATGTAAATTCAAACGGATTCAAATATGCATCCTTATGAAACTTTAGCTAGTCTTGTTTCATCGATATGACCCAGTCTACAATACCACAAGAAGACTTCCTTCATTTATGAACTTTTCCTCTTGTGTGTGTTCTGTACATTAGAACTGTATTTTGATTCAGAACGTGTATACTGTTATACAACGTACCATTCCCAATCAACACTTGATTCAGGAAAATATTCACAATATTTTGGTACGGAATAACAGTCGTTTAGAATCAATATATTACCAGTTGGTAATACTATATTGTCACGATCCGAAATGGCACGTGACTGGCACTTGCATCATGTGAAGTTTATAGGACCCTACCTAATTCAAGTAAGCCAAAAGCCCAGAAATCTCAACCATTTAAAAAGAGAGTGAAGGAATACTTATTTAAAAGTTAACATATAAAAATCACTTTGAAAGTCGTAGTAATCATTTTAAAAGCATCAAGTATTTCCAAAAATTTCGGCAGAGTTTCCCTTGTAAAAACTAGCCCTAAACGGGTACACATATGCATATACATAAGTAATGAATAAAGGCATCCCCAAGCGGGAGCTAGCTCTTCGCCAATTGGCGGAAACAACTACGCAAGCAATATAATATATAACGCCGAAGGGCGAGGATCAAAACTCAGAAAGAAACCAACATCCTTAAGAAAACCAGAGAAGAACCATAATAATACAAGCGCGTGACTCTAAGGTCGAAAGAATATACAACTGGTGTTCTAAGTCTATCAAATATACAAGTCTGGTTGATGGAGTTTACTAGATACAACTGAAATAAATAAAGGTACTATGGTGGTCACAATGCATGTGAACCCACCTACACAAGCAGTCACCCGGAAGGAAGCAGTGTGCCAGCAAGCCGCAACGAAACCTGTACGGAAAAACCTGCAAGAAACTGTGGCACAACAGAGTTGAGTTTCCAACTCGTGAGTAGAAAACATCACCGAGAAGAAATCGCATGTATGACTCTCTCCTAGGTCATACAATAATATCCTTATAAAATATAACCTGAAACATCTAATAATGGTAAGGGTAATCATCTAAACATAAATGTAATACCAAGTGCTCGTGTCAATGCCTCATGTAGCAACATGTCATATATATGATGTACGAATGCATTAAGAATGAAAGCAGGATACATCTTGTACGAGAAAACTGTTTTCTCATCTCAGTAAGATTTTGTATAAAAACCGAAGTATCATCAATGAAATCAACAGAGAATCCGTGTCAAGTATCGACACAAAATATGTATCCCAATATCTTAATGTCTCAGTATCTCGTGCCTCAATATTTCAATATCTCGGGCTCCGGCAATCCAGACTGGCCCATAACATCAAATCTCAATATCTCGGGCTCCGGCAATCTGGACTGGCTCATAACATCAAATCTTAAGACTACATCGGTATCCTCCGGATATCCGCCGCGTCATAAATAACCAGTCGGTAGTGCTCCCCTGCCGGGCTCAACGCCATCATCTGGGACCATCTTGCCCTGGGGTACCGCACCGGGGCCACCATGCACCTGCAGACGGTTTATCCTCCTCCTCGAATCGGGTGTATGATACTGCTCAAGAACCAAGAAAACTCATGGCGGACACCTCTCACATCATATCACGAGAAAACCGCAAATTTCTATCTTTAGAAATAATGATGAGTTTATAAAATTCTTGCGGTTTCTCCAAATCCAGAAATCTCATGGAAAATCTGAAATCCCAAACTCGAGAGTAAATAAACAGTGAATTACCGGTATAAAACCCCATAATATTGCATAACAAATGAATATATACATGCATGGGTATCTAAGTAAAGAATGCAATATCTAAACTAGTATAGTGATGATATATTGGAACTATCAGCTAGCAAGTTATATCGATGAATTAATATTCTCTAAAGTGTACGTGACATGGTAATTACCGATAATGATGTGTGTGAACTAACAAGCAAGTGATTGCGGACATACACATCATCGGTAATGGTGTTGGTGTCCTAACAAACGAGTTCATAATAGTTAAGGAAACACATGTATAAACATGCAATGCAATAAGAACATGAATATAACGGAGAATGAATAGTAAACGCAACATTGAAGAATATACATTTCTATATACGAGTCATACAGTTTTTGGTGTTTGAAATAGCACGAATCGTGGTTTTTAGAAAATAGGGACTACGGTGTTTTTAAGAAAAGGTACCTCCTTTGAAAAATTCGTAGTATCCCTCGGCCTGTCTTTAAAATACTCACGATTCATCAGTTTTGAAAATAAGTATGACTCGAGCCCAGTCTAACATCTACCAAATAAACTACAGGGCTAAACTAAGAGACTAATCGAAAGGGTAAGGAAATCCACCTAAAGTCCGAGTCGATATATCTAGCAGTCGGCGATCCCGCCTCAATAGCGTCACATACGGTAAAATATATAATACGACATCCTCGAATCAAGAGTGCGGATCAATCATCATATCTATACCTAGTATGGTAAAATCCATCGTACGGCATCCCAAATCGGGGTACGGGTCAAATATCACATATACCTCATTATTCATATGGTATCATTATCATAATATCCTGAATTTGGAGTACCGTTCTAAGGTCTAGTACATACCAATATCATCAAACATATATACTCGTGTGCATGAAAATACATCGCCCAACGATCCACTATAATAGCATGCCGTATCTCATATCATGACTCAATCACATAACTGATATCACGACATCATGCCCGATCATATCGACTCACCTCCAAGTATCATATACTATCCTCATCACCCGTGTATACGTATGTGTGTGTGTGTATACACCAATGCATCCACACACACACACACACACACACACACACACACACACACACATAACATATTCACATACTACACTACGAAACTGCGGGGGTGCTATATACCATCCACCCGACTTCCCCCGTAAATATACATCTACTGACCTTGATCCTTACTTGCCGAAGTCGATGTTGCCATGCTCTTCCTTGTTATCCGAAGTCCACGTGAAGGTGCTTACACATATAAACACATAGTATCGTAAACAGAAATCGTGCACAAAAACCAAAACGGCACACGAATTACACATAGGTTAAAACATATGGTCTACGCATGCAAGAATAACCAAACAACCCTCTACATCGACGTACAAACGCCAATCGATCGAGACAAAACACAATATCCGAAGTTCAAGTCATTAACAATCATGAAACCAAAACAGCAACTCAGAAAACTTGCTCTAGATTTTTGGTCAGGTGAAATTAGGCTAAACAAGCAATACAGTGGGGTAGTATATGGGGTATGTGAGCTACAGAACCAATTCCAACACCAAATACCACAGATGACCCGGCGATATCACCCGAAAATCCGGCCTGCTCGGCCTTTCCTTCTTAGATTGGGTTCGTACTTTCAGGGTGGTCTCCTAGTGCTCAATCTAGGTTAATGGTGTTGCTAGTTTTTCCCGTAAAGGTCTCAGGTCACTCCAGATTCCCTGTAGGCACAATTTATACTCAAAACCGACACGGAATTTTCTAAATCAAGTTTTAGGGTTAGTCACTGATTTGATCTGGATTTTTAACACTAAGGGGGGTTTGTAGTCACCAATTATACTCACTTGCACCATCACAACTCAAGAATCCCCTAAACTTGATCTTGGAATTTTCCAAGATCACTAAAATACACTCAATCAATTCTAAACTAAAAATAGAAGTTAAGAAACTCAAATACTATACTAATGGTGAAAGAAATACCTCATTTGGTAACTCAAGAATTTTCTTGAGTTGCCCCAAGTGCTCAAAATCTTGTCTTGATCCCACCATGGTCTATGTGAGGAGCTTGTGCACATTTTTAATGAAGGGAATAATAGGTTTTGATGTGGATTTGGGGTTGTTGTGAGGAGGTAGAGGAGGTAGGGGAAAGAGGGCAGCCATGGAGGAAGAAGAGGGAAGAAGAATGATGAAAATGAAGTGAAGGAAAATGAGCCAAGTCAAAGAACTCCTCACCCCCCCTCTCTCTCCTAAGCCTATACCTCCATGTCACAAATATCTTCCCATTTCTTTTCTTTTCTTTTTTTTCTTTTAAACCTCCAACAAAACAAAAACCCAATAACAAAAAATTGAAGCACGGTTTTCCAACAATAAAAGAAATGTAATAAGTATTATGCAACATATCATGTTGCATGTCATGCACATATCATACTTAATGAAAAATTAGTAAACACTAATCGAGTTTAGTAATAATCCATACACAATTAATTGTATAATAGCTCATCAAATGCCCAAATCACATAAATACCGTCAAAACTAATAATTCTTATTAGTTTTCAAAATATTTTCCAAATTATCGGTATATAGCTATACCCTTTCGTTAAAACCAATTCTTGTACTTAATAATATTCCTGAAATTTATTATTTAAATTATTTAAGTTCTAAAATAATATTTTATTTCCTGAAATGTTATATATATCTGCCAACTGCTTTGGCTGCAACAATTGCACCATTCCCTACTACTAGAGACATATCACCCTTTCCCAGTTCTCGACCTTTCTATAGCCCATGTAACAAATTACATGTGTGGAATCCTGATCCGATATCCAATACCCAGGATGTAAAGTAAACTGAGAAACAATTCTTGGTAACGAACACACCCGAAGACAATACATCAACATACTTATTCTTCGTCTGGGTAGCGTGGTAATCCGGATATTCCCCTATTCCTTACTTAAACTTATGACAATCATAAGGTAGAGCGGAACCTAGCCTAGTATAATAAGTAGGTTTGGTCAATACATCCATATTATTATCTTTATTAAGGCATTTCATTGGTCGCTACTAGGAGAGAGAAAAGGGTAATCACTTTGCGTGCGCTCTTTGCAAGATTAGATTGGTTTTTCTCTAATCAGGATGACTCCCATTGTTTTTATCAAATCTTCCTTCAAATCCTAAAAGGTAAGATTAACCAGAATTAATTACATTCTACAAGTTCGCTAATCGGTCATCCAGGCAAGTGTCGGTACTCCGAGGGTGGTTCCCCGTACTTTCGCACAGACCAAATTAAAATAAATCTCGTTTCCCTAAAGGCATAATCCTATTGACACCTTTCTAGACACTTATTGGATTAGCTAATTGTAAAGTGCAAAATTCTCTCAGGAGTAACTCTTACTCGCAGTGGGTATCGGGATCCAACTATTATATAGAAGGTATGAAATCTCATTGCAAATTTCAACACTTGAAATTCCTTATATCTGTTTTTACCCCTAGCATCTTATGAGCTTAACTATGGTCAACAAATCATAAGTGCTAGTCAAGTTCTACCCGTTCATTTCTTGATTGAATTAAACCCACCCGTACGACCGTTAACAATGGTCAACAAAGCCGTACGAATGTCCTAATCAATTGCATCATATGCTTTATAGGAAGACATCACTTAGCTGCCGTACACTACGCCTTAACTATGGTCAACAAATGCAGTATGAATACTAAGTACTCTACTTTCTAAAATGACGGAGGGCTACGAATGGTTTTTAAGAAAACCTTTAATGTAATGAACTTGATATCGTTGTGGAATCAAGTGATTTTGAAAAGGAGTGTTTTTTAGGCTTTTGCTAGTTTCGCTAAAGAGGTCACTCCGGGTGAAGGGATCTCGGCTCTTTTCTCATCGAATAAGGTGCTGGATATTCATGAATACCACTATGTAAAGCAAGAATTAGATAAGCAATCAAAAACAAAACCGAGTGGGCTGTAGCATTTTCTAGTTTCGCTAAAAAGGTCACTCCCGGTGAAGGGATCTCATCGAATGAGGTGCTCGATATTCATCAAGGAATACCACTATGCAAAACAAAAACTAGAGCTACCCTTTTTGAAAATTTGATTCTACAACATTTTTAGGTTTCTTTCTTTTCATTAATCTTATTAATGAAGTATCATCAATTAATGTTTTCTAAACATTACAGAAAAGTGAAACGAAAATAGAACGTATGCTTATGCCATCCGCATTCGCCACTGGGCCCCGTCATGTACCGTTAGGTTACTTAACTACCGGCAAAGCGGGGGCTGGACTAGCGCGGGTGCAAAATATAAGCAACATTTATTATATATCATATATATAATACAACATTCGTCTTACGCAGTTATATGATTACATCACCAAACCAAGCAGCAGAAGCAACATATGAAATATTAGATATACTAGGATGTCCATGTTTTAAATTTAGCCAGTAATGTAAAACACGGATTCCACGGTTGTGATGAATATCCAAACACACATCCCATATACCCCTACGAGAGTGGAAGTAATCCTACCAATTCTAGAGTTAGGAGACCCGGTTTCAACTCCTTGAGATGGTCTCCCACCTTGGGTCTATCCTAATGCGGAAAAGTAAATAATATACATCAGTGGTGACATCATACTCAACCCGGATGTGCCCAATAAAGGAATATTACATACAAATTTTACATGAATGAAAATTGAAAAACTCTCATCTCACATAAAACCTCCGGCTATTCAATCACAACGATCCAATAAAACATATCAGCGACACATAATATTACATATCATCAATGTAAGTAAATACGCGTATCTCAAATTCTGTTGAAATATGGCAACGAGATTTGGAATACCCCACGTATTACACTTACGGTCGTAAAAAATAAATGTAAAACTGCAATAATTAGAATCCACATATCTTTAGACATCATAAACCCGGAATACCTCATATTACGAATTTCATGCCTAACTTTATAAACCCTGCATTTTAGTCTCATATCAAAAACACTTTTCAATAATTTAGTCAGGTAATTCAACAAGATTCCTGACTACCCGATCGAATACGCGTCGGAAACTATAGTAGATGGCCGCACCCCCGATACCGTCGACCAAGTGCACTTAGGCGAAACACCGTGGCCGCGAGCACCCGAGTGGGTAATATTTCCAACGGGGTTCTCCTACAGTTACTTGGTTGGGGTAATGGGACGTGGCTACCTAGTACAGTTATTCCGCGAGTATTCGCGTACGATACGCGATTGCGACGGAGTTTCGATCTGAATCGAAACTTCGTGGCAATTGATCTACCGAGACTAAAATGCTAGATTTATAATCATTAACTAGTTTTCACAAAGCCAATTAAATGTGGATCCTCACTAATGCATTCATATCAAAATAAAACCCAAAACGATGCAATAATTACGATTATGAAACACTCTGTATTAATCCCTTACCAAATTAACATCACATGAAATTTTGGACTAATCAAACAATACCTGAAAACCCAAAATCCAAGCAAGAAGAACACCCAAAAATATGAGATCAAAAGGGGCAAGGGGGACAGGCGAGGCCGGGTTTTTTGAGGTGTTTCACTGGGTCCAAACTGGTGAAATGATCTCGAATTTTTCTAGTGTTCTAATTGTATCTCTTACAACACTCTGCAATTGTTTAAAAAAAATTCAGAGGATGTTCTAAAATCGACAGAAACTGTGATCTTGGGTTTCGGTGTTTCGGAGTTTTTCGGTTTCGTGATTCTAATTACATCGTCTAATTTTCTAGTTTAGGCTCTGATACCATGTAAGTCTTACCCTAGTACTACCAAGGGGTCCAAGTGGCATCAAGCATGCTAAATTCAAATTTTTATGGGTGCTAAGGTAGACTATCCAAGATCTTTAGTTAGTTGATTAGGGTTTAAAGTTTGATATCAAGAAAAACTATAAGAAGTGAATATGGCTATACCCTCATAGATCGAGTCATTCACTTCACATGCTCCGTGTAGTAGTCCCGCAACTCCATTAGGCTCCACTTGATCGTTTGGACGAGCTTCCTCCGAAGACCTTCGTGCCGAAGATAATCCACGCGAAGTCCCTCCAACTCAAGCTACCTTTACACTAAACTCTTTAGTATAGGAAACACGCTACACTCGATCGCTAGTCAAGTGTAGGATGGTGAAGTAGGGGATGTTAAAGCTCACAAGTTTGTGTTCAAGCTTCATGGTTCACATCACATGTGAGGGTTGAAGCTTGAACCATGACATTAAGGAAGAAGAAGAAGCTAGAGAGCATGAGAGAGAAAATTGGGAGCAACTCAAGAAAATGGCTAAGTGTTGAATGAGCAAGTGAGAATGGCAACTCGTGACCCCTCACTCATTCAAATATCAAATTATTGCAATATAAAATTGCACCCATGCTTGAATAGTGAGTCAAGATGAATAAATAATGATAAAAGCCCATGCTTGCAACCATGCTCCTAAAGTCTTCTCATTTTCCACCTCATTTCTATTTTCATAAAACAGAAATTTATGTCATGCTACACACACACACATACACATACATATAATAAAATATTTAGTGAGCTAATGATATTAGTTAAGATATAATTATATCAAATATAATATATATCATATTATCAAATCAACACTCGATTTAATAATCCGGTTATATGACATATGACCGACTAATATCATTTATATGTATATCACATTATCAAATCAACACTTGATTCGACAATCTGGTTATATCATATATAACCGAACTGATAACAGATAACTGGCAGATTACAATACGGCATCACATACATGTATTTAATCAGGCCCACACACATATCACATATGTGTCCTACTTCGTTTCGCTTGAACCAGAGAACTTCTGTGAGGGACTCTAAAGACTCGCCAATACGCCAACAATAGGTAATGATCACATCAGTCACCTATAAGCCGTCAGCGGTACTAGCCGGACGTAACGGCTACCCGGGTATTGAGCGATATGAAAATCAACAAGCAAGCCTGTCCATACTCTCCATGAAGCCTATCAGTAACACTACCATACAGCCCGGTCTCTTCGTCTGATAAGTCGCATATCATATCTAGGGGTGGTAAACGTCAGACCCCAGTAACGTGATAAGTCATGCCGATGTCTGGCCTATAACGGTTCGAGAAACTAATGATAACTCTTATCAGTTAATCTCGACAGCAGCCCTGGCCAGGGACTTACAGTTATAGCCAATCGAGCATAGAACAACATCAACCCCCAATACTGGGAGAGACGAAACCCCTCCTATCGCTCATTGCCTCCATGTGACTCGGGACTGTATCCAAAATCCACCTGTTTGCACAACTCCTCTTGAGCGTGGTAGGGAGGAAATCAAAGCACAGTGGGAGCCACACAAGACTCTATGACGATCTCGGGTCTAAACACTAACATGTACCAGTGTCACCAGAGGATTGCTATCTGACGATAGGTATACTACCAACTAGGAGTCCTCGGCAAGTCCGTTCGGTATACCCATTCTCCAATGTGCACCTGTGTACAATCTTTGATTTCACACACCAATGGTTGTGGGATCAACCATCGCCCTATAAGGGACAAGAAACGTACACACTAGTCTACTCTGGAATATCGACGCCCTAGTCTTGATATTCTCTCGACTAGGAACTGATTAAAAGATGTACTTTTGGACCACCATGGCCTCACTAGTATGATCTCATCATAATCCTGGTAGTCAAGTACATATCCTAAGAGCTTTATCAACATGTAAGAGACAGATAGTATAAATACCAGTCTACATGTTAAGATAAAATTAACCTGATAGCATACTATCATGTCGAGCAAGAAAGTCCTCTATATATATGTCCAAGCATCCACTATATCAACAATAATGGCCTCTAGGGCATACATATTCCTAACACCGCTACCTTGTTAGTGATATGTATGCCCTAGAGACCATTATTGTATATTATAGTGGATGCTTAGACATATATATAGAGGACTTTCTTGCTCAATATGACAGTATGCTATCTGGTTGCACTTTATCTTAACATGTACACTTATATTATTCTGTCTCTCTGATACATGTTGATAAAGCCCTTAAGATGTTAGCTTGACTATCAGGACTATGATGCAGATCATACTAGTGGGGCTTGTGTAGTCCACAAGCGCATCCTTTAAACAGTTCCTAGTCGAGGGAGTATTGAGACAGGGCATCGATATTCCAGAGTAGACTAGTGTGTATGTTTCTTGACCATGTACGGAGCGATGGTTGATCCCACATCCATTGGTGTTTGATATCAAAAATTGTACACATATGCTTATTAGAGAATGGGTACACTGAACAGGACTCGCCGAGAACTCATAGATGGTACCATACCTATCGTCAGATAGCAGTTCTTTGGTGACACTAGTACATCTTAGTCTGTAGACCCGAGATCATCATATTGTCTTGTGTGGTTCCCACTGTGCTTTGATTTCCTCCCTACCATGGCTCAAAGGAGTCGTGCAAACAGGTGGATTTTGGATACAATCCTGAGTCACATGGAGACAGTTAGCGATAGGAGGGGTTTCGTCTCTCCCGGTATTAGGAGTTGATGTTGCGCTATACTCGATTAGCTATAACAGCAAGTTCCTGGCCAGGGCTGATGATAATTACTAGTAAGTGTTTTCAGTAGTTTCTCGAACGGTTATAGGCCACACATCGGCATGACTTATCAAGTTACTGGGGTCTGACGATTCCACCCCTAGACTTGATATGCGACATATCAGACGAAGAGACCGGACTGTACGGTAAGTGTTGCTTATAGGCTTTGCGGGAGTTTGGACAAGCTTGCTGTTGATCTTCTATTCGCTCAATACCTGGGTAGTCGTTACGTCCAGCTTGTACCGCTGACGGCTTGTGGGCGACTGATGTGATCATTACCTATTGCGGGCGTATTGACAAGTCTTTAGAGTCCCACATAGAGCTTTTCTAGCTCAAGCGAAACGAAGTAGGGCACATATGGTGATATGTGTGGGAGCTTAATTAAATACGAGTATGTGATACCGTATTCTAAACTCATGATATTTGATTCAGTTAGGTTATATGTGATATAACCGCATTGTTGAATCAAGTGTTGATTCAATGATATGTTATATGTATATATATTTGTTATTGACCGGTTATATATGATATGACCGGATTATTGAATCAAGTGTTGATTTAATAATTTAATATATATTTATATTTGATATATTTATATATAAACTAATATTGTGCTCACTAAAGTTTTTATTCTCTTGTTATATATAATGAGATATATATATATATATATATATATATATTTGTTTATATATAAAATTCTTTTGTGTCATGGTAGATGATACATTGAAAATGGGTGTATGAGACTTACACCAAGGATAAAGATAATTTGGGTAATTATTTATTTAGAGTAAATTCAAAATGAAGTAGAAATGAGCATGGCTAAGAAGCTTGTAGAAGCATGTAGAAGTCATGACTCATCCCACTAATTTTTGTTTTACTCTAGATATTTTTCTCACCCAACTCTTATCTTTAAACCATGGTTCATTCTCTCTCATTCAACACAACTCTCATTTCACCCAAGTTCTTCTTCATCCTCTCTAGGTCTTCTTGAGTTGGAAAAGAAAAAGAGAAAAGAATTTCTAAAGTGAGCAAAATTCCTGCTTTATCAACCTACTCTCATCTAGCCCATAAGATTAGGTTCTTTGCTTCACTAATTCCTTGATTAGTGAAGAGATAGTTTGAGTTAGAGAAACTTCAAGGCGGATCATTTTCAGGCTCGAAGACGACGTAGCAAGCTCGATCCTTTTTTCAAGTGGAGCTAAGAAGAGTTCTAGGGACCACTACTTGGAGCTTAGGGACTACTACTTGGAGCTACTGAGGCGATGGACTTAGTTTACAAAGGTTGTAACCCTCTTCACTTAGTGTAAAACTTGTTTACTTGCTTTCTAACCCTAATTCTCTAGTTCAATTCTAGGTTTATGTAGCTTAGACCTCTAGATTTTTTAAAATTGCATACTTGATACATGTGGAAACCTAGTAGAGGTGTTAAGACACACTTTTATATCTGATGATGGGTATAATACCATCAAGAAACTCTCGGAGTGTACTAACCTCCAGTGAGCACCTGCATACAATCTTAGGTGACATAATACCAATGGCTTGTGAGACCGGCCACCGCCCCTCGTCGGGGTTGTTCACCGCCGAAATACGCGACCAGGTCGTTGGGACGTCTGGCCTGAATTTTGGGGGTAGATGCTATTTGGATTTATCGGTCCACCTCTCCGAAGATACCAAGTTGATTTATGGCACCGTATATCGGAGATTTGGACGGATGCGGCCTTCGTAACAGATTTTGTCAGATTCCCCCTCGTTTGTGAGGGGTTTTGATTATGGGGACGCTATTCCCTGTAGGCACAAGCCCCTGCAGTTAATTACGTTACCGCATCGCGATAACTACTTTCTCCTGCTCCGGAAATTCATTTCGTGTCGTGTGTGTTTGTTTTATTTTTGGTTGTCTATGGATTATATACGGAGACTAATTTATGTTTTCGCCCGTAGGGCGTGGATTAGTCCAAATCTGTATTTCTTAGATTAGGGGTTTTTATTTAAGGATCGCTAATCTGATTTGAGATTAAGATCAACTTAAATGTATATGAGCAGTTGGGGCTCGGTTAGTTTTTTGTTAAGGATACGTTAGTCCAATTTGTGACTAAGATCTACTTAACAAGGTCTTAGGATCATTTTTGCTTCAGATCGAACAAAAAAGTATTTGGGATCTGTTGTTTTAGTTTAAGGACGTTTCGGTCCGTTATCGCCATTTTGGAGGCGAAGTTTTAGTTTGAAGACATTTCAGTCTGTTGATCTCCATTTTGGAGGTGAGAGTTTAGTTTAAGAACGTCTTGGTCCGCTGATCACTATTTTGGAGGTGAGAGTTTAGTTTAAGGACGTCTCGGTCCGTTGATCACCATTTTGGAGGTAAGATTTTAGTTTAAGGAAGTTACGGTCCGTTGCTAGTTTAAGGACGTTTCGGTCCATTGTTGCCATTTTGGAGGCAACGGTTAGTTTAAGAACGTTTCGATCCGTTATTAGTTTAGGAACGTCTCGGTCCATTGTTGCCATTTTGGAGGCAAATGTTAGTTTAAGAACGTTTCGGTCCGTTGTAGTTTAATGACGTTTCGGTCCGTTGTTAGTTTAGGAACGTCTAAGTCTGTTGATCATCTTGCGCGCACGTGTATTTGTTACGTGACAGGATGAGCAACGATGATATGGGATGCTCCCAGTTTGGGGTGTGGTTTGATTTGGTGTGTGCACGTCAGTTTGGGCAGTGCACCAAAAAGCTGTTGGTTGTCGGGACCCGCCACCTCTCTGAAGACGTTAAGGAATTACAACGACATATATCAGAGGTGTAGAAAGATGTACCCTTGAACCAATTCCCGTATTTGAGGAAAAAAGGAATCAGTGGTAAACCCAGAAATCATTAGTCGTATTTTGAGACTAAGACTTCCTCAAGAGAATGTGGGACGAATATCGTTTTAGGATATCATCAGTTGGAAGATCGATAGTTGTATTTGGAACTAAGATTAGTTTGGGAAGTAGTGAACCCATGGGCTCGGTTGATCTAAGTTAGGGACCTAGCCAACTTGGGCTTGGTCCACTTAGTTTTCTTTTTATTTGAAAAGAAGTGCTAAACACTTGTTTGGGCTCAGTCTCCTTTTTTGTGCAAAAAGTGCTGAGCACTTATGTATGTTCCGACGCTCACACATAACCATATGGGGTTTTCAGTCATGGGGATTTGCCCAATAAGTGTTGAACACTTTACCCTTTTCTGTCTTTTTATGGAGTGCTGAGCTCTCTTTATGGCGCCCATGTGTGAAGCACGTGAGGCGCTAGGCGCTAGGCACTGCCTAGTGAGTGTCAAGCACTTTTTATTCTGTGGCTCTCACATGAGGGACACGTGAAGAACTAAGCGTTGGACGCCGCTCACTGAGTGCTAAGCACTCCATTATTTTGTAGCGCCCACATGAGAAGTACGTGGAGCGATGGGCGCTGAGCGCCAATCACTGAGTGCTAAGCACCCCTTTATTTTGTAGCGCCCACGTGAGAGGCGTGTGGGGCACTAGGCGTTGAGCGCCAGTTACTGAGTGCTAAGCACCCCTTTATTTTTATTTACCTAATTTTCCAAGAAAAGAGTTCTTCTTTCTGGAGAATTAAATTCTCTATTCTTTCTGAAGCTTATGGGGGAGGGTTCTTCCTTTTCAGATTTGAAGTCTTGGGTCTTTTATATAGTAGAGATAGTTTGTTAATTAGTTGAAGAAATCTCTCGGTAGGAGATCCTAACGTTGGATCTTTGATCCAAGAACTTCTGTTTTACAGAAAGTATTTTCTTGTTTTTAACAAGATCAGGGAAATATTTACCCATTCAGAATTTATTCTGTAGATCGGTGATTCTTTAATCACCATTGGATTTTTTAATCCAACGGTACCTGTTTTACAGAGATCAATCTCTTTTATTTAGAAAGATTGAGGAATATTTCCAGAATTTAATTCTGCATTCTGATGATTTATCGTCTCCGTTGGATCTTTGATCCAAAGGTTTTGCTTAACAGATAGTAGAATTTAATTCTACAAGGCGCCGACGCGTATGTGGTGTGCACATGAGCGCTGCTCATATAAGAGTTCTTAACTCTGGCACCGGCACCCTCGTGGAAGGCACGTGGGGCGCTGCTTAAGATTTTTGTGTATTTTGTATACGGGCGCTGCTCATATAAGAGTTTTTAACTCTGGCATTGGCGTCCTTGTGGAAGGCACGAGAGGCGCTGCTTCTTAAGTTTTGAATAGAGATTTGCTCTTTTATTGGGGGAAATAAATGCCCCCCACCGTTACGCTCACGTGGCTCACACGTGAGTGCAGCGATGACACCTTTTCTACCGTTTGATCTTCTTGGAAGTTGAACCGTCTTCCTGTGCCTATAAATAGGACCTTTGGCCCTTGAGATGACTGTTGTTCATCTTCCCTAACCTTCTTCTTTCTCTGAGAATTTAATTCTCTTTTCAGAGCTCAGATCTCTGTTCAAAGAAACTTTCTTTAAAGTCAAAACTTTGTCAAAGTTTTGGTAAGAACCATGACCATGTCTTAATATTTAAGGAATCTCTTTAGGGTTTTACCCCGTTAACAGAGCTTTGCTCTTCTTTTGTAATAATTAGATCGTAGATCTTAAAAAATGTTTTAGGGTTTCTTAACCCGTTAATCAGAGCTTTGCTCTTAGTTTATAAAGATCTCTTAGTGTTCTAAGATTTTTCTTGCAAATCTTGAAGATATTAGGATTTAGCTTTGCTTTTAAAGGTTCTGGGATGTTATCCCATTGTTCTACAGATTTTGGCACTGAAAATTTTTGGGGAATTTTATTCCCTTTTTAATTTTCTTGACAGATTTGAAATCTGTTTGCAGAGCACAGTTCTCGAAGGAGTTTAACTCCTTAGTCGAATGATGTTTTCTCATTAAATGAGAATCCCTTTGGATTCTATTCTTAATGAGTAACTGCCCCATCATTGATGGGGCGTTACCTTAATTTTGTGGGTCCCCCTTGTCCCTTTCTTTTGAACCGCGGTGCAGTATAATTTTTAGGTACTAAAGAGTGTAAGAGTCCTGAACATAGTGTCGATAGCTAACCCTTCTCCTTTTGTGCAGGTACTATGGCTTTCAATTCCTCATTTCCTTTCGTACGTTCAGAGAGCGCTTTTACCGACGCGCCCGTGGATCGGGAAGTCTTTGCACTTATTAAGGATCATGACCCAGAGCAAAAATATCTTCACCTGTGGGGGTCATGGTATAGTCAGATTATCCGGGGTCGGCACAGTTTTTCTTGTGCAGCGCCTTCGGAACCGATCCCAACTATTCATTATGCTGACCCGCCTCAAGTGACTTATGCCGTAGAAAAGATCAACTGGACCTCGGAAGGTCGTCTCCAGCCTTCCATGGCATCGATACCCGTACAGCCACCGATGGCCTTGGACATTTTGGGGCGACGCATATGCCAAGGTGAGTCCCGTCCTTAGAGGAAAGTTTATATGATAGGATTGACTCTACGTCATTTGGTCAGCTACCTACAGTGGGCTCGGTATATCCTGTCAGCCAAGAAGTCACTGCTTTTTAAGCTTGGGTTGTATCCCGCAATCTACGCGTCCCTTTTTCACTATCCCGTGCCTCATGCATGGTGGGTCAAGGCTTTTTTGGAACAATGGAACATCCCGACCCACACATTTCTTTTATCGGACCGGGAGGTCTCGATTTCCTTGGAGGAGTTTGCGGAGATTTCCGGCTTACCCGTCAGAGGGGAACATTACGAGGAGATACGTCCCCTTGATAAGTATATCTTTGCCACCAAATCAGTGGTGATGGGCCTCACTCCAGAGAATACCGTTCAACACCGGTTCCCGAGCCTAATCAAGGTGTTGAACATGTACGAGAGTTTGTTCTTGGAGTCTGGAGGGCACGGAGTCGGCTTCGCAGATTTCATCGCACGCTTTCTTCGCCCAGAAGTCTTGTCGAAACAAGCTGCGAAATTCGCCACACTTGACGACCCGTTCGGGTTTGGTTCGGATAACCTGCCGACGACGGAGGTGGATTTAAAGAATTTCTTCATTCCAGACACTCCGGTCATCCCTTTTGCAGAGATTGCTGCCTCAGACGTTGATGAAGAGACGTTCTTTCTGGGGTTCATTGGCCTGTAGTTGAGTTAGTTTGCGCTTCCGATGCACCCCCACTATATGAGGCCGTCTGTCTTTTATCCGACACATCGCATTGTCGCGGGGACGCGTGTAGCTGTTGGGATCGCGGGGCTGGCTCATCTATATCATGGCCTGAGCTTAGCTGCCGACACTACTCAGTCAGGGGTAAAGCCCGTATATCTCCCATTGCACTACTTCACATCATTGATCCAGATGCACGTGATGGGTGCCTTCGGTGTTCACAAACGACCCTGCTTCTATGAAAGCTACAACTTCCCCCGAGTCATGTATCTGGTTGACGCTTCTGCGTCAGACCCGTCGCAGCTAGAGGCTCGGCGACTGCTCCTTCGCCTGTGCATGGTTGGGGACAGTATGACCTGTGTCGATAGAGTCTTGACTATCGGGAAAGAATCTACTAAGGTGGTGAAACCGTTTTATGACACTTTCAAAGACGGGGCTTCCATGTTAAGGGCTCAGGAAGCTATGCACTGTATTCTATCAGGCCGGGCTTTCTAGTATTTAGACAGAATGCCTCGGTACTGTTTATGAGGTACAACCCGCACTGCTTCGCTCAACAATCGGGCTATAATCAGGGCGTTCCTCTTGAGGCGTTCTCGGTCGAACCGGTTGCTACGGAGGAGGGTATTCGCAGTGTAACGCATCATTTTATGCAATTAAATACGGGGTCCCATTTCCTTGTCAGCGAACTGAGCTATGTGCCGAAATCTTCGAACGCTTACGTGGCGTGGTACCAGCATGCGACCGGTGCTGTTGTTAGGGAGGAGAGGCAGCTGCTACTCGACCATAAAGATGTCGTCCCAGCCGGTAATCTAGGGGTCCCTTTGAAGCGACGAGCAGCTGTTCGCCCTTCTTTAAGAGAAATCACTACGGCTATAGTCCTATGAGCTTTTCCTGATAAGATTTGGCCAGATGTTCCTGCGACTACGGTAGCCGTGGCATCCCCGGAATCGGGCATTGGTTCGAAGATCGGGACCCGCCGTCCGAAGATGCCTGTCAAGCGAAAGCTTTTACCACCGGCTGTTGGTGTCCATTCACAGAAAAAGAAGAAATTTCTATTCTCTATTGATGTGGTATTCGGCCAGGAGCCCCATACTCTCTATAGTGATGGCTTGTGTGAATATGGCACCAATGAGGGTTTTTTTGACACACCTGCAACCGATACTGATCTTCAGGCTGCCATCGCAGCTTCTAAGCGACTGGCCCACGAGGAAGCAGCGTTGGTCTCTATTGCGGAGTTGGGTATACTTGATTTACATTCTTCTACACCTATCCTTTCTTCTCTTATTATACTTTTATTAACGCTCTCTTCTTCAACAGGTATTTCTGCCGAAGAAGCTCTCACGGCTTCCCTCAGGACGTTTGAGGAAGAAGAGAGGCTCCGGGCTTCTTTGGGCCTTGGTATAATTCGTTTCATTACACCTTTACTCTGTTTATTCATGATCTAACCCTTTCCTTCACCTTATTGCAGGAACTACCAAAATCCAAGTTGTTTCAAGTGTAGTGCTAATCCCAAGTGGTGATGCAGCAAAGCTTCTAGAGCCACCGATCACGGCCCTCCCAAGGCCACCAAAAGAGGCGTCGCTGAAGCATCCGATGATGGATGCCATAGCGGATCCGGAGGCTGAACTCGATTTGGACGACAACGTCCCTCTGTTGGAAGTGTTAAGGAGGTCAGTTCATAAGGTCCAGGTCAATAAGAAGCGTAGAAAGCACGCCATGAGGGAACGCGAAGCTGTCTTAGCCACGGGTGCAGGTTCGAGCGATGTCCCATCTTCTAACATCCCCCTGGGGGACGCTCCTTCCACTCTGTCTACAGCCCATAGATAGCTTGCGCGTGCAACTCGGGAGGAAACTGAACAGCTACTTCAAGGTAACATGATGCCCAATCCCTTATTAGAACTTAGTCCTCGAATCATGACATACGCATTTTCTTTTAAGCAGGAACGAGTCCTGACGGTGGCATAGCAGGTGAAACGCCGATGATTACAGAGCTCGAAATGGCCACTCTTTCTTGGGAATCTGGGACTATCTAGAGTGTTGCTCTTTCTCCTTATGGCTCCTTAGTATCGGCAGGTGTCGCAAGCATTACGACGGCCCTTATCGAGTCAGGGGATGAAGCTATGGGTGCAGAATCTACTTCCCCGAGGGAAAATGAGGAAGCCGTTATACTTGGTGACGCTTTCGACATGGTTTCGGTCTCTGACCTATCAGGTACTCCTTGGATTATTATCTTTTAAGTTTTTAATCCTGTTAAGCTCCCCTAATGATATTTTATTTGTCTTGAGCATAGACGCAGTAAACCCTGAAACTGTGCCGGCTGAAGAATTATCGCCGGCCGCCACTTTGACGGTCACGGTTCCTTCACTTTCTTCCGTGCCTCCTCAAATTTTGGAAGGTAAAGGTTTCTCACTTAGTTGCTTTACCGTGGATACAATTCTTTTTGCATTGAGTATATATTATCACGACTCTGCAGGAGTACTTTTCGACCACTTATACCAGGTGCTAAACCCGCATTTTTCCTTTCAATCGGAAGTTGTTCCACCTTCCAGTATTGGTCAGTATATTCTTCACCTAGTGTTTCCCCTTTTTATAAGTAGACTTCTTGTTGCTAAGCCTTCCTTATATTGACCACAGTATCACGGCTCGGAGGAGGAAGCGAAAGAATGGCCACGCCTTCGGTGCTCCCTGTTTTGCCACCTTCAACAGCCAATACGGTAGATCTCGTCCATCAGGTGTCTTCTTTCAAGTTGAAATCTGATCGTGATTTATTTTGCAGTGATTACACCGGCTTCATCTCCTTTTGAGTCCCGCATTCCTACGCCCACGGGGCCCTTCGCTAAACGTCCATCTTACAGGGGCGTAGTGAACAGCCGATGAATGTTAAGCAAGTTTATTGAAGATCTTGACGTCGAGGCCCTCACCTCTGCTACGGATTTTGCCGACGAATTCAATCCAATGCTGGTGATGCTCGTGAATTTCCATAATGAAGATCTCGTTGGTTCTTAGGTCGATTATTGCAGGAAGATCGAGGCTTGCCTGCATGAGATTTAGCTTAAGCGTCTCGCTCCCGAGGTATTGACTTTGAACTCTCAGCGGGCTGCGTGGGTCGAGCAGAGTGTCTCTTTCATTTGATATTTTGAACAAGAGGCAGCCCTGAGGCAAAAGGAGCAAGAGGCGGCTACTGGTGAATCCGTCTAATTGCGCACCCAGGTTGAAGCGAATGCTGCACAGCTGAAAGCTATTTTTGAAAACCTCCAACGATATATTTCTGACGGGCTGGCGTTAAGGTAGAAGCTTGACTTCACCGTGCGGGTTACATAGGATTGCGAATCTGCCAAGTAGGAAATCGATAAGAAGCTTTCATCCTGCTTCTAACAACGGGCTCAAATCAAAGCGGAGTTGGCCGCCATAGCTGAACACGAGGAGGAGTTGAGGGAAGCGCGCGAGTGGTTCGTCAGTTTGTTGAAAACGCCTCCTCCTAAATAAGTGTCATTGTACCCCCCTTCTTATACTAATTGTATTCCTTAAACTTCTGATTCATGAATAACATGTATTCATTTTGATTCCTGTATGAATGTATCTTGTATTCTCTGGCATTTCTCTTTTCTTCGATGTCTTGATTTGGTGTGAAGTAGTTTATATACTCATTTCGGAGTTTGTAGTTTATTCACTCATTCCGGAGTATCTAGTTTATGAACTCATTTTGGAGTTTGTAGTTTATTCACTCATTCCGGAGTCTCTAGTTTATGGACTCATTTCGGAGTTTATTTAGTTTACCTCCCTTGGGCTTGTAGGCAAACTTATCCTAACGTCATAGATAACCCCTGCACTTTGCAACAGAGGTCCGTTAGGTTTTGTGGTACTAGGGTTTTTTAGTCCGTGGTACTGTCGCGTTGGATGATGCATTCCCCGATATGCAGTCTTTACGTTGCTGTTCGAGTAGCCCCGCGACTGTCGTGTTTCTGATCCCTTCGGGGCCTGGACAAGACGTCTTCAAGTAATTTTTCTAGGAAATTTTACTTTTGGAAGAGCGAGCGTTAGGAATTTTTCCATGCCGCTTTTTATTTGAGATTAGGCTCAGTTTGGGAGCCCCGATGAGTCATAACCAATCCGCATTGGTGTGGGATGATCTCTGATAGTCTTTTGGGTTTTATTTGAGTTGCCGTCAAGACCCTGAAGCTAGGAATTTAGCCTTTGTTTCCTTTGTCGACACTGCGTCTGCTGTAATGAGACGAATGTCGAGTTGATATCTAAGTTGTTTTGTGAACCGTCGAGACTTGGAACTAGGGACTTTGCCATGGCTCCGTTTTGTTTTGACCCTGGGGTCGTTTGTTGATATTGCCTCTGCATCCTGCTGGAGTGAGAAGAAACGTTGTTGTTGACACTGCGTTTGCTACAACAAAACGAATGTCGAAGTGGTCTCTAGGTTGTTTGTAAACTGTTGAGGCTTGGAACTAGGGACTTTGCCATGGCTCCATTTTGTTTTGACCCTGGGGTCGTTTGTTGACGTTGCGTCTGCATCTTGCTGGAGTGAGAAGAAACGCCGTTGTTGACACTGTGTCTGCTATAACGAGATGAGTGTCGAGGTGGTCTCTAGGTTATTTATAAACCGTCGAGACTTAGAACTAGGGACTTTGCCATGGCTCCGCTTTGTTTCGACCCTGGGGTCGTTTGTTGATGTTGCGTCTGCATCCTGTTAGAGTGAGAATAAACGCCGTTGTTGACACTCTGCGTCTGCTATAATGAGATGAGTGACGAGGTGGTCTCTAGGTTGTTTATGAGCCGTCGAGACTTGGAACTAGGGACTTTTCCATGGCTTCTCTTTGTTTCGACCCTAGGGTCGTTTGTTGACGTTGCTTCTGCATCCTGCTGGAGTGAGAAGAAACGCCGTTGTTGATATTGCGTCTGCTGCAACGAGACAAATATCAAGGTGGTCTCTAGGTTGTTTGTGAACCGTCGAGGCTTGGAACTAGGGAATTTGCCATGGCTCCGGTTTGTTTTGACCCTAGGGTCGTTTGTTGACGTTGCGTCTACATCCTGCTGGAGTGAGAAGAAATGCCGTTGTTGACATCGCGTCTGCTGTAATGAGACGGGTGTCGAGGTGGTTTCTAAGTTATTTGTGAACCATCGAGGCTTGGAACTAGGGATTTTGCCATGACTCCGTTTTTTATTACCATGGAGTCTTTGTTGACATCGTGTCTGCATCGTGTTGGAGTGAGAAGGAATGTCGTTGTTGAATTTGCATCTGCTGTAACAAGACGAATGTCGGGATAGTCTTTAGGTTATTTTGTGAACCGTCAAGACTTGGCTCTCCCTTTTACGGAGCCTGGGGGAAAATATGTTTCCCTTTTCGTTTGTGTCTATGGATTGTATACAGGGGTTGGTATAGACTCACTTGTAGGGAAAAAGTTTTATTTTTTTATTTCTTTCCGCAATGCTCTATCATTTCAGCTTTTTATATCGCGAAAGTCGCGATTGCCCAATCATTTCGGCTTTTTATCGCGGTGCCCAATCATTTCGGCTATTCTTTTCTTTTTACTCGCTGCTTTTTATTGCGAGTTGCCCAAACATTTCGGCTGTTTTTTTATATGCATATATTTTGCTCGCTGATTTTTATTGTGAGTTTCCCCATCATTTCGGCTATTTCATATGCATTTTTTTGCTCGCTGATTTTTGTTGCGAGTATGGAAATTGAGATCTGATACCAATCTTGGCATCAGCACCGCTCGGACTGGAATATTGCTAGGAGCGAATCATCAGTTGCCGTGAAACGACTTGAAAATTGACACCTATTCAGGCATCAGCATCACTGCGATTGGAATATTACCAGGAGAGAATCATCATTTGCCTTGAAAGGACTTAGAATTTTATACCGATTTAGGCATCTGCATCACTACCACTGGGATGTTGCCAGGGGAGAATCATCATTTGCCTTTGCTGATTTGAACAAAGGTGGCTTAGCAAACAGGGTTAGGATCCTGCTGACTAAGGCTTTTTGACTTTATGAGCTGTTAGGGTATCATAAAGGTATTTCTCCCTACGAGTCGTGAGGATTTCGTAGGTGTATGTTCTCCTTGGAAGTCGTGAAGACTTCTAAGTTGTGTTTTCTCTTATAAGTCGTAAGGATCTCATAAGAGTATTTTCTCCTTATAAGTCGAGAGGACTTACAAGTGTCGTTCACCATATGAGGACATTCCTCGTGATTGGTGGAACTTGGTGGGGGAAACGTTTATTTGTGCCCGTGGATTGTATACAAGGGCTAGCATTGTACCGCTTATAGGGCAACTTCGGGGATACGATGGCTTAAGAACAGGTCCTGGTCCCTGTAGCTTAAGTCTTTGAATCCTATGAACCATGAGGGTCTCATAGGGGGGTTCTTCTTACGAGTCGAGAGGATATCGTAAGTGAAAATTTTACAAGATTGCGCCCTCTCGGGTTTTCACAAGCTCGCCAATAGCCCTGCTGTTTTTATTCACGGCGCCCTTTAGGGTTTTCATCCGTGCCCATTTCGCTTATGGACGTACCGTTTCTTTAACAACGAGATTGCGCCTGTTTCCCCCAATCAGAGCAAAGCTCTGTTTGAATTTCAAACATTCAAAAATTGAAGCAACGCTTCAGATACCTTGCGCTGCGCGCAGAGCGCTACGTGTCAAAAACAGATACGCCAGCGCAAGGGACGCTGCGTCCAAGGCAGCGCACCCCAATCAGAGCAAGGCTCTGTTTTAAATTCAATTTTTTAATAAAGGAAGCAACGCTTCAGATAACTTGCGCTCTGCGCTGTGCGACACGTGTCAGCGTAGTTGCGCTGGCGCAGTTGCGCTGCGCTCTGCGCTGCGCGACACGTGTCAGCGCAGTTGCGCTGCGCTCTGCGCTGCGCGACACGTGTCAATCGCAGGTGCGCTTGCGCCAACTGCGCCAGCATTTAAATAATGAATTATTTAATCAAAATTAAAATTCTAGAAAGATCTTTTTAATCTTGTTAAAACAAGAAGATTATCTTCTGTAAAAAAGAGGCCTTAGAATCAAAGATCCAACGGTGGGGAAATATCCCCAGATCAATCAGAGAAAGATCTCTGTAACTAACGTAACAAATCCGTTGGCCCTATATAAAGGCCCCTAGATTCCAAGTTTCAGATATATAGAGCTCTTCTAAAAATTTTGAGAAGAACTCAAAGAGAAAAAAGGTAAACCTTTGAAAAAAGAAGAATTTCTTCTAAAAAGATCAAAGATCTAAGAACAAGATCGTGATCTTGAAAAAAAAAAGAAAAAAGATCAAAGAAGATCCAAAAAACAAGAAGTAATTTACTTCATTATTAGATATTTTGATCTATATAAAGGCATTGCCTTTTGATGAACCATCGGTTCTTGAATCTTGAGGTAGAACCTCTAAAAAGATTCCTTTCTTTGATCTAAATTTGATCAAGATGCGCTCTGCGCTATTGAACAGTGCCCTGCACTCCTAATTTGCGCTGTTGCGCTCCTTGGACTGGCGCAAGTCATCAGAGAACGCCACGTGTCAATCTGCGCCTTGCGCTCCTAAAAACAGAGCGCTGCGCTCTTGGATTGGCGCACTGCACCAGAGCGCGCCACGTGTCAGCAGCGCACTGGCACAGCGCACTGCGCTAACAGACTTGCGCTCACCAGAGCGTGACACGTGTCACCTCCACATGCGCTGGCGCCTTGCGCTCTTTAATTGGCGCAAAGCGCCTGACAGGCCACGTGGCGCACTGTCAGATTATTAAATACTGTGCATTATTTAAAAAGGGCAGAGCCCAAGTAAAGGTCTAACAGGCCAAATATAAATGCTGTGCATTATTAAAAAAAAGGGGGGGCAGAGCCCAAATAAAGGTCTAACAGACCAAAAATGAATGTTATGCATTATAAAAGGGCAGAGCCCAAATAAAAGCTCAACAGCTAGAACAATAAAATGTTCAACCGAGCCCATATGCTCACAAACCTTCAAACAGACTTTAGTCCCAAATTGGACTATAGATCTCCCAACCAATATTAGTTCAAGGATACATCTCTGAACTCCTCTGATATTTGTCGTTGTAATCCTTCAACGTCTTCAGAGAGGTGATGGGTCCCGATGGCCATACATTCCATGGACCACCATGTCCCTAAACTGGCAATCGACCGCAATGTCACCAAACTAAACAATAGAGCCCCCCCAAATGCTCTTTTGTTGGATCTAAACGATTCCGTTAAGTTGATCTTAGTCTAAAATTAGACTAACGTATCCTTAACTAATGTTTAAGTTGATCTTAGTCTCAAATGAGACTAACGTATCCTTAAACCAAAACCCCAAACCCAAATCTAAGGAAATACGGATTTGGACTAATCCACGTCCTACGAGCGACAACATAAATTAGTCTCCGTTTACAATCCACGGGCAACCACAAACAAAACAAACACCCACGACACGAAGTGACCATCTTGAGAAGGAGAAAGTTGTTACCGCGATGCGGTAGCGTAATTAACTGCAGGGGCTTGCGCCTGCAGGGAAGAGTGTCCCCATAATCAAAAACACTTCGAACGAGGGGGAATCTGACGAAGTCTGCTACATCGGCCGCATCCGTTTAAACCTTCGATACATGGTGCCATAAATCAACTTGGCATCTTCGGAGAGGTGGACGGATAGCTCCAAGTAGCATCTGCCCTAAATTTCAGGCAAGACGCCTCTGTCGCGCCGTCATTCGGAGGAGAACAGATTCTGGCACGCCCGGTGGGACCTTTTCCTCTTTCCACTCCACATTTCATGCGTCGTATTCGCGAACGAATCGCAGTTTGTTAATGGTTGCCCTCGGGTTTCAAGTTACTAAGATTTGATCTCTTGCTTGGTGCAGAAAGCAAACAGCAATGGCGTTCAACTGCTCGAACTGCTCCAACTGCAAATGCAACCGATGCTCCGCCTCACCTGGAGGTGTAGCCTATGGATCTCATGCGGCATCACTGTTCACGATGCCGATGGAACAAATCACCCAGGCTACTACTGGACTATTTTTCGGGACCATGCTCCTGCCAGCGAGCTTCACCATCCCTGTGCCCGTACCGGAAGCTCCTAAAAAGTCGGTCTTCGATCGACTTGCTACTACCACGGCCCCTCTCAACGGGTCGTCCAATTCCAACTCCTCGGTCTTCACCAAGCTGAACTCGAGCTCCAAAGGGCCTACCAAGAAGCCTATAATACCTAAAATGGCCATCCCAAAGAAGATAGCCATCCCTGCTCCTGAAGTCGTCAAGGCGGCTTCTCCACCCAGAGGGTCGGTCTTTGCGAGACTTGCTGCTCCCATTCCCGCTCCCGCTCAGAAATCTGTGTTTGACCAGTTGGACACGACTTCTCAACGAACGTCAGTCTTCAAGAGGCTGGCACCCACGATAGCCCCCCACCTGAACGAGAGGCAAGACAAAACCGTCGCTGAACCAATCCCAACAACTCGTCATGCCCGACGTCGCCACTGGCGCCGGTAAGGAAGGCTGGGGGTAACTCCCCCTCGGGGCTAACTCCACCAGCCCCAACGGTAGAAATTAATGCTGCTGTTGTACGCAGGAATTCACCAACTGCTGTGCTCAAAAGATCTCCGCCACCGGTAGAAACCATCGTAGAAACAAAGCCGGAGCAGTCTCCTCAACGGCTGTCTTCCAAAGTCTACAAGATTTGGCGACGATTCCGAGAATCGGTGATTGACCCGAATTCCTCCCACCAGCATAAGAAGTCGAAAGTCCGACAGGAAGAAAACCGCCCTGTTAAGCAACGGAAGACGACGGCCACCTGGGTGCCCGCTACAACGACCCCCTCAACTTCGATGGCCCACAAGAGAAGAAGGCCGGAGAAAGTCCCTACGCCTACGGCAAATATCAAAAGCAGTGAGCCTAAACGCCCTAAGTCCGGGGGCATGGTGGTACATACCGTCTATATGGCGTCCGGGAAAGAGGATAGCCGTATATCCACAGGTCATAGACCGCTTACGCGATCGGTGACTAAAGCTCAAGAGCAGCAGCAGAAGCTCCAAGAAATGATGACTGCGATGGCCGCACTCACCGGGCCAAAAGAAAGCCCAGAAGCATCCTCGGATCAACGCCAGGAGCAAGAAACCGATGCCGAATTCCTTCGGAGAATACTGGAAAAGAAGGACAAAGAGGCTGCGGAACAAGCAGCCAATATAAAATGAATGGCCCTTCTGTTCCAGGACATGGTGGGTATGATGATCCAGCAGGATCCTCCTACTGAAGATCCTCCGATTTTCCTTAAAGATGACAGAGGGGAAACGTCAAATCCACCGCTGGCTCTTTCAACAGCCAAGGAGGAGACAATTTCCAAAGCTGCCCTGGATGAATATATAGCTCAGCAAATACGAGTTCACCAGGCAACTGAGGCAGCCAGTCAAGTTGTCAAAACGGGGCGACCATATCCGAGCTGGTATGATCAGATCAAATACCCACCGGGCTACACGATCCCAAAATTCCATGTCTACAAGGGGACAGGCAATCCCCATCAATATGTTGCTCAGTTCAGGGCTCTTTGTGGCAACACCGGTGGCGATGATAAGCTCCTGCTTCGCCAATTCGTCGGCAGCTTATCAGAGACGGCGTTTGAATGGTACTCCGAGCTTCCGAACGACTCCGTCAAAACTTTCGCTGAAATGGAGTTTTTGTTTACCCAGCGTTTCGCAAGCGCCAGCGAGTGTACTCCAATAACAGCTTTGATCAATGCAAGAGTAAAGTCGGGCGAAACTTGGGTTCAATATGCAATCCGATGGTGGAACTTATGGTCAAAATGCGAACAGCGCATCGAAGAAGCACCAGCGGTGGGCATGTTCGTGGGCACCTTAGATCCTCATGCAACTATTTCACAGTTCATGATGTTCTTTAAACCAACCACGTTCCAGGCCTTGATCGACAAATTAGCCCAAATGGACCAGATGGGCCATAGACCGTCTCCTCCAAAGCCGGACTCTCGAAATGAGAAGGGGAAAGGAAAAGCGATAGTCGTGGCCAATGCTCAACAATAGCCGAGCAACTTGAAGCCGGTTGTCCGTCAAAACAATATGCGTCCACGCCTATCCCTCGAGGAGAGGCTAGGACATCCTTACTCGTTTCCTTAAGATAAAACGAGAAGACTGTTCGAGCTGGCAGTGCGCAACAGACTCGTCAATCTGCCGGATTCAAAACGTCCGTTGCAGCCAAACGACGTCAGTGATCCCAATTACTGCCCCTACCACCGAGTATTGGGTCATCCGATCGAAGATTGCTACGTCTTCAAAAACTGGATTGAAGACCAATACCAACAAGGTAAGTTCGCGTTGTCCGAAAAATGGAAGGTGAATCCGCCGCAACCTCATACCCCTAAAAAGGTGAATATGCCGGGGGCAACATGCTCCCTTGTTGAAGAAGCTCCATGGGAAGTTGTGCTATCTGCCAAAACCAAAAGGATGCTGAATGATCTCCAGACATGCCCGGCGATCAGGTGGAAGAACCCGCTAGAACCCCAGATCATCGAAGGGATGCTGAAGCCGCGCCCAACTCCAAAGATCGATGGTGACGGCCCAAGCACTCACACCCAGCCGTCGAAATCTTCAAAGAAAAAGAAGAAGAGATCCAAAAAGCCCGTGAAGCCTGGCGACAAGCGCACGGACTTACAGAAACAGATTGACGAGCTGGAGGAGTATAATCAGAAGGCACGGACTCCCATCACGCTCCAAGAGTTCCTCACCCATGTCTTTCAGGAGGAAGATGATGGAGAAAACTCGTCGAATGAATCTGAGGGTTACGTAGCAAGTTGTCATATGATCTCCCATTCGTTTACAGACGATGAAAAAACTCCTTTCACTGAGAAGCTGGGGGCAGATTCTAAAACCGGAATTTCTGGGGCCATCAGATGAAACAATTGATGCATTCCTCAACGAAGCTCTTTTAAAAAGTAAAGCTGATCGGGAACGCGAGACGGTCATATTTAAATGGGCCAAGCGCTGGCGACTAGACGAAAGAGTTGAGGCCCTCCCGTCAAATCAAACGACATCTGTTGCGGATAAAAACAAATTCAAGACGAGAAAAAGGTTTGCTAAAGCCATATCAATGGGGATGAAGCTACCACCCTCTGAAAGAAACATTGTCGGCAAAGAAGAAATGCACCCTTCCTATTGCTTATATCATCGAAAGGTTTCGCACCCCCACCGAAGAGTGCAAAGCTTTCAATAGATGGTGGCAGGGGTATGTTGTTCACCGGCAACATTTTAAGCGGGAGAAGTGCAAAACTCGTCGAGAGCGGAAAAGTACGACCGAGGAGCTTAGAAGAACTACCGCGATTATCGCATGGTTAACGCCGGGAAGCACAAATTCTCACATTCGGGAGCGACTCTGACGAGGAAATGGCTCTTATCCCTCTCTTTAAAGAGTCCACCTCGGGAAAAGAGAAAGAGCCGAAGGTCTGCGAAAATATCCGGCTGCGTAATCGTACGCTACCCGAAAAGAATCTCAGACCCTCAAATAAAAAAGATAAAGGAAAAGAAAAGGACTCTGAGGATATCGCCCTAGATGACCAAATCATGGAAGAGCTAACCGCCAAGGACTCGCCAAAGAAAAATAAGGTGGACTACAACGTTCTGGCATACTTGAGGAAGTTACCCTCGCAACTCAGTATTCTCGATGCCCTCTTACTATCAAAAGAAGCAAGAGATTCATTAATCAAAGCGCTACAGGAGCCAGAGCAATTCCAAGGTTTTCTCGCCAAAGAAAATGTTGGATATAGTGCCCTCAAGGCAATTATCATAGTCGCGGACAGATGATTATGATGATTGAGGCAGGACCTATACCGATAAAACAGTCTTACTCAAGGTGATAGTATGCTATCTGGTTTGTCTTTATCAACATGTTGATAGAGCCCATAGGATTCTTGCTTGACTGCCAGCATTGTGATGGTGATCACATACGTGGGAGCTGGGGGTCTATAAGCACATCCTTAAATGTCCCTAGTCGTGGGAGTATCGAGACCGGGCATCGATACTCCAGTGTAGACTAGTGTATACTGATCGAGACCCCGACGAGGGGCGGTGGCCAGGTCTCATAAGCCATTGGTGTTAGTTTGTTCACCTAAGATAGTATACAGGTGCTCATTGGGTTATGAGTACACTGGACGGACTCGCCGGGAACCTGCTAGTTGGTATTATACCTATTGTCAGATAGCAGTTCCCAGGTGACATGTGTACAGGTTAGTCTGTCGATCTGAGATCGTCATTTGTCTCGTGTGAGTTCCCACTGTGCTTTGATTACTACCCTACCACGGCTCAAAGGAGTCGTGCAAACAGGTATTAGTTGGGTACAGTCCCGAGCCACATGGAGGCAGTGATCGGATCGTTGGGGATTCGTCTCTCCCGGTATTGGGGATTGATGTCGTGTTGTGTACGGATGGCCATCACCATAAATCCGTGGCCACGGTGGACGAGAATTATCGATCAAGGATCGATAGTTTCTCAGGTGGTGATGGGTTTCATACCGACACTAAATATCGCGTTGTTGGGGGTCTGACTTTATCCACCCCCTAGACTCGATATGCGATACTGTTAGACGAACAGACCGGACTGTATGGATATTGTCACTAACAGGCTCAGTAGGGGTTCAGGATGAGTTTGCTTGTCGGCCTCCTTTTCGCTCAATACCTGGGTAGCCGTTACGTATAGCTTGTGCCGCTGACGTGCTTGTGGTTAAACCCACTGCCAGCGTATTGACGAGTCTTTAGAGTCCCACACAGAGAGTTTTCACAGTTCAGGCGATATGGTGTACATGTTGTATGTTGATACATACGGGTGTTCGATTAAATATGTGCACTTGCTGCGCAGACTTTAATTGGACGGTTGATAATACTAGCGGCTTAGGATTAAGCCAGTTTATTAAATCAGGTTTTGATTTAATAATTTATATATGTATTTGTATATACGTATTCTAGTATTATTGTTCACTAATCGTTTTCTCTCTCGGCTATTCGTATTTTGGTACGAATACGCGTATATGTATTTCGGTAATGTACCGGGAAGTATTCCGTATTTTATACGGAATAGCTTCTAGAAGGTGCCACCTCATTAATGATTTTCTTTATTGAAAATTATTTGGGAAATGAGGTAGAAAAGGTGATGTGATTTGTGGCATGGGTTTGTGCATGTAGCATGGTATGGTTTCATTTGTTTAATGCAAAATGTTGGAAAAAGAAAATGATTTTTTTTTATGTGGAGGAGAAAGGGGGGGCCGGCCACAATAGGAAGTGGGATTCATTTCATTTGATTGATTACATACTCTCACTCTCTCATTCACACAAAAGAGATAGCCATTTCTAATTCATGCAAAAGCTTCATCACCTCCATTCTTCTTCTTGAGTTTCTCTTTGAACTCATGGTTGAGAGAAAATTGTAGTGACACTTTCATACACCCCCACTCTCCATAGCTAGCAACTTTGGAGCGTCGGTTAACTCGTTTGTCGAGATTGGAGCTTGCGCCGTTTCCCTCAGGTGGATCATCGGAGATGGAGAAAGACCGGCAACCAAACATCATCAAAGGATCGCTAGGAGCTTCGAATGAAGACCGAAGGACTTGGATCATCTCGGTATAACGATTCTAACCTCTTCTTAGTTTGCTAGTTTAGGGTTTAAGGTCGATCCGTAAATCGGGTAGCGGTAGCGCCGGTTTAGAAATTTTTGTTCCGCATTTTGGCCGCGTTTCGATGGCCGGGGCGCTGCCGGGACCCTTCATGGTATCAGAGCCACCATTTAAACCCCTTACTAGTTTGGTTAGACGTGCTTAAAAGATCGATCGCCGGATTTTACTGAAATCACAATTTCATTTTTCAGTTTTCTGTCGATTTTCAAAATTGTTCAAACAATTATTTGAAGTAGCATAAAATTCCGTGCAGGTGATTCTAAGGGTACAGAAAAAATTTGAACCCCTGAAGCCTCTAAAGCGCCGCGGATCCGCCGCATTAACCCCCTTTTGGCGGCTGATCCGCGGCCATTTAGTGGCGACGAGCTTCCAAATTTTTACTGTATCCCCCTGATGTGAAGTTGCTATTTTTGTGATATTCTGTTTTGGCCCAGGTTTCAGTAAAGTGTTGTTTTGCTATTGGGGCCAATTTGGAACTTAGTCGATCGATATTTTAAGTGGGCGTTTAACAGTACATACATTATATTCTGCGACCGTGAATGTCACTTGATCGGTAAACTTGTCTAATTGCTATATGTCTTTTAGACGGGTTTGCGAACGTGACATTTGCGTTGATGTTCTGTGATGTGCTGTGATGTTGGTTGGATCGTCGTGGTGGATAGCTGTGGTGCAGTGGTAGTACAGTTTTATTTTATTTGTACATTTGATATTGCGGGGCGAGCGTCCGACATGTGGACTGCCGTCACTGCCAGTTTGTATATTATTCTTTTGGGGCACGACCGAGCTGAGGTCGATGTCACCCTTGTATATTATTTTCTTTTCTGTACTAGGATTACCCCGCGGTGGGGTGCACGACTAGCCGGATTCTAGAGGGCAACGGGTCCGCATCTTATGGCGTTGGAATGGAGGGGACCTTACTCTAGAATTGGCGGGCTGTGCGCCGCACTCGTACGGGGTATAGGTTGACCCAGGAGGGGTGCCCAAGTTACCGGATTCCGTGAAGTGCTGGGTGGTCCATTCACGTTGCTGAAGGGGGCTGCCTCACTTCTGGTTTTGGCCCGTAACTTGCCGCGCTCGTAAGGCTCTAGATTTCATTGCACAGGCTATCCACACGACAGGGAACGTCGAGTCTTACTTGCGGCTCAAGTGAAACTCGGGGCTCCAGATTATCCACCATTCTGTATTGCTTCTGTGATATTTCTGTGATGTTGCTTATTTCATGCCTGGGACGAATGCTATATATATATTTATATATACTAGTAGATGTTGTATATGTTTTGCACCTGCGCTAGCCCAGTCTCCGCTCTGTCATTAGTTAAGTAACCTAACGGGTGATGACGGGACCCAGTGGCGAATGCGGATGGCATATACGTACATTTTATTTTCGTTCTTTTCTGGTGTGATTAATTGATGGGACTGCATTGATTCTTATCAATGCAAGGATAAAACAAACCTATATTTGATGTTGTTGGAACCAAGTTTTTAAAAACTGACATTACAGACGTTTTCTTTTGCTTTGCATTGTGGTATTCATTTAGAATATCCTGCACCTCATTCGACGAGGCAAGGGCCGAGATCCCTTCATCGGGAGTGACCCCTTGAGTAAAAGTTTGCGTCAACGTAATAACTTTACTATAGTCGATTATTTTTGTTTTGCATCGTGGTATTCAGTTTGGGATATCCTGCACCCCATTCGACGGGGAAAGAGCCGAGATCCCTTCACCGGGAGTGACCTCTTTAGTAAAAGTTTTCGACACTATATATTTGTAAAAACCACTTGGATTCCTTCAACGATATCAAGTTCATTACGTTAAAGGTTTTTCGCCAAAAACCATCCGTAGCCCTCCGTCATTTCAAATTAGTATTGCTTAGTATTCGTGCTGCGTTTGTTGACCTTGTCAAGGCGTAGTGAGCGGTAGCTCTGTAATACTTTTCTGTCACAAGAAAATATGGATTGGTTAGGACAGTCGTTCGACCTTTTTGACCTTGTCAAGGGTCTGTGCGGGTGGGTCTAATGCAATCAAGATAATGGCGGGTTGAACTTGACTAGGACCCTTTGACTTGTTGACCTTGTCAAGATCACTTGGATCCTAGGGGTAAAAAGACACATCGGGAGTTTCAAACATACAGGAAACTTGCCAGGCTTGCGCATACCTTCTGGAGTGTGGTGACTTGAGTGGCTTCCATCAGGTTATCATGCGATGATAGTTGGATCCCGATTCCCACTGATGAGTAGGACTACTCCTCGGGTAATTCCGACTAATTCTCCTTTTGGGTTTGGAGGAGAATTCGAGGAAACAGTGGGAGCCATCCAAATTAGATAAAATGATTAACTATTCTGATTTAGGTTAGAGTACACGCTGAGTATTTCTTCTCTCTCTTTTTGGCTACGACTATGACCCGACCTTTGACTAAAACTCATGAAACCAAGTTGACCGAACCTTCTTAAAATACTTTGGCTTTTGGAATGTCACGGTGTCGCATATATCATTGCCACTTCTATATCACCTTTGCATTTCTCCAGAACACCCCGTATCACTACGAACGTCCACTTCCATTGGATAAATCCATCGTATGGTTATATACGAACTCGAAGGAACTTTTTCGAGGATGGATTCTGGTTCTGGAGAGATTGAATAGGATTATTCGGTTATCTTTTCTCTTTACCTTCTCTCAGGTTGTGAGGGCTCCTAGGATTAGGAGAGGGTACACCTATTGAGCTTATTGGATAGTCTTCCTCCAAACCATAGGCAGGTGCCGAACGGTAGGGAAGGAAGAAAACCAACAAGCTTAACTGTGGTGTACAGAAGGTAATAAGTAAAGACATACAAAGGGATTAGAATAATGGCAAAGGAAATTGCGACCACCATCATTCACGATAAAAACCGTGTATACCTCTGCCACTCCTACATCCACTTTGCTTTTCTCTAGGACACTCCGTATCACTACGGATATCCACTTCTATTAGATAAATCCATCGTATGGTTATATACGAACTCGAAGGAACTTTTTCGAGGATGGATTCTGGTTCAGGAGAAAAAGAATAGGATTATTCAGATGTCTTTTCCCATTACATTTTCTCAGGTTGCGAGGGCTCCTAGGATTAGGAGAGTACACCTATTACGCTTATTGGATAGTCCTCTTCCAAACCTTAGGCTGCTGCCGAAGGGTAGGGAAAGAAGAAAACCAGTTAGCCTAAAGAAGGTGTAAAGAAGGTAATAAGTAAAGACATAATAAAGGGATTGCAGTGAGGGCAGGTAAGTATATGGTTACTGTCATGATTCAGGATAATGGAAGAGGCGTTACTAGGAATACCAGTTAACCCTTTTGAAACATTTTCATGTTTCGGTTTCACTGTGCAATGTTAATTGAAATCTGTTTTCCCAATTGGAATCTAACTCCAGGGTATGTATTTACCAGATCAGTTTCTCACATCTGTATGTTATTACGAATGGTGAGTGGGAGTAAGATATTGGGAATTGGGTGATTAGATCCTCATTATATCGGAATTCGTTGTAATTGGTGATATTTGAGGAAATCATCTGGATTTTGCCGAATGGCAAATATTTGGTTTTGAATATCCATTGTTATGCACCAATTTCAAACTGATATATATGTACATTTATTTTATAAAGTGAGATATAACTTTTTGATATTATGTCTATGACATTTACCTATATCAGTTGGTGATTAGGTAAGGTGCATTCAACAGCGGTGTAACTCTTCTTAACCAAAGTACAGTTTTTCAACTTACAACGCACAGAGTTTGAGTTATTGAACTCAGGGGACTTATACAAAGTATTGTATATTGTCCAGTGTCCATTAGGACAAAGAGGTTGGTACTCGCACTATATTCTGTTTACTCATGACTTCTCTAGTTCTAGACATGTATTTCATTGAAATGCAAGATCCAGATATTGAGAAGTTATAGGTATAAGAATAAAGTAGAGAACCATCTGTTGTAAGTATCAGGATTCTTTGAGGAAGTCGAAGATGTAGATACTTGTGTTTGGTATTCAGTTAATAGTAATGGTCTTAAGAACTTGCTTCTCTTTCGGGTTACTCATATATGGATGCACTCCTAAATGAGTAATGCTAATTGTCCTCATTCCATTTGGTTGATATGCACTGGAGACGGATGCATGTTTTTGAATTTGGTTCAAATTAGATTAGTGCTTTTGTTTCTATATTAGATTAATATAGAATCAATTTATATCTTAACGATGTTAAGGTATAGGGAGTTGTCCGGCTGATGCTTAAAACAAGAATCCGGATAAACTCAAGGCACGTCTCAGTAATGGCTGTTTGTGGGTTATCCCGGGCTTTGACGAGGGTTAACTTTCTACCATCAAGAAGATCAATGTTTATATTGTTCTTGACTCGCCACAGTTTTAGCAAAATGGACTTTTTCAGAAAAACAAAAGTAGGAGTATGGTAGAACTGGAAGTTATTCTACAACCACAAATGATTACTGAAGTTTTAATAGAACCTGAGGATTCAATTGTTTTCAACGTTCCATTAGCCACTCCGCAGATTTTAGTGGGTAACCTCAGACACCCGAGAGGTACTTCGGTCTTCTCAGAGACGGTGACAGGGAGGTTCTTGTTTACCCAGACTTGCCATTGCTGTTGTTCTAGACTATAAGACCTGGCAGGAGGATGAGTATAGCATCATTCTAAACTAGCTTTAGAAGTGTACGTATATATATGACTCTGCCAGAGGGTTGTTGTAGTCAGTGGGAGCAGCGGAAGCATAGTAGGCAAGTAGCTTATGTCTATTTATAGACTAAAGCAGATATAGCGGAAATAGATCATCTAATTTTGATGTGACAGTCATAGGTCTTGACTTCATCAGAATGGGAGATGGATCTGGTAAGAAGGTAGTACAGAGTGATGTCCAGGTATTGGGATGACATGCACTTAATAGGAAGACATATTCCTATACTACGATCGGTTATACTGTGGTTGTCACAAAGTTGTTTCTCCACATAGGATATGGATATAATATCAGGTTTTCTGGTTACTAGATCTATGGTTTTAGATCTAGATTTGGGAAGTATCCTAATCTAGGTATTTTGACATTAAATGGACGACTCCTGGCATGGTGGTCTACCTGCAGGTGATGGGATCAACCTCTTTAAAGGTATCTTACAGACTAAAGGGGAGAGGTATCTACATGATTAGCATATCACTTGCTTAGGAAATTGAGTTAATCATGAAATGTTAAGTACCACACCAGATATTGTTTTTGCACTAGCTGCAATAAACATATATTAATCCAATCCTGGAGAAATATTGGGAAGCAGTTTATGAACATAAGTGAATGTTCTTAGAATATGGTAACGGCAGCCTCCTTCAGGAGACGGTTATCATTTCAGGCTTCCAAGGTGACCTGGATGACAGAGTGACTATCAGAGTTATAGTTTTCCCTCTTTTGAGGGACAGTATGTTGAACAGGTGGTCCAAGCGGATACTGAGGAAAGGCATGGCGCAGGATACTGATTAAATTCAGTGGACGATACAGTCTAAGGAGTTTACTGGATTTGGAGTTCATTTATGAACTGGGTCCCATCAGACATCCAGACAAATTCTAAGATAAGTATTACTCATTTCGGGAGATAGTTTTCTCCGTGAAGTTGAGGTATAGAGAGATACAGAGAGAAACATTAGAGCGGATCCACTCACTGAGGCTATTTCTCGAACGCAATCATTTTCGCAAACGGGCTTTGCAAAACTGATTAGTAGAGAAGTTGGGTGTTCGGTATCACACAGGCTGTGAGTATACGACATCGCAGTAATTGGCCTTAAGTGCAAGTGGGAGATTGTTGGATATAGTGCCCTCAAGGAAATTATCATAGTCGCGGACAGATGATTATGATGATTGAGGCAGGACCTATACCGATAAAACAGTCTTACTCAAGATGATAGTATGTTATCTGGTTTGTCTTTATCAACATGTTGATAGAGCCCATAGGATTCTTGCTTGACTGCCAGCATTGTGATGGCGATCACATACGTGGGAGCTGAGGGTCTATAAGCACATCCTTAAATGTCCCTAGTCGTGGGAGTATCAAGACTGGGCATCGATACTCCAGTGTAGACTAGTGTATACTGATTGAGACCCCGACGAGGGGCGGTGGCCAGGTCTCACAAGCCATTGGTGTTAGTTTGTTCACCTAAGATAGTATATAGGTGCTCATTGGGTTATGAGTACACTGGACGGACTCGCCGGGAACCTGCTAGTTGGTATTATACCTATTGTCAGATAGCAGTTTCCAGGTGACACGAGTACAGGTTAGTCTATCAAATTGAGATCATCATTTGTCTCATGTGAGTTCCCACTGTGCTTTGCTTACTACCCTACCACGGCTCAAAGGAGTCGTTTAAATAGGTTTTAGTTGGGTACAGTCCTGAGCCACATGGAGGCAGTGATCGGATCGTGGGGGATTCGTCTCTTCCGGTATTGGGGATTGATGTCGCGTTGTGTACGGATGGCCATCACCATAAATCCGTGGCCACGGTGGACGAGAATTATCAATCCAGGATCGATAGTTTCTCAGGTGGTGATGGGTTTCATACCGACACTAAATATCGCGTTGTTGGGGGTCTGACTTTATCCACCCCCTAGACTCGATACGCGATACTCTTAGACGAATAGACCGGACTGTATGGATATTGTCACTGACAGGCTCAGTAGGGGTTCAGGATGAGTTTGATCGTCGGCCTCCTTTTCGCTCAATACCTGGGTAGTCGTTACGTACAGCTAGTGCCGCTGACGTACTTGTGGTTAAACCCACTGCCAGCGTATTGACGAGTCTTTAGAGTCCCACACAGAGAGTTTTCACGGTTCAGGCGATATGGTGTACATGTTGTATGTTGATACATACGGGTGTCCGATTAAATATGTGCACTTGCTGCGCAGACTTTAATTGGACGGTTGATAATACTAGCGGCTTAGAATTAAGCCAGTTTATTAAATCAGGTTTTGATTTAATAATTTATATATGTATTTGTATATACATATTCTAGTATTATTGTTCACTAATCGTTTTCTCTCTCGGCTATTCGTATTTTGGTACGAATACGCGTATATGTATTTCGGTAATGTACCGGGAAGTATTCCGTATTTTATACGGAATAGCTTCTAGAAGGTGCCACCTCATTAATGATTTTCTTTATTGAAAATTATTTGGGAAATGAGGTGGAAAAGGTGATGTGATTTGTGGCATGGGTTTGTGCATGTAGCATGGTATGGTTTCATTTGTTTAATGCAAAATGTTGGAAAAAGAAAATGATTTTTTTTGTGGAGGAGAGAGGGGGGGCTGGCCACAATAGGAAGTGGGATTCATTTCATTTGATTGATTACATACTCTCACTCTCTCATTCACACAAAAGAGATAGCCATTTCTAATTCATGCAAAAGCTTCATCACCTCCATTCTTCTTCTTGAGTTTCTCTTTGAACTCATGGCTGAGAGAAAATTGTAGTGACACTTTCATACACCCCCACTCTCCATAGCTAGCAACTTTGGAGCGTCGGTTAACTCGTTTGTCGAGATTGGAGCTTGCGCCGTTTTCCTCAGGTGGATCATCGGAGATGGAGGAAGACCGGCAACCAAACATCATCAAAGGATCGCTAGGAGCTTGGAATGAAGACCGAAAGACTTGGATCATCTCGATATAACGATTCTAACCTCTTCTTATTTTGCTAGTTTAGGGTTTAAGGTCGATCCGTAAATCGGGTAGCGGTAGCGCCGGTTTAGAAATTTTTGTTCCGCATTTTGGCCGCATTTCGATGGCCGAGGCACTGCCGGGACCCTTCAGAAAAGATGAAGGACGAGCTGGAAGAAGTGCACACAGCCGATGTCACTTTCGGTGATGAAGATCTCCTCCTTGGGATGTGCGAACACAATCGTCCCCTCTATGTCTCAGGGTACTGCCACGATATAAAGATAGGCAAAATCTTGGTTGACAATGGGTCTTCCGTCAATCTCCTTAATGTACGGGTATTGAAGGAAATCTGCATGAGCGTCCAGCATCTCGCTCGGGATAAGATCACCATCTCCGGGTTCGACTCTCAATCATCACGGACTCTCGCGTCTGTGATACTGACGTTACGCTTTGGGCTACTCATCACCGACATTAAATTCCACATCATAGACGCCAAGACATGCTATAATGCTTTGCTCGGCCGACCCTGGTTACACGAGTACAACATCATCCCTTCTACACAGCATCAGTGTATGAAATATTTTAAGGATGGTCTCGAGTATACCGTAACAGGAGAGTTGAACCCATTCTCCGTAAACGAGGTCCGTAAGTACGAAGATGCAAAATACTTCTTGCCAGATTTCGAAGACACGGAGAGGCGTGACAAGCCGGAGAACAAAGCCATCGCCACCATCCCTGTCTTCGGGAGTGATACCGAGGAAGAAGAAGAGATGGTTTATTCGGGTCCACCCCAATACAACAAATCGGGACCATCCACTCCTATGTTGATCTTTGGCAGTGATTCGGAAGATGAAGTCCATGCTATATTTTCTGCTCGACCTTCAATACAAACTTTCGCTGATGAAGAGCAAAGTCTGCAAGTCGCCCTGGTTCCACTTAAACATCATAAAGAACTGGACGCACTTGATACCTACAGTGTAGAAGAGCTGCAGACGTTCTATGTCCCTCCCAGGCGAGAAGGCGAAAAGGCAATTCTATTCTACCGCTCCGGGGGAACCAAATTGGAGAAAGAAATTTGGCACGGTGCAGATCCTACGCTTGACAGGCTTCAGCCCATCCGTCTGCCTAGATATTATACAGAAGGCTTGAAAAGGCTATTGAAGCGCCAAGGGATACCCTTCAAACAGACCGCTCGAAAAGCCAAATTCTATGACAGGATCTGGAACATTCCCGGAACTTAGCGCAAGTTGCCCAATGGGAGAATGGAAGCAATCGGGCTTGGATATGTTCGGTCCAAGAAACGGGAGCTACTCCGCGACTGCTACGTCGTACATGACTTCAATGAAGAAGGGGACGCTCAATGGGAAGATGCTAATCCTGAACCAGAAAAAGTCCCTGATGCAAAAATGCCCAGTCCTTCGTTCGAAGAACAAATGGACAAGCTTATAAGGGAAGCTGGTCAAAAAGTCCGAGACGATCACAACCGTGAAATGGCCATCTACGAGAAAGCCAGGACGCAACGCCTCCTCCAACAGGCTGTGAAAGACGAAAATGCTACTCCCTGTCAACCTGTTGTAAAAAAGGCCCAACGCAGAGGCAGAAACAAGTCAAAAAGCAGAAAAGGCATTCAGCAACGACAAAGCAGGATCAAGAAGCCACGCAGTCGGGAATCGAGCGGTCCAGATTTGTCCCTTATGAAGAAGATGAGTCGAGCATACTCTTTTCCTCAACACAAGACAAAGAAGATACTTGACCTCGCTATAAAACATCAAATGCTTATGCTTCCGGAGTCCAAGCACCCCGAACAAGCAGGCGAAGTCTCACACCCGAACTATTGCTCTTATCACAGGTTAATAGGACACTCTCTCGAAAATTGCTTCACCTTCAAGAATTGGGTCGAAGATCAGTATCAGCTCGGCAAGTTCGCTCTATCTGACAGCTGGAGGGTAACGCCGCCACAGAAGCATGAACCCAAAGCCACGAGAGCAGAACCAGATCCACATCGGTCTTGGAAGCGGGCTCATACTTTTCATATGATAACAATATCAAAAGAAGAGCCTGAGAATATGGATGACCTCCCCTGGTGCTTCGAAAACAATGATGACGAGGTAATCTCAGAGTTTCCACCGGTGCCAAAAGAGCTGGAAGATGGAATCCATACTCGGCAGATAATCTTAAGAAAATTGAGTTGGGGACGGCGAACGACCCGCGACCGACGTTCGTTAGTGAGCTATTGTCTGAAGGAAGGGTGGCTTCATTAAAAGACGTGCTTATGCAGCATAAAAATTGCTTCGCATGAAACTATTCCGAAATGCCAGGACTAGATCCAGAAATTGCTGTCAACAAGCTGGCAATATCCCCGGACGCCAAGCCAATCAAACAAGCACCGAGAAGAATGCGGCTCGAGCTTGAGATGAGTATCAACGCCGAGGTCAAGAAATTAATCGACTCTGACTTCATCCAAGAAGTTCAGTATCCCGATTGGATCGCCAACATCGTCCCGGTGATGAAGAAAAATGGGACGGTGCGCATATGTGTAGACTTTCGGGATCTCAATAAAGCCTGCCCGAAGGACGATTTTCTGGTGACAGTCACCGAGCTGATGATAGATAACACGTCCACTCACGAGGTTTTCTCCTTCATGGACGGCTCATCAGGATATAATCAGATAAAGATGCATCCCGAAGACCAGAAGCACACCGCTTTCCGGACCCCTTTGGGTATATTCTGCTACAAGGTGATGCCTTTCGGTCTAAAGAACGCCGGTGCCAACTATCAAAGGACCATGACAAAGATCTTCGATGACCTTATACATGAAATCGTCGAATGCTATATCGACGACCTTGTGGTTAAGATCAAATCATACGAGGAGCATTTAGAGCATCTGAAGACCGTATTTCAACGCCTTCGACAGTACAACTTGAAGATGAACCCTCTCAGTGCGCATTCGGAGTTTCCTCGGGCAAATTCCTAGGATTCATTGTCCGACACCGAGGTATCGAGATAGATCCGTCAAAGATCAAGGCGATCATGGAAATGCCTCTGCTAAGGACTCTCAAGCAATTGCGGTCTCTCCAAGGGAAGCTCGCGTACATCCGGTGATTTATAGCCAACCTTTCAGGCAAGTGCCGCCCTTACAGTCACCTGATGAAGAAGGGAACCCCTTTCGTTTGGGATCACAAATGCCAGAGCGCGCTGGACGAAATCAAGCAATACCTGCAGAATCCGCCAGTGTTGGCTGCTCCGGTCAAGGGAAAGGCTCTCATTCTTTATACAACCGCCCTCGAAGGTTCCTTAGGCTCATTATGGACACAAGAGAATGACCGAGGGAAAGAAAGAGCTCTTTATTACTTAAGTCGAGTTCTCCTGGGGGCAGAAAGCAACTACTCCCTCATCGAAAAACACTGCCTGGCGTTGATCTTCGCGATAAAAAAACTCAGGCACTATGCATTGGCACATGAAGTCCGTCTCATATCGAAGGTGGACCCTCTCAAATATTTGATGTCAAAAGCTATACTGACAGGGAGACTCGCTAAATAGGCCTTGCTCTTAATGGAGTTTTCGATAACCTATCAGCCTCTTAAGGCAGTGAAAGGCCAGGCCATCGCCGACTTCCTCGCTGAGCATCCGATACCGGCCGATTCCCCTTTGGATTGCGAACTGCCAGACGAACATGCGTTTGATGCGATCGACGGTAGTGATACCCGATGGGAACTCTATATTGACGGAGCGTCTTCCACGAAGAAGCGCAAATAAAGCACCCCTATAATCAAATCAGGGGTGGGCCTCATCTTCGTAACTCCACAAGGAGGGATAATGCGCTTTGCTTTCTCCTTAACAGAGCCGAGGACGAACAATGAAGCCGAATACGAAGCTTTGATAGCAGGCCTCGAGATCTCCATCGACATGGGAATTGAAAACCTCCTCATATACAGAGATTCTCAACTGCTCGTCAGTCAAGTAAATGGCGACTACCAAACGTGCAAACCCGAACTGGTAAAGTATGGTGAGAAAGTACAGCAATTGCTGACCCAAATCCCTTCCTACATGCTGGAAAGCATACCGTGTACGGAAAATAGCAAAGCAGATGCACTAGCTAAGCTCGCTAAAGAACTGGCCGACGAGAACCTCGATGACGTAAGAATCGTGGTACAAAGCCGTCGGGTGCTTGCCCCAGCAGAAATATCTCCGGAATCATCCGAAGAAAAGGGAGTGACTGAGCAAATGGCTATGCAAATAAAAGACCAGGAAAAGACTGAGGATTGGAGAGAAGTCTTTATAGACTACTTCAAATCCCGTCGAACGCCTGAAGATGATTCCTCAAAACATCATCTCATGAAGCGAGCCCTATCTTTTGCCTTCGTCAATGATACTCTGTACAGGAGGTCATTTGATTCTCTATGGTTAAGATGCCTGGGACCTGACGAAGCAAGAAGAGTCATCCAAGAAGTTCACGACGGACTCTGCGGTTCTCACCAAGCAGGCCCAAAAATGAAGTTGAAGATTAAACGGATGGGCTACTACTGGCCCACGATAATTCAGGACTGCCTCGAATATGCGAAGCAATGCCACTCATGCCAGATTCATGGGGACTTTATTCATCAGCACCCAAATCCTCTACATCCAACAGTGGCCAGCTGGCCGTTCAAAATGTGGGGGACTGACGTAATCGGCCCCATCGAACCAGCATCGTCCAGGGGACATCGATTCATCTTGGCGACGACTGACTACTTCTCCAAATGGGCAGAAGTAGTACCGCTGAGGGAAGTGAAGACGGAGAATATCCTCTAATTCTTCAAGACGCACGTCATTTATCGTTTTGGAACTCCGCGATGGATCATCTCCGATAACGGGCCAGCCTACAGAAGCCATAAGATCAGCCGCTTCGAGCAACAACACAACATAGACTGGAGATATTCCTCAGTTTATAATCCCCGAGCTAACGGTCTAGCTGAGGATTTCAACAAGACCTTGACGAAGATCGTGAAGAAGACGGTGTTCCGAAATAAGAAGGACTGGCACGAGAGCTTGCAAGAAGCTCTCTAGGCGTATCAAACTACGTTCAAGACGGCCACGAACACAATGCCGTACGCGTTGGTATTCGGTACAGAAGCAGTACTCCCCCTCGAAATAGAATTACCCTCTCTACGAGTGGCAGTCCACTACGGGCTGACGGATAAAGAAAATGCTCACCTTCGGCTTGAGGAGCTTGATACCCTTGATGAAATCCGGCTCAGAGCGCAACAAAATCTGGAGGCTTATAAAGCAAAGATGACGCGCTCATATGAAAGATTGACCAGGCCGAGGACATTCCGCCAAGGCGAACTCGTGCTAGTGGTCAAAAGACCTATGATCCCCAATCGCGCCAAGCGGGGAAAATTCGAGCCGAACTATGAAGGCCCGTACATCATAGACAAGGTCTACCAGGGTGGAGCCTATCTACTCATGGATATGCACGGTGAAAGGCCTTTCAGGACAATAAACGGTCGCTTCCTAAAGAAATACTACGCTTAATGAGTCACAGCCTAGGTCAATGATAGATGACGACGACTATGTCTGCTCGCTATCTTCCTAAGCCCAAACTCTATAAGTAGTAGCCGGCCTTCTCCAACAACGGACCAAAACGTCCTTAAACTAATGACGGACCACTACGTCCTAAAACTAGCTGTTGATCGAGATGTCGGTAAACTACGGTGGATTGCAACATCACAAAGCCGATAAAAAAAATAATCAAAAAATAAATAAATAAAAATAATAATAATAAAAATGGTATGTCCATATGCAAAATGGGCATGGATGAAAACCCGAAAGGGCTCCGAGAGTAAAAACAGCAGGGCTACCGGCGAGTGTTTGTGAAAACCCGAAAGGACGCGACCTCGTTAGAAAAAAGAATAAAAAGAATAAAAAAAAGAATACGGTATGTCTATAAGCAAAATGGGCACGGATGAAAGCCGAAAGGGCTCCGTGAGTAAAAACAGCAGGGCTACAGGCGAGTGTTTGTGAAAACCCGAAAGGGCGCGATCTCGTTAGAAAAAAGAATAAAAAGAATAAAAAAAAGAAGACGGTATGTACATAAGCAAAATGGGCACGGATGAAAACCCGAAAGGGCTTCGTGAGTAAAAACAGCAGGGCTACCGGCGAGTGTTTGTGAAAACCCGAAAGGGCGCAACCTCGTTAAAAGACACTTATAGGGTCCTCTCGACCTTGTAAGGAGAAACCAACCGTGTGAGATCCTTACGACTCACAAGGGAGCAACACACTTAGGGATCCTCACGATCCCTAAGGAGAAATTACACTTGCGAGATCCTCACGACTCGTAAAGAGAACTCTCTTATGGGACCCTCACGGCTCATAAGATTTGAAAGTCTTAAGTTACAGAGACCTGAACCTATTCTTAAGCAACCCCCACAACCTTCGATATTGCCCTACAAGCGGTTCAATGCTGACCCTTGTATATAATCCACGGGCGCGAATAAACATTTCCCCAGCAAAGTCCCACCCGTGACTAGGGATATGTCCATATGGTGAACAACCCTTGTAAGTCCTCTCGACTTATAAGGAGAAAATCCTTTTGTAAAGATCCTTACGACTTACAGGGGAACATACACTTAGGAATCCCCATGATTCCTAAGGAGAAAACACACCTACGAGATCCTCACGACTTGTAGGGAGAAATACCTTTGTGAGACCCTTACGGCTCATGAAGTCAAAAGCCTTAGTCGACAGGATCGTAACCCTGTTTACTAAGCCACCTTTGTTCAACATCAACAGAGGCAAATGATGATTCGCTCCTGGCAACATCCCAGTTGTGGCGGTGCTGATGCCGAAATCGGTGTCTAATCCCAAGCTTGCGGCGAAAAGACAGCAAGCCACACATGCATACGAAATAGCCGAAATAATGGGGCAACTTGCAACAAAATCAGCAAGTAAAAATGTATGCATGCAAAATAGTCGAAATGATTGGGCAACTCGCAATAAAAAGCAGGGAGTAAAAATAAAATAAATAGCCGAAATGATTGGGCACTGCGAAAAAACAGCCGAAATGATTGGGCAATCGCGACCTTCGCGATATAAAAGCTGAAATGATAGAGTATCGCGGAAAGAAATAAAATAAAAAATATATAGAATAAAATTTATGCCCTACAGGCGATATCACAGCAATCCCTGTATACAATCCAGGGGCACAAACAAAGAAGGAAACACATCTCCCCTCCCCATGCTCCATCAAAAAACGGAGTCAAGTCTTGACGGTAACTCATATAAAACCTGAAAGTCCATCGGAGATCATCTCACACCAGCGCGAAGTGGTCACCACCTCGACGTTTGTCTCGATACAGCAGATGAGATGTCACCCCAGCGTTCTTTCTCTAGCAGGATTCAGACGCGACAATCAAACAACGGAGCCACGGCAAAATACCTACTTCCTAACCTCGATGGTTCACCAACAACCTAGAGACAACCGCGACATTCATCTCGATACAGCGGACGCAATGCAAGCAAACGAAGCGAAGGACAAATTCCTAGCTTCAGGGTCTTGACGGTAACCCATATAAAACTTGAAAGACCATCGGAGATCATCTCACACCAGCGCGGAGTGGTCACCATCTTGACGTTCGTCTCGATACAGCAGACGAGATGTCACCCCAGCATTCTTCCTCCAACAGGATTCAGATGCGACAATCAAACAACGGAGCCACGGCAAAATCCCTAGTTCCAAACCTCGACGGTTCACCAACAACGTAGAGACAACCACGACATTCGTCTCGATATAGCAAACGCAATGCCAGCAAACGAAGCGAAGGACAAATTCCTAGCTTCAGGGTCTTGACGGCAACTCATATAAAACCTGAAAAACTATCGGAGATCATCCCACACCAGCGCGGAGTAGTTATGACTCATCGGGGCTCTCCAAAATGAGCCTAACCTCAAGTAAAAAGCGGCATGGCAAAATTCCTAACGCTTGCTCTTCCAACGGTCAAACTGCCTAGGAGAATTGCTTGAAGACGTCTTGTCCAGCCCCCGAAGGGATTAGAGACACGACAGTCGCAAGGCTACTCGAACAGCAAGATTGCCTATCGAGGGATACATCAGCCAACGCGATGGTACGACGAACAAAACCCTAAGTACCACAGACCCTAACGGACCTCTGTCGTAAAGAGCAGAGGTTAACTGTGACGTTAGGATATTCTTGCGAGAACTGTTCGATTCGCCTTGACTCGTGAGGAAATTAGTGTCTTTGCGAGAACTTCTCGATTCGTCTCGACTTGTGAGATAAAGCCTTAGGCAGCGGGGATTAAAAAACCTGTTTCCTAAGCACAGGGACCCTGCGAGTCGATCCAAAATGAACTCTTGCATACTATTCACGGGTCACACTCTCCAAGGTCGAACCTCGACAAGGAGGGAAACAACCGCTTACGGGTCCTCTCGACTCGTAAGAGGGAAAATTCTCTTATAAGATCCTTATGACTTATAAGAGAAAATGCAATTAGGAATCCTCACGATTCCTAAGGAGAAAATACACCTACGAGATCCTCTCGATCCGTAGGGAGAAAAGTCTTTGTGAGACCCTCACGGCTCATAAAGTTGAAAAGTCTTAGGCAACATATCTGAACCTACCTCCTAAGCCATCACTACCTCTTGAAGAAGCCAATACAGGATGCTCGCTCTATCATCTGTCGACCATGTTTACTAAGGTAACATGCTGATAATAAAAGAAAGAAGAAAGCGGAGAAATGACAACAGACATTGCAAAAAAAAGGTGTGTATCTTTATTCATGAATTCAATTAAGTACAAGGCGAATCGTATAAAAGAATAAAGAATGGATACATATTATTCAAAGATTACAAGGGTATAATTGATACAAAGACAGCTACTGAGAAGGAAGTGTCTTAAGTAGGCCCATCAATTGCTCTCGCACTTCCTTCAGCGCTTTCTCCTGATCGGCTGCCGCGGCCAACTCTGCTTCCACCTGGGCCCGCTGCTGCAAGTAGGATGAAAGCTGTTCTTCAACGGCTCGCTGAGCTGCTTCGCGACCTTAGGCATCACGCTCAACGGCATCGAGCTTCTGCTTCAGTGTTAGCCCATCAGAAATACTTTGCAGAAGGCCCTCAAAGATAGCCTTCACCCGGGCAGCGTTCGCGTCGACCTCGGCACGCAGTTGAGCAGACTCGCTTGAGGTCTCTTGGCATTCCCTCCGCCTTAAAGTCGCTTCTTGTTCCAGATGGCGGAAGTAGGAAGCACTCTGCTCGATCCATGCCGCCCGTTGAATACTCACGGCCAAAATCTCAGGGGCAGGACGCATAAGCTCCAGCTGATGCAGGCCTTGATCTCCCTGCAGTGATTAACCCAAGACTCGACGACGCCTTCATTATGAAAATTTACAAGCGTCGCCAGCATCGGATTAACCTCTGTAGCGAAATCTGCGGTGGATGTAGGAGCTTCTGCATCAAGCTCCTCGACGCATCTGCTCAGCATGCTCAAACTCATCGCAGCACCCTTTGAGGATGGACGCCTGGAGAATGGGCCTGCCGGCATCATGATGCGAGACTCGAAAGGGGCCGGAATCGGAACGACAGCTGTAAAATCAAAACATAATCAAATGAAGATTCAAGATATATAAGAATGTCATCGATGATGGAGTTTACTATACCAGCTGCAGCAGGCGGCAAAGCCGGGAGGACCGGTGGCGCAACCGGTCTCTTATCTCCTCCTTCGATCTGTAGCACTGCAATCAGGGTAAGGAAGAATCAGAAATAATTCCATTATTTGAAAAAATAAAGGGCATTAATTGAAAACTATACTCACCAGCGCCACTGGAGGAAGCAAGTTCCGACAGGAAGGAGAAGTGTGGGTGCAGCACCTGGTACAGGTGATCAAAAAGCACTCCTGCAAAGACGCAATAGTATAACGTCAGTACATAAATTATGCAGCCAAGATAAGACTGATGGGTCACAAATCCATACCTTCCAGCATTTGCGATGGTGCAAGAGAAGACAGAGGGGTGGTAACCGTCAGGGCGGTAACTGGCGGTGCTGTCTCGAGCGGCGCGGCATCAACACCAGCCGCACCTGCGTTGAAAAACAAGATAAACTTTATTAGGAAAGATTGCAGAATAAAAAAAGAAGGGCGGTGACCCAAGATTTACCTGAAAAGTCGCCGGCCAGAGCCCTAACGAGGGCGTTACTTGATGTAACGGCGACGTCTTCCTCCTCCATTGAGACGGTCTCACCTCCCGTTGCCTCATTGCCCCACTCTACAGGAGCCGTCGTCACGCTCACGACGCCAGAAGACGGCAAGGAACCCTAAACAGGGAGAGCGATGATCGGAGCGGCGCCCGACTCTTGAGAAAAAGCGGTCGTCTCGTCCTCAGCGATCATGCCCGTCTCACCCGCTACCCCCTCGGGCTCGGCGGTCGCAGCCATCTCGTCCACCGCTGCCATGGGTTCATCGGTCACAGCCGCTCCATCCGCTGCCGCCCCAGACTCGGCTGTAGCAGCCGTTTCATCTGCCGCTACCTCGGGCTCGGCATTGGCAACCTTCTCGGGTATAGTAGGTGTGACCGTCTCGTCAGCCACTAGCTCAGGCCCGGCGACTACGGCCGCACCGCCCACCGTCGCCTCGGTTTTGGCTGCTGCCTTCTCCACCATCCCCTCAGGCTCGGCAGTCGCCGCCGCTCCTTCAGTTGGACTTGGCCCTGCAGGACAAGATGTATAAGAACCAGTAGTTTTACAACTCTTACAACAAAAGCCTCGAAAAACACGTTACCTGAGGTGGATTGATCGTTGGCTTCCCGAGCTGCACGCGCCGCCTGTCTATGAGCAGTAGACAAGGCGACCGGGGGCTCCTCGGAAGGAGAAGCAACGAGAATAACGGCGTTTGAGCCCGCTCCCACGGCCAAAGCAGCGCTACGCTCCTTCACTGCGCGCCTCAAGCGCTTCCTCTCCTCCCGGGCCGTCACAACGGACCTCTTGGAAGCCTCCTTCAGCAAGGCGTCATCGTCCGCGTTTAGAGTTTCCTCCAGAGCCTTCAAGGCATCCATCATCGGCTTTTTGAGCTGGGTCTCTTGCGGCAATTCCGAAGAGGCCGGAACATCGGTAGCTGGCCCGGGGAGAGTCCCAGCATCGGCTTGCGCAGTAGATCCCGTGGCCCCTGCAAAGAGACAAAGAAAAGATTAGATTGGCCACAAAAAGGAGAATAAAGACTCAGTGAGCCGAGACATACCAACACCCGATAGAGTGCGTTTCATCTCTTCCTCCTGGAAGGTTTTCAGGGAAGCAGATGGCTTCTTCGGTAGAAATGCCTATTTAAAAAGGAAAAGCGTTAGTCAAAGACAATGATAAAGGTACGATGAAATGACGAAGAATGCAACTAGTGATTACCTGATTGCGCGAGTTTAGCCAACCACGCTTCAAGCCTTGCCGATCGCTCAGAAGCCGCGATGGCGGCCGCCAGATCGGTGTCTTCTTGCTCTACGAAGAAACCCTCGTTGCTTTCGTACTCACTTAGGCCTTCGATAAGAGGGGCCTGAGGCTCTAAGCCGAGTACAACATCAAGAGAAAGAACGGACTTCTTCTTCCACTTCTGCGCGCGAACCCCGGTCGCCGCCAAAATCAGCTTACGCTTCGCGGGCACCTTGGGACGGCGGGTCCTGATGTCCGAGCGCACACCGGATTCAGGCGAAACCACGTTCACCGTTTCCATGGGAACACGGGGCGCTGGGGGCACGTCCACGGTATCACGGGGCAATCCGCGCGGGGAGCTTAGCACACGCGGAGGCTCATCTCCAGCATCTCTCAGCGGAGGAACGACATGGATCCTTGGCCTCAGGGGAGCTTTGCGGTCGCTGCCGGGGGCACACCCTTGCGGTCAACTAACAACCGCTTCTCTTCCCGGATGACGGCACCCATTGCGTGCGCATACCAAGCCACGTACACGTTGAGGGCCCGTGGGACGCAGCTCGGCTCGCTGATAAAGAAGTGGGTTCCCGTGTTCAGCCGCATAAAATAGTGCAGCGCGCTCCGTATCCCATCCCTAGTGGCCGCAGGCTCTTCCAAAAACGCCTCCAATGGGACCCCCTGGTTATAGCTTGATTGTTGGGCGAGCCGATGAGGGTTGTACATCATGAAGAGCGCCATATCGTTTTGCCTGAACACCAGGAAGCCCGGCCGGATGGAGTATAAGTGAAGAATCTCCCGGGCTTTCAACACAGAGGCCCCGTCCTTGAAACCATCACGCAGCGCCAACACCGCCTTGGAGGTATCCGGGTCGATGGTCATCACCTTGTCTTGGAAAGAAATTCTCGCTCCGACCATACGCGAACGAAGAAGCAACCCTCTAGCCTCCCGCGGAGACGGATTCACAATAGAGGCGCCAATCAGCCGCATAACTCTTGGGAGTCTGTACTTCTCAAAAAACGAGGGGCTCTTATGAATGCCAAATACCCCAAGCACATGCACTTCCATCCACGAAGTGAAGTAGTGCATCGGGAAATTGGCGGGTTGCACCCCAGGTTCATTTGCGTCCGCCGCCACGCTGAGTCCATGGTACAGGTGGGCCAATCCAGCGATTCCGATCGATAATTATATGCCAGCCACTATCCGATGCACTGGGTAGAAAACGGACGGCCTCATGTAGCGCGGGTGCATGGGGAGCGCGAACCAGCACAGCCATAATCCCAGAAACTCGAGAAAGAAGATCTCCTCATCGATGCCCTGGGCGGCGATTTCCGATAGGGGCATGATGGCGGCATCGGGAAGATAAAAACCCTTTTGATCGTCTTCCGATACTGGTCGACGATCTAAGCCAAAGCCGAAGGGGTCGTCGAGCTTGGCGAACTTTTTGCTCCGCTGCGATAGAACCTCCGGTCGAAGGAAGCGGGCGATGAAATCTCTAAAACTAACTCCCCATCCCCCCGATTCCAAGTAGAGGCTCTCATACATATTCAGCACCTTTACCAGACTCGGAAACTGGTGATGAATAGCATTCTCTGGCGTTAGGCCTATTACCAAAGGCTTGGTGGCGAAGACATACTCATCCGGAGGAAGTAACTCCTCATAGTGCTCCCCCCTCACCGGCAGACCGGAGATCTCAGCAAATTCTTCCAGGGGGATGGAGACTTCCCTGTCCGTTAGAAGAAAAGTATGGGTGGGGGTGTTCCATTGTTCCACGAATGCCTTAACCCACCACGTCGGAGCAAGGTACTCAAAGAGCGAGGCATAGACTGCAGGGTACAGACCAATCTTCATCAGGTGCGTCTTCTTCGCTGACAAGATATACCTAGCCCACTGCAAATACCCGGCTGATTGTCGATGGGTTAATTCGAGGTTATAAGCTTGCCCCCAAGGGCGCGCCTCACCCTGGCATATGCGCCTCCCTAGAATGTCCACGGCTGCCGGCGGCTACACAGGGATGGCAGCAATCGAAGGCTGGAGAAGATCCTCCGAGTTCCAATTTACGACCTCCACGGCATAGTTCACCGGGGGTGCATCCGCATATGGGATCGCTGAGATTGGCTCTGACGGCGTCACACAAGAGAAGCTTCGGCGACCCTTGATGATTTCACTGTACCATCTGCCCCACAGATGAAGGTTCTTATGCTCCGGGTCGTGATCCTTAATGAGAGCGAGAACCTCCCGGTCCACCGGCGCCTCATGGAATCCTCCCTCTGAGCAGAAGAATAGGAACGAAAGATCAGCAGACATGTTGCCTGCAAGAGAAAGAAAAGTTCCATTATCAGTATCATCACTTAATTTTAAAAAGCCTGACACTTGATACTTTAAAATTTGTACCGCACTGCAATGCAGTGGAGAGGGGACCAAAGGGGGACCCATAAAATCCAGATGACAATGCATCAGTGAATAAGACAGCCCCATTATTGGATAAGACTGTCAATTAATGAGGAGATCCCCAAAAGAATACTCTCATCAAATGAGAAATCCCTAGAGACAAGGAGAAAATCTCCCCTTTCAGAGCAAAACTCTGTCACAGAGTGACACTTGTCAAACTCTGGTCTCAAGGGAATAAAATTCCTTGAAGAGCCTAGCTCTGTAATAATGATGGAAAAATCTATCAAAGGAAAATTAATTCCTAAAAATTAAAAATCTGGAATCTTAAAGATCCATGAAAACTCTTAAGAGTTCTTCATCTTTAGATCAAAAGATCTATATTTTGTCCATGAGCAAAGCTCTGTTCATGGGTTAAGAAATCGTGAAACAAGATCTCTTTAGATCTATGGATCCTTGAGAGCAAACCTCTGTATATGAAACCCCAAAGGGGTTTTCTTTAGATCAGAAGATCTATTAGAGTAAGGCTCTATTAATTAAAATTAATTTAATTTAAGTTGATTTTTACCTAAAATTTTTCTAAAATTTCTAACTTTGAAAATGAGAGCAAGGCTCTGAAGTTCTTGGAAACGAGAGCAAGGCTATGAAAATATAAATCTTGAGAAGATGATAAACATCTGAGGAGGACCAAGGGTCCTATTTATAGACGCTTAAGCGCCCCTTCAACTCCTGAGTTGATCCAACGGTCTGGATCTTGCCACCGCTGCACTCACGTGTGCGCCACGTGAACGCAACGGTGGGGGGGCATTTGTTTCCCCCAATCAGAGCAAAGCTCTGTTTTAATTTCAAAAATTCAAAAATTGAAACAACGCTTCAGATACCTTGCACTGCGCGCAGAGCGCCACGTGTCAAAAACATACATGCCAGTGCAAGGGGCGCTGCGCCTAAGGTAGCGCACCCCAATCAGAGCAAGGCTCTGTTTTAAATTCAAATTTTAAATAAAGAAAGCAATGCTTCAGATAACTTGCGCTCTGCGCTGCGCAACACGTGTCAGCGCAGTTGCGCTGCGCGATACGTGTCAGCGCAGGTGCGCTGGCACAGTTGCGCTGCGCTCTGCGCTGCGCCACACGTGTCAAGCGCAGGTGCGCTTGCGCCAATTGCGCCAGCATTTAAATAATGAATTATTTAATAAGAATTAAAATTCTAGAAAGATCTTTTTAATTTTGTTAAAACAAGAAGATTATTTTCTGTAAAATAGAGGCCTTAGGATCAAAGATTCAACGGTGGGGAAATATCCTGAGATCAATCAGAGAAAGATCTCTGTAACTAACGTAACAAACCAATTGGCCCTATATAAAGGCCCCTAGACTCTAAGTTTCAGATATACAGAGCTCCTCTAAAAATTTTGAGAAGAACTCAAAGAGAAAAAAGGTAAACCTTTGAAAAAAGAAGAATTTCTTCTAAAAAGATCAAAGATCTAAGAACAAGATCAAGATCTTGAAAAAAAAAGAAAGAAGATCAAAGAAGATCTAAAAAACAAGAAGTAATTTACTTCATTATTAGATCTTTTGATCTATATAAAGGCATTGCCTTTTGATGAACCATCGGTTCTTGAATCTTGAGGTAGAACCTCTAAAAAGATTCCTTTCTTTGATCTAAATTTGATCAAGATGCGCTCTGCGCTATTGAACAGTGCCCTGCACTCCTAATTTGCGCTGTTGCGCTCCTTGGATTGGCGCAAGTCATCAGAGAGCGCCACGTGTCAATCTGCGCCTTGCGCTCCTAAAAACAGAGCGCTGCGCTCTTGGATTGGCGCACTACACCAGAGTGCGCCATGTGTCAGCAGCGCACTGGCGCAGCGCACTGCGCTAACAGACTTGCGCTCACCAGAGCGTGACACGTGTCACCTCCACATGCGCTGGCGCCTTGCGCTCTTTAATTGGCGCAAAGCGCCTGACAAGCCACATGGCGCACTGTCAGATTATTAAATGCTATGCATTATTTAAAAAGGGCAGAGCCCAAGTAAAGGTCTAACAGGCCAAATATAAATGCTGTGCATTATTAAAAAAAAGGGAGCAGAGCCCAAATAAAGGTCTAACAGACCAAAAATGAATGCTATGCATTATAAAAGGGCAGAGCCCAAATAAAAGCTCAACAGCTAGAATAATAAAATGTTCAACCGAGCCTATATGCTCACAAACCTTCAAACAGACTTTAGTCCCAAATTGGACTATAGATCTCCCAACCAACATTGGTTCAAGGGTACCTCTCTGAACTCCTCTAATATTTGTCGTTGTAATCCTTCAACGTCTTCAGAGAGGTGACGGGTCCCGACGGCCATACATTCCATGGACCACCATGTCCCTAAACTGGCAATCGACCGCAATGTCACTAAACAAAACAATAGAGCCCCCCCAAATGCTCTTTTGTTGGATCTAAACGATCCCATTAAGTTGATCTTAGTCTAAAATTACACTAACGTATTCTTAACTAACGTTTAAGTTGATCTTAGTCTCAAATGAGACTAACGTATCCTTAAACCAAAAACCCAAACCCAAATCTAAGAAAATACAGATTTGGACTAATCCACGTCCTACGGGCGACAACATAAATTAGTCTCCGTATACAATCCACGGGCAACCATAAACAAACAAACACCCACGACACGAAGTGACAATCTGGAGAAGGAGAAAGTTGTTACCGCGATGCGGTAGCGTAATTAACTGCAGGGGCTTACGCCTTCAGGGAAGAGCGTCCTCACAATCAAAAACCCCTCGAACGAGGGGGAATATAATGAAGTCTGCAATATCGGCCGCATCCGTTTAAACCTTCGATACATGGTGCCATAAATCAACTTGGCATTTTCGGAGAGGTGGACGGATAGCTCCAAGTAGCATCTGCCCCGAATTTCAGGCAAGACGCCCCTGTCGCGCCGTCATTCAGAGGGGAACAACGCCTTTTTAGGTTTTCACAAACTCGCCGGTAGCCCTGCTGTTTTTACTCACGGCGCCCTTTCGGGTTTTCATCCGTGCCCATTTCGCTTGTGGACGTACCTTTTTTTTTGCCGTTGGAGCTATGATTGCAACGTAGATCCTAAGAGAAAATATCGCCGTATTTTGGGCGATGAGACATGTTTGAGGCGGAGTACTAGTTTAGGGACATTTCGGTCCATTACCAGTTTAAGGACGTAGTGGTCCATTGCCAGTGTAAGGATGTAGTGGTCCACTATCACCATTTTTGAGGTGAGGTTTTAGTTTAAGGACATTACAGTTCGTTGTTAGTTAAGGGACATCTCGGTCCATTGTCGCCAAGTTTGAGGCGACGTTTTAGTTTAAGGACATTATGGTCCTTTGTCGCCATTTTGGAGGCAACGGTTAGTTTAAGGACATTTCGGTCCGTTGTCGCCATGTTTGGGGTGAAAATTCCGTTGGATACTACTTTTAGAGTTTTGACTCAGAAAGATAGTGAGCGGACACGAGCGTCGTCATCTATCATTAACCTGAGTCGTGACTTGTCAAGCGTAGTATTTCTTAAGGAATCGGCCATTTATTGGCCGGAAGGGTCTTTCGCTATGCATATCCATGAGCAAGTAGGCCCTTCCTTGGTAGACTTTGTCTATGTACGGGCATTCATAGTTTGGCTTGAATTTCCCCCATTTTGCACGGTTGGGGATCATAGGTCTTTTGACAACTAGCACGAGTTCGTCATGGCGGAATGTTCTTGGCCTGGTTAGTCTTTTGTATGAGCGCGTCATTCTTGCTTTGTAAGCTTCCAGGTATTGCTGCGCCATGAGACGAATTTCATCGAAGGCATCGATCTCCTCAAGCCGAAGATGGGCATTTTCTTCTTCCGTCAGCTCGTATCGAACTGCCACTCGTAGAGAGGGTAGATCTATCTCTAAGGGAAGTACCGCTTCCGTGCCGAATACCAACGCGTATGGCGTTGTATTCGTGTCCGTTTTGAACGTGGTTCAGTACGCCCAGAGAGCTTCGTGCAGTCTCTCGTGCCAGTCTTTTTTGTTTCTGAACACCGTTTTCTTTATAATCTTGGTCAAGGTCTTGTTGAAAGTCTCAGCTAGACCGTTAGCTCGGGGATAATAGACTGAAGAGTATCTCCAGTCTATATTATGTTGCTGTGTGAAGAGGCCGATCTTATGGCTTCTGTAAGCCGGCCCATTATCCGAGATGATCCGCCGCAGAGTGCTGAACCGGTAAACGACATGTGTCTTGAAGAAATGGAGGATGTTCTCCGTCTTCACTTCCTTTAGCGGTACTGCCTCTGCCCACTTAGAGAAGTAATTGGTTGTTGCCAATATGAACCGATGTCTTTTGGATGACGCTGGTTCGATGGGCCCAATTATATCGTTTCCCCTATTCGAACGGCCAACTAGCCAGTGTTGGGTGTAGCGGATTCGGATGCTGGTGGATGAAGTCCCCGTGAACCTGATACGAGTGACACTGCTTTGCATATTCGAGGCAGTCCTGAATCATTGTGGGCCAATAGTAACCCATTCTCTTGATCTTCATCTTCATCTTTGGCCTGGCTTGATGAGAACCGCAAAGTCCGTCGTGGGTTTCTTGGACGACTCTCCTTTCTTCTTCTGGTCCAAGGCACCTTAACCACAAACTGTCGAATGATCTCTTATATCGAGTATCATTGACGAAGGCAAAAGACAGAGCCCGTTTCATAAGCTGATATCTTGAAGATGCGTTTTCGAGCGTTCGATGGGATTTGAAGGAGTCTATGAAGACTTCTCTCCAATCCTTAGCCTTTTCTTCATCCTCTAATCAGAAGGCTGCTTGTTTGGTCGCTTCCTTTCTTTCAAACGACTCTGGAGATATTTCTGCTGGCGTGAGAATCCGGCGGCTTTGCACAATGATCCTTACGCCATCGAGGTTTTCGTCGGCCAGTTCTTTAGCGAGCTAGGCTAACGCATCCACCTTGCTATTTTCCGCACGCGGTATGCTTTCCAAGATGTAGGAGGGAATTTGAGTCAGCAGTTACTGCACTCTTTCGCCATATTTTACCAACTCCGGTTTACACGTCTGATAGTCGCCATTTACTTGGCTAACGACTAGCTGGGAGTCTCCATATATGAGGAGGTTTTTGATTCCCATGTCGACAGCAATCTCAAGACCCGCTATCAAAGCTTCGTACTCAGGCTCATTGTTTGTCCTCGGCTTTGTTAAGGAAAGAGTGAAACGCATTATCCCTCCTTACGGAGTTACGAAGATAAGGCCCACCCCAGCATTGATTATAGAGGTGCTTTGCTTTCGCTTCTTCAAGGAAGATGCTCCTTTGAAGTAGAGTTCCCATTGTAAATTATTTTCTTCCTTCCCTCTTTTGATTGTATCGAACACGTGTTCGTCTGGCAATTCACAATTTAAGGGAGAATCGGCTAGTATTTGATGCTCAGCAAGAAAGTCGGCGATGGCCTGGCCTTTCACTGCCTTGAGGGGTCGATACGTTATCGAGAACTCCATCAAAAGGAGGGCCAATTTGGCAAGCCTTCCTGTTAGTATGGCTCTTGACATCAAATATTTGAGATAATCCACCTTTGATATGAGATGTACCTCACATGCCAAGGCATAATGTCGAAGCTTCGTTATCGCGTGCCAGGCAATGCTTTTCGATGGGGAGGTTGTTGTTTTCTGCCCTTACGAAAACTTGACTCAAGTAGTAAAGAGCTCTCTCCTTTTCCTGATCATTCTCCTGTACCCATAGCGTGCCTAAAGAGCCTTCAAAGGCTGTTGTGTACAGGATGAGGGGCTTTCCCTTGACCGGAGCAGCCAGTACCAGCAGGTTCTGCAGATATTGCTTGATTTCGTCCAGTGCATTTTAGCATTTATGATCCCAAATGATCGGGTTCCCCTTCTTCAATAGATGGCTGTAGGGGAGGCACTTGCCGGAGAGGTTGGCTATGAACCGCCGGATATACGTGAGCTTTCCTTAGAGAGACCGCAATTATTTGAGAGTTCTTGGCATGAGCATTTCCATAATCGCCTTGATCTTTGATAGGTCTATTTCGATTCCTCGGTGTCATATGATGAATCCTAGGAATTTTCCTGAGGAGACTCCAAACACGCATTTCAGAGGATTTATCATTAGATTGTATTTCCGAAGATGCTGGAACACTATGTTCAGATATTCCCAGTACTCCTCGTACGATTTGCTTTTCACCACAAGGTCGTCAATATAGCATTCAAAAATCTCACCTCTACTAAGTAAACTATAGGACTAAACTCTACTAAGTAAACTACATGACTAAACTAAGAGACTAATTGAAAGGGTAAGGAAATCCACCTAAATCTGAGTCGATATATATCTAGTAGTCGGTAATCCCGCCTCAATAGCTTCACGTATGATAAAATATATAATACGACATCCTCGAGTCGAGAGTGCGGATCAATCATCATATTTATACAACGTATGGTAAAATCCATCGTACGGCATCCCAAATCGGGGTATGGGTCAATATCACATATAACTCATAATTTATCTGATATCATTATCATCATATTCTGAATTAGGGGTATTGATCTAAAATCTAGTACATTCAGATACCATCAACATATATACATATATCCGCTATAATATCATATCGTATCTCATAATACGAACCAAGTCACATCACCGATCTTATGGCATCATGCCCAATCCTCATCGACTCATCTCCAAGTACCATATACTATCCTTATCATCCATGTATATGTGTATGTGTGTGTGTGTGTATACATATTCACATACATATATGTGTATATATATATATATATACATATTCACATACATATGTGTGTATGTGTGTATGTGTGTGTGTGTGTGTGTGTGTCTCCCCATATACACACAAGTAAATCAAAATGTATGCGTGTGTGCGCGCGTGTGTGCAAATCTTTACGCTAGGGTTTCATGACTAAAAAGCTAAACTAAGTTACTTCTAATTACACTAAAACTAAGCCATGAACACCTAAAACCTATCTTGATAATCATTAGTTTCACAATACACATATTTATACACACACACACACACACATACACACACACACACACACGTATTCGTATACTACACTATGAAACTGCGGGGGTGCTATACGCCATCCACCCGACTTTCTGCGTAGATATATATCTACTCACCTTGATCCTCGCTTGCCGAAGTCGATATCTCCATCCTCCTCTTCATCATCCGGAAACCACGTGGGGGTACCTACAAGCATACACACATTGCATCGTAAACAGAAATCACGCACGAAAACCAAAACGGCACGCGGGACACACATAGGATAGAACCTACGGCCAATACATGCAAGATTAACCGAACAACTCTCGATATCGACGTACAAACGTCAATTAATCGAGACAACATATAAATACCCAAGTTCAAGTTACAGAATTCGCAAAACCGAAATCAGAAACGATGTAAAACACTTCCAGATTTACCCTAGGTGAAATTAGCCAATTTTGCATATGTGGAGGGTCTAGTATAAGGATAAAGGAGATACAAGACAAGCACGAGGCTCAGAGGACAAGTCATGTCCGCAATTTGTGGCCAGAAGAAAATAATTAGCGGCCAGGGTGAAAGGGTTGGGTCTCGGGTCTTCAGGGTACACTCTAAATCACCAGCACACATCTCAGTAATCGCAAAATATTTTTCAGGTGCCCCGGGTCATAGCAGTTCTCTAATTACCCTCACAATTCCCACAATCTTCCGATATCGGGGTTTCTAAGTTTGGGTCATGGGGTTAAATCACTGGTTTTAGTCCAAAATACTAACACTACAGGGGATTTAAGGTCACTACTAACTCAATTACACTATCTCAATTCAAGAATCCTTCAAACCTCTTCTTGGAATTTTTAAACCTCATTAAACCTTACTTAAACACTTCTAAACTAAATTAGATGCTAAGGTAAATGAAAAACCATACTAATGGTGAAGGAAATACCTCATTTGGCAACTCAAGAAAATTCTTGAGTTGCCCCAAGTCTCCAAAATCCAAACTTTCTTGGTCCAAAATGCTTGTAGTGAGCTTGTGCACATTTTTAATGAAAGGAAAATGATATTTTGATGTGTTTTTGGTGGTGTTGTGAGAGGTTGAGGTGGTGGTGGAAAGAGGGCAGCCATGAGAGAAAGAGGGAGGAGAAAAATGATGAAGATGATGAAGTGAGAACAAATGGGAGCCAAGGTCAATGAACCCCTCACCTCTCTCTCTCTTCTCTCTCATGCCCATACTTCTTTCTTTATTCCTTTTTTTTCTTTTATCTTTTCTTTTCTTTTCTTTTCTTTTCTTTTGTAAACCAAAATGAAAAACCCCAAAAATGCAACCATGCACAAAAAGAGAAATCATGGTAGAATAAAATGTAACAAGTTTTGTTGCATGTCATGATGCAAAAATTCAACCTCAATGCAAGATTAGCGAAAATTAATCGTTTTTATCATTAACATAGAATATAATTAATTATATAAAAATCTACGAATCCTCCATTCTTATAATCTCTTTCAATTTCAATAATTAACATATTTTCCAAATATCAAATATTTCCCAAAATTTTCGGTATATAATTATACAGCATCATTAAAATATTCAAAATATTTATTATTAATTATATAAATTCCCAAAAATAATATTTTATTTTTCTTAAATGTTACAATCTTCCCCTCTTAAATAAATTCGGTCCCCGAATTTAAATTTAAACCCCTCAAATACTAAAACATGTCAGTAAAAAGATCAAGTCGTCGGGGCTCCGAAATCATAAATACATGAAACACATCGTAGCGCAATGCATGCGCATGAAAAATGAGAATATAAACCAGAATCAAAACTCCGGCAAGCATCCCGCAATCATCGGGGTTATGGTGAAAACACCCATGTCAAAGCCCAATACGAAAACCAACATGATATACATAACCTATACATGTACGCATCGTTAAAACATCTGAAAGAAATGCATGCCTAACTTTTTTCCAATCAATGTGCAATGCGCGTATCACAGCACAGTGGCGGACGTCTATTGTAAGAAAATAAATAAATAAATATATATATATATATATATATATATATATATATATATATACACCCTTTGTTTAACATACACGTCCCGCCGTTTTGAAAAATAATTTAGAAGGGTTTCCTTTGAAAAATGTTTCATGTCATCTCGGACACGTAGATAAATACTGAGACTATAACTCTTTTTTCTGGAAATCCCTTCGATAACTATCAATGCGTGCAAAAACGTAATCACGTACTGTCCCCTGACTAGTCCTGCTCAGCTACTATACTAAATAGTAAATATCATAAAAATATACTGCTCAAAGGAAATCAATCCCAAAATGTATATAAGAATGCCGCGTGCGTCTGGTGCGCACGGAAATCGAAATCAATGAATGTGCCATACATGTGCACAGAAACAAAATTTAAGTACAACGGGTGTGCACGAAAACACCTGTCAAGGGCAACGGGTGTGCCTGACAGCAATATCAGGTGCATCTGATATGCATGAAAATCCCGATTTAGTACATCAAGCGTGCACCAAAAGCGCATCAAGCGCGTCAAGTATGCGCAAGAATCCAAATCAAGTGCGCAAGGTGCATGAAAACAATATCGAATATCATAATCGAAATCGACAGTATACAACAAACCTCAATCCAAATTAGGTATACCGCGGTATATAATCTCACAACCATGTGCATCAGCGTGCACAAAATCGAATCAAGATACTAAAAGTGCATGGAAACTACACCGAAAGCACAAGTCAAATTACATACATACCATAGGCATAAAATCAAAATCAAACATCTCAAAGGGCATCAAATCAAAGTTGAGTGCAACTGTGGTGCACAAAATCTCAATCATGCAAATAAATTGCTCAAAACACTAAAATCCGAAATAACAGACACGTGATATTCGAATCACCAAGTCGCAAATCGTAAACACTGTCGTCAATATGTCCTTCCTTCAAAGTCGAGAAGGTGTCGGTGCATCCAAAGCTAGCAGAGCAAAATATCTTCTTGCCTCCTGTTCATGATCTGACGCCTGGTGACCTTAGGCTCTTGTCTCTGACTGTGAATTGGCAGTTATATAACTCTTCGGTTCAACGGCTTAATATTGAAACGATGATGGAAACAGTCCCGCTCTGGCACATCCTCTAAAAATCTCTGGCCAACTATCATGGTCGCTCATAACATATATCATCAATGATGCCGAACTCTGGCCTACTGGGTGTGCATAATACGTCCGATCCTGGGTCCAAGTATTCTCGTGAAATATCCCATCATATGATATCCGGATGACATCGAATTTTTCGATCGATTCATGAAAGTCCCATAATTTCCCAAGATCTCAACACTCGTACACAGTTTAATAATATCCAGTATATGCCACAGTACCTATGGACCAGCCATAGAAGGGCAAACCCAAGCCTCACTAATGGCACCGCGGAACTGCCGCAAACTCTAAGGTTCAAAAGCGTTCCCATGGTCATTATGTCGAGTTAGGGTTTCATTCTTTTAGAGGGTCCACAGAATTACTTGCATGTTTTTCCGAATACTTTAAACTTGGAAAAAAATGGGTTTCTGACATTCGTTCGTTTCTACCGTCTCTCAACATACCTACGTGAAGTCTTCTCAAGCTGGAATCAATCAATCTGATGACCTCGCATCGGAGTATGCAACGAACCACATGTCCTAGTCGTTCTTCCATGGGTGACTAGCGATCTTCTATCATATCTCTAATTGCAACTCATGCTGCAATAGCTTCAAACATCTGGAGCAATATCTTGTCAGTCGCCGCAACAACTGGCTCATTCGTCCGCACGCTAAACAGTGCATCAATCATCTAGAATAATCGGTGCATTGACGGTCATCACATTCTGGCTGGCCTCTAGCGGTAGCCTGATCCTCTGGTGTTGAACTGCACGTTCGAGAAATTTTAGTAAAAGCAATCCATCAAACGCTCATGGCGCGAAAAAACACAATAAAACGGCACATCTATGCAATCGCGTGTCACCGGAATTACGCCCTGGTCAGTCCTCGTCCATGACGAGCTCATGCTGACCGCAACTCTAGCCGCAGCTGTCCATGTCCGTGCAGCCGTGGTAAGAAAACCATAAACTAATATTGATGAGGATGGATCATATGAACGAATATAATACTGTGCAAGGAAATGTACATCATAAGGCTTCTTAAGCGGAGTAGCGTATTGTAAGTATGCCGCGGAACATACACACGGTACGTCACTCTACTTAAGTCACCTACTCCATCAACCAAGGTCAACCTTCGCGACGAAATTTTGGGTCTAATACCCCTCGACCAAGTCTAAGTTCCGTATGGTCAAGCCTAGGTTCCGAATATATATAAACGCCCTAGACTCCGTATAGTCAAACATAGACTCGAACCAAAGTTAAACCTAGCGCTCTGATACCAACTTTGTCACGACCCGAAATAGCACGTGACTGGCACTTGAATCATATGAAGTCTATAGGACCCCATCTAATTCAAGTAAGCCAAAATCCCAGAAATTTAAACCATTTGAAAAGAGAGAGAAGGAAAAAGTTTAGTTTAAAAGCAAGTGGTTTAACAAAATAAGCCGTAGTATGCATTTTTAAAACATCAAGTCTTTTCCAAAAATTTCGGCAAAGTTTCCTTTGTAAATACTGGCCCCAAACGGGTACAAACATGCATAATATAACGGCATCCCCAAGAGGGAGCTAGCACTTCACCAATTGGCGGACACAACCACGCAAGCAATATAATATACAACGCCGAAGGGCGAGAATCAAAACTAAAAATAAAACCAATATCCACCAGAAAACCATAATAATACAAGCGTGACTCTAAGGTCGAAAGAATATACACTAGTCTTCTAAGTCTATAAAATATACAAGTCTGGTTGATGGAGTTACTAGATACAACTGAATATAAATAAAATATGAGTGAACCCACCTAAGAAAGCAATCACCCGGAAAGAAGCAGTGTGCCAGCAAAGCCGCCAAGGAAACTAGTACGGCAAAACCTGCAAGAAACTGTGGCACAATGGGGGTGAGTTTCCAACTCGTGAGTAGAAAACATCACCGAGCAGAAATCGCATGTTTGATTCTATCCTAGGTCATACGATAGTAATATCCTAAAAAATAATATAGCCTGAAGCATATAATAATGGCAAAGGTAAATATCTATACAAAAGTGTAATACCAAGTGCTCGTGTCAGTGCCTCAGATAATAATATATCATATATATGATGTATGAATGCATGAAAACAGAATATATCTAAATGAGAAAACTGTTTTCTTATCTCAGTGAGATTTCTGTATAAAAATCGAAGTATCATCAATGAAATCAACAGAGAATCAGTGTCAAGTATCGACACAAAATATATATCCCAATATCTCAATATCTCAGGCTCCGGCTATCCGGACTGGCATGTATCATCAAATCTCAATATCTCAGGCTCCGGCTATCTGGACTGGCCTGTATCATCAAATCTCAAGACCACGTCGGTATCCTCTGGATATCCGGCGTGTCACAATAATCGGTCGGTAGTGCTCCCCTGCCGGGCTCGCCATCTCCTGCGACCATCTTGCCCCGGGGTACCGCACCGGGTCCACCATACACCCACAGACGGTTCATACTCCTCCTCGAATCGGGTGTATGATACTGCTCCAGAGCCGAGAAAACTCATGGTGGACACCTCTAAAATTATATCAGAAGAAAACCGTAATTTTCTATCTTTAAAATGATAATAAGTTTATAAAATCTTTGCAGTTTCACCAAATCCAGAAATCTCATGGAAATCCGAAATCCCAATCTCAAGAGTAAATAACAGTAATTTACCAGCATAAAACTCCATAATATTGCATGAAAAATGAATATATGAATGTATCTGATATCAAGCAAGGAATGCAATAATTAAACTAGCATAATAAAGCAATAACATAATGGAACTATCAACTAGCAAGTTATGTCAATGAACTAATACTTCTAAAGTGTACGTGTCATGGCAATTACCGATGATGATGTGTGTGAGTCGGCAAGCGAGTGTAGGTGGAGTATATGCATCATCGGTAATGGTGCTGGTGTCCTAACAACAGGTTTCATAATAACTAACGAAAATACATATAAGCATGCAATGCGAAGCGAACAGCAAGAATAAATGACAAATGAATAGTAAATGCAACAATAAAGAAATATACATTCATATATACGAGTCATACAGTTTTTGGTATCTGAAATCGCACGAATCGTGGTATTTAGGAAATAGGGGATACGGTGTTTTTAAGAAAATGTACGTCCTTTAAAATATCCGTAGTATCCCTTGGTCTGTCTTAAAATACTCACGATTCATTAGTTTTGAAAATAAGTATGACTCGCCTAGATCTAACCTCTACTAAGTAAATTACATGACTAAACTGAGAGACTAATCGGAAGGGTAAGGAAATCCACCTAAGTCTGAGTCGATATATATCTAGTAGTCGGTGATCCCACCTCAATAGCGTCACGTATGATAAAATATATAATACGACATCCTCGAGTCGAGAGTGCGGATCAATCATCATATTTATACAACGTACGGTAAAATCCATCGTACGGCATCCCAAATCAGGGTATGGGTCAATATCACATATAACTCATAATTTATCTGGTATCATTATCATCATATTCTGAATTAGGGGTACTGATTTAAAGTCTAGTACATTCAAATACCATCAACGTGTATATATATATATATATATATATATATACATATCCGCTATAATATCATGTCGTATCTCATAATACGAACCAAGTCACATCACCGATCCCGTGGCATCATACCCAATCCTCATTGACTCATCTCCAAGTATCATATACTATCCTCATCATCCATGTATATGTATACATACATACATATAAATATATATATATATATATATACATATACATATATGTATGTGTATATGTATATATATATATATAATACGCACAAGTAAATCAAAATGTATGTGTGTGTGTGCGTGTGTGTAAATCTTTACTCTAGGGTCTCGCGACTAAAAAGCTAAACTAAGTTACTTCTAATTACACTAAAACTAACCCATGAACACCTAAAACCTATCTTGATAATCATTAGTCTCACAACACACACACACACACACACACACACACACACACACACACTACGAAACTGCGGGGGTGTTATACTCCATCCACCTGACTTCCCCCGTAGATATATATCTACTCACCTTGATTCTCGCTTGCCGAAGTCGATGTCGCCATCCTCCTCTTCATCATCCGGAAACCACGTGGGGGTACCTACAAGCATATACACATTGCATCGTAAACAGAATTCGTGCACGAAAACCAAAACAGCACGTGGGACACACATAGGTTAGAACCTACGGAAAACGCATGCAAGATTAACCGAACAACTCTCAATATCGACGTACAAACGTCAAGTGATCAAGACAACACATAAATACCCAAGTTCAAGTTACAGAATTCGCAAAACCGAAATCAGAAACGATGTAAAACACTTCCAGATTTACCTTAGGTGAAATTAGCCAATTTTGCATATGTGGAGGGTCTAGTTTAAGGATAAAGGAGCCACAAGACAAGCACGAGGCCCAGAAGACAAGTCCTGGCCGCAATTTGCGGCCAGAAGGAAATAATTGGTGGCCAGGGTGAAAGGGTTGGGTCTCGGGTCTTCAGGGTACACTACAAATCACCTGTACACATCTCAGTAATCACTAAATATTTTTCAAGTGCCCTGGGTCGTAGCAGTTTCTAAGTTTGGGTCATGGGGTTAAATCTCTTGTTTTAGTCCAAAATACTAACACTATAGGGGTTTAAGGTCACTACTAACTCAATTATACTATCTCAATTCAAGAATCCTTCAAACCTCTTCTTGGAATTTTCAAACCTCATTAAACCTTACTTAAACATTTCTAAAATAAATTAGATGCTAAGGTAAATGAAAAATTATACTAATGGTGAAGGAAATACCTTATTTGGCAACTCAAGAAAATTCTTGAGTTGCCACAAGTCTCCAAAATCCAAACTTTCTTGGTCCAAAATGCTTATAGTGAGCTTATGCACATTTTCAATGAAAGGAAGATGATATTTTGATGTGTTTTTGGTGGTGTTGTGAGGGGTTGATGTGGTGGTGGAAAGAGGGCAGCCATGAGAGAAAGAGGGAGGAGAAAAATGATGAAGATGATGAAGTGAGAACAAATGGGAGACAAGGTCAATGAACCCCTCTCTTCTCTCTCATGCCCATACTTCTTTCTTTATTCCTTTTCTTTTCTTTTATCTTTTATTTTCTTTTCATTTGTAAACCAAAATGAAAAACCCCAAGAATGCAACTATGCACAAAAAGAGAAATCATGGTAGAATAAAATGTAACAAGTTTTGTTGCATGTCATGATGCAAAAATTCAAGCTTAATGCAAGATTAGCGAAAATTAATCGTTTTTAGCATTAACATAGAATATAATTAATTATATAAAAATCTTTGAATGCTCCATTCTTATAATCTCTTTCAGTTTCAATAATTAACATAATTTCCAAATATTTCCCAAATTTATCAGTATATAATTATACAGCATCATTAAAATATTCATAATATTTATTATTAATTATATAAATTCCCAAAAATAATATTTTATTTTTCTAAAATGTTATAGTATCTTCCTCAGATGTGCCAAGATATTGTAATCCACATTGTTTTTCTTAAGCGGATCCTTGGCTGCGAGCTCTTTGACGACTCCATCATCGAGGGCAATTTCCTCAGGGAATTTTTCCTTCCTCTTTTCTCTTTTGCTCGAACCTTTGTTTGTAGTCCCGAGGTTCTTTTCAGGCAACGTACGGTTACGTAGCTGAATGTTCTCACAGTTCTTCTTCTCTTCTTCTTTTCCAGAGGTGGATTCTTTGAAGAGAGGGCCGAGGGTTATTTCTTCCTCAGAATCGCTCCCGAATGTAAGAACTTGAGATTTTCCTTTTGTCGAACTGGTATCAATCATATGAAAGTTGCCAGCCATTCCTTCACGCTCTTCTGCCGCGCTTCTTTGTTGTCGATGGGTTTTGCGCTTCATCCGCTTGAAGTGTTGCCAGTGAGCAATGTATCCTTACCACCACTTTTTGAAGGTATTGCACTCTTCGGTGGGGTGTGTGACCTTTTGATGGTATAAGCAGTAGTTAGGATGTACATCCGCATCGTCGAGGCACGTACTCTCGGGAGTGTTTTCCATGAGAGGGGGCAGCTTCATTCCCATTAATAAGGCTTTGGCGAACCGCTTCTTCGCTTTGATCATGCTCTTGTTTGTAGCAGGTGTACTTTGGCTTGGTTAGACTACTTTACGACTCATCTTTACCGCAGCTTCTTCAGCCTGACACCGACGCTTGGCCTTTTCGTATATGGTCGTTTCATATTCTCGATCAGCTTTGCTCTTTTGAAGGGCTTCGTTTAGAAGCCTGTCAATTGGGTCTTCTGACAGTTCCAGGGATTCTGACGCCGGTCCTGCCACCAGTTCCTCTGCGTTACTTTCTGACGCCGAGGGAGTTTCTTCATTATTTAACGATGAATGAGAAACTATGTGGCAACTTGCTACATAATCCTCGGGTTCTTCTGAAGAGTCATTTCCCTTATCATCATCACTATCTCCGTTCTCAAGGATATGGTTGAGAAACTCTTCGAGGGTAACTGGGGTCCGCGTTTTCCGGTTGTACTCTTCCAGCGCATCGATGTACCTTTGCAGGTCCGTGCACTTGTCATCAGGCTGCGTGGGCTTCTTGGTCTTCTTCTTTACCTTTGAAGACTTCGAAGGCTTGGCCTGGAGGTCTTGCCCATCGTTACCATTTTTCGGTGTTGGGCGTAGTTTAAGCATCCCCTCAATGATCTCGGGCTCCAGCGGGCTTTTCCATTTGATCGCCAGACATGCTTGAAGATACTTCAGCATTCTTTTAGTTTTAGCTGAAAGGACCACTTCCCAAGGAGCTTCTTCCATAAACGAGCATGATGCCCCCAGCGTGTCTACCTTTTTAGGAGTGTGCCTCTGTGGCGGGTTCACCCTTCAGTTTTCGGACAGTGCAAACTTCCTTTGTTGGTACTGGTCTTCGACCCAGTTTTTAAAGATGTAGCAATTCTCAATCGGGTGGCCCACTATTCTGTGGTAGGAGCAGTAGTTGAGATTGTTGACGTCATCGGGCTGCAGTGGACGTCTCGGATCCGGCAGTGTGATGAGTTTGTTGTGCATTGCCAGTTCGAACAATCTCCTCGTTTTATCATGGGGAACGAGTAAGCACGTCCTAGCTTCTCTTCTAGGGATTGGCGTGGGCACGCGTTGTTTTGGCAAGCAACTGGTTTCGGATCACTCGGTTTTTATTGAGTGTTGGCAATGAAGGACGCTTTCCCTATACCCTTTGCATTCCGAGGGTCCATTTTTGAAGTGGGAGGCCCGTGGCCCATCTAGTCCAGCTTATCAATCAAAGCCTGAAGTTGGTTGGCTTAAAGAACGTCATGAACCGGGACACAGTCTCTTGAGGATCGAGAGTTCCTATGAACATGCCCACGGCAGGAGCCTCTTCGAGGCGTTGTTCGTATTTCGACCATAGGTTCCGCCACCGAATTGCGTATTGAACCTAGGTCTCTCCTGGCTTTACCCTGGCATTGATTAATGCCGTGATCAGGGTGCGTTCGCTTGCGCTTGCGAACCGCTGTGTGAATAGTAGCTCCATTTGTGTGAATGTTTTGATGGAGTCATTTGGGATCTTCGAGTACCATTCAAATGCTGTCTCCGACAAGCTGCTAATGAACCGGCGAAGAAGCAATTTGTCGTTGCCTCCAGTATTTCCAAACAAAGTTCTGAACTGAGAGACATACTGATGCGGGTTGCCTGTCCCCTTATACACATGGAACTTAGGGATGGTATATCCTGGCGGGTATTTGATTTGGTCATACCAGCCCGGGTACGGTCGCCCAGTTCTGACGACTTGGCCAGCCTCTTCACTTGCCTGATGAGCTCGTATTTGTTGAGCTATGTAATCATCAAAGGAAGCTTTGGAGATTGTTTCTTCCCTGGCTGTCGATAAAGCTGGAAGAGGGTTTGATGTTTCCCCTCTGTCGTCCTCGATAATTATAGGCAGGTCTTCAGCTGGTTCTGGCTGAATCATCATTCCAACTACGTCTTGGAACAAAAGTGTCATCTGCTTTATATTAGCAACCTGTTCCGCGGCCTCTTTATCCATTCTTTCAAGCACCTTTCACAGGAACTCTGTATCGGTCTCCTACTCCTGGCGCTGTTCGGACACTGCTTCCAGGCTTTCTTTTTGTCCGGTGAGTGCTGCCATTTTCGTCAGCATCTCCTGGAGCTTTTGTTGTTGCTACTGAGTCTTTGTTAATGACCGAGTTTGCGGTCTATGACCCACGGAAGCACGTCTTTCCTCTTTCACGGAATCCATGTAAACCATGTGTACGATCATGCCCCCAGACTTGGGGCGTTTGGATCCATCACCTTTTGGATTTGCCGCCGGTGGGGGAAGATTCTCCGGCCTTCTCTTTTTATGGGAGGTTGAAGTTGAAGGAGCCATTGTAGCAGGCGCCTGTGTGAAATAAGCCCCTCGCTGTATGTTGGAAGGATGATTTTCCTCTTGTCGAACCTTCATTTTCTTTGGTTGATGAGAGTAGTTCTTGTTGATCATAGAATCTTGGACTTTTCGCCAGACTCTGTGCATTTAGGAGGAGAGCCGTTGAGGGGAATGCTCCGTCTTTTCTTGCGTCATGTTTTCAGCAGGTGGTGGAGATTTCTTCAGCACTGCGGTCGGAGAGTTCTTTCACACCCTCCTAAGCGGTTCAAAGTTGTTCCCAGTTGGAACAGCAGTGTTATCTTTCACCATTAGAGCTGGTGGACTAAGTCCAGAGGAGGAGTTGCCCCCAACTCTTCTCACCCGGCATCAGTGGCGACGTCGAGCGTGCCTTGCAGATGGGACCACCTCGGTTGTGGAAACGGCTCTGTCATGCCTCCGGCTTTGATGAGGGGCTACTGTTGGTGTCAGCCTGTCGAAGACTAACGTCCATTGAGAAGGAACGACCAATCTTTCGAAGGCCGATTTTCTTTTGTGGGAAGCACCTTTGACGAATTCACCCGCAGCAGGGGTTGGAACGGCTATCCGTTTCGAGATAACCCCTTCAGGTATCGCAATCCTCTTTGCGGGCCCACTTGAGCTTTGGCTCAGTTTGTTGAAGACTGAGTTGGCAAACTTGGACGACCTGTTGAGAGGGGCCATGGTGGTTGTAAGACGATCGAAGACTGACTTCTTCGGAGCTTCTTGTGGTGGCACCGGGGAGCTGAAACTCATTGGCGAGGGCATGGTCCCGAAGAACAATCCAGTGGTGCCTTTAGTCACCTGCCCCACCGGCATTGAAAAGATGGAGGCCGTATTGGGCCTATACGTCACTCCTCTAGTTGGGGCGGAGCGGGAGTTGCTATTGCAGTTGGTGCAGCTGGAAGCCATTGATATTCACTTCTTCTTTCTGCACAGAGCAAGACACCAAATCTTAGTACCTTGAATCCAAGGGCAACCATAGCAAACCGCGATTTTTTGTTCGCGAAACATGACACGCGAAGTGTGGAGTGGAAAGAGGAAAAGGTCCCACCGGGCGTGCCGGAATCTGTTCACCGCCGAAAGACGCAACCGAGACATTGGGATGTTTGGCCTGAATTTTGGGGGCAGATGCTTTTTGGATTTATTAGTCCACCTCTCTGAAGATGCCAAGTTGATTTATGGCACCGTATATCGAAGGTTTGGACAGATGCAGCCGTTGTAGCAGAATTCATCAGATTCCCCTCGTTTGTGAGGGGTTTTGATTATCGGGATGCTTTTCCCCGCAGGCGCAAGCCCCTGCAGTTAATTACGTTACCGCATCACGATAATCACTTTCTCATGCTCCGTAAGTTCACTTCATGTCGTGTGTATTTGTTTTATTTTTGGTTGCCCGTGGATTGTATACGGAGACTAATTTATGTTGTCGCCCGTAGGGCGTGGATTAGTCCAAATCCGTATTTCTTAGATTTGGGGTTTTTATTTAAGGATCGTTAATCTGATTTGAGATTAAGATCAACTTAAATGTATATGAGCAGTTGAGGCTCGGTTGGGTTTTTGTTAAGGATACATTAGTCCAATTTGGGACTAAGATCTACTTAACAAGGTCTTAGCATCATTTTTGCTTCAGATCTAACAAAAAAGTATTTGGGCTCTGTTGTTTTAGTTTCAGGACGTTTCGGTCCGTTATTTCCATTTTGGAGGCGAAGTTTTAGTTTGAGGACATTTCGGTCTGTTGATCACCATTTTGGTGGTGAGGTTTTAGTTTAAGAACGTCTCGGTCCGTTGATCACCATTTTGGAGTTGAGAGTTTAGTTTAAGGACGTCTCGGTCCGTTGATCACCATTTTGGAGGTGAGATTTTAGTGTAAGGACGTTACGGTTCGTTATTAGTTTAAGGACGTTTCGGTCCATTGTTGCCATTTTGGAGGCAACGGTTAGTTTAAGGACGTTTCGGTCCGTTGTTACTTTAGGGACGTCTCGGTCCATTGTTGCCATTTTGGAGGCAACGGTTAGTTTAAGGACGTTTCGGTCCGTTGTAGTTTAAATATGTCTCGGTCCGTTGTTAGTTTAAATATGTCTCGGTCCATTGATTATCTTGTGCGCACGTGTATTTGTTACATGACAGGATGAGCAACGATGATATCGGATGCACCCAGTTTGGGGTGTGGTTTGATTTGGGGTGTGCACGTCAGTTTGGGCAGTGCACCAAAGAGCTGTTGGTTGTCGGGACCCGCCACCTTTCTAAAGACGTTGAGGAATTACAACGACATGTATCAGAGGTGTAGACCTTGAACCAATTCCCGTATTTGAGGGAAAAAGGAATCAGTGGTAAACCCAGAAATCATTAGTCATATTTGAGACTAAGACTTCCTCAGGGTAATGTGGGACGAATATCGTTTTGGGATATCATCAGTTGGAAGATCGACAGTCGTATTTGGAACTAAGATCAATTTGGGAAGTGTTGGGGTCAAAAATTGCACCCCGGTTGATCAAGTCAAAGTCAAGGTCAACCCCAAGCTAGGTGGGCCCAAGCCCAGATCAAGTGGGCTCATGCCCGAGTCGAGCCCGAATATGAAGCGGCCATTCTCCCCCATGCCAAAATAAAAATCATGTAATAAATAAATTTGATGTAATTTTTTATGCATAAATGTAAGCAAAATGGGCATAAGCCCAAATTTTTGTTAAGCACATGGCTTATGTGCAAAAGAAATGAGCACATGAGTCATGGGATGGACAAAATGCCATTTTGTAAAGCCCAAGGGGCTATATATAAAGTGTGTACCCTACAAAGGCAAACATGATGAAAATATCTATGACAACTTTTTATTCTCTCAAAAAACTAGGGTTTGTGTGCCTCCTTCTCCTTTCTCAAGGGTCTAAAACCCTCTTCCTCTTTTTGAATTAAATCAAGAGTTTAACTCTTCCTTTCTCAAAAGGAAGTAGTTTTTCACTACAAAACCCACAAAGGGGAGCTCGGATCTCCCATCAAATCTCTGAAATGAGAGATTTTGAATCTCACCCCCTTTTCCCCCATGATCCGATCAACCGAGAGGAAGAAGAAGGAGACCTATCTCCAAAAATCCCACGTTGGGAAGGTCCCAGGCCCAAAAAAGAGCCAAAGATTCCTAGGAGTTTAACTCCTTTTTAGATCTGTTGGAGTTTAACTCCATAAATTAAATTTCTATTAGGAGTTCAACTCCAAAATCCCTTGGGAGTTCAACTCCCCAACCTAGGGGCTAAGCCCCTTTCCGCTGGTGTTTCCCGTGGTCGCGTGCCGCGCACGTGACCCGGTGGCACCCAGCGGTCGCATGCATGGCACGTGACCCGCGGGCGCTAACGCGTCCAATGGCCGCGTGCAGCGCACGTGACCCCGGGCACTAAAGCGCCCACGTGCACGCACGTGACCCTCGGGCACTAAAGCGCCCACGTGCGCGCATGCCCCGCGATCGCATGCAGCGCACGTGACCCGCGGGCACTAAAGCGCCCACGTGCATGCATGCCCCGCGGTCGCATGCAGCACACGTGACCCACGGTCGCGTGCAAGGCACGTGACCCGCGGGCACTTTAGCATCCACGTGCACCTCCACACGACCCGCTCAGTACCCAGTGGTCGCATGCAGCACACGTGACCCGCGGGCGCCTAGCGGTTACGTGCTACGCACGTGACCTGCTGGTGCCTAGCGCCCACGTGCTGCACACGTGACCAGCGGGCGCCAAGCGTTCACGCGTTGTGCACGTGACCAGCGGGCGCCAAGCGCTCATGCGCCAGGCACGTGACCCGTGGGCACCATGCACCCACATGCCATGCACGCGTCTTTAAGACGTTCCTCCCCCCATTTTTATTTTTTATGCACTCCACAGTAAATACCATCCCCCGTTAGAAAAATTTTCTAACGGGGCGCTGCACTGCACCCCGTAAGGGGGCTGCTAGCCCCTTGACCCCCAGCCTGCTATCCGGGTAGAGGGGCCCCCGTAAAACTCTGTGGGGCCCCCGATATATCCAAAACCCTTTCAAAACATACGCACACTGCACATTGAGTTCACATGACATGTTTCACCCGTTAATCGAAGGTTCTCTCACTCCAAAGGCAAGGGGTAATTAACAACAGCTTAGTCCGCGGCTGCCGGAGATTTGGATCCCCACAATCAATAAACCCCAGCCTATCCTAGGCAGGGGGAATCTGTAATGCGCCTGATAAGCACGCGCACATTCCCATCTCAATAGGGTGACGAAAAACACCCTACAGATTCTGGCACGCCCGGTGGGACCCAATCTCTCCTCCTATATTCTGGGTTAAACGTTCATACGAACTCAACCAATATACATATCGATTGCATGTACTGAAATGATGTTTCTATTTGCAGGTTAACAATCTCCAATTGCAATCTTTGGACACAGCAAAAATGTCCCCAAGTACAAGCTCAGCTCTCAACATAGCTCCCATCTCCTACACGATGAAGATGGACGCCAGGTTGATCCTCCCGGCCAGTCTCGGGCGACAATGAGAAGAGCCGCCGCTACCATTTGTCTCTATTCTGTTCATGTCAGTTAGCGCCATCCCAGCTTCTCAAGCTCCAATAAGAGACACACCGGCCTCGAAAGGCAAGATGCCAAATGTGGTGATCTCGAAGGCACCACTATCCAAACGCAAGTCGGTGTTTGAACGAATTTCCTTTGCTCCAGCTGGGGGCAAGGCCATCAACACCAACAAAGAAACAAGGCATCTCGAGTAAGCTTCGGCGGTGCCCCTAACAACTGCTCGATCGGGTGTCTTCTCTAAGATCCCCGCCAATCGACTCACAATGGCTTCCTGGATAACGGATGCCCACCAAGCCCTCAAAATCAAGAAGCTAAGACAGAAAAGGCTCAGATATAGAGCCAACAAAATGGCTAGGGCTCCTGCTAGGCTGAACTTCATGAGGCTCCAAGAACAAGGTTACCCCGCCAAAGATAAAGAGACGGCTAGATATGTGGTCTACACTGTCTACATGGTGGGCACGCGCAGCAAGAGCAAGGATGAGGCCACTACATCTCAAATCCAATCTAATGTGAATGTGGCTGTCACTTTCCAAGACCAGCATCCTCCGGAAGATAATGAAAATCCTCCCAGTGAAGCTGATAAACGGAGAGATCCCTCGGTTCATAAGGAGTCGGGCTCGGAAAGCGAAGAGGAGCCAATATTCCGTTCTAAGAACGCAGAGCAGCAACTTCTCCAGCTCTGAAAATAGCTCAGAAGTAAAGATAAGGAGATGGCCAAACTTTACTCCAAAATTGACGACTTAACGAATGTCGTCTTGCAGCTCATGGACCGACTTGCCTCTCAGCCGCTCAATCAAGCGCAGGGCTCTGCTCATGAACCGGGAAACGGTGTCCCAAGGCAGCTGACGCCTATTCCCTCAAATCCAAAGGTGGGTGGACCGCATGAAAGTCAGTCGCATCCTATCTCGGGAAATATCTTGGCTACCAATGACAGTAGCCCGCTAACTCAAGATCAAATCATGGATTTGGTTGCCAACAAAGTCAAAACTTTGGTAGCCGAATCTGAAGCGCAAAAAGATGTTAGCAGTAGCGGGAGACCATATCCTGCTCAGTATGATCTGGTAGAATTTCCTAGCGGCTATATCATCCCTAAATTCAGAAGATTCGATGGGACGGGAAATGCGAATCAGCACATCGCCCACTTTAAAGCCTCATGCGGGAATACTGCGGGCAATGATGCGCTTCTCCTCCGCTAGTTCATTAATAACTTGACCGATGTTGCTTTCGACTGGTACGCGAGCATACCGGATGGCTCCGTCATAACTTTCATCCAAATGGAGTCTCTGTTTCGGCAGAAGTTCATGAGCGTCAGCGATAAGATCGCCATTGCCGATCTCGTAAGGACCAAGCTAAAGAACAATGAAAGCAGCACAGATTTTATAACCCGATGGCGCAATCTCTCCGTCAAATGTGAACCGCCGATAGATCAGGACCAATCTGTCAGTCTCCTTGTCGGAAATCTCAACAATTGGATGGCCCCGTTTCTATGCACCGCGGGTCTCAAAACATTCCAAGAGCTGACCAGAAAAGTTCAGATGCTGGAGCGCTCAAAGCAGAAGTCCTCCTCGGATTCCTAAAATAACAATGGGTCCTAGAGAAACCGAAAGGACGATAATCGCAAAGGCGGAAATTCTGACGATACTGAATCTTTTAACACTTCGGCTAACCGAAATAAGCAGGGGATGAGCGGGCCTAATGCCAACCAGCCTCGGAAGCCAATGTTCGGAGAGGGAGAAGAATCTCCACTGAAAGAGAAGTTGGATAAGGTCTATTCCTTCAGAAGGGACAAAATCCGTAAAATATTCAATGACGCCCTAAGAAATGGTCTACAATTGCCAGAATCAAAAAGACCGTAAAAAGTGAATATGACTGACGACCCCAAATACTGCCCCTATCACAGAGTGATAAGTCATGCTATTGAGGACTGTTTCGTCTTCAAAGATTGGGTCGAAAAACAATATAAGGCAGGAGAGATAGAACTATCTAAACGCGTGTTAACAAACTGTCAAGCTGCGACCGCCAACTTCATACAAAACAGTTGACCACCATGTCATTAAACTGGGAATAATCGACCTCTAAGTCGTTAAACTGGGAATGTAAATAAAAAAAGAAAAAAAGAGTGTGAATAAAAACAAAGGAAAAGCCGAAATGATGGTTCAGCTCGCAATAAAAATCAGCGAGTAAAAATAAACATGAAAAATAAAGCCGAAATGATGGGGCAACCGCGAATGAATAAAGACGAAATGATAGGGCAATCGCGACCTTCACGATAAGAAAAGCTGAAATGATAGAGCAATCGCGGTAAAAAAATAAAATAAAATAAACATAAAATAACAAAATTAAAAAAAAATGGTGAATGATGAGTCGCTCCTGGTACCGTATTCCAGTGCAGCGATGCAGACGCCAACCAAATTCCAAATCCCCAAACGGCGAATGATGAGTCGCTCCTGGTACCATATTCCAGTGCAGCGATGCAGACGCCGACAATTTCCCAAAATTCTTCCAGCCCTACGGTTGGTCCCCAAGTTGACTACCGTATACAATCCATGGGCTCAAATAATTCAAATCATACCCATACCCCACCGCAATCACCAGTAACGTGACTGGTCTCCACCCTTGGAATTATGCTCCATTAGGAAGACCCACTCATGTGTCCTCACGATGCATGCGGAGAACAAACCTTTGTGGGATCCTTACGACTCACAAAAGAAAAACACACCTAGGGGTCCTCACGACTCCTAAGGAGAAAATGCACCTACGGGATCCTTACGACTCGTAGGGAGAAAATGCTTTTATGGGACCCTTACGGCCCATAAAATTGAAAAGCCTTAGGTGATAGGGATCTAAACCTCTCCCCTAAGCCATCGCTCCCCAATAGGAAAAGGCAAATGATGAGTTGCTCCTGGCATTATTCCAGTGCAGCAATGTAGATGCCGACCCAAAAACCAATTCCCAAGTCCTCCCGTGGCGAATGATGAGTCGCTCCTGGTACCATATTCCAGTACAGCGATACAGACGCCAACCAAAATTTCAAATCCCTGAATGTCCCAACGGCGAATGATGAGTCGCTCCTGATACCATATTCCAGTGGAGCGATGCAGACGCCAACAAAGTCCCGAAATTCTTCCGGCCCTACGGTCTGGATCATACATCCTTCAAAACTGTATACAATCCACGTAAAACGATCTCAATCTCTCCCATGTCTTACCGGCGAGACCACATTCAAAGTCCCACCAGTGATTGAAAAAAAAAAGAAAAAAAAGGTATGTCCACAAGTAAAATAGGCACGGATGAAAACCCGAAAAGGCTCCGTGAGTAAAAACAGCAGGACTGCCGGCGAGTTTGTGAAAACCCGAAAGGACGCAAACTCGTGAAAAAGAGATGAAATACACTCGTAAAGTTCTCTCGACTTTGTGAGGAGAAAATCCCCACGTGAAATCCATACGACTCACAAAGAAAAAACACACTTAGGAGTCCCCATGACTCCTAAAGAGAAAATACACCTAGGGGAACCTTACGACTCGTAGGGAGAAAATGCTTTTATGGGACCCTTACGGCTCATAAAATTGAAAAGTCTTAGGTGATAGGGACCTAAAACCTGTCTCCTAAGCCATTGCTTCCTATTAAACAAACACAAATGAAGATTCGCTCCTGGTACCATATTCCAGTGTAGCGATGCTGATGCCAAACAAAAACCAAAATCCCCAAATCCACTCATGGAAAATGATGATTCGCTCCTGGTACCATATTCCAACGTAGCGATGCTTATATCAACCCGAATCAAGTCAACCAGCAAGCTCTGTGTCGGAATCATGCTTCTTCTCAGAGTGTACCCCGCGTCGAAATCAAGCTTCGCCTCGGTGTATCTACCTTCCCTGTCGGAATTATGCTTTGGCTCGAAATCAACCAGCGACCTCCCCGTCGGAATTAAGCTCCGCCTCGGAATCAAGTCGACCAACAAGCTCTGCGCCGGAATCATGATTTGTCTCAAAGTGTACCCCATGTCGAAATCAAGCTTCGCCTCGGTGTATCTGCCTTCCTTGTCAGGATTATGCTTCGGCTCGGAGTCAACCAGCGACCTCCCCATCGGAATTAAGCTCCGCTTCGGAATCAAGTCGACCAACAAGTTTCGTGTCGGAATCATGCTTCGTCTCAGAGTGTACCCTGCGTCGAAATCAAACTTCACCTCGGTGTATCTACCTTCCCTGTCGGAATTATGCTTCGGCTCGGAATCAACCAGCGACCTCCCCATCGGAATTAAGCTCCGCCTCGTAATAAAGTCGACCAACAAGCTCTGCGTCGGAATCATGATTCGTCTCAGAGTGTACCCCGCGTCGAAATCAAGCTTCGCCTCGGTGTATCTGCCTTCCCTGTCGGAATTATGCTTCGACTCGGAATCAACCAGCGATCTCCCCGTCGGAATTAAGCTCCGCCTCGGAATCAAGTCGACCAACAAGCTCTGTGTCGAAATCATGCTTCGTCTCAGAGTGTACCCTGCGTCGAAATCAAGATTTGCCTCGGTGTATCTGCCTTTCCTGTAAGAATTATGCTTCGGCTCGGAATCAACCAGCGACCTCCCCGTCGGAATTAAGCTCCACCTCGGACTCAAGTCGACCAACAAGCTCTGCGTCAGAATCATGCTTCGTCTCAGAGTGTACCCCGCGTCGAAATCAAGCTTCGCCTCGGTGTATCTGCCTTCCCTATCGGAATTATGCTTTGGCTCGGAATCAATCAGCGACCTCCTCATCGGAATTAAGCTCCGCCTCAGAATCAATTCAACCAACAAGCTCTGCGTCGGAATCATGCTTCGTCTCAGAGTGTACCCCGCATCGAAATCAAGCTTCGCCTCGGTGTATCTGCCTTCCCTGTCGGAATTATGCTTCGGCTCGGAATCAACCAGTGACCTCCTCATCGGAATTAAGCTCCACCTCGGAATCAAGTCGACCAACAAGCTCTGCGCCGGAATCATGCTTCGTCTCAAAGTGTACCCCGTGTCGAAATTAAGCTTCGCCTCGGTGTATATTCCTTCCCTGTCGGAATTATGCTTCGGCTCGGAATCAACCAGCGACCTCCCCGTCAGAATTATGCTCCGCCTCGGAATCAAGTCAACCAACAAGCTCTGAAACGGAATCATACTTCGTATCAGAGTGTACCCCGTGTTGAAATCAAGCTTCGCCTCGGTGTATCTGCCTTCCCTGTCGGAATTATGCTTCTGCTCGGAATCAACCAGCGACCTCCTCGTCGGAATTAAGCTCCGCCTCGAAATCAAGTCGACCAACAAGCTCTGCGCCGGAATCATGCTTCGTCTCAGAGTGTACCCCGCGTCTAAATTAAGCTTCACCTCGGTGTATCTGCCTTCCCTGTCGGAATTATGCTTCGGCTCGGAATCAACCAGCAACCTCCTCGTTGGAATTAAGCTCCACCTCGGAATAAAGTCAACCAACAAGCTCTGCGCCGGAATCATGCTTCGTCTCAGATTGTACCCCGCGTCGAAATCAAGCTTCGCCTCGGTTTATCTGCCTTCCTTGTCGAAAATATGCTTCGGCTCGGAATCAACCAGCGACCTCCCCGTCGGAATTAAGCTCCGCCTCAGAATCAAGTCAACTAACAAGCTCTGCGTCAAAATCATGCTTCGTCTCAGAATGTATCCCGTGTCAAAATCATGCTTCGCCTCGGAGCATCTGCTTTGCCTGTCGGAATTATGCTTCGCCTAGAAATCAATCTCTGCATCGAAATTATGCTTCGGTCAGAATGTCTGCCGCTCGTCGGAATTATGCTTCGACCCCTTGGAATCAAGCTCCGCTCTTCGGAATTATGCTCCAACCCTCGGAATTATGCTCCGATCCCCGGAATTATGCTCCCGGGATGATGCTCCGCCCCTGGAATGATATTCCACCTCGAAGTCCAACTTCAAGATCCATCAATTTCATGCACACAACTCATACATGCGGTGTGCATTCATTGATGGGGGGCACTTTGTTGGGGTCAAAAATTGCACCCCGGTTGATCAAGTCAAAGAAAAAGTCAACCCCAAGCCAGGCGGGCCCAAGCCCAGATCAAGTGGGCTCATGCCCTAGTCGAGCCCGAACATGAAGCGGCCAGCCTCCCCCATGCCAAAATAAAAATCATGTAATAAATAAATTTGATGTAATTTTTTATGCATGAATGTAAGTAAAATGGGCATAAAGCCAAATTTTTGTAAAGCCCATGGCTTATGTGCAAAAAAAATGAGCACATGAGGTATGGGATGGGCAAAATGCCATTTTGTAAAGCCCAAGGGGCTATATGTAAAGTTTGTAGCTTATAAAGGAAAACATGATGAAAATATCTATGACAACTTTTCATTCTCTCAAAAAATTAGGGTTTGTGTGCCTCCTTCTCCCTTCTTGAGGGTCTAAAACCCTCTTCCTCTTTTTGAATTAAATCAAGAGTTTAACTCTTCCTTTCTTAAAAGGAAGTAGTTTTTCACTACAAAACCCACAAAGGGGAGCTCGGATCTCCCATCAAATCTCTGAAATGGGAGATTTTGAATCTCACCCCCCTTTTCCCCCAAGATCCGGCCAACCGAGAGAAAGAAGAAGGAGACCTATCTCCAAAAATCCCACGTTGGGAGGGTCCCAGGCTCAAAATAAGAGCCAAAAATTCCTAGGAGTTTAACTCCTTTCTAAATCTGTTGGAGTTTAACTCCATAAATTAAATTTCTGTTTGGAGTTCAACTCTAAAACCCCTTGGGAGCTCAACTCCCCAACCTAGGGCCTAAGCCCCTTTCCGCTGGTATGTCCCATGGTCGCGTGCCGCGCACGTGACCCGCGAGCACCCAGCGGTCGCGTGCATGGCACGTGACCCGCGGGAGCTAACGCGCCCAATGGCCGCATGCAGCGTACGTGACCTCGGGCACTAAAGCGCCCACGTGCGCACACGTGACCCATGGGCACTAAAGCGCCCACGTGCGCGCACGCCCCGCGATCGCGTGCAGCGCACGTGACCCGCGGGCACTAAAGCACCCACATGCGCGCACGCCCCGCGGTTGCATGCAGCGCACATGACCCGCGGTCGCATGCAAGGCACGTGACCCGTGGGCACTATAGCACCCACGTGTGCCCCACGCGACCCGCTCAGCGCCCAGTGGTCGCATGCAGCGCACGTGACCTGCGGGGTGCTAGCAGTCGCATGCTGTGCACGTGACCCGCTGGCACCCAGCGCCCACGTGCTGCGCACATGACCAGCGGGTGCCAAGCGCTTACGCGCTGCGCACATGACCAGCGGGCGCCAAGCGCTCCCGCATAAGGCACGTGACCCATGGGCACCATGCTCCCACGTACCACGCACGCGTCTTTAAGACGCTCCTCCACCTATTTTTATTTTTTATGCCCTCCACAGTAAACACCATCCCCCGTTAGAAAAAAATTTCTAACTGGGCACTGCCCCGTGCACTGCAAGGGGGCTGCTAGCCCCCTTGACCCCCAGCCCGCTATCCAGGTAGCGGGACCCCCGTAAAACTCTGCGGGGCCCCTGATATATCCAAAACCGTTTCAAAACATACGCACACTGCATATTTAGTTCGCATGACATGTTTCACCCGTCAATCGAAGGTTTTCTTACTCCAAAGGCGAGGGGTAATTTACGGCAGCTTAGTCCACGGCTGTCAGAGAGTCGGATCCCCATAATCAATAAACCCCAGCCTACCCTAGGCAGGGGGATCTGTAATGCGCCTGACAAGCGCGCATGCATTTCCATCTCAATGGGGTGATGAAAAACACCCTACAGGAAGTAGTGAACCCATGTGCTCGGTTGATCTAAGTTAGGGACCTAGCCAACTTGGGCTTGGTCCACTTAGTTTTCTTTTTATTCGAAAAGAAGTTCTAAGCACTTGTTTGGGCTCAGTACCTTTTTTTGTGCAAAAAGTGCTGAGCACTTAAGTAAGTTCTGACGCTCACACATAACCATGTGGGGTTTTCAGTCATGAGGATTTGCCTAATAAGTGTTGAACACTTTACCCTTTTTGTCTCTTTATGGCGTGCTGAGCTCTCTTTATGGCACCTACATGCGAAGCACGTGGGGCGCTAGGCGCTGTCTAGTGAGTGTCAAGCACTTTTTATTCTGTGGTGCCCACGTGAGGGACACATGAAGCGCTGGGCGCTGGGCGCCGCTCACTGAGCGCTAAGCACCCCTTTATTTTGTAGCGCTCATGTGAGAAGCACGTGGAGCGCTGGGCGCTGAGCACTAGGTGCTGAGCGTCAATCACTGAGTGCTAAGCACTCCTTTATTTTATAACGCCCACGTAAGAGGCACGTGGGGTGCTGAGCGCCAGTCATTGAGTGCTAAGCACTCATTTATTTTTATTTACTTAATTTTCCAAGAAGAGAGTTCTTCTTCCTCGAGAATGTAATTCTCTGTTCTTTCTGAAGCTTATGCGGGGTTTCTCCTTTTCAGACTTGAAGTCTTGGGTCCTTTATATAGTAGAGATAGTTTGTTAATTAGTTGAAGAAATCTCTCAGTAAGAGATCCTAATTGATTTTGGGGATTTACCCACCATTGGATCTTTGATCCAAGGACTTCTGTTTTATAGAAAGTATTTTCTTGTTTTTAACAAGATCAGGGAAATATTCACCCATTCAGAATTTATTCTGTAGATCGGTGATTCTTTAATCACCATTGGATTTTTTAATCCAACGGTACTCTGTTTTACAGAGGGCAGTCTTTCTTGTTTAGAAAGATTGAGGAATATTTTCAGAATTTAATTCTGCATCCTGATGATTTATTGTCTCTGTTGGATCTTTCATCCAACGGTTCTGCTTAATAGAGAGTAAAATTTAATTCTACAAGGCGCCGGCGCTCACGTGTTGTGCACGTAGGCGCTGCTTAAGATTTTTTTTTGTGCTTTGCACACGGGCGCTCATATAAGAGTCTTTAACTCTGGCGCTGGCGCCCTCGTGGAAGGCACGTGAAGCGCTGCTTAAGATTTTTGTGTGCTTTGCATACGGGTGCTGCTCATATAAGAGTTTTTAACTCTGGCGCTGGCGCCCTCGTGGAAGGCACGTAAGGCACTGCTTCTTGAGTTTTGAACAGAGCTTGCTCTTTTATTGGGGGAAACAGGGGTCTCGAAATGTATACATTAATCTACTCTGAAATATCGATGCCCAATCTCAATACTTCCTCGACCAAGGACATTTAAGGATGTGCTTATGGTCTATCCAGTTCTCACGGATATGATCACCATCAAAATGCTAGTAGTTAAGCAATAATTCTACGGGCTTCATCATTATGTATTAGCAACATGTAATAAACAACTAAAACGTATATTTAATGTTTACCGCCAAAAATTGGGAATACAAACGTCTTGCCTGAATTTGGGGGCAAATACTATATGAAACATATCCATCCATCTCTCCGAAGATACCAAGTTGATTTATGGCTCCATCTATCGAAGGTTTGGATAGATAAGGCCATTTTAGCAGACTTATTAGATTCCCCTTCATTTGAAGGGTTTTTAATTGTGGGGACGTTTTTTCCTGCAGGCGAAAGCCCCTGCAGTTAAGTACGTTATCGCAACGCGATAACAACTTTCTCCTTCTTTAGTATGTCACATCATGTCGTGTTATATATTGTTTATTATGGGATTTCCCTTGGATTGTATATGGAGACTAATATGGTCTCCCGCATGGCGTAGATTAGTCCAAATCCGTAAATCTCAGATCTGGAATGAACTTAGGTAATTTCTACCATTAGTTCGAAGGGTTTAAGGATCATTAATCTAGTTTTAGATTAAGATTGACTTAAAATATATTTAAGGACCATCAATCTTGTTTTAGACCAAGGTCGACTTAAAATATGTATGATCATGATTGATTTTCCTTTGAAAATCAAAGAAATTTGAAACTTCAAGGAGTTAGTTTAATTTTAGAATAAATGTCGGGCTTTGTTTCCCAATAGTGTTAAGCACTAGACCATATTTTGTTTTGGGTTTTACATAACCCAACAGTGCTAAGCGCTGGACCCAAAAGTTTAAGCTTCAGAGAGATAACTTAGCCAATATTGAGCTAAGAAACATGTATGTAAGGCTTGGGCGTATGTATATAAAGTCTCCATAACCACTGGTGTTTATAGGCGTGGCGCTTACCATGTGGCGCTTTGACACTGGCTCAAAGATCTTTGTAGTTGGACCGCTGGCGCTTAGAACTTAAGTTCTTTTGTTGCATATGCCGCTGGCGCTTCTACCGCTAGTGCATGCCCATAGGCATTTCTTCCTCTGGCACATGCCCACAGACGCTTTCCTTTAGAGATTAATCTTAATCTCTGTCTTTTGAAACTTAAGTTTCAAGAAGTTTAAGCTTCTATTAATGGTTATATCCCCTTTAACGATCACCAAGATTATTACTTCAATGATCTGGGATCATATATTCTATAAAGAATCGATCTTTTCGGTTCCTTGTTCGTCATCTGTGCGCCATATTTTATGAGAAGGGTTAGATTCTTTTCTCAAACCGCAGATCTTAAGATCAAAACGATTCCTTTATGAAACTTAAGTTTCTTGTGAAAAAGGAACGAGCTTGATTTAGAGATCGTAAGATCTGAAAAAAGAACTTAAGTTCTATCAATGAAGCTTAACCTTCTTATGAACGAGGCTTAAGTTTCTAAAATGGAGATTGATCTTCTATTTATCTCGGTTGTATGAAAGAAGAAGAATAAGAAACTCGAAGGCAGAGAACTTAAGTTCTTGATGAAAGCCTATGTATGTGATCTGTATCTCTAATGTCAAATTTTGACCTCTAGGGTCCCTTATATAGGATGTGAATATTGTTGGGCGAGTAGAGACAATCTCTTTTTGAGATTCCTCTGATTCATCTTAAGATCAAACCCGGGTACTTAAGCACCGTTGGATTTTAAATTCAAAGGTTATCTGTTGATATGATTAATATCTTTCTTATTCAAATAAGATATTCAATCGATTCTTTTGATTTAAAAGAATATATGAAAAGAGCTAATATCAGCTCGGGTGCTTAAGCGCCGTTGGATTTTAGGTCCAAGGGTTAATATTAACCGGTATTAATTTGTGAGATCAATTTATTGTTATTGATTTTGATCTTTCTTATTTTAGGAAGATAGAGAAAATATTTTCTCAAAATAGCTTAAGCTACTTGGTTTTATCTATTAACAATGATATCTTTCTGTTTTAAGAAAGATTTTGGAAGCTTAAGTTTTTGTTGATATATCTTTCTGTTTAAGAAAAGATATGGGAAGTTAACTTCCAAATATAGAATAAGCTATATGAAGCGAGAGCTTCGAATATTATCAGCGCCAAAGCTTCTTGGCGTATGCCTACGTGAGTTGCACGTGAAGGAGCACCAAGAATCTTCTGACGCTTGGACTTAAGTCTGGTTTGACCAATTTAATTGGTGGGAACTTCTGTAACGACTCTAAAATCTCTGTACAGAAATTCTTTTGTTAATATACAGAAAAGAGTTTGGCAGCCTCTGCATGAGTTATAAGTTACATTTATTAAATAAAAGTAAGCAACAACTTGTAGCTCACTGGTAAAGCCTCTACACTGCTGTGACATGGCCCATGTGTTCGATTCCCATCAGCAACAATTATTTTTTCAGATTTTTCTTTTTAAATTTTTGGAAGCCCAAAAGAATGCACGTGCAATACATGGGGAAATGAAAAGTTCAGAAAAATCAAACATGTGCAAAATGGCGTACATATTGAATAATCCATGTGGCACAAATCTCGAGACCCATCACCCTAGATCGACCGGCGGAAGTTTCCTCTGGGCCGGCGAGGATGGTCCGATTGGGTCCAATTGGATCTGTGCTTTGCACACACACCTCTTCAACTCCTCTCAACTCCTCTACACTGTTTGATTTCTCTGGAATCAAACAGAGTCCTTTCATTTCACAATTTAACATCATTTTTAATACTTTTTAATCCAAATTTTAATTCCCAAATCCTAATTCTCCACTATAAATACCATCCCACACCTTGGCTCAGCACTATTCTGAAAATTCTAGCCAAAACTCTCTAAAAAGTTCCTAGGTGCAAGTGGGGTAAGGTGGAGTTAGCGAGCAAGTTGGTTCCAGAAAAGATCGAAACCAATTCCGGAGCTCCCGTGACGCCCCGAAGCATCCTTCCTCTTCCTTAACCCCTTCTTGACATTTCCAAACGGTAAGTCCCTCCCAAACTCCCTTTCTCTTCAGTGAATTTCATTTTTAATCAAAATCGGTAAAAGTGGAGTTATTACCGATACTATCTTTTCTAAAACCTATAACTCCATTTTCTTTTATCATTTGGTCAAACCAATTTTACCACTTCACTTGTAATCTTAATACCAATGTTTAGAATCAAGTTTAAATCAAGAATCTCATGTAAAACAACCATATTTGAACTTTTACATTAAAATACCTTGAACTTTGTTATCAAATCTTTTCGACAAAATTGCTTAACAATACTTTTAGGAAAACTTCACGGGGTAACGACCTACCCTACACGCACACTTGGTTTCATAGCATGATACCTAGTTGTATGTGTTTTTGGTTCGAACATAGTATTTACAATAAAATACCACATAATTCTAAAACCGGATTTCTTGTAAAGCGGTATTTCATTTTCTTTACGATTATGCATCTACGACCCTCTTTACGGGACCCGCTAATGGATGGTGCGGATTATCGCACATCCTGGGGATACTAGAGCGAGATGCAGATTTTCTTACAGAGCATTTGATTTCGAAAGGATTTAAATACGATTTTTAAGAAATACGAACTTTCTAAATAAAAATTTATTTTTAAAATTATATAAAATTATAAATCTATATTTTCAAAATATAATAAATTTATATTTTTCTAAAAATAAAAGATTATCAAATGACAATAAAATACCATTAAGATACCAAAAATGACAAGTTTTTCAATAAAATACCATGAACTTCCAAAGCTAAGTATTTATCACCAAAATACCCAAATGCTTAAAATCCATACTCATGAAAACCTAAGTAATACTAATCACCTCGAGGTTTACTTTTAAACTATATTAAAAAATATTTTCATAAAACCCCCTCGAGATATATAAAACACTATTTAAGGACTTTAGTAAATATAAGTTTAAGCAGGATCAATTCTCTTGAGCCTCAGGGAGCCGGAGAAAGTGAGTGCTTGCCTATTCAGGTTAGAAAACTTAACCGGAGTTATCAATGACATCTGTCTTGGAAAAAGACACAAATCCTGCCGTTCATGTGCAGCAATTGCCGATGACTCCCGAACCTAACAAATTCAAGATTTAAATCAGTACAAGTGACTGAATCAGTCTGAGTCCTTCAAACCTGAATCCAAAATCAAACATGAATATTTGAACATAAACATGAATACTTGAATTCAAACATCAATATCAAACATGCATACTTTGACTTGAACTTAACATGAATACCAGAACACAATGGTTACCATTGAAACTGACTTGACTCGAACCATAAATACAACTTGACATAAATACATGAACATTTGACATGAATACTTGATAGTGACATGAACTCAATCTTGCCACTTGATATATTCATGGATTCGAGTAAGGCTAGTAATTTTAACTGTAACGTGTAATACACGGGGTGTTGGGGTAGTTCATGTGTGAATCCAACGGAATCTCAGAAGTCCCCCTAGATCATGAATACATGTCTACTAACACAAGTAAGCTATCATGAGGGCCCGTATTTCCTTGCTCCTGGATTATAACCTGTTGAGTTTAGAATACTTCAACACTGAGTTGAAGTCCCGTTTCTAACACTTAATTTAGGCCCGTGGTTCCTTACCCCTGGATTACAGCTGTTGGGATCGGGAACACTCTTAAGATTGGTTGACATTCATCCTTGAACTTACGTTATATTAGTTGACCCATGTAAATACCTTTTAGGACACTTACATTCACTTCATGTTCACTATATCTACACTACACGGCCATGCTATACTATGCTCATGTTATTTTGTCATGATATATATAGAGAACTACATGTTAAATAGAATTGCCATGCTTACAGTAAATGACATGTTTAAAAACAACATATCCCTAATCCATTACTTCATGATATACATTTTTCTTTATTATTATATTTTATACTCCACACCCAATTCTTGGAGACTTACCGAGCGAAAGTTTGATGACGGGCATTCACCCATTTTTGTTTCTTGGAATGTTCGTCAGATACTGTGGAGACTGAGGATATGGACACCACCGAGAAGGAGCACGACAAGATCACGACTCAGGACTAGACTAGCTATCTTTTTCAGTTTATGTATGCCACATGTTTAGGCATTTCTCTTCTTGTATTATATTTTCTTTCAGTTGAACTCATGTATTGTAAATGCTTTAAGTTGAATGTAAATAAAGTTGTTGAAATTTAAATCTCATGTTTATTTTTTGTCATTTATATTACTTATTTTACGCTTAGCGTATTTTTTCCGGTAAATGACCTTCTCGAAATAAATATATCGTGGGCTTGCCACGTCACCGTTTCCGTCTATTGGAAAGCGGAGCGTGACATGTTTTGTTGGCGGCTCATGCAGGTTCGTTCTGCATGAATCTTAAGTAATATATCACAATAAATATGAAATTCAACAACTTTACATTCCTTTCAATTCCATTTCCGTTGAATCTATCATAATCTTTCTTCTCTATCTAAGGTGATGGATTCTCCCAACAACCCTAGCACCAACATCAACGTAAGTACACCACCATAACCTACCCTTACCGTTCTACTATCTCCACCTACCGTAGCCACTCCACTCACAAACAGACGATGCTTTTGGAGGCTATCAAAAGCCTGCTTGAGGGTCAGCAGGCTCAAAACACGATTTTGCAGGAGCAGACTACTCTCATTCAATAGAGTTTCATCCGCTCTGAAGCAGAAGCACTGGGAGTGAAGCAATTTCAAGCATTACATCCGAAGAACTTCTCAGGGAAAGAGAAACCGCTTGAAGCCAAGGAATAGGCTCAGAGCATAGAAGACGGCCTAGCCGCAGCCTAAGTTCTAGAGGTGGCTTGGGTCAGAATAGCAAAACTCCAGCTTAGTCTGGTGGAACGTTTTGAGCATCCGATTGAGTGGAAGACTTTTCGTGATCTCTTTGAAGCCAAGTATTTTCCGGAAACCGCGCACTTCGAAATGGAACATAAGTTCATTCACCTGCAACAAGGATCCATGTGGGATAAGTCGGTGGATGAGTATGATGCAGAATTCACTATGCTTGGCAGATTCACCACCCACCTAATTCCTACTGCAGAAACCAGAGCTAGGCGCTTCCAGCAAGGATTAGACCCTGAGATCCAGGATGCCTTAGCAACGGGAGAATATCTAACATATGAAGCAGCCTTGAAGTCAGCCCGTCTCTATAAAGCTGTCATTAAGAAGAAGGGAAGGCCATAGTCGATCGGTATGAAATGTCCCGCCAACCAGATTTTTGGAGGAGCCTCTTCTAGGCCAACTCTCCCAGCGCCAACTATGAGGCCAGGAGGATCATTTTCCGAGACTGAACCGAACTTCTGTATCTATTGTAAGAGGGCCGGACACCAAGTCAAGGATTGCCATCGAGCGAATGGTCTTTGTTTAATATGTGGATCACCCTCACACACTATAGGAACTTACCCACACAATCGAACTGGCCTAGCCCCTACAGCTAGACCAGCTATTCAAGCTCCACCTACTCGGTTAGCCCTTCCTGCACCACCTCTACGCGGACCACCTTTATCTCGTCAGCTATTGATGTACCAGCATGCACAGATAAATGTGCAGAGATATCAGGCTTTCACTTTGGAAGCTGTAGAGGCCGAAGATATAGGTCAAGATAACACTGGTAAATCTCTTCCCATTTTTTTCAGCCTTTACAAATTCTTGCATCCTTTCGTTCATTCATCTATCCAAATTTTTTCATGCACTTTCGATACAATATCAGTAGTTCCTTCACCAGTGCTTTAATCAAATTTTCTTGAATCTCTTACAACCTCCTTGTATAAATTTCGAGGACGAAATTTTTATAAGGAGGGTAGAATGTAACGACTCTGAAATCGCTGTACGGAAATTCTTCTGTTAATATACAAAAAAGAGTTTGGCAGCCGTGTATGAGTTATAAGTAACTTTTATTAAATAAAAGCAAGAAACAATTTGTAGCTCACTAGTAAAACCCCTGCACTGCTGTGACGCAGCCCCTGGGTTCGATTCCCATCAGCCACAATTATTTTTTCTGATTTTTCGTTTTAACTTTTTGGAAGCCCAAAAGATTGCACGTGGAATACACGGGGAAATGAAAAGTTCAGAAAAATCAAATATGTGCAAAATGGTGTACACACTGAATAATCCACGTAGCATAAATCTCAAGACCCATCACCCTAGATCGACCGGCAGAAGTTGCCTCTGGGCCGGCGGGGATGGTCCGATTGGGTCCAATTGGATCCGTGCTTTCCACATACATCTCTTCAACTCCTCTGCACTGTTTGATTTTCCTGCAATCAAACAGAGACCTTTCATTTCACAATTTAATATCATTTTAATGCTTTTTAATCCAAATTTTAATTCCCAAATCCTAATTATCCACTATAAATACCACCCCACACTTTAGCTCAGCACCATTCTGTAAATTCTAGCCAAAACTCTCTAAAAAGTTTTTAGGTGCAAGTGGAGTAAAGTGGAGTTAGCGAGCAAGTTGGTTCCGGCGATGATCGAAGTAAATTCCGGAGCTCCCGCGACACTCTAAAGCATCCCTCTTCTTCATTAACCCCTTCTTAACATTTCCAAACAATAAATCCCTCCCAAACTCCTTTTCTCTTCAGTGAATTTCATTTTTAATCAAAATCGGTAAAATTGGAGTTATTACCGATATCATCTTTTCTAGAGCCTATAACTCCATTTTCTTTTATCATTTGGTCAAACCAATTTTACCACTTCACTTGTAATTTTAATACCAATATTTAGAATCAAGTTTAAATCAAGAATCTCATGTAAAACAACCATATTTGAAATTTTACATTAAAATATCTTGAACTTTGTTATCACATCTTTTCGACAAAATTGCTTAACAATATCTTTAGAAAAACTTCACGGGGTAACGACCTACCCCACACGCACACTTAGTTTCATAGCACGATGCCTAGTTGTATGTGTTTTTGGTTCGAACATAGTATTTACAATAAAATACCACATAATTCTAAAACCGGATTTCTTTTAAAGCGGTGTTTCATTTTCTTTGTGATTATGCATCTACAACCCTCTTCATGGGACCCACTAATGGATGGTACGGATTATCATACATCCTGAGGATAGTAGAGCGAGATGCAGACCTCCTCACGGAGCATTCGATCTCGAAAGGATTTAAATACGGTTTTTAAGAAATACGAACTTTCTAGATAAAAATTTATTTTTAAAATTATATAAAACTATAAATCCATATTTTCAAAATATAATAAGCTTATATTTTTCTAAAAATGAAAGATTATCAAATGGCAATAAAATACCATCAAGATACCAAAAAGGACAAGTTTTTCAATAAAATACCATGAACTTTCCAAAGCTAAGAATTTATCACCAAAGTACCCCAATGCTTAAAATCTATGCTCATGAAAACCTAAGTAATACTACTCATCTCGAGGTTTACTTTTAAACTATATTAAAAAATATTTTCATAAAACCCCATCGAAATATATAAAACACTACTTAAGGACTTTAGTATATATAGGTTTAAGCGGGATCAACTCTCTTGAACCCTAGGGAGCCGGAGAAAGTGAGTGCTTGCCTATTCAGGTTAGGAAACTTAACCGAAATTATCGATGTCAATAATCTTGGAAAAAGACATAAATCCTGCCGTCCATGTGCAGCAGTTGCCGATGACTCCCGAACCTAAGAAATTCAAGATTTAAATCAGTACAAGTGGGTGACTCAGTCTGAGTCCAATTCAAACCTGAATCCAAAATCAAACACGAATAATTGAACATGAACATGAATACTTGAATTCAAACATCAATATCAAACATGTATATGTTGACTTGAACTTAACATGAATACCAGAACACAATGGTTGCTATTGAAACTGACTTGATTCGAACCATGAATACAACATGACATGAATACATGAACACTTGACATGAATACTTGATAATGACATGAACTCAATCTTGCCACTTGATGTATTCGTGGATTCGAGCAAGACTAGTAATTTTAACTGTAACGTAGAATACATGGGGTGTTAGGGTGGTTCATGTGTGAATCCAATGGAATCTCAAGAGTACCCCTAGATCATGAATCTATGTCTACTAACACAAGCAAGCTATCATGAGGGCCCATGTTTCCTTACTCCTGGATTATAGCCCGTTGAGTTTGGAATACTTCAACACTTGGTTGAAGTCCCGTTACTAACACTTGATTCGGGCCCGTGGTTCCTTACCCCTGGATTACAGCCTGTTGGGTTCGAGAACACTCTTGAGATTGGTTGACATTCACCCTTGAACTTACGTTACATTAGTTGACCCGTGTAAAGACCTTTTAGGACACTTACATTCACTTCATGTTCATTATGCCTACACTACACGGCCATGCTATACTATGCTCATGTTATTTTGCCATGATATATATATAGAGAACTACATGTTAAATAGAATTGCCATGCTTACAGTAAATGACATGTTTAAAAACAACATATCCCTAATCCATTACTTCATGATATATATTTTTCTTTATCATTATACTTTATACTTCACGCCCAATTCTTAGGGACTTACCGAGCGAAAATTCGCTGACGGGCATTCCACCCATCTTTATTTCTTGGAATGCTCTTCAGATACTGTGGAGACTGAGGAGGTGGACACCACCGAGGAGGAGCACGACCAATTCTCGACTCAGGACAAGACTAGCTATCTTTTTCAGTTTATGTATGCCACCTTTTTAGGCATTTATCTTCTTGTATTGTATTTTCTTTCAGTTGAATTCATATATTGTAAATGCTTCAAGTTGAATGTAAATAAAGTTGTTGAAGTTTAAATCTCATGTTTATTTCTTGTCATTTTATATTGCTTATTTTACGTTTAGCGTATTTATTCCGGGAAATGACCTTCTCGAAATAAATACGTCGCGGGCTTGCCACGTCACCGGTTCCGTCTATTGGGAAGCAAGGCGTGACAGCTTCTTGGTGCATGTCCACGTGATTTTCACATGGAGGAACGCCAAGGGTATTCTGGCGCTTGGTCTTAAGTCTATTTTGACCAATTTTATTGGTGGGAACAAATGCCCCCCACCAGAGGAGCCACATGCATATCACGTGGGGGGTCTGGTGTCAAATCCTGGCCCTTGGATTCCCTCGAGATTTGAGGCAAACCCAACCGATCTTAATCCCTTATAAATAGGACTTAAGTAATTGAGAAACGTTGTGCCCTCTTATTTTCTTGAATTCCTTTTTTTCGAAAACTTATGTTTTCTTTCTTCTCAGAGCTTAAGCTTTTATTTCATGAAGCTTAAGCTTTGGTTTCTCTCCTTGTCACATCAAGAGAAACCCTTGCAAAAATTTTTGCAACGTCCCATCAAATTTGGTGATAATTAAAATTCCTTTTTAAAACTTATGTTTGATCCAAACTTCAACATTGAAACCCTAACTTGGGGTTTCTCAGGCTTAAGCCTAATGGTGCATGCGCTTTTCCTAATTTTAGGGATTTAAAACATAAGTTCTATAGGAAAAATATTTTATTTCCTATAGAAATTGTTCTTGCGCCTGCAATGTCTATTTTAGAACTTAAGTTCTATATAAAATCATACTATTTCTTAAAAGAACCGTTCTTAGGCCCGCAGAGGCTATTTTAGAACTTAAGTTCTATAAAAAAATCATATTATTTTCTATAAGAACCGTTCTTGCGCCTGCATAGGCTTTTTAAGTTCTAAGTTCTCTAAAATATATATTTTCTATAGGGAACCTATGTGCTTGCGCCCAATAATTATTTAAAGGGGTCAAGATCCAACTTTTGGACCCGGTGGGGTCTTTAGCTTTTTAGCTAAAAATGCCATCTTGTTTCAACTTGTAATGTTTGTTCTTTTGCTAACGGAGTCTGTCTTTTCATTCTTCAGGTACAATGGCTGATCATCTCTATGATATCGAGGAAATTATCACTTACGAAGAGATTCGCATTCATGGTCGCCTTTAAGGCCAAGAGTATACTGCAGCTTAATGCGCTGACGTGATACTTCGCTTTCATGATCACAACGGTCGATTAATCCCTCATCGCTCTGCCCTTTTGAAGATTGTCATTGGGTCAATCTAGGAAGCTCTACCTGGGCTTTTTGAGGCTATGTCGCTCCGCACACTCGATGAAGCTGAAGACAAGGTGCATTCAGTATATTTGATAAGCATGATTTCAAAGAAACAGAAAGATAATCTCGTCACCATCTTGCATCGCGTCTTCCAATGGAAAGCAATAATATTTTTGTACCAGAGGATAGAGGACATCAACGGTGACCCCAAAGCTTACATCCGAGAGAAGATGCATAAGAAAATGGCCGATGAAGCTGAAGATAGTTTGCTCAAACTTACTTTTGAGTTTAAGAATCCGTGTCCGTAATTTAGCGTTTTGCCACTGTAGATCATAAATGATGTAGTAGCGCTTGCCTTTAGTCTTTTCTTTTGTTTCCTTTGCAGTCTTCCTCAGTTGCCAGTATGTAGTTCCTTTTTTTTGAAGTATGAATAAAAAGCATCTTTTTCTTTCATATCTGCACTTTTCTTTTCTTTTTGTCCTGAAATAGCTTATATTAGTTTATTTACTCGTTTAAGAGCTTTCAGTTTATCCTTCCCTTAGGCATGTGGATAAACTCGTCCAAACGTTAAACATGCATAACCCCTATCGATATAGGCGTCCGTTAGGTTTGTGGTTCTTAGTTAAGTCTATCGCACCGTTACGTCAGCAGATATCATCTCGATCCATGTCCACTCGGGTCGCTGGTTTTGAGTAGCCGCGTACTTGCTGTATCACCAACCCTACTGCTGCAGGATACAACGTCTCAAGTAACTTTTTTAGGCCGGTATGTCCGTATTGCCGTCAGATGGTTCAACGTTAGGCACACCGTGGCGCTTTACCTTGACGTCAGACTCCTTTTTTTGAGGAGTCCCAGAGAGTCAGAGCCACATCCGTCCGAGATGGATTAACATCCAATAGTCTTTAGGCTTCACATGTATTGCCCTTCGAGACCCGAAGCTAGTAATATGCCGTCACTTAGTTTCATCATTGACCCTTTGGTTCTTGTTGACATTGCGTCTACACCCTGCTGGAATGAGAAGGACATCGAATTGGTCTTTAGGTCGCATAGATTTCCTTTCATCCTATCTTCAATGTGGCCACCTTGAACTCCTTTATTTTTAAAGGAAGGTATGGGCAGCTGTGGAGGATGGGGATCATGGCTCGTCTCTCTCATAGACTACCTGTTTGGGTATGATCTTCCAGCTATTTCATACAAAGTTGTCTGACCTATTTGATAAGCTTCTCTCATCAGCTTCTCAGTCAAGTCCTCTGTTGGCAAAGTCGCAACATTTTGCGGAGCTTCATTATTTCGCTTGCTCGGGGGTAATTGCATGACCTTTTTGTATAGGGCCATTACATCAAATTCTCGAACCATTTCTTTCATCATCGACCCGAGTGGAAATTCAGATGATCCGGATGGAGTACTTCGCGAGGTTTCTTCACCTTGCTCAGCTGAGTTGTTTTCCATATAGCAACTGTGAATTCTCTTCTTCTTCTTCTTCTTCTTCTTCTTCTTCTTCTTCTTCTTCTTCTTCTTCGGTCGGACATAGCCCAAACCAGTAGTATCGAACTTCCCATGGGACACTGGTTAGCGAGTCTTTATCACTTCCCAGATCTTCTTGAAATACTGGGCCTGACAGGCGGTCTGTTTGAACGGTACTCCTGCTGATGAAGGAGTTCCTTCAAGCTCTTTGTATAATATCTTGGCATGGGGATCGGTTGCAACCTATCGAGATTTGGCTCGAGTCTGTGCTAAATTTCTTTCTCCACCTAGGTTCGTTTTGACTTATAAAAAAGAACCGCCTTTTCTTTTTTGCGTCTGGGAGGCACGTGGAAGGTTACTAACTTTTGCACGCTGTAGGTGCTGAGTGCATCGAGCTCTTTATAATGATACGACGGAGCTATTGTAATATGCAGGGCTTGATCGGCTTCATCGGAAACCTTTACCCGTGGATGAATTGAGAAAACCATATCAGCTTCTTCCTCCGAGTCGCTGCTGAAGATCGGGATAGGAGCTACCGAGCTTGGTTTATCAGTTTCATTTGGAGACCAACCCGCGGATATTGTCTTTTTCTTCTTTGGAGTCACTTCCAAAGATCGGGATGACCGCCATTTGAACTTTTTTGTCCTTAGGCTTTTCGCACTTCTCTGTATCTTCATAGTCCAACAGGAAATACTTCGCATCTTCATATTTCCGCACTTCTTTTACCAAGAATGGGTTGAGCTCCCCTGTGATGGTGTGCTCCTGTCCTTGAAATACTTCATACACTGATGTTGTGTAGAAAGGATGACGCCATACTGGTGTATTCAAGGTCTACCCAGTAAAGCTTTATAGCAGGTCTTTCCTTCAATGACGTGAAATTTGACGTCTGTGACGATTTATCCAAAGCGGAGTGTCAACACTATAGACCCCAACGTTCTTGAATATTAAGAGTAGAATATGAAGATAGTGATTTTCTCTCGGCCGAGGTATCATACATTCATGGATAGCTGCTTGAGCACCTTAACATTAAGGAGGTTGACCGAAGAACCGTTGTCGACAAGGATTTCATTTATCCTCTGATCATCGCAATACCCGGCGATATAGAGCAAACGATTGCGCTCGAACGTCCTCAGGAGAAGATCTTCTTCGCTAAAGGAGATGTCGGCCATGTATACCCCCGCCATTTTATCCTTCATTGCTTCCTCTGCAAAGTGTGCTTGGAAGAGGTCCCGTTCTTCGAGGGCTTTAATTAAAGACACCCGCAGTTCCTTAGACAAGAGCAGAGCATCGTATATGTTCAAGTGTGAGGGTAACTTCTTCAGGTGGGCTAGCACATTGTTGTCCACCTTATTTTTCTTGGGGAGATTCTTGGCGGCGAGTTCTTTAGCCTCCTCTTCATCGAAGGCGATCTCTTTGGGCATTTTCCCTTTACCTTATCTTGATTCTTAGGAGCATTATTTGCGGACCTAATGTTCTTCTCAGGGAGAGTACGATTCCGCAGACAAATGTTGCTGCAGTCCTTGGTCTAATCTTCATCTTCTGATGAGAAGCTTATATAAGGGAGATCAACGGGAGGTTCATCTTCTGAATCACTTCCGAAAGTCGGTACTACCGAACTTCCTCCTTCCAAAGTCTGAGCCTTGGTCAAATGGCAACTTTCAGTGATCGTCTTTGCTTGGCAGCTTACCTTGGGACAATCATGTTGGGGCAGGTAAGCCTTGGCCATCCGCTTCTCTCTTTTAAGATGCTTGTTGTAGAGAATGTATTTTCACCACCATTTTCCGAACGATTTGCACTCGTTGATGGGATGGCAGACCCTCCGGTAGTAAAGACAATATTTTGGATGCTTTTCTCCTCTTTCGAAGTCCACAACCCCAGGGGTATACATCTTTAAGGGTGGAAGTTTCATCTCTTTGGATAGGGCCTTAGAGAAATGCTTCTCGGCCTTGTCTTTCTTCAGCAGTATCTTCTGTTTCGGTTGCATATTCAGCTTTGGTTGGGGAGCTATATAACTCACCTCTTCCGCTGATTCCCTTTTCATATGTTGCTATCTGGATTTCTTATAAATAGCCAGCTCACGCCTTTGATTTTCCCGGCTTCTTTGAAAGGCTTCCCTTAGGAACTTCTCAACTGGGTCCTGTTGCGGCGAACTCGGAGCTTCATGCATCGATTTTGCCCCCTGCTCTTCTGAATCGTTTTCCGACGCGGGTGGAGCTTCATCATCATAGACAAAAGAGTAAGAGACTATGCAACAGCTTTCCACATGACCTTCTGTTTCTCCCTCTGAGTCATCGTCCTCATCCTCTTTTTTATTTTCAAGGATATGTTTGATAAACTCCTTAAAAGTGATGGGTGAGCGCGCTTTCTGATTGTATTCTTCTAGCGCGTCAATATATTTTTGGATGCTCGTACGGCTGTCGACATTCTCGGCTGGCTATACAAGCTTCTTCGCTTTCTTTTTGTTTTTCTTCTTGGAAGAATTATTGAATTTGGGACTTTTCCCTTTATCGATAGCCTTCGGAGTGGGACGCGGCTTCAACATCCCTGGTATGATCTCCGGTTCAAGCGGGCTTTTCACCTGATCGCAGGGCATGCCTGGAGATCCTTTAGCGTTCTCTTTGTTTTGGGAGACCACATTACCTCCCATGGGGTTTCTTCAACGAGCGAGCAGGATGTCCCCTACGTGTTGGTCCTTTTAGTGATATGCTTCTGAGGAAGGTTCACCTTCCATTTATCGGAGAACATGAACTTGCCATGTTTATACCGGTCCTTGACCCAGTTCTTAAAGACGTAACAATCTTCAATCGGATGACTTATCACTAGATGATATGGGCAATAAGTTAGGCTGTTGACGTCGTAGGCTTGGACCTGTCGTCGTGACTCGGGCAAAGTCAGGAAGCCGCTCTTCATTGCGAGGTCGAATAATTTCTTCATTTTATCATAAAGGAATGAATATTCCTGTCCCATTCTTTCTTCAAGAGTTTCCTCATTTTATCATGAAGGAATGAATAAGTCCATTCCTGTTTACCATCGTGATGGATGAGCTTACTAGAATTATCCAAGATGAGGTACCTTGGTGTATGCTATTCGCTGATGATATTGTTCTAATAAATGAGACGAAAGCAGGGGTTAATGCCATATTGGAATTATGGAGGTAAACATTGGAATCTCGGGGATTCAGATTGAGCAGGTCTAAGACAGCATATATGCATTGCAAATTTAGTAACCAGAGAAGTCAAAACCATATTGGTATAACATTGGAAGGGCAAGAGATATCACCGAGTGACCTGTTTAGATATCTAGGTTCTATCATCTAAAAGAATGGGGAGATCGATAGTGATGTTAAATCAAAGGATCCAAGCTGGTTGGTTGAAATGGAGGAGTGCAATAGGGATTTTGTGTGATCATAACTTTCCGTTAAAATTTAAAGGGAATTTTTATCGGGGCGCTATTCGGCCTGCCTTATTATATGGTACAGAATGCTGGGCTCCTAAAAAGCATCATACACAGAAGATGCACGTAGCGGAGATGTGCATGCTTCGTTGGATGTGCGGTAACACTAGAAAAGATAAGGTGCGAAATGAGGATATTCGTGCAAAAGTTGGTGTAGCACCTGTAGAGGAGAACATGCAGGAAAACCAGCTAAGATGGTTTGGTCATGTGCGACACAGACCTATGGAAGCACCGGTTCGACGAATAGATACTCTCGATATGGGCAATGGTAAAAGGGCAAAAGGGAGACCGAAGAAAACATGGATGGAGGTGATACGAAACGATATGGTTGCCAAAGGACTCAATGAAAATATATTGTTCGATAGGAGTGAGTGGAGGCGGAGGATTCATGTGCTGGACCCGGTGTGATTCTCATGTTGGTTCATGTAGCCTACCCCATATGCTTGGGATAAAAGGCTCAGTTGTTGTTGTATTCTTTCTTCAAGAGTGGGTCCCGTGCGGTTGTCATGTTGACGATCAGGCACTTTAGGACCGTTCGGCCGTTGTTGCGTATTAGCCACAAACGCTGCCTTACTCTTATCCTTAAAGTTTCGTGAGTCTCCATTGGAAGAGGGAGGTCCCTGGTTCATCGCATCCAGCCGAGCCAACTTTTTAATAAGTTCTTGGAAAGTCATTTGGCTGAGAAGGGCTAGACATGGGAACACTTGCGCCTTCTTGTCGAGAGTGCTCATGAACATACTTATGGCCAGGGCTTCAACGATCCTTTGTTCGCATTTGGACCAAAGGTTCCTCCATCCATTGCGTATTGGACCTATGTCTCGTTTGAACTAGGTCTCTCGTTGACCAAGACGGTCACGGTAGTGCTCTCGTTCGCAATAGTAAATCTCTGGCAGAAGAGGAGTTCCATCTCGTCAAAGGTTTTCATCAAGTTATTAGGAATATTCGAGTACCATTCGAATGCTACGTCTGCTAGACTACTAACGAACTATCGCAGGAGAAATATGTCATTGCTCCCAATATTGTCGCACTTGGACTGGAATTGAGAGATGTGCTGCTTTGGGTTCCAGTTTCCTTTATATATAGGGAACGTCGGGATTGTATATTCTTTCGGGTACTGTATTTGATCGTAACACGCTGGGTAGGATAGGCCAGTCTTTGTCAACTTGCCAGCGGCTTCACTGGCTAGATGAGCCTTGAACTGCTGGACGATATATTCTTCCAACTGTGATTTGGAGAAGATCTCCTTTGCGATTGATGAGGCTTGAAGAGGATTGGAGGTCTCTCTTTTGTCTTCAACGACGACCACCGGCGGTTCATCTGCTGGTGGTCCGGGGTGAGCCATCATCCCAAGCATACTTTGGAACAAATGGTTCATCTTGTCCATTCGGGCTTCCATTTCTGCAGCTTTTTCGTCCTTCTTTCGGAACATGCGCTTCAGGTAGTCCATATCAGACTCCTATTCTGCTTTTTCCTTGGAAGTACTGTTTAAATTTGCACCCGGGGGATGGCTCATTATTTCAGCTGCCCGAGCCATCAACTCCTGCAGCTTTTGGGTATCCTTTGCTACAGACCGTGTGATTGGTCTGTGGGAGACAGAATTCTTGCTTTCGTCCTTAGAGTTTACCATATAGACAATATAAACTACAAAGCCTCTAGATTTAGAGCGTTTGTTGTGTTGACCCTCGGAGTTTGCCTTGGGCCTTTGCATCTTGTCTCACCTCTCTCTTTTGTGAGAGGCTATCTTTGGAGGAACCATCATAGTACGAGCCTCCTTCGGTTGATGGGAAGAGCGTTTGCCATTGCTCTTCAGCTTCTTGGGTCGGGAAGAGTAATCTTTATTGATTGCCGACTCCTGCACATCCTTCTAGACCTTATGAATAGTCGAGAAAATTCGCTTCACCGATCGAACTAGTTTTGGCTTGTCATTCCTCTTGGTGGGAGGTGGAGTTTTCTTCAATACAGAAGTTGGAGAGTTGCGCTTCACTATGTTCAGCGCCTTGAAGCTGTTCCCGGTTGGAACAACAGCCTGCATCATTAGAGCTGGAGAGGTTGGCCTAGATAGCGAACTGTCCCCAGCCTGCCTTACTCGGATCCAGTATCGACGTCGAGCGTTTCTGGAGATAGCCTCTTGAGCCTTGGGAGCCATCCTGTATTTTCTCCCGACATTAGTCTTGTCCTTTAGCATGTGCCAGTCTTTTGAAGACCAATTGTCTTAGCAGAGAAGGAGTTGCCGGTCTATAGAAGACAGAAGGCCCTGAAGGTGAAGCACCTTTTGGCACCTTGGAAGTAGCAGGGGCTGTAGGTGTCATCCTCTTAGCGACAATCTTCATTGGAATGTCCGGGACAGTTAGAGCATCTAGAGCAGAAAAGCTCAGCCTCTTGAAGACTAATTTCTTCGGGATCATGAGCTTCTCGATGAGGTCCCCAGAGCTTGTGGTCAGCCTCTCGAAGGTGAACCTTCAGACTTGGCAGGTTTCTCGGAAGGGCCTGCGGAGGTGGTTGTCAACCTGTTGAAGACTGACCTTCTCGGTGCTTCCTCCTTTAGTGTTGAGGCACCAAAGGTGAAGGATGGGGGCATGATCCCAAAGAAAATCCCTGCCATATTTTTAGGAGCCAGGACACATAGAACTGTGGCTACTTGTGAGCCAAATTGAACTCCGCCAGATAGGATGGAGTCAGCATGAGCGTTGTTGCAATTGCTGCAGATAAAGGCTATTGGATCTGTCCGGAAGTGAAACACCAAATTTTAGTATCCCAAACTCCAAGAGCAACATAAACATAATATATCATGATTGGTTAGTGAAACAAGACATACGAAGTGTGGAGTGGAAAGAGAAAAAGGTCCCACCGGGTTACCGCCAAATTTTAGGAAGACGAATACCTTGCCTGGATTTGGATGCAGATGCTATATGGAACATATCCATCCACCTCTTCGAAGATACTAAGTTGATTTATGGTACCATTTATCGGAGGTTTGAATAGATGTGATCGTTTTAGCAGACTTATTAGATTCCTTCTCATTTGAGGCGTTTTTTATTGTGGGGATGTTTTTCCTGCAGGCGTAGGCCCATGCAGTTAATTACGTTATCGCAACATGATAAAAACTTTCTCCGTCTCCAGTATGTCACCTCATGTCGTGTTATATATTGTTTATTATGGAGTTGCCTTTGGATTGTATACGGAGACTAATATGGTTGCCCATAGGGCGCGGAATAGTCCAAATCCATAAATCACAGATCTGGGATGAACTTAGGTAATTTCTACTATTTGTTCGAAGGGTTTAAGGATCATTAATCTAGTTTTAGATTAAGATAGACTTAAAATATACTTAAGGACCATTCATGTTTTAGATCAAGGTCGACTTAAAATATGTATGATCGTGATTGAATTTCCTTTGAAAATCAAAGAAATATGAAACTTCAGGAAGTTGGTCTAATTTTAGACTAAATGTTGGACTCTATTTTCCAAAAGTGTTAAGCACTAGGCCATATTCTATTTTGAGCTTTACATAACCCAACGGTGCTAAGCGCTGGGCTTAAAAGCTTAAGCTTCAGAGAGATAATTTAGCCAATATTGAACTAAAAAACATGTATGTAAGGCTTGGGCGCATGTATATAGAGTCTCTATGACCACCGGCGTTTATAGGGCGGCGCTTGCCACGTGGCGCTTTACCACTGGCTCAGAGATCCTTATATTTTGACTAATAGCACATAGAACTTAAGTTCTTTTGTTGCATATGCCGCTGGCGCTTCTGTCGCTGGTGCTTGCCACGTGGCGCATGCCTATTGGCACTTCTATCTCTGGCGCATGCCCATAGGCGCTTTCCTTTAGAGATTAATCTTAATCTCTTTATCTTTTAAAACTTAAGTTTCATGAAATTTAAGCTTCTGTTAATGGTTATATCACTATTAACGATCACCAAGATCATTACTTCAATGATCAGGGATCATATATTCTATAAAGAATCGATCTTTTTGTTTCCTTGTTCGTCATCTGTGTGCCATATTTTATGAGAAGGGTTCGATTCTTTTCTCAAATCCCAGATCTTAAGATCAAAACGATTCGTTTATGAAACTTAAGTTTCTTATGAAAAAGGAACGAGCTTAATTTAGAGATTGTAAGATCTGAAAAAAGAACTTAAGTTCTATCAACGAATGTTAACCTTCTTATGAATGAGGCTCAAGTTTCTAAAATGGAGACCGGTCTCCTATTTACCTCGATTGTATGGAAGAAGAAGAAACTCAAAGGCTGAGAACTTAAGTTCTTGATGAAAGTCTATAAGATTGATCGCCTATAGTATGTATGTGATCTGTATCTTTGATGTCAAATTTTGACCTCTAGGGTCCTTTATATAGGGTGTGAATATTGTTGGGTGAGTTGAGACAATCTCTCTTTGAGATTTCTCTGATTGATATTATGATCAAGCCCTAGTGCTTAAGCACCATTGGATTTTAAATCCAAGGGTTATCTGTTGATATGATTAATATCTTTCTTATTCAAATAAGATATTCAATCGATTGTTTTGGTTTAAAAGATTATATGAAAAAAGCTAATATCAGCTCGGGTGCTTAAGCACCGTTGGATTTTAGGTCCAAGGGTTAATATTAACCAGTATTATTTTGTGAGATCAATTTCTTGTTATTGATTTTGATTGTTCTTGTTTTAGAAAGATAGATAAAATATTTTCTCAAAATAGCTTAACCTATTTGGTTTTATTAATTAACAATGATATCTTTCTATTTTAAGAAAGATTTTCGAAGTTTAAACTTCTGTTGATATATCATTCTGTTTAAGAAAAGATATGGGAAGTTAACTTCTAAATATAGCATAAGCTATATGAAGCGAGAGCTTCGAATATTATCAGCGTCGAAGCTTCTTGGCGCATGTCTAAATGAGTTGCATGCGGAGGAGCGCCAAGAATTTTCTGGCGCTTGGAATTAAGTCCGCTTTGACCAACTTTATTGGTGGGAACTTCTTGGTGCATGTCCACGTGATTTGCATATGGAGGAGTGCCAAGGGTATTCTGGCACTTGGTCTTAAGTCTATTTTGACGAATTTTATTGGTTGGAACACACATCAATGATAAACACAAACCAGATAGCATATTATCATTTCGAGTAAGACTATTCTACCTGTATAAGTCCTCCTTCAATTATCATAATCGCCTACCTGCAATTACAATAATTGTCTTGAGAGCACTATATCCAACAATCTCCCGCTTGCACTTTAGGCTAATTATTGTGGTATCGTATACCCACAGCTGTGTGCTTCCAAATACCCAACTTCTCTACTAATCAGTTTCGGAAATCGAGTATATGAAATATCCGTGTTCGAGAAATAGTCTCAGTTAGTGGATCCACTACTATGTTCCAATTTCATCTCTCTATATCTCTACTTTGCGGAGATCAACAATCTCCTAAACTGAGCGATACCCCGCTTCAAGAATTTTTCTGGATATTTGATGAGACCAAGTTCATAAATGAACAACTATATCAAACAAAATTCTTGGGTTGTATCCTCCGTTGAGTCATAACCAGTATCCTACACCATGTCTATCTCAGTATCCCTATTGGAACTCTATCCAATATACTGCTCCTCAAAGAGGGTAAACTTAAAACTCCAACAGCATCTCTGTCATCCAAGTCACTTAGGAAGCTAGAACTGGTAACCGCTTCCTGCAGGAGGCTGCCGTTACCATTTACCAAGAAGATTCTCTTATATTCTTAACTACTTCCTTTTGTTTCTCTAGGTTTGGATTAATATCTACCTACTGCAGTAAGTGCAGAAGCAACATCTGGTTTGGTACAAGACATTGCATGATTGACTCAATTTCCTAAGCAAATGATATGTCATTCATGCGAGTCCCTTTCCTCATCAGTCTGAAAGACATCTTTTTAGAGAGGGTGACTTCATTACCTACGACTATACTACTACGCCAAGAGTCATCCATTCTAAACCACTTTTAGAATGGCATCTAAGTACCCGGATTGATACACTTTCCAAATCTAGATCTAAAACCATAAATCTAGTCACTAGAATTCCTAAAATCTTAACCAGATTCTATATGGAGAAACATCTGTGATGACCAAGTTTGACCGATTGTAATATAGGAAAATCACTTACCATCAGGAATATGTCATCCAAATCCCAGGACATAACTCCCTTCATCCTTCTTACTAGGTTCATCTGTTGTTTTGATGAAGTCAATCACCTTGACTGTCACATTAAGACAGATAATCCGTCTCTGCTATGCATGCTTTAGTCTACGAATAGACATAAGCAACTTGCATACCTTCCGCTGGTCCCACTGACTACAACAACCCTTTGGCAAAGTCATAAATGTAGGATTACCTAGCACGACAGCAAGGTTTTGGAAGGCATCGTCCATGCCATTTTCAAAAATTGCCATGCTAAACAACCCTTAAGTTAGAAATAACTAAATCCTTTTTATGAGACCTACGACCCGAAAAATAACCCTCCTTTGTGTTTAACCATAGATGATATACAGCTTTTATAACACTTTACATGTGTCGTATGTTTTTGAGAATTTAATGAAAATCTGACATGTCTGAAAACTTTTAAAATTGATAAGTATCTTTAGGATCAAACAGGTTTGTTCTGAATTAAGTAAATATTTAGAATAGTTCATAAAGTAAGGTGAATATGAAGGATATTATGGAGGTTTTAATAGAAACTATAAGTCTGAAAAATAACCCATCTGGAACCTTGTTGGAGTGATTACACACCTTATCCACATGTAACGTCTTCGGATTTAAAATAAATGCTGGCTATATCTCCATTTTCACTGAGTTCCGAATAATTTAAAATAAAATGAGTCTTTTGTTTTGTGTCCTTGGTAACTAGGGTAATTAAGTCCTTGGAGTGTCTTCACACTTAATGCCCTATAACCATTTGGTTTGGGAGTCATTAACCCAAAACTCGCTAAGTTTCCAATCGCCAAATAAAGCAAGCTAAGCAAGTGTTCTCTCCGAGTTAAAAGTCCTCATGGTTTTTTGTGGGAGAATAATCTTTGCGGGGATGAGTTTTCTATTAAAACAGTTTTTCGCGGAGATATGAAGGTATATTTATAAAAGACATTTTGCACGATAACGAAAGGTGTTTATGAACAACAACAGGTGAAAGGTAAGAGTGAAAAATAAGACTTAGGTTCTCTGTTAAAAATGATATATATTCTGAATTGAAACCTAACTGGAGAATAAAACTTGAGAAAATCTTAACTCATTTCAAACTCATGTAATCCTTTAGAAGTTTATCCTGGTATGTAATTATGACATAATGACCCTAATCAAGTTCTTAAAAACTTGTGGACACTATCCGCACAATCATGAAAAGACGCATATGAGCTTATGTTAAAAAAATTGCGAGGAGTGAAAAATAGGGTTTAACGTTTCTAACTTGGGTGATAGAACTTCTAACTTTGATCTCTAACTTAAGATTAGAATCAACAGTTTCTCCACGATGCTAACTTGACTGGATTTTGTGGATGTAATCCGCTGAAAACCCTCAGGAGAAAATACTCCTCCTACTAAGGACACCTAGAGATTTAACGGCTTGTTGCACATGCTCAGTGCAATCGCGTTCCCTGCGAAAGTGAGGCTAGGATTTTTTTATTTTGCTTGGGATGAGTAAAAGATAAGTTTGGGGGTATTTGTTCATCTCAAAAAACTGCATTTTAATACCGCTCATTCATTATCTATTTTGTTATATATCGGTGCTATTAATCAGTGTCTGCTCAGTAATTACATATTACAGGTGTTCGTGATTAAATATAGGAAACAAACTCAATATCACGGATATATGGTTTGGGAGCCGACACTGCAAACAGAACAGGAAACCGACCGATATTCAAAGAAATTTTGCAAAATAAATGTGTGCACACAATTTTGGTCCAACACATACAAGTGTGTATATGACTCTTTGATGGCATGGACCATAGTAGGGCTGCCCATAGCACACACAAATGATGGCTTGTACAAATAGGAGGACATGGGTAATAAATGCTAAAAGTTTTGATGTGATACATTGCTTCAAGTTCCCTCCAAATCTCTGAATGCAAACCAGGTTATTTTAGACAAATCAAACAACACCAGGATGATATTCGAGTAGACACAAGACAACCAGCTCCTTTGCTCAGACCAAGACCGGCCACACCCTATAAAATTCTGAGCTCGCCGACCCTCCTTGCCCTGTTTGTCCCCATATTTCTTCTGTCCCTCCCTTGCAGTCACATCACCTTATTTTTATTACTTGTTTAATATTTTTTGGTGCCTATAAAAGCCAGATCAGTGAGCAAGGGAAGGGCTCTCTCATATATAGTTTTGTTTTAGTTTATTTTTGGTTGAGGCTTGAGAGTGAGTGGGCTAATCTTTTACCTCTTGAAGCTTTCTCTTGAGAGCTTCATTATGGAGGTTGAACAAGTTACCAATATCTTTTACCTCAACTTCAAGTGTTAATATATTGCTTTGTTATTTGCTTTCTTTTCTTTACTTGCTTTGCTTTTCTTTTCATTATTATGTGTAACTAACTATCTTTGGTTGTGGTAATGGTAAGGAAGTGAGATGAAAAGCTTTGCCTCCTCCTCCTCCTCCTCTTGTTAATGTTTAATGTGCTTTAATTTGATTATAAACTTAGTATTGTAACTTGGATGGGTTGATATGGCATGTTGATTCCATGGTTACTTTGTAACCTCATCACATACCATATTCTCCCCACAAACCCCATCTTGCAAGCCTAAAGTTAGAATCAATTTGGTGTTAAGTTTGCTAAGTTTGGATGTGGTATTTTGTGATTAAGTGACTTGACAAATCTCTTGGTTTCATATACCATATACCATCGCAAACACTTAGCCATCACAAACACTTAGCACACTTATCACTGAAATCAATTTCTTTCACTCACTAATTTGTGCTTTTGATGTTGTGGTATGCTTGCTAACCCTTGTGTTTAGTGTTGATACCCCAAGTTTGGACATACAAACAGTAAGTGAACAAAACGGACTTATTTCGTGTTTGCGTCGAATATCGGCAACTTGACGACTTGTGCCTCGTAACCGTCTTGACAAGTCATACTTCGCGCCGGGATCGACACAAGGACGAACAACTCATGATCAAGGGAGCGTCGAAGGATTCGTCACGATTCGACCTTCCGAGCCAAAGCCACAACCACTTCTTTCTCAGCTTCTTTCCTTTTTTTCTTTGTTTTCGTATTCTTTATTGTAGTGACAAAACCAATCCATTCGTTATTTGTTGAACCTTAAACAACAAGACCTAATACAAAATTCTCTGCGAATCAACCCGTACTTGCCTGCTTGCTACAACGCGCCGTGCACTTGCGGATTATAAATTTTAAAACAAGAACGATCTCGCATTTAAAATCCGTTTCCTTAAAATCCGTTTCCAAAACATAAGCGTTTGCGCGCACGGGTGAATTCCCAACAATGGACAGGTTGAAAGCTATAAAGCTAAACTTGTTGCAAAAGGTTTTCGTCAAAGACTTGATTTGGATTATGATGAAACCTTTTCTCCAGTGGCTATACTCAAATCCATTTGGATACTTCTTACCATTGCTGTCTTCCACGATTATGAGATTTGGAAGATGGACGTAAAGACCGCTTTTCTGAATGGAAATTTGGAGGAGTGCGTCTATATGGATCAGCCAGAGGGTTTCATTCAGAGTGGGAGCAGCGGGAAAGTGTGCAAGTTGCTTAAATCCATTTATGGATTAAAGCAGGCATCGTGGAGTTGGAACATCTATTTAGATGAGACGGTCAAAGAATTTGAATTTATCAAAAATCCAGATGAACCATGCATTTAGAGTAAGATTGTAGCAAAAACTGTGGTATTCCTCGTCTTGTATGTGGATGACACTCTCTTGATAGGAAATTGCATTCCTATGTTACAATCAGTCAAAGGATTCTTGTTACAGAGGTTCTCCATAAAAGACCTTGGTGATGCCAACTGCATTCTGGGGATCCAGATTTATCGTGATAGATCTAAGAGAATGTTGAGATTTTCACAGTCAAGGTACATCAACACCATACTGAAAAGATTTAGTATGGAATATTCAAAGAGCGGTAGTCTACCGGCTTGTCACGGAATCACCCTCTCCAAAGAGATGTCTCCCAAGACTGATTTGGAAAGGGCTCGCATCACATCTATACCCTACGCTTCTGCAGTAGACTCTATAATGTATGCGATGTTGTGTACCAGACCAGATGTTGCTTACGCACTAAGCGTGGTAAGACGGTATCAGTCAAACTCAGGGGAGAAGCACTGGATAGCAGTAAAGAACATTCTCAAGTACCTGAGAAGTACTAAAGAGATGTTCTTGGTGTATGACGGAAAAGACCTTCAGATCGAGGCCTTTGCTGACTCCAGCTTCTAGAGTGATAAGGATGACTCCAAGACCATGTCCGGTTATATCTTTACCCTCAATGGAGGGGCGGTCTGTTGGAAGAGCTCCAAGCAGGACATTGTTGTTGACTCAACGATGGAAGCAGAGTATATCGCTGCTTGTGACGCCGCAAAAGAGGCGGTCTGGATAAGGAAGTTCTTAACTGAACTTCAGGTGGTTCCAACCATTGTTGATCCAATACCGTTGTATTGAGACAACAACAGCGCTATAGCTTTAGCGAAGGAACCCAAGTCCCATCGGAGGTCCAGACATATCTTGAGGCGGTACCACCTGATTAGGGAGATCGTTGATCGCCGGAAGATCGAGGTGAGGAGAGTAGATACGGAGAATAACACTGCAGATCCACTCACCAAGGCCATCCCTCAGACACAGTTCGAGAGGCTATTTGAGATGAAAGGTCTGCGATATGCCAATACACGGCCTTAGTGAAAGTGGGAGATTGTTAGTGTTATATGCCGTAGAGGCCATTATTGTATCATGCTGGTTTGTATATTACATATTGGAAGCTTAGGATATACACGGATATAGTAACAGCCTTGCTCAAAATGGTAGTATGCTACCTGGTTTGTTTCTACCTCAATATGTGCATGTGTTTCTTTTAGCATATTGCTAATACATATTGGTAGAGCCTTTAGGATCTTTGCTTGATTATCAGCGTTGTGATGGCAGTCACACTAGTGGGGGCTGGATAGTCTATAATCACATCCTATACAGGTCCCTAGTCATAGGATTATCGAGACGGGGCATCGACACTCCAGAGTAGACTAGTGTATACGCTTCTCATCCCAGCAGGGGAGATGGTCTATCCCACAGCCATTAGTACGTCGTACTGGAGATGGTATGCAGGTGCTCATTTGGTTATGAGTACACTGGACAGGACTCTTAGGGAACTGTTGGTGGGTATTATACCTGATTGATCTGATTTATGTGTAGTAGTTAACCGCAATCAATAACGGTGTCGCGTGTAGCTAGACCGAGATGAGTACGAGTCATCCTCAGGGAAACGTTGAATCTTTTAATCTTACTTTAGGCGTGTTGAGAAAGAAAGGAGGAAGAATAAAAAATGGTGAAGAATGGTTGTAGGTTCTAGATCTACATCAAACACGGATGCAGAATATAGATCTAGATTAAGTACGGATGTAGGTTTTATAGTAGAAGGGGGCTTGTAGGGTTCATCAAGATTTAGTAGTCATGGATGATTAACTAAAGATTACTCCTTTTATCTTTTAATAGATTTAAAACTAGATCGACGGTGATGCATGTAAATTAGGGTTTCTGGAGGGAAAAGGGTTCCTACTCTTAACCCCTATCTTGACATGGATCTCCGTTCATGTCTAGCCTTTACCAAAGCAATTGTTAATCTAATCTCTAATCGTGGTCGTGACTATCAATGAATTGATAGCGCGCCCAATTAGGATGTTAACTATTCTTTTAGTAAAGTTTATAAACTTTATAGGATGTAAAAAGAGTTTAAGAATCATCATCATCCATTAATCTACCATAATCCTATGAACCCTAACAAGTAAAGAATTACTCGTGCATGTTGGGAAAAGAAAAGATAAAGAGGGAAATCATAAAAAAAACTACAAAGAAATAAAATAAGAAAACAACTATCTTTATTAATCAACAAGATCAATTACACTTTGTTCCCTTAGAAAATGATTACAAAATGCTAGTTTGCATCTCGATCTCTTCTAAGGAGGTAGATGAACTGTTGATGATCAACTAGGATTCTTGAGCCATCGTGGACTTCGTGATCGCGTCGGTGTGATGCCTTCTAACTTTAGCCCTTTGTCCTTTATATAACCCTCAAAGAAGAAAACCTAGTTACCATATATGGTGACTTTCCATATATGGTGACTTTCCATATATGGTAACTAGTTGTTAGGATCCCAACTAGAAAATCCAGAGCCCTAACTCTTCATAAGTGCGGCGGAACCGCGGCGTAATGGTGGGTTTGGCCGCAGATCCACGGTGGATTAGGAGGATCATGGGTTCATTTCTCTTAAGATTTCTTCTGGTGACATATGTAGACATTTTGGTATCTGGAATCTGAAAATCTTCTCTACGTCTCTGCCAGAATTAATTTCTTCAATTTACTTTACTATTTCGGCAGATTTGATCTCGATAACTTGGATTTCCTTGATTCCAGTCCTGAAATAATTTCTGCACAATTATCTTAATAAATAATGTTAGTAGAATTTGTTTTTATTGAGATATTATCTTAATCATTTGACATGATATTATAGTTTTAAGAGAATTGGTCAAAGATATTTAATAAGGTGAGCATATTTAAATGGACCAAATATTACATAAATATTATATGCTTACATTTTCCTTCATAATGTTAATTATAATATATAAACACATGAAAATAGTATTTTTACGGATAAACCCTCATATGTGTCATATTTATAATAAACACCTTTTATTATATAAAAATAGTAAGGAAAATGTCATATCAAATGAGCAATATTTTCAACTGAACAAATACCCCCAAACTTAATTTTGATCGTCCAGAGCAAACTAGTTATTCAAAAGAAGGAGAAGGAAGAAAAAAGAAAAATCCTAAGTAGCACACTTTCGTAGGCAACACGATTGCACTGAGCACGTGCAACAAGCCGTTAAATCTCTAGGTGTCCCTGGTAGGAGGAGTGTTGTCTCTTGAGGGTTTTCAGTGGATTACACACACAAAATCCTATAATAAAAGAAAGATAATAAAAGTTACATACAAAGATAAGAATTATGAAAGAAAGAACTTGAAAATAAGAGTTTTCAACTACACCAGTTTTTCAGTTGCTATGAGCCCTATCTTAATGATCATGAAAAAATGTTAGAAATCATATCATCCCTCAATAAAACATAGCATTTAGTCTTCCTCCCTATCTTTCTTCTAAACATTGATCATATACCCCTACGTGTGTGTAAAAGACATCCCTACACTTAGAGAATTTAATTCAAGCTATCATACTCTTGTCCATCTTCCAAAGTACTTTTTAGTTGGTGAATATTTTCTTTTTTTTATGAAATTGCTCACACATCCTTCATGCGACCGTTAATACTTCTTGAGGTACTAACCGACCGATTACAAAATGTGCTTGCGTATTAAGGTGTAATTCCTCATCTTGCACACCTAAGGCTTAGCAGTGGCTCCCAAACCAGTTGGTCTAAGGCACTAGGTGATAAAGCACACTCGCTATATTTTTTTTATACTGCCTTGGTAATTACAAAACCAGTGTTCATTTTTTTTTCTTCATCCTCGCTATATTTTTTTTTATTTTTCTTCATACTAAGGTTTTTACACGAGCATTTCAAGGTATCCTCTACTATCCCAAGTTTCAAGATGTGTGACAGTGCATATAGTAGGGTATCAACGTTCAAAAGTTTGGCCTCAAGAATAAGGATTATTTTTCAGGCTTATTTTTATCCTCAGATTAGCAATTTCTTTCATCTTACTAACCCTTGGGACAACCGCTCATAACTACTTATTACTAATTTTGTTTAAGAAAACATCTAATTTTCTTATTTTTCTTAAACTATTCCTATCTTTCAAATGTAATTTGTCACTTTCTAACTTCCATTATCAAAAAATTTTGTACTTATATAAAGTATAATGGAAAATAATGCGTAAATAAGTACAAACCTCTCCCAAACCTGTTTGCAGCAGTGTCCTCACTGTTGTCATCTTTTAAATCTCAAAAACCTGTAGGCTTGGGATGAAAGGTTATTACCGGGGGCAACAAAAATTGAAAGTGAAAATTCTCCCCCAAACTTATTTTTGACTTATAATTTTGAGGGCAAATTTTATTTTCAAGAGCCAAAAATATACCCCCCAAAGTTGAGTTAAACAATATTAAGCATTTTAAGGAGGGTAAAGTTATTTGGTCAATATAAGACTTTACAAAGACCAAAAGTTAATACCAACTATTCAAAGATTTTATCAATGTAACGTATAGGTCGGTGGAAGAACATGTTATATAGAGACAAGAAAAAGTGGGGAAGAGATAAGTGGTGGTATGGAAAGGGTTTGCGTGAACGTGAATGTGAAGAGATAAGAGGTGACGATAAATAAAAACGAGAATGTGAATGATCAGAAACGAGTGGAATATTGGCATTCTCGTATTTTATAAGAAGAAAGGGTGGTGGCTCAACTTCTATAGGTGGAGGTTGATTAATCACAAAATCCGTGTTATTTAGGAATGCAAGTTCGTCAGCAAAAAGTTCTTCAAAACTCTTATCAATGGTGTAATTGAACATTTTGCTGTCAGTAAGTTTTGTGTTAGAATTTATCATACTTGATTTGTCAAAAATTATGGAGGTAGGAGACTCGAAAAACTCATCTACCTCATTTTCAAAAGTATCCAAATCAAGTTGGCTTTCTAGAATTATCAAACTTGAATTATCAGATTGTAATTCATCAACATTCACTGAAATTATAGGAAGAATAGAAGAAGAACCTGAGAAAGTAGAAGGTGAAATGGGTAAACAAATTGTTGTGTCGAGTATCGCTGAACCAGATGTGGGAGATGAAGGCTGAATTTCGGTCCGCTGTTCGGTTATACAATTATCATCAACTTCAAGACGCATATGGGATTCGGGAAGAATAATTAATGGCTCGAGATGATGACCACAAGGAAGTGAAAGGACCTGATGAATTAATGGGACAAACTCATCCAAATTTTCGGGTTCATCATTCTATATATCCCCAACATCAATCTCCTCATTCAAGTGAAGGTTAGAATTCTCAAACACCTCATTAAAATTATGGTTTTCAATCAATTTTGGTTCAAGAGTGGAGGTGTAGAGATCACAAGGGTTGGGTATAGTTTCACTTGAAATAGACCCTTCATAATCGGGTAACTCAAACACTACAAAGTCACACAACTTATCAGACATTCTATCTTCAATTGATGAATCATTTGGTGTACTCGATGAATCTGTGAAACTGGAGTTGTGGATTTCAGTTTGGAATGGGGAGCTTTAATTAGGAAGGGTGTACAGTTCTCTCTCACTGCCCAAATTCTCACTTTGTCCTGTGGCCGTATCATACACTGAAAATTTTTGAGCTGGTTCAAAACTAGTTGCTCGTTTATACTCAGCCATGCTTTCTGCCAATTCCTTTCTAAGGCGGCGCATTGATTCCACACCTTCTTCTAATTTCCGCTCAAGACTAGACTTGGGTCGATAAGGGGTTTCAGTATAAGATTGAAATTCTTGTGGATAATTAAAACTCCCAAATGACTGATTAGAAAGACTGTCTAGAGAAGCTGTAAAGGTCAGATAGGATTGATAGGAATAGAATGGTTGCGAAAATTGGGCAGGAGTAGGATCAACATTATGATAAGAAGAATATTGATTTGGGTTGGTTGGTTGGCTATTTTCAATAGACATCATATATGCCACAAACCGATTATGAAATTCTTCTTTAAAAAGTGGTGGTGATGGTTGATATTGGTCTGGATTGAAACTTTAGCCGTTAGCCCTCGCTATATGCTCAGCGATGGACATGCATTTAGGAGTTCCTTCACTCGGAGTATCAACTGAAACAGATGTAGAATTAGGATACGGTTGATAAGACCTGGACTGAGGTGACCAACTGTTTCTACCCGCTTGTTCTATCCGATCTCTTAAAGAAATGGGAGAGTCGGATGATATACCGAAGCGATTATGAAGACAAGAAATATCTGGTTGTGGATAGCAAAGCTCGGCAAGAGTTCGTCTGTTTGGGTTACCCATTATAAGAAGGTGAAAAGAAAAGATAGTGAAAAGATTTAAGCTCTATTTGGATTGTTTTGCTTTGAAAGTGGACTTGGGGGTTTACTCACAAAATCACAAAAAATGCACAAACAACTCTAGAACTAAGGTCATCTAGGTCAAGCACTAGACCGCTCCTAGACTTCCAAAGGACAAGTCGCAGGATAAATCCTCTACTACCTCTTTATCTCTCCTGTGGCCAGGTAAGTGCCAGGTAAGTGGGAGGTATCCGCTATACGAATCACCGAAAATAGCGGGCCTAATTAAGTAACCACTTGCCTTAGACACACTTGCCTAGACACCACAAAAGAAATGCAGATAAGTGATAGATTACCCACGACCTTCCTCTTTCCTACTTGAGCGCGACGGTCCTTAGGGTCTTGATCTAGATATTTTTTTAATTAATATAGGGTTATGCGGATACTCGTTTTGTGATTTGTGGGGCCTAGGAAGGGTGATGAAATCCCCACCTAATCTGAATTGTGGTCTTGCCCCTCAAAGTCCTTATTAAAATATGCAAAAACAACCTGCAAAACAAAGCACGCAAAAAGATTTTTGAGCGGCGATATTTTGCTAAGAATCCTGAAGAAAATATATTATTGGATTTTTCAGAGGAGAGATAAAGAGTTGTAGAAGATACCAGAGAATTTTGAAGCCAAGATCCACCAATTAGGCCGCGGTTCCGCCGCAATACTGGTGATTTGGCCGCGGTTCCGCCGTGAGATGAGGGGATCTTTTGACAATTTTTGTACAGTAGCCTCCTCTTCTTCTCTGGGTCTTGATGAATGTCACTGAATTTTTATCTCCTCGCTAAAGTGACTCCAGAATTCCTCGCAAGAATCACACACTAATCGTTAAATATGTAAGATGCGGTTTTGTTTTATATTCATGATATAGATCGAAAAAGAATTCAACACGAATAGTAAGAAAAATAAATTATGCACGTATCCCCGGCAACGGCGCCATTTGATTGATCTGATTTATATGTAGTAGTTAACCGCAATCAATAACGGTGTCGCGTGTAGCTAGACCGAGATGAGTACGGGTCGTTCTCAAGGAAACGTTGAATCTTTTAATCTTACTTTAGACGTGTTGAGAAAGAAAGGAGGAAGAATAAAGAATGGTGAAGAATGGTTGTAGGTTCTAAATCTACGTCAAACACGGATACAGAATATAGATCTATATTAACTACACATGTAGGTTTTATAGTAGAAGGGGGCTAGTAGAGTTCATTAAGATTTAGTAGTCATGGATGATTAATTAAAGATTACTCTTTTTATCTTTTAATAGATTTAAAACTAGATCGACAGTGATGCATGTAGATTAGGGTTTCTGGAGGGAAAAGGGTTCCTACTCTTAACCCTTATCTTAACATGGATCTCTGTTTATGTCTAGCCTTTACTAAAGCAATTGTTAATCTAATCTCTAATCGTGGTCGTGACTATCAATGAATTGATAGCGCGCCCAATTAGGATGTTAACTATTCTTTTGATAAAATTTATAAACTTTATAGGATGTAAAAAGAGTTTAAGGATCTTCATCATGCATTAATCTACCATAATCCTATGAACCCTAACAAGCAAAGAATTACTCGTGCATATTAGGAAAAGAAAAGATAAAGAAGGAAATCATAAAAAAAAACTACAAAGAAATAAAATAAGAAAACAACTACTTTTATTAATCAACAAGATCAATTACATTTTGTTCCCTTAGAAAATGATTACAAAATGCTAGTTTGCTTCTCGATCATTAATAAGGAGGTAGATGAACTGTTGATGATCAATCAGGATTCTTGAGCCGTCGTGGACTTCGTGATCGCATCAGTGTGATGCCTTCTAACTTTAGCCCTTGGTCCTTTATATAGCCCTCAAAGAAGAAAACCTAGTTACCATATATGGTGACTTCCTAATATGGTGACTTTCCATATATGGTGACTTTCCATATATGGTAACTTTCCATATATGGTAACTAGTTGTTAGGATCCCAACCAGAAAATCCAGAGCCCTAACTCCTCAGAAGTGCGGCGGAACCGCGGCGTAATGGTGGGTTTGGCCGTGGATCCGCGGTGGATTAGGAGGATAGTGGGTTCGTTTCTCTTGAGGCTTCTTCTGGTGACACATATAGACTATTTTGGTATCTGGAATCTGAAAATCTCCTCTACGTCTCTGCCAGAATTGATTTCTTCAATTTACTATACTATTTCAGCAGATTTGATCTCGATAACTCGGATTTCCTTGATTCCAGTCCTGAAATAATTTCTGCACAATTATCTCAATAAATAATGTTAGTAGAATTTGTTTTTATTGAGATATTATCTTAACCATTTGATATGATATTATAGTTTTAAGAGAATTGATCAAAGATATTTAATAAGGTGAGCATAATTAAATGGACCAAATATTACATAGATATTATATGCTTACATTTTCCTTCATAATGTTAATTATAATATATAAACACATGAAAATAGTATTTTTATGGATAAACCCTCATATGTGTCATATTTATAATAAACATCTTTTATTATATAAAAATAGTAAGAAAAATGTCATATCAAATGCGCAATATTTTCAACTGAACAATACCTATCGTCGGGTGGCAGTTCCCAGATGACATGAGTATAGCTTAGTCCGTCGACTTGACACTGCTACTTTGCCTCAAATGTGTTCCTACTGTTCTTAAATTACTACCCTACCACGGCTCAAAGGAGTCGTGCAAACAGGTAGTAGTTGGGTGCAGTCCCGAAGCACTTGGAGGAAGTAGTGATTAGATAGGATTCATCTCTCCCGATATTGGGGGTTGATATCGCGCTGTGTTCGGAAAGCCATTACACAAAGTTCTTGGCCAATGCAAGCGAGATTTACTGGTAGGCACTCCAGTAGTTTCTCAGGGTGTTTTGGGCTACACTCCGAAACGACTTATTGCGCTATTAGGGGTCTGCTGATTACCACCCCTAAGCCCGATATGCGATACTCTTAGACGAACAGACCGGACTGTACGAAGATTGTCACAGATAGGCTCAGTAGGAGTTTGGATGAATTTGCTCATCGGTCTTCTTATCGACAGATACCTGGGTAGCTGTTACGTGCCGCTAGCACCACTGACATGCTTATGGTTAAACCCACTGCCAGCGTAGTGTCGAGTCTTTAGAGTCCCACACTGAGGGTTTCCCTACATCGGGCAAAAGATGTAGAGGCCGTATGGTTTTACGGCAGGGCTTCGATCATATACGTATACTTGTGCACGTATGATGTTCGGCGGATAATACTAGTAGGCTTTGGTTTAAGACGGATCCTAGTATTATATTGATGGATTATTTTCATCTCTTTGTATTCGTATTTTTCGGAATATGGATACGGGTATGTATATACGGATGAGGGGCATTCTCATAATTTACTCAAGATTGCTTCTAGAAGAAGACACCTCATTAGGGTTTTAATCTTTTGATTAAAAGATTAATGAGGTGGAGTAAATGAGGTGGAGGTTTACATTGAATGAGGCATGGCTACTTGGTGACTCATGGCATGACTCACTAAATGACTCACTCTTTAGATATTTTTTGAATCATGCTTGATATTTTGTGAGATATTTTATCTCATCAATTATTGTATGCTTTATTATTCATCACAAATAGAAAACCATCTCATTCTAATGTTTTTTCTACACTCTTTTTTCCTCAAGCTCCTTCTTCTTCCTCTAACCCTAAATCTCTCATGTGTTGAGAATCCTAGGGTACTTAGAAATAAACTAATCTATCTACACTCTCTACATTATCTAGGACATCTAGTTTAGCAAACTAGATGCTGTAGTTACCTCGGATTTGAGGTTGGAGCTCGAACATTAGACTCTCGGGTGGATCGTCTTTGACTCGAGGAGGTCGACAAGGAGGTATCGATCCAAACGATCCTTTGAGCTTATGACGAGGAGGAGGACAGCGACAAGAAGACCCGAAGGACATGGTAACGTGAAGTATAATTTCCTATCCGAGTAGTTAACCTCATACAATTTTGTTAGTTAAGGTTTAGCATCGATCCTGGAGTTCAAGTCGGTGTTGCGACACCCGTAAATATCGTTTTTTACGTATTCCTCCTCCCCGCGAACCCGCGGAGTGTGCGACATCGACTTACAGGTTGGTGGTCAGTTGCAGGGTTCTTGGCATCGTCGGGGTTTGAAGGGTGCTCGGGTATGGAGAGAGAAGGAGTAGAAGAAATGGAGGTTGTGACGATGACGATGAGGAGATGAGGGTCATGCGATCGGCGGTGAGGAAGCGGCTAGGGTTTCTGGGCGTCGGGTTTTCGGTTGCAGGGATGGTCGTCGGGTGCAGGGAGCTCGAGTAAAAGAGAGGAGGAGGAGGTTGAGGTGGTGAGGGTACGGAGGTGACGGTAACGAGATTGTGGGGAGATTGGCGACGAAGGCGTGGGGTTAGGGTTCGGCTTGGGTTTCATCGTGAGAAGAAGGAAGAAGAAAATAAAAGAGAAGAGAGAGAGAGGTGTTAATAATAATTAGGTTATAATATATGTATATATATATATATATATATATATAGGGGAGAGAGAGAGATAGAGGGTTAGAGAGAGTGTGTGCGAGAGGAGAGAGAAAGAGTGCGAGAAGAAAGAGTGAGATATAGGAAAAATATTTAGTTAATATATTAATATATATTATAAACTGTTAAATTTTATATAAATATTTTAATATATTTTTTGAGCTTAAACAGCTAATGTCAAAATACTCCGAAAAATATCCAGGTCTCTTCTAAAAATCTAGTTTTAAAATATGGATAATATACGTATCAGTTAAAACTATAAGGCGATGTCCGGTTTGTAAAAATGTATACCCCCATGAACGGATATACGTAAATACACGTAGTGATCCAAACGAGTCTGTTTTATCAATCTAGACATGAACACGATGTATGGATGCATGCATAGGGTATGTGGTATGGTAACATGCCATGCTAGATATTAAAATATATTATCTGGTTATTATTTGTATTAATAAAAGATATGCAGAGGCCAAAATATATCATACATGTATATAGAACTTAGATGTGCATGGATCCTCTGTACTAGCGAATATGTGACGTAATCTAGAACCATAATGGGTTTCAAGCATGCGGGTAGGGTCGGATCCTATCCACAGTTACCAAATGCATTATCAGCACCTAAAACAATAATAAACAAGAAGTTATCGCAAGATTTGGAAATACCCGAAATAGAATATCATATAAATGCATTAGGGTGTTACATTTTTCTTCTAGGTTTTTTGTATTTATTTACTCTATTTGGTTGGATGTTATATTGCTTTATTTTCTTGCGCTTAAATATTAGTCTCTTATTATTTAAATTCTTCTTATTAAGTTTATCATCTAAAAAACTAATCTTTTTAATAATAGTTGATGTCTAGAAAGAAAATTATGGGAAGATGATAAGACCAAGAAACTTATTAGGTTAAATGATAGGTTGACGCCTTAGAGATCTAATGAGAGAAGGTAAGAGATGAGTTTAATTAAAAGAAATTAAAACTAGGTAGTTAAGGATGATCTAAGTTATTCGATAAGATGACAGAAGTAGATTGATCACCTACCGCTATTAATCGAAAATTAAATGTAGATTATTTTTAATTAACTAGAATAAGTGTTTTAATATTGTTATCTAAATGATATTTTTATAATTGATAGGTTAATTTTAATAACACTAAATTAACCTATACATTTATAGGATTAATAGAAAACATATTAAATATAGATCTAGAAAAGAATTGTCATTTTTTAAACCAACCAATAGAGATAAATAAATATAAAACCCTAGATTCTTCTATATTCATAAAAAAAACCATTTTTATTTGCACTTTTAAAAAAATCTAAATCTTTAACTTAATTTAAAAGTAATTAACACATCTCTCTATGGGAACGATTCTCAAGTACAACTGCGATAATCTGTTTATTTGCGGTTAAAATTAGAGGACTAATAAAATCCACATCAAAGCCGAGAGGGGTAGCAAGTGCTGATGAAATTACTGCGAGCTGAGCTCCCAGTATTCTTATTAGCACCTGCTACCCCCTCGGGACCAGGAATGCAGTGGTTAAACCTCTCCTGAAAATCAAAGACAGCGTCAAGGATGTGATGTTCTTCTGTTGATTGCATGGGTATGTTATCAATATATTAACATACAATTAATTACAATTACTTCAAACCCTAAGAGTAAATATCATATATTAACATACAATTAATTACAAATATGCAGAAAAAACAACTAGCTAGTAGGTCTCTTACCATAAATAAACCAAGCAACGTCCCAGTCTTTCTTCCTCTCTCCACTCATTTTTCACATCCAAAAGATGGATAGAAAGCGAGATGCAAGGCACAACACTGACCGACGCTCGATGGCATACTTTTCCAAATTGAAATTGAAGCGAAAGTTTATCATCGAGCGTCGTCAGTGCTATGCCATGTGTCTCAATCTCTATCCATATTTTGGATGTGAAAAATAAGTGGATAGATGGAAAGAGACTGGGATGTTGCTTGGTTTTTTGTGTGGCAAGAGACCTACTAGCTAGTTTGTCATTGAGTGTCGGTCAGTGCTATGCAAGGATATAGATCATCCAGAGCTTGATGTCTCAAGGGAGGAAAGTACCGGATGTAAGTTTGATAATCCTTGGTTTTAATACAATTTTCATATAATTATTGAGAATATTGTATACTAATACTTATCTATTTATCATATAATAAGACTATTGGTGACTCTAAAGATCTTTTGCGAAGTTATCTTAAGCAGACTTGTGAAGCGGACTTGAGATTTTTGTTCTAAAACTATATTTTACTTA